>OY720346.1:62125099-63325099 GCA_963082975.1 Labia minor | reverse complement strand
GTCCCGGGTTCAAGTCCCGGGCCTGGCAAGGGAATTTCTCTAGCTAGCTATGGGGACGGAGTCAACCCAGCCTCCGGGATCAACATTGGGAAGCTACTTGATAAAGAACATCAAGGTAAAGGTTGAGAGGACTTGTTCTACTGATCATAGGACACCTAGTTGATATAACCGACTTGATAGGCGTTGTCCTTGTGTATTACTATCTCGCCAGAGATAGTATTGCGATCACGAAAATTTTCGATGTTGAGATTTTGATGTTTTTATACGTTTTGAAGGTTCCTGAATCATTTTCACTAAGGTTGAGAAAAATGTCTGTGTGTGTGTGTGTATGTGTGTGTGTATGTGTGTGTGTATGTATGTAGACAAGATTAGACAAAAACGGTTTGAGCTAGAATGATGAAATTTGGTACATGGACATTATTCAAAATTCATAGTTTTCTATCAACTTTTGAGAAATGTAGCTCAACCGGAAGAGGGTCATTACCTACAACGTTTTGATTTTTTTTCCTCTAAAGTGACCGTAAAAATAAAGATATATGTTTGATAATTTTTCACATGATTAATAATTGTATAAAACTGCTATATATAGAATTTCAGCTTGATTGATTCGCTGAAATTACCAGAATTAATTTTTTAACACTGCAAATCTCACGCGCCAACACGTGACGTGGTGCCATCAACAAAAAGCCAAACATGCGCTGGTTTAATATTTATTATTTATAATTTATAATTAATTAAATTTAATTTAAATATAATATATTATGTTATCTAATCCAATTCAAATTGCGAGATAGTCGAGTGGAGACACTCCAGCTAATTTTTTTTATATCTTATGAGAGTTGAACAATTAGAAATGCTTGCTTACTATTTGAAATATTAAAATATTTCAAATTATATATTCTTCCAAGGTCTTATTAATTTTTATTTGTTATTTTTTTAAATTATGTATTTAATATTAAATTATTTTTTTAGTTTTTTAAAGTCATTATTATAATTTTAAATGGAATTAGTATCTATTTAGTATGTACAGCATTGCTTTTAAATAAATTTAAAATAAAGCTTTCATTTTATTAAATAAATATAAATAATTTAATAAAGCAGTGAAATTTCAAGATCTTTAATGTATTTGCTTTATAAGCATTTCGTCTGTTACACCATCATAAGAAATTTTCTTCTAATCAATTCATCAATAAACTTAAATAAATAAATAAATAATATAAAACATAATAAGAATTATTTTTAATTTTTTTAAGTTTTATTTTAGTTTATATAAATAATGTTATAATTAATACTTACGGTTTAACTCTATTAATTTCTTATTTAATTTACTTACTTATTTCAAATTAAGAATGATGCTTTTAATTGATATTTAATGAATTTTTTTAAGTCGAGGAATGGGAGATTTACAGAAATGGGTGCAAAACGAGGGATGGGCCATTCAGAATTAAGATGAATCTCCTTTGTAACTTCCTTCTCCTGTACCATATCCCACAGAGCAAGAGCGAGAACTGGATACCTGAACAAAGATTAATGACAACACTTATCTTTTTTTTTGCTTTGCAACCCTCCTTTCCCCTTCCCTTTCTTATTCCACTTAACCTTTTCTATTTCTTCTTTTCTATTAAATTAGTTAATTTCATTATTGTTTTGAACAAATCTTAAAGATAGATTAAGATAATAAAAAAATAAAACACTTAAATTTAATAATAAAAATTCCATAATTATTTATTAACATGATTTCTTTCAATTAAATGTGAATTATTAAAAAAATTTAAAAAATTAAAAAAAATCTACATACTATATTTGGGTGACTTTATAGTGAATAAACATGGAGAGCAAACATTTAAATTTTTTACAACAATTTTTATATCCCCAAATATCCATATTTCCGAATTATTTGTTTTTAATTTTTTTTTCTTTATTTTTCATTTATATATAGTTTATATTGATTTCTTTATTTCATACATTAATTATATTGAATTTTCAATTCTACCAGATCAATAAATTATCAATATTCCAGGCACATATTATATTTATTTCTCTCTCTCTCTCTTTCTCTTATTCTTATCTCTCTTTATCTTTATCAAACTAATTAGATATTAAAACAGAACTTATATTATATATATTGACTCCATTGTAGTTGGAACTCGTCCTTGTAAATCCGTGTTCAAATACTAAGTCTGGCAAAAAAAATTTCTTTCTAACTGTAGTCTATTGGCATCTAGGTTCACTGAGCCTACGTGATCAAAATTGAAAAGCTACTTGAAATAAGCAATTGTCGATTCTGATCAAGAAAATCAAGAAAAAACTTGAGATTATGTATTGTACTGATTATACAACACCTCTACCCGCTATTTTTTTATTTTATATAGTGTAGACAGAAAGTCTTCTGACTACTTTCTACAAACTCCTTACCTAGTTCTGAAAATGGTTTAGAAGAAATGGGGGAGGGGGCCTATTGTTTTGAACTCATATAAAAGACGAGAAGAACAGGACGATAGAAGAGAGTTTGAGTGTACCAATTATTAGAGAACGTCCCTCGAGTAGGTCTCTGGCTTGTAAGATTACTGCTATACATAAATAACCATCTTCGACCAACAACCACGTTCTGAACCCAGATCTCTCGAGAAGGTCTTTGAATTTCAAGATATCCACGATACCACTTCAATCAACCTCCAGATAAGTGCAATCATAAGCTCTCGTTCCTTACTAGAAGTACACTCTGAATAATATTATAAAGAAACTTATTCTTAACATTCATTTATATTTTATATAAGTTTATTGGTGTCAATTTTATAATAAAAATAATTGAAATATTTTATTTTTATTTCCCCTTCCTGTTTACCCCCTTTAGGATACTACTTACAATACTTTCAATTCAAATTCATTTAATTACCTAAAATTATTTCTATCTTTATTTAAAAAATATTAATTTTCACATGAAATTAACCAAATTTACTTTTATTAAATAGTTAAGATAAAAATAAATTGAGGGTTTTGGGGAGGAAAGATGTGAAGAAAATTGGGCAGGATTAAATATTTTTTCGTTACTTCTACATGTGGTAGATTCTTCAATACAGTTATAGTAAAAGAGAGAAGGAGAGAGAGTGAGAGAGAGAAATGGAATGGGGGAGGACGTTGTAAAGGTTGGAATGTGATGGGAGAGAGTATGTATAGGTGGGGCTGGTAGGGTGGAAACCGTTTAATGACATAGCCACATGTTGCCCGTGTAGAAGTAATATAGAAGTAATATGCGCAGAGTTGGTAGGATGATAGGGTAGGAGGGGGGTGAAGTGAAATTATATAATAAGAAAACGTGAACTGAAATCGGAATGTTACTTAGAATATCTATACACGAATTATAAAAAAAAGCAAAAAAAAAAAAAATGACCCAAAATAAAATAAAACCACCGAATGAAAATTCCGAGGTTTATCAAATCTATTTTTATATTATATCTATATAATTTGGATTTAATAATTTTTTTTTCTTAAAATGATCCAAAAAATACCTTCCAACCACATTGCAAAAAATTCTCTAAAAATATAAATAGCTAATTAAATTACAAAGAGAGAACATTTTTATATAAATAATTTTATATAATTAAATTAAATATAAAACATTTAAATATTTAATTAAAATTCACATGATATTCTACATACGAGGTCTGTTCAAAAGAAAAGGTGAATTTTGAATTTTCGCGAGCTATGTACATTTGGTTATCGACTTTTTTTTTCTTATGTTGGTACACATATATTTCTCATATGTTGACATTATCAGCTATTTTGGATTAGTAGTTTGTTTTTGACAACTGAAAAGGTTAGTCACGTTTTTGACTGTTCTTCGATTTTTTACTCAAAAAAATGGATCAAATTTTGCGTTTAAAATGAAATGAAATGTTGAATGTGGCATTCAGCGAGTCTACTTCGTCTCAAAAAAATGTTTATAAGTGGTACAAGTGTTTTACAGAAGGCCAAGAAGTTCGATCAAATTTGAAGGTGTTTTCTTCGGCGTTGCCAATAGGTCGTACTGTTAATGAGGAATATTACAAGAAAGTTATGCAACGTTTGCGTGAAGCAGTACGGCACAGACAATCGGAATTGTGAAAAACAAATCTTAGATAATGCACCAGCTCACACATCATTGATTGTTCGTGATTTTTTGGCCATAAACTAGCTCGTAATCATGCCTCAACCACCGTATTCACCAGATTTGGTTGTCAGCGACTTTTTACTAAAGGAAAGCGTTTTGCCACAATTTATGGATAAAATCGGAATCGAAGAACGAATTGATAGCCATAACGAAAAGTCTATTTCAGAACTGCTCCCGTGGTTGGAAGAAGCGCTGGCATAAGTGCATTATATCTGAGGGGAATTACTTTGAAGGAAACAAAATAGATATTGATGAATAAATAAATATACTTTTCGAAATAATTCAAAATTTACCTTTTCTTTCGAACTATCCTCGAAATGGCGATATAATGCTGGAAGCACAATTTATGTCCCACCAACGCCCGCTTGATCACAAAGGTTAAGCAACATACACCTAATGTAATTAATTTGAATCAAGGCAATAGTTGATTTAATAATAATATAATAAATATCCCCTTCCTTAAGTAAGCGCGGGGTTTAAAGGAAAGAAAATTAAAATTTTTAAACAAAATTAGAACCATTGTTTTTTTAAGAAATTCATATTAAAAAAAAGAACCAAGAGAGGTTCTTATTATGTAAATAACTTTTTAAAGAAACCAAGAAGTAATAGAAAAAGAGAACACAAAAAGTGTACATAAAACTAAATATAGATAGCTGAAATTTACATAATTATTGAGATATTCGAAATGACCTGGCTTAATGCCCCAAACAATATTTAATTTTAATCTTTCTATTTTTAATCAAAGATAATATTAAGATATTCTTTATTTGAATACATTGTATTGATATGGATAGTATAATACATACAAGTAATATATTATTCAATTTATTCATTTAAAAATGTCAGAATATTAATCTAATCTTTAACTTATATTTATCTAGATGTGTATGTTTCATATTTATACTAGTATAATTCATTTGTTAAGGCGCACATTCATTAGTTACATCATAATGGTTAATTAACTTAAGAAATATATACCTAGTATAATTTTATCTTATCATCAATGATCTAAATAATATATTACAAATTGTTTATATCTTTTGAAATGAAAAATGAATTTATTGATATAATTATTTATGATCATATGATCATGTTGGAGTATTTATTAATTCTTTAATTGTCCCCCCCCCTCCCTCAAATGCATTGACGGTCATTATCACTCTCATTATTAACCCTTTTTTTATAAGTGGTAAACTCATTTGGATTGTCAGATGAAAAAAAATGATCAAACAAACCCCACGTTTGACCCATTTTTCTCCTTCAAACACCCCTTCTAGAACTCCAACCCCACAAATAAACACCCTTCCACCTCATCTCTCTTCAACGCGACTCATTAAGATTTCATCTAAATTATCCATCATTCAACTTTAGCGGTTTGTGGACTAATTTAACAAACAAGTTTCCGTTTTGTTTTGTTTTTTATGCCTTTTCAAGCTTTTCAAAAAGTTTATTTATTTATTTGTTTGTATATTATATTTTTATCTTTTATTTATACTCTTCCTTATTTCTTTCTTTTTTTTTACTTTCTTTTATACAAATATTGTAAATATAAACAAATAATAGATATAGAATATATAAAATTTTAAAAATATAAAATTCTTCATTATTTTTTCATTCATTTTCATTTATTTAATATAAAGAAAGAGCATTGCGTGATCCACGGTGGTCCAAATTGTACATAATAAAAAAAAACAATAGAATATAAAATACTCAAGAAATAAGCATTGTAAACTTAATCTTCATATAATAGCTTTAAAACAGAATTAATATATATTATTATTATTAATTATATAAATTATATAAAGTAATTAAAATATATTTTTTTTATTATTATTATATTATAATTATTTTATTTTTTACTATCTCGTAAGAGATAGTATTGCGATCACAAAAATTTTCGATGTCGAGATTTTGATGTTTTTATACGTTTTGAAGGTTCCTGAATCATTTTCACTAAGGTTGAAAAAAATGTCTGTGTGTGTGTGTGTATGTATGTAGACAAGATTAGACAAAAACGGTTTAAGCTAGAATAATGAAATTTGATATACGGGCATTATTCAAAATTCGTAGTTTTCTATCAACTTTTGAGAAATGTAGCTCAACCGAAAGAGGGTCATTACCTACAACGTTTTGATTTTTTTTCCTCTAAAGTGACCGTAAAAATAAAGATATATTTTTGATAATTTTTCACTTGATTAATAATTGTATAAAACTGCTATGTATAGAATTTCAGCTTGATTGATACGCTGAAATTACCAGAATTAATTTTTTAACACTGCTAATCTCACGCGCCAACATGTGACGTGGTGCCATCAACAAAAAGCCAAACATGCGCTGGTTTAATATTTATTATTTATAATTTATAATTAATTAAATTTAATTTAAATATAATATATTATGTTATCTAATCCAATTCTCAAATTGCGAGATAGTCGAGTGGACACTCCAGCTAATTTTATATTATACGAGGCGAACATGTTGCAAACGATGTTTGCAATTTCACTTTAAACTTAATTTATCGTGATTTGCAGCAATTAATTAAATAGTTCTTTGAAAACAATATTTTTGTATACCAATGATCATTTTTTAATAACAGTTTCAGTCTCAAGCTTTCTTCTCCTATATTCACGCATATAACTCGGCACATTTCAATATTTTATCATTTGGATCCATTTTTTATAAATTCATATATTTAACGTATATTATTCTGTTAAACAAAAATAATAATAATAATTAATAGGAAATTTTGTTTCAAATACTTACAAAACAACACAACGTTTATATACTCGTATATAAAATTATTAAGTTTATTCAAAACGTCGTAATATTTTTTTTATTCTAAAACAAAATTTAAAAAAAATGAAGTTAGTTACAAATTAATTGTGACATTGACATTGTAACTAACTTCATAATGTTACAGACATACTTACATACATAGACGGAAATTATTATTATTGAAGAGAGTATATATCTAGTTTGTTTTTAAGTAATGTTTTATCTTTTTTTTTTGTCGTCAGGTGTCATGGGTTCGTCATCGGGATATTCATTTATTAACAGTCGGCCGATATACTTATACATCAGATCAACGATTCCAAAGTATTCATTCGCCACAAACAGAAGATTGGATGCTCCAGGTTCGTTATCCACAACGACGCGATTCTGGAATCTACGAATGCCAAGTCAGCACAACACCACCCATCGGACATTCGATGTATCTCAGCGTTGTAGGTCAGTATTATTTTTATTTAATTATTTTAGTGTCCAAACTGGTAACCCCTTCAACTTATGCAACCTAATTGATACTTTAGACGAGATCCTATTAAATATCGGTTTTCAGGCGTTCCTATAAAATATACATAATTAAAATTTTTCTTTTTTTAAATATAAAACAATAATTAATTTATATTAATATTATTATTATTATTAGACTAAAATTTTATTTATGTGAGTTTGTATTTTTCAAATATTATTTAATGATGCTCTAATAAAATCCTGATAAGAAAATTATTAGTTACTAGAATTTTAGGTAATTGTTTAGTCTAACCGATGTATGATAGATTTTGATAAAACTTTACCAATAGATTCCTTGGTTTGGTTAACAACAAACTTACTTTAAGCAGTATGTGGCGGTCGCTTCTAGTTTACGAGATAAAATTTATCAAAGTTTCCGTATAAATCCATTGCTATTTTATTTAACTCCCATGTTTTAGTATTTGACCACCAGAGAGCTCCATTAATTTTCTGTTTTTATAAGCTCAATTAAAAATTTAAAAATTAATTAATTAAATAATTTTCCTATATAAAATACAAACTGAACTTACAAAAACAGAAAATTAGTGAATAAGTTAATAATTAGTGAATCAATCAATAAAACATTATTATTTTATTGATTAACTGATTATTTTGATCGACTGAACACGAAAGTGGTGGGTGCCATCACATTACAACCTATCCTGAACCATTAGTAAATAATTCCAAAGCTTTACATTTTCCAGTAAATCTGAATTTATATTATTATATATAATTTTTCTCGACAGGTAATTTTTCATTGTGATTTCTCATAAATGTCAAAAACAATCAAGCAAATTATTAATAATTTTTATCTACTCAGTTAAAATAAAAAAAATAAAAAAGTATATTTAAGATATATAAATTATTTGTAATTATTTAAATAAAATCTCAATTGATTATCTGATATTATAGCATAAAATTTGATAATATAATATAATATAACCAATATATATATATATATATATTTTAATAACTTTTTTCTTATTTTTTTCCCCACTATACTTAAAAGATATACATAAGATATATAAATAATATTTGTATTACTTTATGGTTTCATCTTTTATTTCTTTTTTCTTTTTTTTATAGGAATTTATAGGAATTTAAAGTATTTGAGTTAATTGGTTGTTGTGTCTTATATTCTATTTTCCATCACTTTACCCCCCCCCCCCCCCATCTCACTCAGGTTTCATTTTTTCCTTGTATTAAACTATCCACTAGGCTTTTGGACATTGTAATCTTTGGTTGACTCGTTGTTTACCTTTTGATCAATATAAGTTAAAAAAAAACAGTAAATGACCATCATTCACTTTTTATTTATTCTATTTTATTTATTTATTAAAATATATCAAAATATAAATAAAAAATGAAGATTTCTATTTTTTCAATTTTTTTTTTGTTCAGTTTCCTAGAAAAAATAAAAAATTAATTTTATACAATTTTGTTGATGACAGGGATGATTTATTTCTTGTTTTTTTTTTGTTGTTTTTAATCGTTGTATAAATTGCCTCATACCTATATTGTGAACTTTGTCAAAAATTGAATAACAGTCAGAAGAGAGAAACAACATAAAAGATTCATATGAAAAGAATTCTCCATCCCCAAACCCTCTTTCCATCAAACCCACATATAATCTGGTTGATATTTTTTATTTTATTTTTTTTACCTAAAGAGAAGATTTTAATTTAAAAAATAAATTATAACGAGACATTTTCTCTCTCACAAGTTAGTACTCTCTGTAAAAAAGTATACCTTATAAATTGATAAATTTACAGGTTCAAATTTTAATTTTCAAACATAAATAAACTTGTTTTAAAATAATATGATGATAACAAATAAATAAACTAATTTTATAAATATATATATTTTTAGTCTATTTCATAAAATTTGATATATATATATATACATTGTCCAAACTACTGTTAAAAGAACTCTTTTTTTAACTATATTAAAAACAGTTAAACTTGTGAAAACATAACTAAAAATTATAAAACAAACAAAAACTAAAGTTTAAAAAAAGAAAACATATTTTTATATCTATCCATATAACATATAGTATCTATCTTACCATATCATTTACCAACAAATTGAAAATTGAGTTTTATTTATTTACTGTTAATAATAATAATTATTATTATTAATAGGAGGATTAAAAAACCAAGTTTTTTATTATTGATAAATAGATTCCATAGAATAAGTAAATTTTACAAACATATTCTAAATTTAAGCATTCCAAATTTCACTTGAGTTGTATATAGTTCTCACAGCTAAAATCCTTCTTCCTTTTTAAGATTAGAAAAATAATCTATAATTTTACAACACAACACAAATCCACCTTCTATGCGTCAAAAGATTGTGTTTCTTTATTTCTATAATAATTAATAGAACTAGATATATAAAAATATTTAATATATCTCTATTTTAATTATTTTGTTTAAATGATTTTCAAAGTATGAATAAGATTTACATAAACGTGAGAAGAATCACTTTGGGTCCTACAATTACAGTAAAATACATATAAACAGGTAACAAAATTATTAATCATTTAGATAAAATAATGAGTAAATAAATAAAAATTGATATGAATAAATTATGAATATGTATATATAATAAAACACTTTTTAACTATTATCATATTTAAATAGAAATTTACCTATATATATATATATATATATATATATATATATATAATTATTCTATATAAATATAAATTTAATTTAACATCAGCTGCCTCCGGCTCCAGGAACTGTCAGTTCCTGGTTCTATACATGCAAAAGGCAACGGCAAACCACCTCATTATATTCCCAGGAAAAATCATCATTGCTGAGCAGCTTCTCAGGCCATCCTAGTCATGATGATGGCCAAACTCCGAAGGGAGACGGCACATTAAGAAGATCCATATGTTTATATTTAAAATTTCATCATAAATTATTATATTTATTTGAGAAGCTGGAAACTCACAATGACTTCAATGACTTCAATCTCAGATAAGATAGCTATAAGTTGATTTTTGTAAAGAGGAATAAATTACAACAATGAATTGGTCCATTATGATACCTACTTCACAAGTCACACCTGAAAAAGGCCCCTGAATCAATAAAATTATTAATTTTCAATAGAAGTAAAATTTTTATTTTATTTGTTTTCATAAAAAAAAAATTATACTTCCATTTACATTGAGATTATTATTTTTTTCAAATAATTCTCTTTTTTACCGACCGGCGATAGTAAGGGAGGTATTGTTTTCACACCAAATTTCACATGTGGAGATTTTTACATATCTCCACGAATCATGCATTTTCTAAACAGAAAAAAGTATTTTTAGCATGATGTCTGTCCGTCCGTCCGTATAGATGTGTACAGCCTGAACGGCTCAACCGATTTTGATGAAATTTGGTATATTTACTTAATGCATCAGTGGGATGAATTGATCAACTTTTGGTGCAATTCCGGAAACCAGAAGTGGTAGTATTAGCGATCGACGATAGGAAGGAAAGGGTTATTTTCACACCAAAGGAGATTTTTTTATATATCACCACGAATCATGCACTTTTTATTGGTTTTATCCTCGAGAAAAATCATATTTATTAGTTTTTTCTTGATTTAAAATTATATGACGTCATCCAGCCATTCATGACGTCACAGCCTGGTCTTGCATATATATTATAAATAAAATAAAATTAAAAATGTTTATATTTATTATTTATGTATGCCTATCTGTTTTTTATTACATTAATAGATATATTAAAATTATTTGAAATTGTTTCTGTAGCTGGAAATTAATTTATTTCAAACCGTCGGTCGGTTCGGACCTGGCCACAGGTCAACTTATTACTAATAATACTTGGTTTTCTATTATTCCCTCCTAGTTCTCATTTATCTATAAAAGAAGAAAAGTCTTATGACCACACAAAAAAATAAAGTCCACTCTTATATATAAATATATAGAACCTGATTTCAATTAATACTTTATTGGCGTCCACAAGCACAAACAGCCCTTCATGCTGACTATCACGCTTATAAATCTTAATTAATTTAATTTATATTATGAATTAAAGTTAAAATAAAAATAAAATAAAAATAATTAATAATCCATTTAGAATAAAATTAATATTCTAATAGTTTTCTATTCTTATTTCAAGTTTTTTTTGAATACTAGAATCATATAAATATAAAATTAAATTAGATGGCTGTTGTTTATAGTTATAATTTCATGATTTATCTATTTATTTATTTTGATTGCTTCTGACTATTATACTAGATTAGAAATTTTCCACTCTATTTATTTTTAAAAAAGCAAAACAAACAAAAGACGGGTCCACAAGTTGAGTTATCTGTTTCGACGTATTCCTTGGACTAAGTTGCCATCTGACAATAATTGAATTGTTACCCTCTTCCTTCTCTCATGGAAAGGTTAGAGTAGGAACCTAATAACATTTCACCCACTTATGTAGGGCAAATTTGTTCTGGTGGCACATTGCCTTCTATTTACTAGCCAAGTCAGGAATAGACTCCATTCCCTCTCTCAAGTGATGTGGAGAAAGTGAAGGGTGGTTTACAGTGGAATGGGGCTTTAGCAGGGGTTGCTACACGAGGAGAGGACAGGCTGAGGGATGAAGCATCCAACCAAGGCTTAGTTAGTTAGTCAACCATCTAATTATCACAAGGCGAGTTGTATTTTGGATTGCAAATGGACCGAGACACGATCTCAACTACACAGGACATCTCTCTCTCTCTCTCTCTTACACATCCTCTCCACTCTCTCACTCGCTCTCCCATCATTCGTCCACCTACACAGACAGACATACAAATCTAGTTACAAAGGCGTCAGCCTTGATCAGAAAGGGGCTGAATGTTATGCTTAATCATATATATATATATATATATATATATATATATATATATATTGGATATATCTACATATATTTATTAGATATTAAAGCGTTCCATTCGATCAATATTAGGTCCATTAACTAAATCAAAGATTTATTAAATTGATTATTTTTTTAATAATTTTAATTTTGGTTTATAAGAGATTAATCTATATTTTTTAAATCCATTACATTATCTCCCTCTCTCTCTCTTTATATATATAAATGAATCATAAAGTAATATTTATTTAATATCTGCTCGTATGTACAAATAATTAATAATAATATTTATAAATATTAGTAATTAATATTAGTAGGTAATTAATTTATTTGATACATATATGCTTCTAAATATTCTTTTAGTATAAATTAAAAATCTCTGAAGTGTATAGCTGATCCATAATAAACAATTGCATGACCTACTTGTTTTGAATAGGGAAGGTTACAAAGGACGAGATTGAATGATAGAAGAAAGATGAATGAAAAATTTTGTATAGGAGAAACCAATTGGGAAATGTCGGATGGATAAACTTATGAACACTAGAGAAAATAGTAATATATTGTAAGGAATTTGTACAAGATAAGAGGGATTGAGGAATGGTATTATTATTGCTAATTCCTTCCCAGTTGATAAGAGCTAAGGCGCCACAGGGTGTGATGGTTAGCGTCGCTGACTCACATTCTCGTGGTCCCGGGTTTAAGTCCCGGGCCTGGCAAGGGAATTTCTATAGCTGGGGTCAATGGGACGGAGTAAACCCAGCCTCCGGGATCAACATTGGGAAGCTACTTGATAAAAAGTAGCGCCTCCGAACCAAAAAATCAAGGTAAAGGTTGATAGGACCCGTTTTACTGATCATAGGATACCTAGTTGATATAACCGACTTGATAGGCGTTGTCCTTGCGTAGGATGTCCAAAAGTCAGAGTTAAGCGCTATAGAGATAATTACATAATTTACATTTACATAAAAAGAATTATAATCTAAATTACATTTAATTTAAAAAATTTAACAAAATTATTTGCTTGTTTATAATATTATTTAATATTCTGTTAAATAATTTATATTATAAAAAAAAACTATTATATATACTTGGATTTACATAAAAGTGTCATTTATTTAATTAATTGCCACGATTTTACATGTTTTCTCACCCTTACAATTTATTTTTCATTATTTATATATATATATTTTTAAATTTATATATCGTATATATATATATATATATATATATATATGTGTTATATATATTATATTAAAGCCAATTCGTAGATAATCGCGATTTGTTATGAATGACTGAATATTTCAAGTCAATTGGATTGGAATATTATTTAAAAAAAATGGAAATTTGTCAGAAAATTGAATAATAAAAGAAAAAAAAACACAAAAACAAATTATAATGTATATCCAGATTATTTTGTTGAGATATTGTAGGTGTCGGATTTCTCATATATTCATTTTTTCACCTTTTTATAAAAAATAAATATCGATTCATATAATATTATATTTTCAATTGGAATTTGCATATTTTATTCAAAACGTTTAAATTTACAATGTCTGTATAGGATTAAGAATTATATATAAACATAATCTACATGTACATATCAATATAAAATAAATGACTGAATGCAATACAAAATTAAAAATAATTTTCTATGACATAGAAAATGAATTAATAATTTTGATATTTAAATTTAAAATAAATGAAAGGATTTGTAATTTAATTTTAGAGTTGATTGTTCATTGGTTGGAGGAATTAACAAGTGATCTCCCCGACGTTTGGGGGGTATAAAATTAAAATTTCTCAATAATCCCAATTCAGTCTCGAAAGGGAAAAAGCAATAAAATCAAAACATATAACAAATTGAATTGCCAATTTCAGAAGACATCCAATTAAAATATTTTCTTTTACAAAATTAAATACAAAAACCTCACAATACAAACTGCAAAATTGAAATGAAACCTGAAAAACAATTTTTAATTATATTAATTAATAAACAAATATATTTGATTAAATTCCTCTAATTGTTCATTTTATTAATTAAAATTATAAACGGTTATGTTTTACATATAGAAATGATAAAAAAATATGTAGATATATAATTAATTAAAAAATAAGAGGTGAATGATTTAAACTAAAATTAAATTTTTCCAAATCTGATAGTAAATGTAAAAAAAAAAATAATAGAAATAAATGATATTTGCACATGGTGCAAAATATTTTACAAAACAAAAAATAGTTATGAAAAATCTTCCAAAAAAGAAAATTCTAAATAATTTATTTATAAAAAAAAAGAATTATTTTTATTATCAACACATCTGTAACATGCAATAGTTTATTTAGTTTATTAGTAGCCACTCAATAGTCACTTGTGAAAAAAACTTAACATTTTGTCTGCTAGGCAATCTAATGAATGAGAATTTGGCTGCACAATGAGAAATAGCCCTTTTTACGAGGTTTATTTTGGTGTATATCCGGAAACCGGAAGTAGTAGTTAACGATGTATTAATTTTATATTCATTTTCGGAAATTTTTCACTTGAAATATAGTAGTATTTAATAATTGAGAAATTAAACTAAAAATAAAAACAAGATAATATAATTTAGTCTTTTAATTCAAGTTTTAAAAGTATTTTTTTTATACTTTATATAATAGGTGTGTAAATAAGTTCTCGCTGTTTGTACGCTTTAGCTCATTTCTGCGCATGCGCATGCTCGCCCCCTGGGGATTTTTTTTTGTAAACACAGGAGGGTCCTAGCTATAAATTAGAGTTCATTTCATTTTGTTCCGATTAGAATTAGAATTTTTACAAAGCTTTGAACTTGTCAGATTTTACCCCAAATAAACGGTTTTTGCGGGGAGTTTTGTTGCACTACTTTTTTCTGAAGAATTCTGCAGCTGAAGCTCACAGAATTCTTGTTGAGACTTACGGAGACGCTGCCCTATCCGAAACTACCTGTAGAGATTGGTTTCGACGCTTTAAAAATGGTGATTTTGATCTTGAAGACAAGGACGTACAGGCGCCCCAAAAAAGTTTGAAGATGAAGAATTAGAGAAGTTGCTCGAAGAAGATTCATGTCAAACTTAGGTTGTGGCTAGTGATGGCCAATACTTTGAATGATATGAGTGTAACTATTTTTGTATAATAAAGCGTTCATTTTAATAAAAATAAGCGGGAGTGTCCTCCCCTAGACTTTCCCGCATATAAATAGGTATAAAGAGTTGCGAATGAATATTTAGAATGTGTAAACTTGGTATTGATAAAGAGCCAGTTCGTATTAGTTTATTGGTGTCAAATTTGATATTTGGTAACATTTATATATATATATATATATATATATATATAGAATAAAGTGCTACTTCCGGCTAACTGATATTTTAAATGTAAAAAAAACAGATATGGATATAATATAAATATTTTTAATTTTATTTTATTTATAATATATAAGGGCTGGCTGTGACGTCATGAAGTGCTGGGTGACGTCATATAATTTTAAATTAAGAAAAAACTAATGAAGATTATTTTTCTCGAGGATAAAACCAATACAAAGTGCATAACACGTGGAGATATGTCCTCACGTGAAATTTGATATGAAAATAACCCTTCACTTCCTCTCTTCGATCGGCAATACTAGCACTTTCGGTTTCCGGATTTGCACCAAAAGTTGATCAATTCATCCTACTGATGTATTAAGTAAATATACCAAATTTCATCAAAATCCGTTTAGCCGTTCAGGCTGTACACATCTATACGGACAGACGGACGGTCAGACATCATGCTAAAAATACTTTTTTCTGTTAAGAAAATGCATGATTCGTGGAGATATGTACCTAAAAATATCCATAGGTGAAATTTGGTGTGAAAACAATACCTCCCTTACTATCGTCGGTCGGTAAAAAAGAAACGCTACTTGTATAGGTAAAATGTCACTTCCGGTAGTCAGATCATGATGAAATTTGGTATCTGAATTTTTTACATATTTTTAAATCTATATACAAAATATGAAGCAAATATCTCGAAGCAAACTGGTACTTTACTTGATAGGTAAACGCAACCAGTGTAGGTAAAGTACCACTTCCGGTTAACCGATTTTGACGAAATTTTGATAGAAATCTACAATCTGTGAATAATATCGGTGTACCAAATTTCGAAGTCCTAGCTTGATTAGTTTTTGAGTAAATTTGCTTACAGACATTACATACATACATACATACATACATACATACATACATACACACACACAGACATAATTCGAAAAATGGTATTTTCCGACTCAGGGAGGTCTAAAACGTCAAGATCTATCGAAATCTCGAAGTCGAAATTTTTGACGATTCCAATACTTCCCTTATACGAAGTATGCGGGAAAGTAAAAAACAGCGAGAACTTATTTACACACCTAATATATATATAATGTTTGAAAATTAATTTATTTCAAATCGTCGGTTGGTTCAGTGCCTGGCCATAGCTCATTTTTTTTTATTTCAAATTGTTAATACAATTGAAAAGGAGGGGGAAATCAAAAAAAGGTGGATATGTAGAGAAAAGCATAAATTGTCATACATGTTTTATTTTAATAAAAAAATTAATATGATAAATATATTCAGATTATTTTAATTTATTCTATTAATAATCTCATCCATGTGGAAAGAAGATAACAAATTGACAAGAAAAGTGTTCAATATTTAATCAGACTCACTCTTCCCTCCCCTCCCACAATCTTTTTATTCTATACCCTCTTTAAATATTATTACTCATCCATATTGAATTTTCGGCTTTACCCTCAATTATTTGAACTTGATCAATATTATTTTCTGGTCCATGATCTTTATTGATATTTTTTTGTTACTCTATTATTATTTTTATTATAAAAAAAAATGAAAGGTATATTCATAAATAGAATGTATATTATATTTACATATTCTTTAATCAGTATATTTAGAAATTATTTTTTGGAATATTTTAATTTAATCGAGTTTCTTATTTCTCTGATATTCCTTGGAAACGTTTATGTTTTACTTTCTTCCTTGTATCGTATAAAAAGGGGTTGAATATGCTTTTGAAGATATTCGTAGAGTCCCGATTTGTCTCATTGACATTAAATGCATCAACCCCACCCTCCACTCTCCCACCCCAATAGGAATCGTTTATTAAACAACGTTATTTCTCTATTCGTCGTTTCGCAACCCTTCTCTTCCCATCGTTATCCTCCTACATCTTTATCGACATGAGGAAGTATCAATCACAAGCCGCCAGACCCTTTTCCTGGGCCTCACTCTCATCCCTTCTCTCACTCCCTACACAGACATAGACATCTACACATCCATTACTTCTTTATACGTAGAGCCTCCATCGTAGGCCTTCAGGCGACAGGATAAAGTCTTCTTTTCCGTCCCGATGCTCGATTTGCAACGAACTTATTAGCAGATAAAAATAGCCGAGCTATTTATTTTATACGCTCTTTCCAAATATATCAAACCCTTATTTATATATATATATATATATATTGATAGCTTCTTTTTTAGTTTAAGTTTATAACTTTCTTTTTAGTGCAGAAGAGATCAAAACTTAAAATCTCCTTGGATATTATTTGGTTTATAGACCCATCAGTTAATTGCAAAGGCACGTTGTTTTTTTTCATTCAAAATCATAAAAAAAAAAAAAAATCAACGACATACAACTTTATTTTCAATTGATTTTTAAATTAAACTTTGGAAATATTGTTTTCTATTGTATTAAAAAAAAAGTTTATTGGGAAAAAATCGAAATTTCAAATACTATAATGGAAACTTCAAACATCAATAAATAATTAATGGTTAATATTAATTATATTTTTTTAAAAAATAATATTTAAAATATTATTATTATTATTATTATAAATATAAAAACAAAAGGCGAAATATTTCCACTTGGGAAAGTTAGATTTATTTTTTACCGACCAACGATAGTAAGGGAGGTATTGTTTTCACACCAAATTTCACATGTGGAGATTTTTACATATCTCCACGAATCATGCATTTTCTTAAGAGAAAAAAGTATTTTTAGCATGATGTCTGTCCGTCCGTCCGTCTGTCCGTATAGATGTGTACAGCCTGAACGGCTCAACGGATTTTGATGAAATTTGGTATATTTACTTAATGCATCAGTAGGATGAATTGATCAACTTTTGGTGCAAATCCGGAAACCGGAAGTGGTAGTATTAGCGATCGACGATAGGAAGGAAAGGGTTATTTTCACACCAAATTTCACATGAGATTTTTTACATATCATCACGAATCATTCACTTTGTATTGGTTTTATCCTCGAGAAAAATCATCTTTATAGGTTTTTCTTAATTTATATGACGTCATCCAGCCATTCATGACGTCACAGCCTGGTTTTACATATATATTATAAATAAAATAAAATTAAAAATATTTATGTTATATCCATATCTGTTTTTTATTACATTAATAGATATATTAAAATTATTTGAAATTGTTTCTGTAGCTGGAAATTAATTTATTTCAAACCGTCGGTCGGTTCGGACCTGGCCACAGGTCAACTTATTTTTTTTAAATATAATACGAGGGTGGGGTGAAAAGTTTCCGGCCTGGCCAAGAAAAACCAAAAAATATTTTTTTTACTTTATTTTTCAACATTTAAGATAGATGAGACCTTTTCGATGTCAGCTGAATATGTGCGAAATATTTTGCACAACCATTTGAATATCTGAAGCTGTGTGCAACGTGGGTGCCGCGTTTGCTAATGTTAGACCAAAAATTGCTTCAAAAAACCATTTCTGTAGGGAGGTGTAGGCGTAATCCAAACGAATTTTTGCTTCGATTCATAACTGTAGATGATACTTAAATTAAATTAAATTAAATTAAATTAATTAATTAGAACACTGTTATGAGAATTGTATCAGTGTTGATGGAGATTATGTTGAAAAATATAGCAAAAAAAAAAAATATTTTAAAACATCGTTTTTCTTGGTCAGGCCGGAAACTTTTTACCCCACTCTCGTATATAATGAAAAGTATGAAAATTTTTTTTTCAGTAAGTTCAAATTTATATAGCTTAATATAATTAATTTTCTAAAATTTAATATGTAAAGAAGAATGATTTCTTTAAAGAAGTAATTTTTCATCTTATTATAAGAAATTGTACTGATTAAGTTACTAAAAAAACAAAAATTGTTAATTAGGGCCTTTTTAAATCTTTTTTTGAGGTTTTTATAGGGGAATCAAATTAATTTTTTTTTTATTTAATTTTTAATGGTTCAAGCTAAGAATCTTAACAACACAATTTATGAATTTTTGTAGAAAAAATTTTATTTTTTAGCCCTTCTTAAAAAAAATAGAATATAAATATATTTATAGAATATATGTCCTTTATCCTCTTAACAAATATATATATATATATATATATATAGATATATAAGATATAAAATATAAAAACTCATTCGTACTTGAGTAACACCCATTCGACTGGTCAATAGGCCGGGTATTGTCGATTAGATCATTCTATAGGATTCCGGGAAGGTTACTGGAATAATCCCACCTCATCCACGCACACAAACCACCCCTTTCCACACCACCCAACCCTACTCCCATTCCATTTTCTAACTCTAGAGCACAATAGTTTCCGGAGTGCCTTTCGAAATCGATGACTGAATAATGCCAATCATTTTCCAATTTCTCCTTTTTGACTTTTATTTTTTTTTTTTTTTGTCATTGTGAATCACGTGTCAGAATGTTTTATTCCCGAGCACTTCCTCTCGTGATATTCTCATTGTATACTTTTCCTAGAACATAAAAAATGCATTTAAGTTCACACTTTGACTCCTTGACAATTCAATCTCATCAGTTGAGAGAGATATTGAGAGAAAAAAATTTAAATTACATTAATCAGCCTTTTTTCATATCAATTTAAATATTAGAAAATTTTTAGAAAATCTTTAGAAGAAAAAAATCTGGAGTGTCTCCACTCGGCTATCTCGTAAATTTGAATTATATTATTTTTAAATTAAATTTAATTAATTAAAAATTTAAATTAATAAATATATATTAAACCAGCGCGTGTTTGGCTCTTTGTTGATGGCACCACGCCACGTGCTGGCGCGTGATTTGCAGTCGTGTTAAAAAATTAATTTTGAAACTTTCAGCGATTCAATCAAGCTGAAATTATATATATCAGTTTTATACAATTTTTAATCATGTGAAAAACTATCAAACATATATCTTCATTTTTACGGTCAGTTTAGAGGAAAAAAATGGAAAACGTGGTAGGTAATGACCCCCTCCCGGATGAGTAACATTTTTCAAAAGTTGATATAAAACAACGAATTTTGAATAATGCCCATATACCAAATTTCATTATTCTAGTTCAAACAGTTTTTGTGTAATCTTGTCTACATATATATATATACACACACACAGATGTTTCTTAACTCCTTGTAAAAATGATTCCGGGACCTTCAAAACGTATAAAAACATCAAAATTTCGACATCGAAAATTTTCGTGATCGCATTACTATCTCTGGCGAGATAGTAAAAATTATTATATTTTAAATAAATATAAAATATCTATAAAATATTTTAATTTTAAAAGTTAATAATATTCTAATTGTGATAATTTACATAAATATCCTAATCTAAAATCAATTATAAAATTTGAAATTTAAATACATTCGTCAACTAAATTCATTCAAAATATTAAATAATATATGAATATAAAAAGAAAATATAATAAAAAAATATTATTTCAACTTCATATATAATATAATAAAATTTTTTTTTAATCTATGGCTGACATATTTGCCTTTACCCATAGAACAACAGTTCAGTCTTAATTAATTAAAACAAGAGAGGTCTGGGGGGGCGGTGGTTGCTACATTCTCAAGAGGCAGAACATAAAGCCTTGCTCGTCTAATCACACTACCTTTAAAATACATCCATTCACCCACGTTGTGTTATATAATTCAGTTACTGTTTTATATACAGATATACTATAAGAGATTGAGTTTAAATCATGTTATCTATTTGCTAATAGAAAATTCCTTATAACCATCTCCTACCAAAATCATATTAAATTCCTAGTCTTTTTTACTATCTCGCCAGAGATAGTATTGCGATCATGAAAATTTTCGATGTTGAGATTTTGATGTTTTTATACGTTTTGAAGGTTCCTGAATCATTTTCACTAAGGTTGAGAAAAATGTCTGTCTGTGTGTGTATGTGTGTGTGTATGTATGTAGACAAGATTACACAAAAACGGTTTGAGCTAGAATGATGAAATTTGGTACACGGACATTATTCAAAATTCATAGTTTTCTATCAACTTTTGAGAAATGTAGCTCAACCGGAAGAGGGTCATTACCTACAACGTTTTGATTTTTTTTCCTCTAAAGTGACCGTAAAAATAAAAATATATGTTTGATAATTTTTCACATGATTAATAATTGTATAAAACTGCTATATATAGAATTTCAGCTTGATTGAATTGCTGAAATTACCAGAATTAATTTTTTAACACTGCAAATCTCACGCGCCAACACGTGCCATGGTGCCATCAATAAAAAGCCAAACATGCGCTGGTTTAATATTTATTATTTATAATTTATAATTAATTAAATTTAATTTAAATATAATATATTATGTTATTTAATCCAATTCAAATTGCGAGATAGTCGAGTGGAGACACTCCAGCTAATTTATAGCTATAATTCAATATACTTAAAAAAATTATTCATATCATATCCTATATTATCATATTTAGTAATATTATATTTTATTATAATAAATTCTATATCTAACTTTGTGTTTATTTTAATTTTAGACATTTCTATAATTACTCTCAAATTAGAAAATGTAAACAAACAAAATTTGATTTTGTTTATAATTTATGTGCACACATATCATATTATTATAACTGAAATAGCTACATAATATAGGTATATTGAAATGAAAATATTTCAATTATAAAATGATTCATTTATTTATATAAGCCACACAATTATTTAATAAAATTTAATTTAATATGTTTTGAGAATAGCATACAAGTAATATATATTTCGAAAATAAATTCAAATAATTTTCATGTTTGGATACCAAATATTATAAAATTCATTTTTACTATCTTGCTAGAGATAGTATTGCGATTATGAAAATTTTCGATGTCGAGATTTTGATGTTTTTATACGTTTTGAAGGTCCCTGAATCATTTTCACTAAGTTTGAGAAAAATCACTGCGCGTGTGTGTTTGTATATATGTGTATGTAGACAAGATTACGGAAAACCACTTTGAGCTAGAATAATGAAATTTGGTACACGGACATTATTCAAAATTCGTTGTTTTCTATCAACTTTTGAGAATTCGGAAGAGGACCATTACCTACCGCGTTTTCATTTTTTTCCTCTTAAACTGACCGTAAAAATAAAGATGTATGTTTGATAGTTTTTCACAATGTTTTTAAAATTGTATAAAACTGCTATATATAGAATTTCAGCTTGATTGAATCGCTGTAAGTACCGGAATTAATTTTTTAACACGACTGCAAATCACGCACCAGCACGTGGCGTGGTACCATCAACCCATCCGCTGGTTTGATAAATATTATTTATTAATTTTATTTTATAATTTATTTTAAATATATATCTGTTAATTAATCCAATTCAAATTTGCGAGATAGTCGAGTGGAGACACTTATGATTTTTTATTTTATAATTGAAATATTTTTTTATTAATTATTTTTAATCATTTATTTATTCATTAAAAAAAAAAAAATTCTCTCAAAATCAAATCATTTCTTAAATATAAAGAAACTATTCCTTTTTAAAACTTAATCCTTAATTACTAGATGGATTGACCTAGGGTCGGCATCATCATGAGCAGATAGGAATAGGAGTAATTTCATGCTCCACCCCCTCTACACCCACCCTCATTGCATTCTATCCCTCTGCATTTGGCCGTTTGGACAGTAATTGGCTCTGGAGTCTAATTACCCTTCCCCTCTCACTTTTTAAGACAGCCACTCTGTGTTAACGAAGCCATTGTCTCAAGTTCTCTCTTTATTAACACTAACAACTACCAAGATGAGGCAAGCCATAGATCGATGCATTCCCTCTCCCCATAATTCTTCCCCCCACTCCTTCCCCTTTTTTTTCTATCCCCA
Organism: Labia minor; assembly: GCA_963082975.1. Classification (NCBI taxonomy): domain Eukaryota; kingdom Metazoa; phylum Arthropoda; class Insecta; order Dermaptera; family Spongiphoridae; genus Labia; species Labia minor. The sequence goes on along the minus strand of OY720346.1, from coordinate 63,301,640 downwards.
TTTTCCCACTGATCTAAAGAAATAGGTTTGAGATGAATTGATCCTTTAGATAAATAAAAGATATCTTTTATAAACACAATATACACATACACACACACACACGCCAAACAAACAAATTATAATACGTGTATATTTCAAGGATTAAAATAAGATCGTATATAAATTAACAAAAGCTGTTGTTTTTCAATTCAGAAAATCTCTTTTTAATCCAATGATTAATATTATCTGGTTTAAATACAAAATATGGAAAAAATAAATTAAAATATATTGTGTTTAGAAAATATTTAGCAAAGTTTATATGTTTTTAAAAATGATCATTAAATAATATACATTTATACGGTTATTGTAAATTTTAAATATACTTGTATTGATATAAATATATATATGATAATATCTGTCTTTATATATTTTTGTTTTCATTTCACTTTCAATATTGATATTTTAATTTAATTAATATTTATTGTTTTGTTTTATTTTAAATTTTTATTTTTTTTTAAGAAATTTTTAAAAAAAATCACACTAGTTTACATCTTTATTGTTTTTTTTAAATAAATCATTAAATTATTTATTCATTTTTAAAGAAAAAATAAAATACAACATAAAATATTGCCTTTCCTTCTTCTTTCCAACAAATAAAGAATAAAACATGAATTGAATCCACTTTATTGCTAATCTTGTAAAAATATTTTTTATATATCGATCTCTCATAGCAACCACCCTTTCAATCTTTAGAAAATTATTATAAATAATTATAAAGCTGTTTTATTATAAATTTTCTATATTTTTTATATTAAATAAGAATAGTTTTTTTTTTTTTTTAAAAAAGAGATAGTTTGTTTAAAACAGAGGGTCTAAACTGCGGCCCCAAACCCTTTGAGATGCGGCTTAAACGCAAATTATAAAAATATTTAAATTTTTTCAATATGGTTCTAAAAAAAGGCAAAATGATTTTTTGGGTTTAGACTTTTAAATATTTTCGACTTTTTAAAATTTTTCAATATGGTTCTTAAAAAAAAAGGGTAAAATTATATTTATGTGCGACCCAGCATATTTTTTTTTTAAATGTCGAATGGCCCTCAAATATTAGATTTTTAAAAAAATCTTCATAATTCTAATCTTTAAATAATTCATATATAAATTGAAAAATTAAGAAAACTGTTGTTTTTGTAAAAATGAGATCAGTTTATCTTTTCGAGAAAACTGTAATTCTCATTTTTCTATTTTTCAAGTTTATTTTTTTTGATTAATCTGCATTTAATTTCGTATTATATTACTTAGCAGGTAAGGAGTTATATTAACGAATTTTCAAATTATTAATACATTTCTTACGTTCTAAGCTAAATAAAGAATTTAAAATTATAAAAATAAATCTTTCTAATTTCTCGTGAAATAAAAAATGTAGAGAAATCAGGAAAATATACTATTTAAGTTGATTTTTTTAGTTTTATTAAATTAAATTTCTCACCCAGCCCAAGGTTTTAAATTTAGCTTAAATTATATATTTATCTTAATTGTATATTCATTTTTTGAGAACAGGGAGATTTTGGGAGGGGGGGGTTAAAAATCCGCGAGTGTTTGGACCCAGGGCCTCAGAGTCTTGGTATCGATTCCTGCTTGACCCTTTTGCAGCCCTGGGCGAAGCTATGACGTCACCAGAGAAACAATTCCTTTTTTTAGGCAAAGACCACATGATATCTATCCATATATCGGATGTATTTATTTATGTATCTGTATGTGTATGGGCGAGTGAGAGTAGGAGGTGGGTGTTATTTCGATTGCTGTCTCGATATGCCAAGCTAAGGCGCTCAAATATTTATTTATTTTCGTTGTGTATAAGAATCGCGCCTATCAAAATCATTGCCCGGATGGCTATAACCGGATAATATAAAGATGGCCTGGGACTATATCACTTTGGTCCGTCTTCTATTGGCCACGGGGCTCCATCGAGGGAGATTCTTGAAACTTTTAAAAAATAACCAGACATTCTCTTTTATAGGCTGCTTTCCAAACCGGTTAAGCGAATCCATAAAAAAAAACCTTTAGATATTCGCCCTTTAAGAGAAATTTCGAATTGCTTTTTGTATCTTCATAAATTCCTTTTAAAACATCACAAAACCATTCTATCAGATACAATATTTCAATATACGTATATATATATTATTCTTCATTTTTCTCACTCTCCTTTTCTAATTTAATAAACTTATATATATATATATATGACAAAACGACACTCGATTGAAGGAAAAAATTATGTTTGGCTTCAGGTTAGGTCCCTTGGCAATTATCCAGGGGGATGGGTTTTAATTAAAAAAGTCTTTTATGACAATCCAAGTTAAAATGATAATTTTCATTCTTATTTGAAAAAAATTTAATGATAGCATCATTTTTTTCTGGACCCACCCTTTTTAAAAATCCTTCAGGGATCTTCTGACTTATTTAAAATATATCCTATATAAAAAAAAAAATACGATCGTGTATAAGAGAGATAGTTGATGAATGAGTAAAAAAAGAGAATGTGTTGGGGAGAGCAGAATAGAGGGATAAGAGAGAAAGGGAGAGATGTAAAATATGTAATGGCAGATTAGATCCAGAAGTTATTTAAAATGTCCATTGTAATGATAGTCGACCTGCCCTTCGAACCACAACGTTCTTTACTAAGTTTTATACATGAAGCTTATATATATACCATAACTACATTAAAAAAACGAATATTTAAAAGTTGCTTTATTGCCAAAATTATTTAAAAAATTTATTAATTATCGATATATTTCTTTGAATCAGATACACCCGCTTAAATTTATGAATAAAAAAAAGGTATTTAATTAAATACACCCACATTTATATATTCTAAGAAATTTATACGAGTAAATGTAAGGTAATAAATATTTTAAAAGTTTTAAAAATATGTTTCTATTAATTAAGCTTTAATCTATCATTTTAGAACATAGCAGGTCTTTAAAGCCGGCTCCACACATGCGGTGTTTGTCAAATAACGAATATTTACCAAATACCGAGCACCAAGTTTAGGTGCTTGTATTGAATATTCGTCTTGTTAATATTATTAATATATAAATATAATCTCCTTAATTTGGTTTATTGAATTTAATTGAATAATTTAATTGAATTCAATTAATCATAATAATTGTAATGTAATACTTTATAAATAGATTATTTAATTGGAATTGTTAATTTATTATATAAAAAAGGAATTGTTAGAGAAACAATATTATTTATTAAAATTGTGGATATAAATATTCTCAAATATTCGACTTGTGGTCGCTAAAATAGCGAACTAGCGAGCACGCGAATGTTTGTGCTCGGCATATACCAAGCAACCCATCCACCCATGCGGTTTTTTTTTCAAATGTTTTGCTTGATATTTGGCAAACACCGCATGTGTGGAGCCGGCTTAAAAGAGCACATTCAAACAAAATTATAAATGTATAATAATAATATATAATATATATAATTAAGATAATATTGTATAATATGCTATTTAAGAAATTTTTTAATTTTTAATAATTTGCCTATATAAATAAATAAAAATAATTATTAATGTTATTAATTATTAAATATAATAATATTTTATTAAACATTAGATTTATTAAAGGAGCCTAGATCTGTGCCTTTAGTATAGGCAACCCTTCAATCTAGTTAATTTACAACATATAAATTAGTTGAATAATTCAACGGTCCAAAGGATATTTTAGTTCCTCTGCTTCACATTTAATATTGAATAATTAAATAATACAAGCAAAAATATCCAAGAAGATTGACACTTTTCAAACCTTACCTTTTAAAAAAATAAACATATACTAACACAAAGAAAGAAAGAAATCAAATTGAATGATTAATGATGAAAAAATTCTGATTGACAAGCGTAATATGACCACGTTCGTTTGCTAGATTTTTCTTTTCTCTCATACTATGGATATAAATACCCCGTAGAGCAGTTTCTTCACACTTCCCCGTACCCCATCTTTTCCTGCTACACACATTTATCGGCAATTCAAGTCGCTCATCTTTTGAAAGTATTTTATTAAAAAAAAAATCAATTCTATCATTATTAAAACAGAGCAAAATCCTTATTTTATAGATATATGCTCATTTTTTTAATTAAATATATTTATTATTATTTAATTAATTTATTGTTTAATGTTTTAAATGTTATATTATATTTATTAAATAATTAATATTAATATATAATATAATTATTTTTTTTTTAATTTAAATAAAGTTAGGTGCTACACAAATTCAAATAAGAAAATAAGTGAAACTTTTAAACTTTCAAAGTTGGCACCAATTATCAATAGATTAATTTTGAATAATGACAAGCTTAGTTACAACTTCTCATATTTATTAACATACAAGAATTATTTAATATTTATTATAGTTTTGTGAGTTTCACATTTATTTTCACAGAACTTATATTAAAAGTTACCAGTTTTATTTAATTTATTATGTGTAATGCGTAATAATGTTTCATAAACATCACTGGTGAGTATGTTCATACATATTTACCTTACTTTCAATTATACATTAATTTATTTTTTTTATTTATTATTTTTAATATCGAGAATTTGAATTCAGTCCGAACAATCAAATGAAATAATGGTCATGGATTTTTAAATGATTTTAGAATCATCATTTTATATTTTGAAACTTAAATAATAAGTTTTGCTTCTATAAATGCATTTTGGTAAGATAGAGTTTTTGTAGAAATATCATTTATTTTTTTTAATCTCTTTTATATTTTTATGTTTTTTTATTGGTAATTATTCAGAAAGACTCGTCCTGTTTGGACAAGGTTAATTACTTTACCATGGGTTGCTTTTGAAATTACTAATCAACTTTTATAAGAAATTTATCTGGGCATCTTATAATTTTCTATATTTTTCGAGATAAAAAAGATTTAATTTTCCAGAGATCCTTTAATTTTTAGACATCATTGGTATGGTTCTGGCATCTGGTCTATAGAGGGCTTCACCTAGACCCCCGTGATTGTTTAAATTTAAATTATTTAAATTTAAATAAAAAAAAAGTTGAGAAATTACTTAAGTAATATTTTAAATTTTTATTAAAAGAAAATAAACCGAATTAAAAACCGAAAAAGTCGAGAAATGACTTTAGTATGGATTTAACTTTCTCTAAACGAAAATAAACCGAATTAAAAACCGAAAATGTTAAATTCATAATAAAGTCATTTCTCCTCTTCTAGTTAAATTCATACTAAAGTTATTTTTTCTACTTTTTCGGTTTTTTTTTACTTATTAAAGTATTTATTAAGCAACAAGGGGTCGTTTATGCTAGAATTAAATGTTAAATTAAAAATAAATAAAAGAAAAAATACCAATTAAATGAAAAAAAATGAATACATTCCAAAAATATTTATTTTTTATAAATATATATATATATATATATATATATAAATATAATATTATAAAAAAAAATAAAATCCAAATAATCGTTATGTTCCTTTTGTAGTTACAATTCTTAAATGATTCTCGCTCTGATTAACAAAAATTCATCTCTTATAATTTTATTGAAACTAAACTAAAAAATAATAAAAATGTATTAAATAAAGAAGTTTTTTTACCGGTTTCACAAAAATATATTTAAGAGGTGTTACTCGGTCCACCTGATGATGTCCCTGGCTGAGCATTATCTTCAAAAACGCCTCTCGGAGGGTCCAAAGTCGTACTTGGTACACCTCGGAGAGGTGTTGATGTTGATGTTGATGATCATGTTAATGATGTTGATGATGATGATGATGCTCAGGTCAGGGTCCACTATCGTATTTGCTCAACCTCCGAGAGGCGTTGATATTGATGCTGTTGATGATGATGACGATGATGATGATTTTGTTGATGATGATGACGATGATGATGATTTTGTTGATGATGATGATGATGATGCTCAGCTATTTTTGTATTAAAATAATATATATATCTACATTAAAATTGAATTTAATTATTTCATTCAACAAAAATTTGCTTCTATAAATAGGTAAATATTTGTATTTATTAGTCTTTAATATTTTTATAATATTAATAAATTATTTTTTTTTAGTTTTATTTCATGATTTGATTACAATATTATATTATTTTACCAATTCAAAATATATTTTTTCAATTTTAATAAAACCATTACAGTTATTTTTTGAATTGTTGTTTATTGTCGATTCGTTCTAACAAGAAGAACACAAACCATAAACAATTGTGTTCTCTTTTTAAGTGATTAGTTCATATAATGTTAATAAATTTTTCAACGATTTTATATGTATCGAGGGTAACTGTATAATGGATTTTAGATAGAGTTATCGTGTATGAATATATTTGGTTAACATGGGTAATAATATCTTTGATATACTTGATACTCTGTTTAATATTATTTCAACATTGTTTTTCTACGTATTTTTGAGTTTTAAATATTTTTCTTTCAGATTTTGTTTATGCTGTATTTTTTAAATTTAGTTTTAGTTTTAAGTTAATTCTTGAAAATGTGACGACCACCTTCAGGACAATTTTATTTTCATTTATTATTGTGATATATTCATATATAGCTATGTTTTTATCACTTGAAATTAAATAATCATCTATTTATAAAAGTATATTTTAATGTATTATATATTAATTCGTATGGTAATTATAGTATTGTAGTGGGGGTTACGTTGGGTGCCAGCGATGGAGGGGAGGTGACGGCAGTCCAGCGATCCACACTTACAAGGAGAGGGACAGAGGGATGAGGGGAGGGGCTTTCAGGCTTACCACCGCCTCGGGAAAGGGGGACTTGTAGGGAGAGGTTTCAGGTCTCCTTTACAATGGAAGGTGAGAGTGATGAAAGGGTTGAGCGCCAACGAGTTTTACTAAAACTCGTAAAAGGAAAGATAGAGAAGGAGAATAAGTGAAAAAGAATAAGGAGGGAAAAATTAGGTTTACTAGAATATCTAGGAGAAAGGGTAAGAAAAAGAAGTCTTCTATATACATATATTTTATATTTACAATATTATATACATAGAGGTTGATTGAGGTACAATCATAGATTAGATATAATTGCATGGGGAGGGGAAATTATCAAGGTTTCACCCGAAGATAATTTCTAGGAAAAGGAAAAGGAGAAGAAAAAGAACTGTGGGAGAATAGAATGAAGAACTAGCGGATTTTCGTTCAATCAAACTACCTCGGCAATAGGGAATAGTTTAATCCCTATTGTACAGGTGAAGGCGAAGAGTGAGAAATTTAGAGAGCGTTTGAAAATGGCGAGGAAGGCGGTCGGTTCGACACGTCTTTCCTCTTTCAAAGCTTCTAGACAACTGTTTTCTTGACACCAGTATTTACACTTGCTCTCTGTTTTAATGCCTCTCATTGGCCAAATAATGGTGGTGTCATCCCTTATTTGAGCCAATGACTTGACTTGTCACATTTTCCGTTATATTGCTATCCAACGGATGTCGTGAATGGAAAGTTTCCAGGCCACGGCGGCTTAAACAAAGGGGGGCCGTTACAGTATATAATTTAGTATAAATTTATAGTTCGATCTAATTTACAATTCCAAAATAAGAAAAAAAATCATTTTCGTGTAAATCGATGTGAAGGAAGTGAAAAAAAGATTTGTAAATAAAAGAAATTATGTTGGGATTTGAAGAATCCGTTAGTTTACTTTGCTTTTGAATGCTTTTAAGAAGGTAATAAATATCTTGACATGAAGAAAAGGGAAGAGTCGTAACACTCCCAACGGAGAGAAAAGAAAATTAGAGTCAAAATAGAGGGATAAATTGGAAATGATGATTTTGACATGATATTTAACCTTAAAGATCTTGATAGCTCTGAGAACCCCCTACTTATATTCATTTTCACCATTTCTTTAGGTTTTAGGTTATTGTATTTTTTTTCAGCAATGAATTAATAAGTATTAATTTTATTTTCTAAAACTATTTGTTTTATAAATTCAAGAATAAGGAATATATATTTTTGTTATTATTTATTGTTTATTATATAAAGTATTACTACTTTTTCCATATATATATGTCTTTTTTCACTCTAGCTATTTATTTTATTTTACTAAATTTCCAATCTCATTTTTATAGCCTGTAAGCTCATGCTCGTGCCCATCTTCACTATATTACACACCCTACTTTGTTGGTACTGCTCTTTGCCCAATAAAGGCTCACTCTGCCTTTCAATAATTTATTGAAATGAGTCGCAACGTTGCCAAGGAGCCAAATACTACTACTATCTTTTTTATACTATCGAATAGTAGAATAGATTCTCTCTCTCTATCTTATTTTCCTGAGTAAAACTGACAGGGTAAATTCGATTTAAACCAACTTTATATTTTTCTTTTTGTTTGTTGATTTGTATGTTGATTTGTTGATTTGTATGAAGGTTTCTTTTTTAAATCTATCCTTAGAAATAAACTATACTCATAGGATTTTCATAATTATAAAATAATTTTACATGGATAGGTGAAATTATGTTTTTATAATTTGAAGGATAAAGAATTTATTTATTTAAATCCACATGTTACATTGCCGTGTGAGGTCCCGCATTGTCGTGCAAAAACAACACTGAGTCCCTCTTCGCTTGTTTTGAATTGCCCTTCTTAGGTTTCGCAATGTTTGGCAATACCTAGCAAATATACTGGCTCAACACTCAGGCGGCGGATTTCTATGAGGAAGGAATTTCGAAGTTCGTTCATCGCTACGATAAATGTCTCAACTTTTTTGGGGATTATGTAGGAAAATAGTATTTTAGTTGCTCTTTCAAATGTATATAATAAAAAAAAATTTCCTGTAATAGTTTTGTCTTAATTCCAAAACGCAACCTACTTTGTGAATTGCCCTCGAATTTGAGTCTCCATTTATTTATTAACAAGTCTATTATTTTATAATATTAAATTAATAATTATTTAACATTATTATATCAATTATTTTTATTTTTAGATTTATTTGACTAAATTATTGTTGAAGGTTTATTCTATATTTAATATTAATATTAGAAATTATATTTGAAATTCTATTAAAATGAATAACTATAAACAATATCGTTAGATTCAGATTACTTTTTATGTATAATTAAGCCGCTCTCTCTATAAAATATAAAAAAATTATTAAGTATCTTTTTGTATTGTGAAATTTAATTAAATTCTATAAAATAATGCACTCTGGTTTGGAAGAGATGATTGTAGTGTGGATTGAGTGAAGCGGAATTGAGTAGCCAACATCAACGGCATTTGCTTGCTCGAATAAAATTGAATTTATTGAGCAAATCGAATGAAATATGTTCATTAAATTATTTAAATTTTCAACAGAAATCAATTTTATTTTAATAAGGTAATACAAATGTACTAATAAAATGACTGAATGGATGTATAAGTAGTCGTCGAATATGAAGGTAAATAAAATTCAATTAGAACAAATTATATTAAACTTGGAACAAAAATAAAGGAAGAAAAAAAATGACAGGTTATAAAAAAAGGTTAGAATTTTATTAAGAAAAAAATTAAATTTGGCAAAGTTATTTTAAATGTATTATATTAAGGAAAAGCTATTATTCTGATTTATTGGAAAGATTTAATGGTCTTTACTGTTAAGAATATATTAATACCATGACACACAAATTAAAATTATGGTAAATTTTATTCTTTTATATGTAAAATTTAAATCTAAAATCGGACTAATTATCTTTTACTTTAGTTATTTATATCGATTTGGTATTTAAATTAAATGATTTATCAATTATATATTAATTAATTATTAAATTTCGTTTTAGTACCCGAAATTTAGTTAATAAAAATATGTAAATAGATAAAACAGAAATAGAGATGGAATGAAAAAGCATTTTAATCAGAAAAAAATATGAAAAAAATTATTTTTTATCAAATAATGACTCCAATTGAAAGTTTGTTGGCCGTTTAAATGGAATCATTTTTTTTTTATTCATTTATTTAATAAGAGACAAATTGATGGCACCTCAATTCGTTATTCACTGTTTCCGGCGGATGCTCTTGGTTCAGTTGGCTATGTGTTAGTTTGCGATTCATGTAGGGGAAGGGTGTTTGTGACTGAGGGTCAGGAACAATGCATTTTGGATGATTTGGCGGCTTGGTGGCTCCAATTGCGTTGAGGTCCACATCAATCAAGTTCATTGCCCTGTGATTTGGAGCTCGAATGGCCGAGAGGACTGTGTGCATTTCATTAAGCTCTTGAACTGGAAATAACCGACCACTCTCCTATCCCGAGGCTACGGCACAAGTCGGTCTATTGCTAACCCCTTCTCCTTTAACCCAAACTCTTTTTCCACGAATTCACCGGTGTTGACATCAACCCAAATCGCGAAAAAAGCCTTAAGCTGTGACAATTGGGTGAGATTTTGACTTTCCATATTGGTAATCGATCAATTTTCCAAATGACAGATTGGAAGAGAAATGGAAAAGAAGAGAAACGGGTGGGAAAAAGGGTTGTCTGGAGGTTGAGGAAGTGGAAGGAGGATAGAATAATAAAAAATGATTACAGTAAAAAAACCATCCAACCTTAAATTAACCAATTTTAACTTTAAACATTCTAATGTATTCCAAATTTATTCAACATGACATGTGGAATTCTTTAATTTCTAGTGATATAAATCTAGAGAAATTATTAACAAATTTTGAAATTGAATGGATTTAGTAATTACTGAAATATATTATTAGATAAATATACATAAAGGTATAACAAAATATTTATTAAATATTACAATAAATGTAAAATATAGAAGAATAGTTTCAATGATTATAGTTAAATACTTATTTATTATTTTAATATGTGTTTCCTCATCAGCTAAAACTGAAGATATGAAATCCATCTTTTTGGAATATTGTGGTTTCCACCCTAAAAGAATTAATACCCTTTGGACAAGAACCACCCATCGAGTAATTTTTTCACAACTTCATTAGAATTGAAGTGCTGCTCAGCAAGCGCGTTACCCACACAAATGTATTTCGAAGGGGTCAAATCTGGAGAGTTGGGCGGGTGGAGTAGCAACTCCCAGCCAAATGCATCCATCGTATTCCGGATAGGTCTTACTGTGAGTGATGGTGCGTTGTCAAAAATTGATACCCTCATGTTGATCCGCGTATTCCGTTTTTTTTTCATGACCTAATTGGATGATTTGTTGTTTCACTTAGAACTATATATCGCCATAGACCTCCTCAAGAATTCTATGCGCTTCGGCGGCAGATTTCTTCCAATTGAAGAGAAATAGCAGTGCTCCCCACAAATGCTTCTACTCTGTCACAAAATTCGACATGTTTAAAGGACACGTTATTGTTAGAAACAACTTTTGTTTACTATTGACTAATTTCAATGAGAAAAAATGACAGCCAAGGTTGGATGAAGCATTATGCGCGCGTTCTACCATCTATTAGAAAGCGGCCGTTAGGTACAAAAGGGAATCGTCGTAGTTTTTATACATATTTAAGAATTTTTAAATTAAATAATAATGTTTAAATTAAATAAAATATTAATTGAAATTTTTTGCTTTCTCCATCCATCATTAAAAATATACTTTTTTTTTAATTTAATGAAAAATAATTTTATTATGTAGATAATACTTACTACAAATCTTGTTTTTTACCGACCGACGATAGTAAGGGAGGTATTGTTTTCACACCAAATTTCACATGTGGAGATTTTTACATATCTCCACGAATCATGCATTTTCTAAACAGAAAAAAGTATTTTTAGCATGATGTCTGTCCGTCCGTCCGTCTGTCCGTCTGTCCGTATGTCCGTCCGTCCGTATAGATGTGTACAGCCTGAACGGCTCAACCGATTTTGATGAAATTTGGTATATTTACTTAATGCATCAGTGGGATGAATTGATCAACTTTTGGTGCAATTCCGGAAACCGGAAGTGGTAGTATTAGCGATCGACGATAGGAAGGAAAGGGTTATTTTCACATCAAAGGAGATTTTTTTATATATCACCACGAATCATGCACTTTGTATTGGTTTTATCCTCGAGAAAAATCATATTTATTAGTTTTTTCTTGATTTAAAATTATATGACGTCATCCAGCCATTCATGACGTCACAGCCTGGTCTTGCATATATATTATAAATAAAATAAAATTAAAAATGTTTATATTTATTATTTATGTATCCATATCTGTTTTTTATTACATTAATAGATATATTAAAATTATTTGAAATTGTTTCTGTAGCTGGAAATTAATTTATTTCAAACAGTCGGTCGGTTCGAACCTGGCCACAGGTCAACTTATTAATAATTTTATAATTTATTGTAATCTTTTTTATAAACAAAAAATAAAAAAAGATATAATAAATCTTAAATATTTTGTTAAACATGCATAATTTATATATAGTTTTTTTTTTTAATTTACAAATATAGTTCACTTATATTTTTAATTTAAGCCATATAATACAATATATAATTCTGCAAAATATAATTAAGTAATATATTGATGATATTTTCAAATTTTGTTTTGTTTAGTGATTTATTTATTTTTTTAAATTACATATAATTTAATTTTTTATTATTCGTCACCTTTGACTGACATTCTTACATACTAATATACTAATATTACATTTATTTTAATATGTATATGAAATATCAAACAGAGAAAATGTTAAAGGGTCCTAATACTTTGACACTAATAATATATCTATATATTTAAACATATATTGTAATATTGAATGAACAGAGAAATGTTATGTAGTGGCATCACTTGCTTATGAATATAAACTTGTTTTCTCTCTCTCTTTCTTATTTATGAACCCTCTGTGTCTCACTTCAAATGGAAATATGTTAAATGATACTTGAAATGGGTGTCTCAAGAATCGTCATCAAAAAAAAGTAAATAAACAATTGTGCAATAAAGCCAAACGAAAGAGTATATATATATATATATGTATATATATTTATATGAACATTTTTCTTTTTTATTTCATGCTAAAATGTTGTTCACTTATTCACTTTTCCTACTCTTTTTAAATTCGATATTACTTTAGAAAATAACTTTTAAATTTTTAATTTTTTTATTTAAAAATGAATATATATAATAAACAAATAGTGGCTACTTATTTTTAATAACCTATATTAATAAGATATAATTTTATTAGAAATTAAAACTTATGACAATAAACCAAATTTATAATAGTAATTTTATTAATTACTATACATTTTATAAAATTAAGTCTCAGAATAATAGAATGAAATGACTTTTCAGAAGCTTGTTACAAGCTGTTTACAATTTATAACCGAGTAGCACCTCTTTTCATTTCAACCATCTACATCAGCAGCAGTGATGTATAGGTAAAAATAAGAAGTAAGGGAACTATGGGAGCAAAAAAAAGTCTTATTTTCAGCAAACTATTTTTTTCCATATAAGTTTTTATTTTTTCTTATACTTATTATACAAAATATTAACGAACATAAAAAAGAAATTCTAACAGTCGATTTAAGTGGGAGTTGTCGGGACATGAAAAAGTACTGGAACTCGTTACAGTTCTGAAAAAAGGTAAGGGAACGTCGTTCCCCCGCGTTCCCCTCCCAATACACCACTGATCAGTAGTCGGCAAACTACGGCCCCCCATCTATTTTTATACGGCCCGCGGATAAATATTGTCATTTTTTATGCAAATGCAAAAGAAATTTCCATATTTCAAAATCCATTTGAGCGTACGATTGTCGAACTTGCTTCAGAACTTCATCAGTTAGAAGTCATCAATACTAAAAATTGTTTAAAAAAAGCATCTAAAAATATATAAAGATTTAAAATTACTATAAAGAGATTTTTTAATTTTTGCCGTTCGTAGTTCTATAATTGTGGTAGTTACAACTCAATGCCTATTTCATTTACAATACCTTAACGAATTAAAATTGTTGGAAAAATAGGAAATAAATCAAAATTTTTACACAATGTCTAATCGATTCTCGCTCAAAGGTATCTGAGTATTTTTAGAAATTAAATATAAGAATTCGTGCTCAAAATGTTCGTGAGTAACTTTCCACGATACTAACCTTAAGTATTATAAAACTTAATTATATAAATAAATATTAAGGATTAAACTATTTACTTTAACAAAATTGTCTTATAATAAATAAATAATAATAATAATATTTTATATCTGTGACCAATTTTCTTATTTTATATAAATAAGAAAATATCATTATTAAATTACCTACTAAATTATATAATTAAATGCTTTTCTTTATCATCATTATCACCCCCTTCCCCTTATTTTGAATAGCCCTATTAATTTGAACTCTAAAGGACTTGTTAGTCTTTCATTCAAACAAATTATACCTTTAATGATATGCTCATTAAAAATACAATATCTATTCAATTTGTTTTTAAGAAATTCAATGTAATTTCTCTTTTTATTTCAAAAAAATAAACCTTACGGGCGAAATTTATTTGGCAAAAGAAAATTATTTATTTTTTAAATAAAATATAAATACCAAAATATTTATATTAAGGTAGATGAGATGTTTTACAACTGGTGTTATTTATGGTTAATGAGAATTGGTTAGTAATAGTGAACATTGAACACATTATATATACAAGGTTTTCAAAATAACGAGTTTTTTTTTATTTGAGCAGATCGTACGATCAGCAAAAAAGAGCAAAATCATTCATTATTCATTAAATGAGATCGGAAAATGGATTTAACTACAAAATAAAACCCTTGGAATTAATTTCTTTCATGTATGTTTTATAAATCATGACAAGATATACTGGTAATAATAAATAAATATACATAAACTTTTAAAAATATAATATATTTTTATAATGAATATATATATATATTCAATTTAAGTTTAATAAAATTAATTTATTTTTATATTTCTTTGAGATTAATACATTATATTAGTTTTTTTTTATTTTTTTAATTATTTTTTCTTTTCTATTTACTAAAAATTAAATACTAAAATTATATATCAAAAAATGTATAACTTTGACTGATATTCTTACATACTAATATTCTACAATTTACATTTTACAAAAATATGTTTATAAGCAATTTGTAATACATAAAATTTCTTTTCCCATATCATAACAAAGAACGGGTTTACAATAATTTTTACATTCATTTGATGACTAATGGTCGTAATTTAGTATACATTTAAATTTTTATTTTTAGATTGTTTTACATTATTTACATTATATACCATATATTTTGAAATAAATTTTGTTTGACTTACTGACTTGGAAAAGGCTATATATAAAGAAAAACTTGGTCTAAATTAACGCCGTTAACCACCAAACTGCTTGGCGTCTTAAAAAAAATTATATTTTTTATAAAGAAATTGAAAATGAAAATAATCAATTATTTAGTCAATTTTAAAAAAATATAAATATTTTTTTAATATTTCTGAAGTTTTTCGGAATCATTAAAGAGATTTTTTTTATATCTATTCAATTTTTATTATTTTTTTAAATGAATAAAATGACTGATCGGATAGGAAGGAGATGGATGGATAAATGATCTCCCAGGGGGCTCACAACTTGTGAGTACGTGGATGGCGACCACGGGACCCCGAGCTGAGATTGACATTATTCCTCTCTCTCTCTTTCTTTATCTTATATCAATCTCCTTCTATATCCTATCCAACTACTAACTTTAACATTATTTCCTTTCTCTACTATAATCTAGTTATATTTGATTTTTTCTTTTATAATTGATAATAATAATTTTTTTTTTATTTGATAATGCAATTAAATTTAATATTAATAGAATAGATATATAACAATTTTTACTATCTCGTAAGAGATAGTATTGCGATCACGAAAATTTTCGATGTCGAGATTTTGATGTTTTTATACGTTTTGAAGGTTCCTGAATCATTTTCACTAAGGTTGAGAAAAATGTCTGTGTGTGTGTGTATATGTGTGTGTGTGTGTATGTATGTAACCAAGATTACGCAAAAACGGTTTGAGCTAGAATGATGAAATTTGGTACATGAGCATTATTCAAAATTCGTAGTTTTCTATCAACTTTTGAGAAATGAAGCTCAACCGGAAAAGGGTCATTACCTACAACGTTTTGATTTTTTTTCCTCTAAAGTGACCGTAAAAATAAAGATATATGTTTGATAATTTTTCATATGATTAATAATTGTATAAAACTGCTATATATATAGAATTTCAGCTTGATTGATTCGCTGAAATTACTAGAATTAATTTTTTAACACTGCAATTCTCACGCGCCAACATGTGACGTGGTGCCATCAACAAAAAGCCAAACATGCGCTGGTTTAATATTTATTATTTATAATTTATAATTAATTAAATTTAATTTAAATATAATATATTATGTTATCTAATCCAATTCAAATTGCGAGATAGTCGAGTGGAGACACTCCAGCTAATTTCTTTCTTAAAGCCAATTATTGATATCAGAATCGTTTATTTTTAATATTTTATTTAATATATTATTTTATTATTTTATTTTACTACAGTAATGGTTAACTTAAAACAATAATTTTATTACCCCATTCTCCTATTTTCTTTCTCAAAAAAAAAAAAAAAAAATTAAACAAATTATAAATATAAAATTATAAATATTCAAAAAATAACTTTTATCCAAATCTATTCCAATCCTATTTTCTATCTCTATCTCCGAAAAAATTAAAAAAAAAAAAAAAAAAAAAAAAATTAAAAAAATTATAGATATAAAATTATATAAATATTCTAAAAATAACTTTTCTCCAAATCGGTGAGCCTATTTATATTTCATATTTCATAATGGATTTAATTTTAATATTTATGATTTTCATTTTACATATTAACTTAAATTCATGTTGACAGTGATTGGAATGGAATGAATTCCAATAAAGTTACATCGTCGATAGTTATGATGTTGTTATTGTTGTTGTTGTTGTCACTGGATGAGAAATTGACATGGCATGTGTAATGTTTTGGAAATGTAGGGTAGTAAGTAATTAAAACCGCATCTGGGCGATTAAATATTCGTACAGGGGATTTCAATGACAAAGGAGATTGTCATCATCAGACTATCTTAAAGAACGTTTCGTCTTTTCATAGTGATGCAATATTTAATAGACACATAGTTAATGGAAATCTTAATATGTAATAATAATCAGGGTTTAAATTGTATGTATTTTAAAACCATTCTCTTAATATTTATTCGAATCAGATTAGTAACATTCAAGGGATAGGAAATCAATTTTAATGTACGAGAATATTAATTAAAATTGAATAAATATTTATATTAGTGATTCTCAACCTGGGCGATTATTTGACTATACGCTTTTGGGGGGCGAAATCATTTTCAACTCTAAAAAAAGGTAAGATGATTTTGCGATCAGGCTTTTAAACATTTCCGCTTTTTTTTCAATTTTTTTCAATATGGTTCTAAAAAAAAAAAAAAAAAAAGTTAAGATGATTTTCCGATCAGGTTCTGAAACTTGATTTTTCAATATGGCTCTAAGTATCACCAAGGGTACCTACCTACCTTATATTAGGGATTATCATGCAATTTTTATCTGTTAAAATTTATAGGGGGCGAATTATGAAGCCGGCCTTACAAAGTGGGCGTTTGGTCCAAAAAGGTTGAGAAAGGCTAATTTATATTGATTCATATCTTTTATTAATTCTGCTTTAAATGGGAAAATATTTAATATTTAATAAGATAATGTCTGAATTTTGACAGAATTGCATAAATAAATAAAATACGATTCCTATTTTATTTATTTATGAAAAAACGTTTTTTTTAACACTAATAAAATAAATTAAATAAATATTAGTTAAAATCTGATTTAAAATTTTCTAATGTTTTTAATATATTAATAAAGAATGGATTAAGGTAAAGTGTAGGACATTAGGACGGAAGCGTGTTTGAGTCTGGTGGTATTGAGTTCGAATTTCGTGAATTTCTAACAACATCAACAACAACAACATTATCCAGCAGCTTCTCGTTTTAAGCTCGGGTTAAATTTCCAAAGGGATTGTACCATCGGGTATTAAAATCACAATGGCCTCCGTTGCCCACACGTAACACAATTAGATGAAATTGGTTTGCGGATTCTAATACAACAGAGATATCGATTGGAGTGCAAAATATAACACAAATTACATACAAATTGAAAATTATTATCTTTTTTTTTTTTTTATTTTTATTAATTGTAATTTTCAACGATGAATTATGATTTATTGTAAGAGTAATTAAATTATTATTTATTTTTTTTGTTCATTTTTCTTTAATAGTTAAATTTTGTAAATTTTTGATCTAAAATATGAGTTTTTTTTTAAATGATATTTTCTTTGACTCAATTTTGAATGGACTTCTTATTTATCCTTAACTCAAAATGGTATTCATAATTTCTATGTTAAAAATGCCTTTTTACTAAAAATAAAATACTATACATTTTTTAAATACATTTTAATTTGTTTAAGGGGAGGTCAATAAGTCAGTGACTTTTTGAATGAAACACAGGTTTTTGAATAAAAAATTATTTTATTTTCAACATAGTCTCCTTTGAATTCAACAACTTCGTCCAAGTTTTATCAATTTGTTTATTCCTTCGAATAAGATTTGTCGAGGGCATCAAAATAGATTTGTTTGTGAGATGAGTCAAATCTCTTTCCGCCAAGCCATTTCTTCAGGTTTGACTACAAGAAATAGTCACTCGGGTTGGAATCCGGAGAATAGGACACATGAGGGAGCAATTCATGGATTTTCATAGAAATTCACTTTTTTCCCATTTTCTTCTCAAATCATGCGGTAGTCTGGATGGATGCCAAACAAAAACTAAAATACCCAGCTGGTTCAAATTTCGACAGATGCCAGGTGATAGTTGCATGCTGATAGTAGCAGTGTTGCCATTTCATTTAAGAGACAGGAAATTCAAAAAGTCACAGACTTATTGACCTCCCCTCGTACGTTGATGAACAAATGTAGCGGATTCTCATTAAGTTAATTAGAAGTCTTAACGATATTTTGTTAAACATCGTTTGACTTTAGATAATATTTTCGATATGAAAATTTTGAAAAATTACTCTGCAATTTTATATTTTAAAATTATATCTTTAGGATAAGGTGTATATATGTACTTCACATAACACTTAAGATTTGTATGGAATATAGAACCATATTAATTTAAATTTGAATTTACGTTGCCATGTAACTATGGTGTGACTTTTCATAATAAATGAAAAACGGAATGCAATTCTCATTGACTTCATTCTTGACAATCCCTCTTATAATAATATAATACAAGGAATTATGAATTTTTAAATTTTTCATTAAAGTATTTCAAAAAAGTGAAAGAACTCTTTGATCTACACAAGAGAAATACCTTTTTTTACCTTATTGTAATGAGAATCTTATTAAATTATTTTTAAAAATTTCTTTTATTTTATAAAAAGATCTCAAGATTTTATATTATTTTCATGACTTTATCTTTATGATCCATCGTATGTACTTTAATTCAAGGTATCAAAATAGATTTATAAATATTAGAATCATAAATATGAATATGGAAATTATTTCATTTTACAATTTAATATTAGATAAAATTAAAAAAAAAATCGTTTTGGAGGGACATTAATGTTTTGTTTAACTCTTTATTTATTTCTATATTTAGGTCCTTATAATTGTAATTGTTTTCAATTATATTTTAATTTACTTTTAATTTTATTTATTTCAATTTTTCATTAAATAAAAAAAAAAAGATTTTATTTAATTCTTTTTGTTTTGTTTTGTTTTTAGGTCTGTTTTTCTGTCTGTCTGTCTGTCTATTCATTCATCAAGTTGGATTTGAATCGTTGGTTGCTGTTGCCCGGGTTCCGATTTGAAATGGGGTCAATTGCTGAAACATTCCGAGTAACGAGATTCGATATTGTTTTGCTCTCCAATTAACAGAATGTATATATATATATATATATAGGGTATAGCTTGTTGTAGTGGTAGTGGAATGGAGAGAGAGAAGGGAGGGTAGTGGATGGGGGTGTTGCTTAGTCGACAGCACCAAATAAAATCAATTGTCTACAAATGAAATTTAGATAAAGATAAAGAGGAACAAACAACTGGAATTCAATCGAAAATATCTATAATTTTTATCAAATTTATATATAAGTAATGTAGGTTTAATATACATAATTTGATTTTTTAATTCCTATTATATATAATGATTATAAGAGATATAATATTTTTTTTAAAGAATTTAAGTACGAAAGTTTCTTTTACTTTCAGCCCTAAGTACAAAAATAATATTATATTATTTTTTTATAATATTTACATTCCAATTTTGGCCTATTATGTTTTTTATATTATATTCAAAATCAATTTTATTTTAAAATACATTTAATGATTTTATTATTATTCTATTCAATTTATTCATTTAATTTAAAAAATTGCATATCCCACAAATATTTTTTTATGATTTTTATTTGATTACTATTATTAATAATTAATTTAATTTCTTTAACAATTAAAGGGTAAAGGTACAGTGATTCTTAATGGGGTCAAGGTTGACCTCTTGGGGGTCTAAGGAGCTTTTAATAGGGTCGATGGGGTCGATGGTGAAAAAAAAGTAAAGGATTTCTTTACAAAATAAAATTTAAATAAAAAAGTAATTACAAACAATTATGAAGAGATCCTCCTAATCCTCATATATTAGTAGTATTTATTATAGTTTTATTTATATGACTTTTATATACATATTTATATAATTATCCATGTTTTAAGGTATTTTTTAAGGTATTTCCAATTGGTATTTTCTTTTTAAATTTTCAATCTTATTAAAATATACCATTTTACATAAATATTTTTTTGGTTGAGTTAATTTTTTTTGTAAATGAATATTTTCCAATAATTTTTATATAAGAAAATTTTTGATAATATTCATTAGATATAATATCGTATATGATAGTTGGGAAATTTATTGTCAATTAAAATTGGAACCTGATATCAAAAACTTTATCAAAAAACATCAGTCTAAACCAGTGATTCTCAACCTTTGTTTTTACCGCGGCACACAAAGATAAAGATAAGTGTAAAAATTATTTACTTATTTACCATATTGAAAAAAGTCGAAAATGTTTAAGTGCCTAATGGCAAAAACATTTTACTTTTTTACCAACCGACGATATTAAGGGAGGTATTGTTTTCACACCAAATTTCACATGAGGAGATTTTTACATATCTCCACGAATCATGCATTTTCTAAACAGAAAAAAATATTTTTAGCATGATGTCTGTCCGTCCGTCTGTCCGTCTGTCCGTCCGTCCGTCCGTATAGATGTGTACAGCCTGAACGGCTCAACCGATTTTGATGAAATTTGGTATATTTATTTAATGCATCAGTGGGATGAATTGATCAACTTTTGGTGCAAATCCGTGAACCGGAAGTGGTAGTATTAGCGATCGACGATAGGAAGGGAAGGGTTATTTTCACACCAAATTTCACATGAGGAGATTTTTTTATATATCACCACGAATCATGCACTTTGTATTGGTTTTACCCTCGGGAAAATCATATTTATTAGTTTTTTCTTGATTTAAAATTATATGACGTCATCCAGCCATTCATGACGTCACAGCCTGGTCTTACATATAAATATATACATATATTATAAATAAAATAAAATTAAAAATATTTATGTTATATGCCTATATGTTATTTATTACATTAATAGATATATTAAAATTATTTGAAATTGTTTCTGTAGCTGGAAATTAATTTACTTCAAACCGTCGGTCGGTTCGGACCTGGCCACAGGTCAACTTATTTTAATTGTGGTTCACATCTTTTTATTTCAAGTAGCTTCCCAATTTGAACCTTTATGATTATAAAAAATATACCTCTGTATTTTGATATCTTACCTTTGACGTCTAAGCGAGGTAGAGGTGTTCTGTAATCAGCAGTACGGATCCTTTCAACTTTTATGTTGATTTTTTTAATTGTCGTTCACATCTTTTTATTTCAAGTAGCTTCCTAATTTGAACCTCGATCCCATTGTCTCCAGCTAAAGAGAAATTTCATTGCCAGGCCCGGGACTTGAACCCGGTGCCACGAGGATAAGAAACAAGCACGATGTTCCCTAAATTGCGTAGCGTTTTTATTTTTATAGATAATCTCTAAATGATTTTTTTTAAACATCTAAATATAATGGACTATCATCAATATTATATATCATTTTTATATGTAGGTGTATGATTTTTATTAAAGGAAATTTTTCGGAGCTTAAGAATACTGAAATGATTTTTTGTATCGTGAAAAACTCATATGTTAATTAATTTCAAATAATATAATTACATTTCTACTTATAAAATTCTATGATTGATATATTTACCGTTTCATTATAATTCAATGGTTTCTGAAGTTTTGAATAAACTGCATCAATTTTTTCTGTGATATAAGCAATATATTATTCTACTGGTATATAAAAATGAATATTTTGATATATTTAATATTAATTTCCTCTACTACTCTTCTTATAATAGACCATATGATAATTAAATTTTCATTTCAATCGTCTTTTAAATTAATTTTAAATTTTTATATAATAGAAAAATAGATTTAATATTAATTTTACTTTTTTAGCGAGAAAAAAACATTGGTGGTTTTTTTTATTTTTATCAAGATGTGTAAATTTCTTAATTGCAATTTAAAAATTGTGCAATTTTCAGTTAAAGGAAAAATTATTTATTTGAAGATAAAACCAACGTTTCAGCAATAATAAGAAAAAATAAAAATTTATTGATGAAATGTCAGTTTTACTTGTAAATAAATAATTTTTCACTTAACATAAAATTCCACTTTTCATTTCAATAATTCCTTCTAAATGAAAATAAATTTATTTTCTCTATTTCGTCAATTAGTTATTCTTATCATAGACAGAGGGCGCTAAAGAAGGTTTGAAAAGTTTACATATCGTTGCTTACTTAAAGACGAATATTTGGTTGTTATTTTGATTGTAAATCAAAATCAAATTTTAAAACCTGTGCTTAAAACGTTTATATTACTTATTATCTAGAATATATTATATAATTGATAAAAGATTAATCAATTAAAAATGGATCTTTATTCACAAGAAGACAGAAAATATCCAATATATATAGGTAATTTTTATTTCAATGTTTTTTCCATCTAAAGTATTGTTAATTGTCAGTAAAATTGTAATTATACAAAAAAGTTACTTCAACATGGATTTGGATAAAACTTAACAAATTTTTGTTTTTTCTAATAAACATTTCTTATGAAATTTTTGCGGGACGCTCCTAGTTTAGGATATAAAAATAATATTTGCTTATACATCTGTGGCGTCATTTAAATTTAAATTATTTTGTAAAAAAATTAAATATTTTTTTTAATAAAAATTGAATAAAATATTATATTAAATAAAAAATATTATTTTATAAATATAAAAAAAAAATAAAAAATATTCTATAAATATAATATTATTTTAATCAGAATTAAATATTATTTTAAATGGAATTAAATAGTATTTGAATAATAAGAAAATATTTTTTATAACTAAAATTAAATATTTATTTATTTTGTTAACACTTATCGGTAATTTTTATTTATATGTTTTTTTCATGGAAAGTATATTAATTTAAATTGTCTCTAAAATTATTTTTTTAATGTTATTTGTAATAATGTTATTCCTTAAATTAAATTATAAAATAAAAGTAAGATATATAAAAATATAATCACATTTAAAATAACGTAAACAATTCTTTTTTTAGGTCCTCTATATTCTTGTACCTATTGTCATACGAATTTTATAAGTGAGGAATTTTTATGTAAACATCTAAAAAAATGTTTTCATAAAATAATATTTTCAATATTCAAAAGTGATGTAAAACTCAAAAAAGAAACAGACGAAAAATTTAAAGAAGAAACTGATTCAATCTATACAGAAGACAATCGTTTACAATGTAATTATTGTAAAAAGAAATTTAATCTGAAATCAAATTTAAAAACACATTTATTAATTCATACAGGAAAACAACCTTTTAAATGTAATTATTGTGAAAAGAAATTTAATCTGAAATCAACTTTAAAAACACATTTATTAATTCATACAGGAGAAAAACCTTTTGAATGTAATTATTGTGAAAAGAAATTTAATCGAAAATCACATTTAGATAGACATTTATTAATTCATTCAGGAGAAAAACCTATTGAATGTAATTATTGTAAAAAGAAATTTAATCAGAAATCAACTTTGGATAAACATTTATTAATTCATTCAGGGGAAAAACCTTTTGAATGTAATTATTGTGAAAAGAAATTTAATCTGAAAGAAAATTTAAAAAGACATTTATTAATTCATTCAGGGGAAAAACCTTTTGAATGTAATTATTGTGAAAATAAATTTAATCAGAAATCAACTTTGGATAAACATTTATTAATTCATTCAGGAGAAAAACCTTTTGAATGTAATTATTGTAAAAAGAAATTTAATCGAAAATCACATTTAGATAGACATTTATTAATTCATTCAGGAGAAAAACCTTTTGAATGTAATTATTGTAAAAAGAAATTTAATCGAAAATCACATTTAGATAGACATTTATTAATTCATTCAGGAGAAAAACCTTTTGAATGTAATTATTGTAAAAAGAAATTTAATCGAAAATCACATTTAGATAGACATTTATTAATTCATTCAGGAGAAAAACCTTTTGAATGTAATTATTGTAAAAAGAAATTTAATCAGAAATCAACTTTGGATAAACATTTATTAATTCATTCAGGAGAAAAACCTTTTGAATGTAATTATTGTAAAAAGAAATTTAATCTGAAATCAACTTTAAAAACACATTTATTAATTCATACAGGAGAAAAACCTTTTGAATGTAATTATTGTGAAAAGAAATTTAATCTGAAAGAAAATTTAAAAAGACATTTATTAATTCATTCAGGGGAAAAACCTTTTGAATGTAATTATTGTGAAAAGAAATTTAATCTGAAAGAAAATTTAAAAAGACATTTATTAATTCATTCAGGGGAAAAACCTTTTGAATGTAATTATTGTGAAAATAAATTTAATCAGAAATCAACTTTGGATAAACATTTATTAATTCATTCAGGAGAAAAACCTTTTGAATGTAATTATTGTAAAAAGAAATTTAATCTGAAATCAACTTTAAAAACACATTTATTAATTCATACAGGAGAAAAACCTTTTGAATGTAATTATTGTGAAAAGAAATTTAATCTGAAAGAAAATTTAAAAAGACATTTATTAATTCATTCAGGGGAAAAACCTTTTGAATGTAATTATTGTGAAAATAAATTTAATCAAAAATCACATTTAGATAAACATTTATTAATACATAATGTTTGAAAAAAAGGCTTAATAATGAAAACAACATTTTCTTTAAATATAGCTTATATACTTTATAGCACAAATTATAGTTTATATCAATAAAAATCTGATTTATTTAACTTAGTATTTATATTGACTATTTTATTTGGTCTATTAATACATTATAACTAATTATCTAGTATATTTAAGAATCCTATAATTTTATTAGTTTATTTATTATTTTTCTATACAAGTCTAAAATATGTCTCATGATTCTTTCATTTTACTAATCTATAATTGTAAATAAAAAAGGTACTTTATAAACCTCTTTTAATTCTTACACACAGAAAATTATTAAACATTTCTTAATACATAATGTTTTAATGTATTAATACTGACTCAAGTTTATGTATGATTCTTTCTTTGATTAAAGTTATATACTTTATACTTTTATGTTCATTTCTATACAAATATTATATATTTAACTGATTAATAATATTAATTAGGGGCTGATTTAGGCCTAGGCAAAATAAGCAACTGCATAGGGCCCGTAAATCGTTTCAAAAAATCGTGAATTTTTTCAAGCTGGTAAATTTGCTAAATAAATATTTATTAATTTTGTTTTTTTATATAATTGTTTTAATTTTCAGACTAATGAGAAAAATCATGGAGTATCAAGAGATTAATATTTTCTTTGATTCCAGATGTGAAGTGGAATTAAAAATTCCAAACAAAAATATTCTATACATGTTAACGCCTCTCCCTGATTTAGATTTATTTATTTTTAAGGTCAATTTATTTTTATATAATTTTTGTAATTTTTCGTTTTTAAATATGTATGTTTTTATTTTATTATATTGGTATGCCATGTGTTGAGTTTAGTGGCTACGTTAACGCCACTAGTTGGGGTCACATGACTCCTCACAGCCAATCACCATGCTCGATTTTGGCTAATGGCGCCAACGGCTAGCGTTGTGGTAGCAGAGGTGATCTCTTTCACTTGCTTTTAGCACTTGCTTGTGGGACTTCATGTTGATAACTTGTATCTTTTAGAAGTGGATATCTTTTCCACGCTTTTTAGGTGTAAATTCGCCATTTCGTTGTAAAAACACGTGGAGACACTGTGTTTCATTTATTATTATTATTTTTTTGTAATTTGTTTGTTTTAGCTGAGTATTAGCCAGCATTTATTTCTTTTATTTTTATATTTTAATTTTATTTTAGTTTCTTTACTTTATATTAATTTTTCTTTAATTAAATACATTTTATAGCGTGGCAACGAACACTTATCTTTTATTTTAGAAAAAGTGAACCTAATCTTTTCTTTGCAGGCCCATATGTTAGCATCGGATATTTGATTAATTTAATTTGTTATTGCTTTACGATTTTGGATGTTCAAAGCGAATCTCCTAAGCGCTAATAGTCAAACGTACTGCACTCTTTGGTGAAGTATATTTAAGGGTTCCTTTCCCAAATAATTTGTTTTATTCCCCGTGTGAAAGAGTTGAGAATTCCTTTTTTAACTCCTTCATTAGTGGCACAGGTGGTCCGACAGGCTGAAATATATTTTATATAATCAACGGCTTGTCCATAACCCTTTAAATTGGCGACCGTTGACCACAGGACTACGCGGGAGTTTCGGTTGGATAACCAAATCGAAAAGTACAGGTTCACTTTTTTTTTTTAATTCATTTATTATATATTTTTTTTTTTTTAGTTTTTATACATTTTTAAAATGTCCAGCACTCCATCCTCAGTTTTATTTCTGTATGCACATGCAGATGAGGTGGTAGATGATTGGACATTATTAAACCTTAATTTGGAAGACATTAAAAGTCTTGTGCAGTCAATCAATGATTTACCAGACTTGAGCTACTCAAGGCTGGTAAACAAGATTGAAAAAACGTTGAACGAAATCGAAACGTTTCGTTTAAATATTTTTAAATCAAAATTGAACAATGAGGTACAAGTCCAACCAATATTAACATTAATTAAAGCTGAATTGTTATTTTTAAATACAATTCAGCTTAAAAACATTTCAACAAGTGATAATGGGCCAAAGTTTGATTTGAACGCCACGTTTAGTGCCCAGAGTGCAAATACGGTGAACTTACCTAAACTTAATTTACCAATATTTAGTGGTTCTTTTGAAGATTATATTCCCTTCAAGAACCAATTTGAAGCAGCCGTTACCAACAATCTGCAGCTATCCGCTTCCCAAAAGCTGCAGTATTTAAAATCTTACCTGGCCGGACCAGCAAAGGATCTCATCAACCATTTGCCGACTTCCGACGAGAATTTTATCATCGCTTTCGAGATGTTGGAAGCTAAGTATTATAATTATCGCAAGATTGTTTTCAATCTTGTCGATAAATTCTTAAATTTAAAACATATTAAAACTCCCAGTGCTGAATCTTACACTGGATTAGTCTCTACGGTAAGAGAAACGATTTTGCAGTTGGATAATTTAAAAATTGATACTGATGCTTGGAACCATTTCCTTGTGAGATTGGTTACCTCAAAATTGGATGAGCATACTCATCAAAAGTGGATTTTTTCCCTTAATAGGGATGAAATTCCAAAATTGAAGAAAGTTTTGGAATTTTTAGATAAATTAGCGGACTCTTTCCACGAGACTCATGCTAATAAATTTTCCATTAATTTTAATAATAATTATAACAATAATAATCCAAATGCAGATTCGTTTCATAAAAGAAACAATAAAGTTTTTAATATTAGAAATTGTGAAAGCAAGAATAAAAATGCTTACATTAAATGCACCATGTGCAGAGGTGCACATTATTTGCAAAGTTGTAAAAGTTTTTTAAATTTAGCAGTTAAAGATAAAATTAAATTTGTAAAGGAGAACGAATTGTGTTCTCTATGCTTTTCTAAAAAACATACTTCAAAGCAATGCAAATGGAGTAATTGTAAATTATGTAATAATCCACACAATTTTCTTTTACATATTTTTAGAGATAAGAATCGACGGGGATCTTCTAGATCACCTACAAATAGTACAAAGGATGGTGCGTCAGTGAGTAGCAACTCCAGGTCATCCTCTCCACAAGAAAATCCTGCCTCTTCAAATTCCAGTGTTCATTTTTGTCGTGGAAAAAATACGACTTCTTTACTGGGCAAGGCAACAGTTATTTTAAATGATAATGCAGGTAAAACTTTTAAAGTTAAAGCCTTGATTGATATGGGCTCTGAAATCTCACTTATCTCTAACTCCTTAGTGGACAAGATGAAATTACCTAAGCAATCCTCCAATATAAAACTTACCGGAATTAAAAATCAACCTTTAGGCAAAAGCAATTCTTTTGTAAAAATTAATATTTCTTCCCCAGTTGATAATTCGTTTCATTTAAACACTACTTTCAATGTAGTGGATAATTTAAATTTAAAATTGCCATCGTTGCCATTGAAACGCAATCAATTTAATTTCGCTAAACATTTGCCTTTATCTGACCCCAGTTTCTTCTCTCCTAGTCAAGTTGATATAATAATAGGAGTTAAATTATTTAGCAAAATTATTAAACCCGAAATTATTAAAAATAAAGATAGCTCTATTATAGCACAATCTACCGAGTTAGGGTTTGTTATGTTTGGTCAGGCTATTCCCCTTAACGTCAAATGTTTCAACATTAATAAAAAATGGCAAAATAAAAATGAAATAAGGGATGTGCTCAATATCAGAGCACAAGTTTACAAAAATTACAGGAGTTAGAATTGGTTTGGTGGAATGCATACCCTGCTTTGCCAGTGGAAGTTGTATTAAATTCTCTACCTCCCACTCCTGAAACCGTTGATCCTTAATCCATTGAATTAATTTCTCCCGGGCATTTTTCTCACTGGAGAAGCACTGACTCATCTACCTTTTATTAATTAAAAATCAAAATTGTAAACTTAATTGTAAAAGTTGACTTTAAAAAATCTGTGCAAGTTGGCACCTCAAATAAATTTTATTAGGTCATTTATTTTAATAATGTATCCTACTACTTAAACATATATATTTTCTTTGTAAGCTAATTTTATGTAAATTACTTTTAAGTTTTGGTCAGTGATAAACTGCGTTTCTTCACTGAAGGGGGGAGGATGTTAACGCCTCTCCCTGATTTAGATTTATTTATTTTTAAGGTCAATTTATTTTTATATAATTTTTGTAATTTTTCGTTTTTAAATATGTATGTTTTTATTTTATTATATTGGTATGCC
This sequence comes from Labia minor, assembly GCA_963082975.1. Taxonomy (NCBI): domain Eukaryota; kingdom Metazoa; phylum Arthropoda; class Insecta; order Dermaptera; family Spongiphoridae; genus Labia; species Labia minor. The sequence goes on along the minus strand of OY720346.1, from coordinate 63,272,135 downwards.
ATGTGTTGAGTTTAGTGGCTACGTTAACGCCACTAGTTGGGGTCACATGACTCCTCACAGCCAATCACCATGCTCGATTTTGGCTAATGGCGCCAACGGCTAGCGTTGTGGTAGCAGAGGTGATCTCTTTCACTTGCTTTTAGCACTTGCTTGTGGGACTTCATGTTGATAACTTGTATCTTTTAGAAGTGGATATCTTTTCCACGCTTTTTAGGTGTAAATTCGCCATTTCGTTGTAAAAACACGTGGAGACACTGTGTTTCATTTATTATTATTATTTTTTTGTAATTTGTTTGTTTTAGCTGAGTATTAGCCAGCATTTATTTCTTTTATTTTTATATTTTAATTTTATTTTAGTTTCTTTACTTTATATTAATTTTTCTTTAATTAAATACATTTTATAGCGTGGCAACGAACACTTATCTTTTATTTTAGAAAAAGTGAACCTAATCTTTTCTTTGCAGGCCCATATGTTAGCATCGGATATTTGATTAATTTAATTTGTTATTGCTTTACGATTTTGGATGTTCAAAGCGAATCTCCTAAGCGCTAATAGTCAAACGTACTGCACTCTTTGGTGAAGTATATTTAAGGGTTCCTTTCCCAAATAATTTGTTTTATTCCCCGTGTGAAAGAGTTGAGAATTCCTTTTTTAACTCCTTCATTAGTGGCACAGGTGGTCCGACAGGCTGAAATATATTTTATATAATCAACGGCTTGTCCAATACAATAAAATCTTTTGCGATCAGACTTTTAAATATTTTCGCCTTTTTTAAATTTTTTACCGACCGACGATAGTAAGGGAGGTATTGTTTTCACACCAAATTTCACATGTGAAGATTTTTACATATCTCCACGAATCATGCATTTTCTTAACAGAAAAAAGTATTTTTAGCATGATGTCTGTCCGTGCGTCCGTCCGTCCTTCCGTCTGTCCGTATAAATGTGTACAGCCTGAACGGCTCAACCGATTTTGATGAAATTTGGTATCTTTACTTAATGCATCAGTGGGATGAATTGATCAACTTTTGGTACAAATCCGGAAACCGGAAGTGGTAGTATTAGCGATCGACGATAAGAAGGGAAGGGTTATTTTCGCACCAAATTTCACATAAGGAGATTTTTTTACATATCACCACGAATGTATTGGTTTTATCCTCGGGAAAAATCATCTTCATTATGTTTTTCTTAATTTAAAATTATATGACGTCACCCGGCCCTTCATGACGTCACAGCCTCGGGTAACGCCGGGCAACCCTGGCTACTACAGCTATATATTATAAATAAAATAAAATTAAAAAAATTTATGTTATATCCATATCTGTTTGTTATTACATTAATAGATATATTAAAATTATTTGAAATTGTTTCTGTAGCTGGAAATTAATTTATTTCAAACTGTCGGTCGGTTCAGACCTGGCTACAGGTCAACTTATTTTAGAACCTTATTGAAAAATTGAACAAGTCGGAAATGTTTTAGAGTCCGATCGCAAAAACATTTTACCTTTTTTTTACATACATATAAAATAAATAAGTACTTTTTCTTAATTTGAACTTTACATTTGTAAAATTTTGTGGCACATTTTGAAAATCTCCCGGCACAGTGGTTCAGAAGCACTGGTCTAAACCGTCATTATTTTTTTCAATTAGGAATACATATTACTAATGAAAAAAATATTTCATTTATTTTTTTATTCAAGCCAGTTTATCATACATTTTTTTATTTACATATAATACAAATAACAATTATTTATCAGGGTTTTTTTGGGTATAGACCTCTCCCATTTCTTTCCCATTTTTTTTTCTTCTGACAATTCTTGCCCACTTGTATCTTCTTCTTAATATACGTCGTAACATCTCTTGTGTTGTCTTCTTTATTCTCGTTTTCCCTTGATAGGCCACCATTCCGTCAATACCTTCGTCCATCTTTCGTCGTTTAATGTTGCTATATGACCTACCCATTCCCATTTTAATTTTCTTATTTCTCTTGTTATGTTTTGTAATTGTGTTTTTTGTATATATATATATTCAATCTTAATTGTATCTTTTCTTTTAATATTTAACCCTTAACATCGACCTTTGAGTCATCTCTAGTTTATTAGTCATTTTTTCAGTAATCGACCATGTTTGAGCTCCATATATTCAAATCGGTATTACACATTTTCTAAAAATTTTTATTTTGGTAATTAGATAAATATTTGTATTTTTTAAAATGAATTTAAGTGACCAAAAGAAACTTCAGCTGGAAAAAATGTTTATTTAGTTGTAAAATTGTTAAAAATATATATTCAATGCTCATAGTTCTATGTTAATATACTTACTTGTCTACATTAAAAAATATTGGTCGACATAAAAATAAGTTTGGGTTGATTAGGAGCAATGTTACAGGAGCCGCATTTTAGGGAAATGTGCAACAATGTATTAAAAAACACTTTTAATACTTTCTTGATGCTTAATGTTTAATGTTTTTGTTTATTTTTCGGCTACTTTTTTTTAAATAAAAATAATAATTAATAACAATAAAAAAATATATTTTCTATTAATTACTATTATTTCTAACTTTTCTCTTCCTTTTTATGGAATCAAATATGTAATTTAAAAATTGTAGGACATATTTTAAATAAAAAAATTAATTATTTTAATTATATTCTATTTTTTTTGAATATACAGAAATGAAAGTTACAAAAGAAATATAAAGTTAACTGGCGGGCCGCACAACTTTTCACGGTGGGCCGGATGCGGCCCGAGGGGCGCGGGTTGGCTAGGCCTGGTCTAATCAATCAAGAAGCATCGATAGTTTTTTAGTGAAAATTTAATGTTTCCGGTTAGATGTGTAGATGAATAGTTGGTTGGGATATATATATATTTAAAACATACCCCCCTCTTTCATAGCACTCTTGCTAATTTCTTACTAAGCAAAAGGTGAATTATTTTCTCTATAGAGACGTGATGAGAATCAAGAAGAGCTATTAAAGTGACGTTGGAGATGAATTGCAAATGCAAATGACGATTAAATATCGTCAGTCAGCTTGCTTGAAAATCTTCTAACCTTTCATATCTACAATAGAAACTCCTGGCGTTATTACATGAGGGGTTGAGATCATATTCTCTCTCTTTCCACCCTTCTCACTCCCTTTAGGTTGATGATGAACATCATTACTTGTTCGCATTATATAGGCAGCAGCGCGTGCCTCCAAGCACATGTTCTTGTTTAGGCAAATGAAATTGGATTGATCATTTCAATGTGGCGTACAATACACATATATATATATCACAAATCCAGGAAGAGAGAATGAATGGAATACACCATTTCATATAAAGAAATAAAGAATTTTTGAAAAAAAGATGGCAGGGTCAGAAATGACATATACAAATAATAGAACAAATGAATCTATCAATTAGAATCATTATAAGGAATAAATTATATCATTGATATTATAATGATGATAATATAATATATTTAAACCAGGATATTTCCCGTTTAGTTTTGGAATATTTTTTATTCCTGACTAAAGGCTGAAAATAAAAGTAATATATAATTTATACATTTATACATATATATAATTTTTCATCTGGTTTTATTTCTTGTTAGAAAAAAATTGCCTTTATCATTTTCTTTTTAAAAAAAAAAAATTGAAAAATATTTTAACAAAAATATTGCTGTAACATTTCAGTTAGATATTTAATTATAAAAAATCAACATTAAAACATGAATTCTTACTATCTCGCCATCACGAAGATTTTGATGTTTTATATGTTTTGAAGGTCCCTGAGTCATTTTTACTAAGCTTGAGAAAAATGTCTCTGTGTGTGTATGTGTGTGTATGTGTGTGTATGTAGACAAGATTAAGCAAAAACGGCTTAAGCTAGAATAATGAAATTTGGTATACGGGCATTATTCAAAATTCGTAGTTTTCTATGAACTTTTGAGAAATGTAGCTCAACCGGAAGAGAGTCATTATTTTAAAGTGACCGTAAAATAAGTTGACCTGTGGCCAGGTCCGAACCGACCGACGGTTTGAAATAAATTAATTTCCAGCTACAGAAACAATTTCAAATAATTTTAATATATCTATTAATGTAATAAAAAACAGATATGGATACATAAATAATAAATATAAACATTTTTAATTGTATTTTATTTATAATATATATGCAAGACCAGGCTGTGACGTCATGAATGGCTGGATGACGTCATATAATTTTAAATCAAGAAAAAACTAATAAATATGATATTTCTTGAGGATAAAACCAATACAAAGTGCATGATTCGTGGTGATATATAAAAAAATCTCCTTTGGTGTGAAAATAACCCTTCCCTTCCTATCGTAGATCGCTAATACTACCACTTCCGGTTTCCGGAATTGCACCAAAAGTTGATAAATTCATCCCACTGTGATGCATTAAGTAAATATACCAAATTTCATCAAAATCCGTTGAGCCGTTCAGGCTGTACACATCTATACGGACGGACAGACGGACAGACGGACGGACAGACATCATGCTAAAAATACTTTTTTCTGTTTAGAAAATGCATGATTCGTGGAGATCTGTAAAAATCTCCACATGTGAAATTTGGTGTGAAAACAATACCTCCCTTACTATCGTCGGTCGGTAAATAAAGATATATGTTTGATAATTTTTCATATGATTACAAATTGTATAAAACTGCTATATATAGAATTTCAGCTTGATTGAATCGCTGAAAGTACCAAAATTAATTTTTTAACACTGCAAATCACGAGCCAGCACGTGTCATGGTCCCATCAACAAAGAGCCAAACACGCTCTGGTTTAATAAATATTATTTATTAATTTTAATTTATAATTTAATTAATTAAATTTAATTTAAATATAATATATGTTATTTAATCCAATAGTCGAGTGGAGACACTCCAGCTTATTTTTTATCAAATAAAAACTGACTTGTGGAAATTAAGAAGGAATAGAACTGTGTTGGATATCGTGGGTGATACTACCCTTCGTGGAAAGAAACTTTTATTTTTACATGCAATAACTTTCGAATAATTAGTGTCACTTTTGATAATAAATTCAATGTTTCTGTGGCTGTTTTTCCAAGCTTGAAACAGAATCTGATGTTGGTGCGAATTGGAGTGTAGGATTCATGGTTTCTTTGTGACAAGGTAGAAAAAGTTGATTTGAAAAAAATTGGATTTCCTAAAAAGTATCCACACTAGAAAACTGAATTTTCTTGTAGTTATCGAGGGTTCGTATCCTATTTAATTGTTTTGATATCTTAGGTGTAGCGCTGTGAAAAGGAGTTACAGCACCTGTCACCTTGGTTATTGTCCACACCGTGTATAATAATGGATAATTAATCTTGAGTATAAAAAAAATAACTTTATTAATTAAAAAAAATATTAAATTAGTTTTAAATCTGATCAGGAGATGGTAACTTAATTGTTTGTTAATATACTTTCCTGGTTCGTCGAACTTGAGGTCGAAGGATCGTACCCGCCTAAATACACTTTGATTTAACATTTAATCATTTCAAATAAATACATGGGCATAGACCCCAAAAGTCTATAAAATTAATAATAAAATTTATTGATTACTAATATGAAATTAAATTAATAATTTTTATATTAAAATAATAATAATAATAAAAATAGAATTAAAAAAAAAATCCTAATCAAATTTTATTGTGAAATAAAAATGTTAGATAGGTATATTAATTTGTTATTAAATATCAATATTAAATATCAATATTTTCAATCAATCATATTATATTAAATAGTTTTCGTATTTATTACAAACTTTGTTGTTTTTCTTCCCCTATCTAACTCCAATTCAATAATATTTTGATCAATCTTTATTTCAACCCTCTGTCCTTTTTTCTATTTTAAAATTACTGTATTTATATTTTATAAATTGGGAGAAAAAAAAAAAAAAAAATTGAAAGACAAATCTGTAAATAAAAAATAAATAAATAAAATCATAACTTGATTGCCTTTTATTGTTTCACTTTCACGAAGTCACAATCAATTTGCAATTTATCCGGCCGTTTATCGTTTGTGGCCCCTTTTTTTGGGGCGAAACAATACAGCCATTAATATTAATATACGTAGGCGAAACGGGGCTATACTTATCAATATGCAAATTCTTTAGGCGAATATTGAGTGAGGAAATAATCCAATGAAAAAGAATATAAATTTCATTTTTTTTTTCTTTTTCTTTTTTTATTATTATTATTGACTCTTCCATCCATTAAAAAACACCCTAACCTTTTCATAATCATCCCCTTCTACGATTAAAATTTATTGCTACTTTTTTTAATATTCAGGAAATTAAAAATTGATTGATGAAATTTGTCTTAGATTTTGCTCTTTTTATATTCTTTTAATATATAATATTTTTATAATATATTATCAGTCCCATGGCCTGCGTGGAAGTTTTTTTCTCTCTTCTGTCCCCCATTAATATCTTCTCGTTTATTTTGTAAAAATTTTAATTATTTTCATTTCGTGCTAACGCAGTGATTCTCAACCACTGTGCCGGGGCACTTTTGTGCGCTGCGAGATTATCAAAATGTGCCGACAAAGAGGCTCTTAAACATTTCCGACTTTTTTTCTAAATTTTTTCAATATGCTTCTAAAAAGAAGGTAAACCGTTTTTTGGACCACATTTTTCTTTTTACTTTCCCGCATACTTCGTATAAGGGAAGTATTGGAATCGTCAAAAATTTCGACTTCGAGATTTCGATAGATCTTGACGTTTTAGACCTCCCTGAGTCGGAAAATACCATTTTTCGAATTGTCTGAGTGTGTGTATGTATGTAATGTTTGTCTGTGAGCAAATTTACTCAGAAACTAATCAAGCTAGGACTTCGAAATTTGGTACACCGATATTATTCACAGTTTGTAGATTTCTATCAAAATTTCGTCAAAATCGGTTAACCGGAAGTGGTACTTTACCTACACTGGTTGCGTTGACCTTTCAAGTAAAGTACCAGTTTGCTTTGAGATATTTGCTTCCTATTTTGTATATAGATTTAAAAATATGAAAAAAATTCAGATACCAAATTTCATCATGATCTGATTACCGGAAGTGACATTTTACCTATACAAGTAGCGTTAGGTGTAAATTATAAATATATATAATAGTGTTAAACAATTTTACTTTATAATTTAACCCTTTGCACTCGTACGTCGCCAACTAGGCGACATTATATTTTTACCGTTGCACTCGTACGTCGCCAACTAGGCGACATTATATGTTTTACCGTTGCACTCGTATGTCGCCAAATAGGCGACATTATATGTTTTACTGTTTTCTTTACATCTTCTTATGGATGACGTCACAGCTAGGGAGGACGAACATTTGGAATAAAAGTTGTCGCTTATCTGACCTCCCTTCCTCCCCTAGAAATTCCCATTCCTACTAAAAATGTTTATATTTTTATTTATTAAATCAAACTAAATATTATTTTTTATTTCAATATTTTTAATGTTAAAACAATAATTTTTATTTTATAATCTATAAAATAATTTAATTATTTTAAAAAACGGCGGTCTTCATTGGCGAAGGCGCTCGGAGCAGCTAGTAAATAAATAATTTAAATAATATATATTTTAATTTTAATTTAAATAATATATATCTTTTAAAAAATTTCACTATTTCATTACTTTTGTAGAGAACGTCACGCGGTAAATACTCAAGTGTATGTCTAATTTATATTTGTGTTATAATTTGAAATTTTTTACAATTTAAAAATGCCCAAACGACATTTACAAAAAGAAATTATAAATGAATTGGAAAGTAGTGATGACGAATTTTATTTGGACTCGTATGGCCATGAAGAAATAAATTCCTCTAGTAATAGTGACAGGGAAAGTTTTGAAGAAGAAGAGGAAATTGATATTAGCACAGATAGTGATATCGTAGTTGATAAAAAAAGAAGAACAGTGCCTTTACCAACGAGTTCAAGCAACAGTGAAGATGAGTATACCACTAAAAGGACAGACAACTATGGGCCATGGGTGGACGTCTCTCAGACAATGTGCCATATAGGATCGATTTTACTTCCGGCCAAAAAACTGAAGGCCCACAAATCCCAGATAACTGCACAAAACCTACAGATTTTTTTAAACTTTTTTTTTCTGATGAACTTATCGAAAAAATAGTAGAAGAGACAAATATTTATGCTCGAAATAAAATAGAAAAAAAAAATCTGTCCAAACGGTCTACGTGGCATACGTGGGTTGATGTTACCGTAGAAGAAATTACAGCATTTATTGGAGTTATCCTAAATATGGGCACACTTACTGTTAGTAATCTGCAAGAATATTGGTTCCAAAATTTCAACTCAAAAATTCCTTTCTTTGGTAGTATATTTAGAAGAGAAAGATTTATGCAAATATTTTGGATGCTTCACTTATATAAGAATAATCCAAATAACCAAAGTCTTAGAGCCCGAACACAAGTTAGCCATTATTTAGAATTTTTAAATAAAAAATTCAAAAAACATTTTGTTCCGTCAAGAGAAATCTCAGTTGATGAGTCAGTGGTGAGATTCAAAGGGAAAATATGTTTTCTGACATATAATCCAAATAAACCTACCAAGTGGGGAATAAGAATATATGTACTCGCAGATGCCAATACAGGGTATGTATATTCAATTTTACCCTATTATGGAAGCTTGTCTTCAGAAGATTTACCACGACCTGATCTTCTCATAAGTACAAGAATAGCACTAAAATTGTGCCAAGACTTATTGGATAGCAATCCTGGTAGTAAAGGATACCATATTTATACGGATAGGTACTACACAAGCTTACCACTTGCACAAGAACTGCTAAAGCTAAATATATATACAACAGGAACTATACAAAATAATAGAAAGTTTGTACCATATTCAATAAAAAAACCAAAGTTTTCTCAAAACAATACATTTGCCTGCAGAACAGAAAATTTGCTATTGTTGGTAAGGAAAGATAAACGTGTCGTCACTATACTTAGCAGCTGGGACGTTTCAGGTACTCAACCAATAACTAGAAGAGTACGTGGAGGTAATATCCAAGTTATAGATAAGCCAATTGTAATTGTTAATTACAATAAATATATGGGAGGCGTAGATCGAGCCGACTCATATTCAGCGTCATATTGTTTTATGAGAAAATCATTGAAATGGTGGCGGAAATTATTTTTTTGGGGACTTGAATTATGTAGTGTGAATGCATATTTACTATATAAAATAACTCAAAATCGCCAAAATAAACGACCAATGACGCATTTAAAGTTTGTTCGAGAAATAGTAGATGGACTGACAGCAAACTACCGAAAGGGATCAAAAATTTCAGGTAGACCATCAATGTCAGACAAGGAAGAACGACTAAACGGCAAATTGCATATTTTGCGTAAAAATGAAGTAAAGAAAAAGGACTGTTTAGTATGTTCTGACAGAAAAGTCAAAGGAGGAAGACATGAAACAAGATATATCTGCAATACATGTACTCTAAAACCAGGATTACATATTAGGGAATGTTTTGAACGATATCATACAATGCAAAACTATAAAATGTAATTTTTTTATACATAACTTGTATCAATTTTACTATTTAAGATACTTTTATTTTTCATATCATTAAGGCTAGTAATAAAAAACATAATGAATCCTCATAATTTTATGTAGTACAGCATTATTTTAGCTTTTCATGTGTATCCTATGCAGTGGCGTACCTAGTACTTTTGCCGCCCGGGGCGATCTCCATTTTGCCGCCCTTTCTATTATAAGTCAATCAAATAGTGGTTTTTATAAATTAATACACATAAATAAATTATTAAGTTATTTAATCAATATTAATTAATACACAGAGTAAATTTTTTCACATATATTTGTATGTACTTGTAAACATATTTACTCTTCTAGCTTTCATACTAGAAAAATCGTGTATAATGCTCTCAAAATTTATATTTATATTTTTTCCCCCGTCTCTGCTTTTCAAAAGAAAGATAGATGATTTAAAAAAATATTGGTATATCACTTCAAAGTGATCATCTAATCATATAAACTTTTCAAAAGAAATGACATTTATAAACTGATATGAAAAAATTTTGGTTAGGAAAAATTGCCGAACAAAATCGTAAAGATGCGTTTACGAATTCAACGAATTTTAATGAATACAATAAAATAAAATTATTATCCTGTTCTTGGAATTAGAATTCAAAATTTACACTAAAATGCATTTATATATACCGAGGAATAATATTCGAAATCATATAGTTGATCATAATTTATATAAATCAAATAGTAAACTTATAATAATCATAATAATCATTTATTATTCAAGAAAGAAAAAAAAATAAATATGAAATGGTTGCTTTTTACAACTATACCTAAATTTAAAAAATGCCGCCCCAAGATAAGTGCCGCCCGGTGCGGACCGCACCCACCGCACCCCCCTAGGTACGCCACTGATCCTATGTGTTTCTTCCAATTTAGAAGTAAGTTTTATTTTTTTTTTAATTTTGAAAAATCATAATGTATATACATATATTAACAGTTATATAGATTTTCATTTTTCAAAGGAGTGTAAGATGATTAAATATGTTTATTTTCATAATTTTTTCTACTAAACCGAAAAGTTAAATTGTAATATGTTCGCATGAAAATATTTTCCTTTTGATCGAATATGAAAAAAAATTCCGAGTTGAGAGTAGTAGCCTTATCGAAAAAATTCCGAGTTGATTGTTAGTCTTATCGAATATATATACGAGTGCAAAGGGTTAAATTAATTAGTTTGTTTATTTTTATTGTTGTTAAAACAATAATAATAACATAATTACCTATTTATATGCGGGAAAGTCTAGGGGAGGACACTCCCGATTTTTTTCAATATGGTAAACATTTACCTTTTTTTTGTGTGCCGCCAAATTTTTTGTGCCGCGGTAACGAAAAGGTTGAGAATCACTGGGCTAAAGGAATGATTCAACTCTAATATACTACTCTTAATTTAAACATTGCCTTTTAATGGATATTCCTACAAATTACTTAATCGGAAATATAATAGTATTGTATAATATCTATTAAATTAAAGTTGAAAGATCACTTGTTTATTTATTTTTTAAATAACTCTCTAGTATTTTTAATGATAAAAATGCAAGAAGAGTAGACAATTGAGAATTCATTCTTCATGATATAATCTTTTCACCATTGTGTCTCTCCGTGGTTGTGTATCTCTCCTCAACTTTCGATAGGACAGGAAATCCAATGTTTATTTATAGTAATTCGATAGCGACTGCAACCACTCTGTTTGTACAGTTAGCATGTTTACCTTTAATTAACCATCTCCCTCACTCACTTTCTCTCTCTTTCTCTCTCTCTCTCTCTCTCTCTCTCTCTCTATATATATATATATATATATATATATATATAGTTATATATATATATACTATATAACTATATATATATAAACAAATTGAAAATATAGGGTTTTTCATTGGATTTTATATTTTATTCCCTTCCTAAGTTAATTGAATAAATTAAAGAAAAATAGTTATTTCAAAGAAAGATAAATAAATATTGTACCAATATACCAATTTATCTTTCGTTATTTATTTATTTAATTATTTAAAAAATAAATATAAATTCAAAAAATAAAATAAAAATGTTTTTTTTTTTGGGGGGGGGGGGTTAAAAATAGATGACCTTATTTTGATGGATGTTGATTAATATAAACATAAATAATCAATAATTTGTTTACTTGAAATATTTAATTAATAAAGAAATATTAAGTACTGTAAATGGGGAGAGAAGGGCGGGTTCTAGAGTTTTGAGCGCCTTTGAGAAAACAAAATTTGACGCCTTTTCAAAATAAATAAAAATAAACTTTTTAGATATTAATTAACCTTTTCCTGCATCAATGTTGTGTGATAAAAGCCATAAAAATTCTTAAGTTTCATAATTATTATTAAAAAAATGTTGTTTTTGTCTATTAGTCTTTTTACTATCTCGTAAGAGATAGTATTGCGATCACGAAAATTTTCGATGTTGAGATTTTGATGTTTTTATACGTTTTGAAGGTTCCTGAATCATTTTCACAAAGGTTGAGAAAAATGTCTGTGTGTATGTATGTATGTAGACAAGATTACGAAAAAACGATTTGAGCTAGAATGATGAAATTTGGTACATGGACATTATTCAAAATTCATAGTTTTCTATCAACTTTTGAGAAATGTAGCTCATCCGGAAGAGGGTCATTACCTACAACGTTTTGATTTTTTTTCCTCTAAAGTGACCGTCAAAATAAAGATATATGTTTGATAATTTTTCACATGATTAATAATTGTATAAAACTGCTATATATAGAATTTCAGCTTGATTGAATCGCTGAAAGTACCAGAATTAATTTTTTAACACTGCAAATCTCACGCGCCAATACGTGGTGCCATCAACAAAGAGCCAAACATGCACTGGTTTAATAAATATTATTTATTAATTTTAATTTATAATTTAATTAATTTAATTTAATTTAAATTAATATATGATATTTAATTCAATTCAAATTTGCGAGATAGTCGAGTGGAGACACTCCAGCTAATTTTTTTGAGTTATTATGTGAATTTTGACTAAAATAAATAGTGTTCTTATAAATAATTTTACAATTATTCAATCTGTTGATAATATTAATATAATTAGAGTTGTGATCTTTATTTGGTATTATTTAAGAAAAAAAACTTCTTGTTAGCTAAAAAAATCGATGTCTCATGAAAAATGATAAATTTTTATTAATAAAATCGAAAAAAATAATGATGGTAAAAAAATATTTTATTTTTATATTGGCGCCCCTCATATTTTAGCACCCCAAGCAGTCACTCGGCTTGCCCCTCCCCCTTCTGGAGGGAGCTGGAATGAACAAGGAAAAAATAGCTGCCTGAACTATTAAACAACATGAATATTCCATTCAAATTAACAGGAATTGATAACACTGAATAGATTTAAATATTTCTATTTCTATACACAACTTTATACTTATAATAATTAAATTGATTTTAATAAAATGTATTAAAAAATAATACATATTATGTATCTATACATTTGACCTATAAATTTATAAGATTTTACTTTTTCCAGTGTTATAAATAAAAAATAATCACGAATAATTTTTTCAAACAAATTTAAAAACATACATATTGATATAAAAAAAATATTTTAAATTATATCGTAAAATATTGAACTGGAATTAATTCTTCATATACTATCTTATCTTATTATGCTAGCTAAAATTGTATATATCTATCTATCTATATATATTGGTTCTCAAAAACCGCTCTAACGATTTTTTTCAAATTTACACTAGATATAGTATTTATAAAGAAAAATTAAGTTTTATTGATGATATCTCTTGAAACATTCAGCTTCATTATTAATTTCTTAATTGAAAATTATATATGGAAAACGTCAAAATTGGCCTCCATTTTTATTTGTATTAATATTTTTTTTTATTTAAAATATTTTAAAATTTATTATTTAATTTCGAAATAAAATTAAAAATATTTATTTTTAATAAAATATATATAGATATTTATTAATCTCTCTCAAAAAAAAAAAAAAATAAATAAAAAACATCAAATCTGCCTGCTAAGACAGTAAAAAAATGACAATTTTTTATCTAAACATATATAGTACAGTGGCTAGAGAGATGTTTTAACGAGTGGATTTCGTCGGTTCGAAACTCGCCGGGTGAATCGTTATTTAAAAATGAAAATGAAAATAATGAATTTGTTATTTTTTTTCTTTTTATCTATTGTTTACATTTTAATAAATTACTATTTTATATTTATTTATTCATTGTTCTTTTATTAAATTTAATATTTATTAATATTATTTATTATTAATTTATATATTGATGACATCACAAATGACATTTATATTGAAATTTGACTCCCGCCTTTTTTTAAAGAATATTGTATTAATATTTTTTTTATATTTAAAATATTTTAAAATTTTTTATTTAATTTCGAAATAAAATTAAAAATATATATTTTTTTTATATTTAAAATATTTTAAAATTTTTTATTTAATTTCGAAATAAAATTAAAAATATATATTTTAATAATATTTTATAATTATAAATTACGATATATATTTATCAATAATAATGAATTTTTTTTTTTTAACTTAATTACAGAGCCGAGGCTCGGGGTCCCGGTATGATCTTAATATATTGTGAGAATTAGATAAATAATGTAGAGAGAAAAAAATATTTAAAAATAGATATTTATTTAAATGAAATAAAATTATTTAATTTACAGAATGAAAATGTCTATAATAATGTCTAAACATTTTTTCTTTATAATTTTACATTATAATAATACTAATTACAGTAGTTATAATATATGGGGAATTTTCAACTTTGACTGCCGATTTGACCATGTTCCCAAACGAATTTTAAAAAAACCAAGACCACTTTACATTTACACATTTTAAGCTCTAATCGAATCCAAAATCAAAATTTAAAAAATCGAAAAACAAACTCACAGATATATAGATTTTATAAATGAACATTTATACAATTTATTTTAATTAATTTGAAACATTTTAGGAAACAAATTTTTAATGGGTCATTTTTAGAAATCCCATTTAACAATTATAATAAATAATTAAAAAATTGTAAAATTTTTAAAGTATATAAAAATAAATTGTATAAATTGGTTAAAGGGTCGAGTGATAGTTCGGTGTCCCAGGTATATATTTTATATTAACACGCCTACTTTTCTGTATAATAAAGATATAAAGAATCATATTTTAATTTTTATATAACCAAGAAATCATTTTTTCACTTAAAATATAGTTGTAAAGCCCAAATCTCCGATCCATATAACATCATCGACTGGGCCGCTACCAAAAGGAGTCTTCTCTTGCTCTGACTAGGGCCACCGGTATTTGCCATTAGTCTCGAAAAAATAATATTAAATTTTATATAAATTTATAAATTAGAATATTTGAATTTGTTTAAATTTTAACACATGTAATCAATCATATGCATAAAGAATAGAAAATTTTGAAAATCAACTTGGTATTAAATTCAGAAAAAAAAAATACTCATATATAGAATATATAGACTATTCGAATATAATTGAAACTCTTTCTCTCCCTCTATTTTAAATTTGAAAAAACGGAGTGTTAAGAAATTAAGATTCCTTATACAACATGGATGGTTAAATGAATTGGGCTCCCTACCTCCCTGAGAAATTCACATTAAAAATGTTTATAATATTTTAGTTTATTAAATCAAACTATTATTTTTTTATTTCAATATTTTTAATGTTAATACAATAATTTTTATTTTATAATCTATAAAATAATTTAATTATTTTTAAAAACAACGGTCTTCAATTACAATTTTTTTACTCTCTACTGACTGTTCATTTCATAACTGAAAATTGTGTCGAATAGAAATAGACGATATTACTTGGATTAATCTTATTATGCTAGCTAAAATTGTTTGTTTGTATTATTGAGGACCCCAGTTCATTTCATTTTAATCAGATTGATGCAATGATGCAACATTTAATAATTGTAATAAATAATTAATTGTAGATTAATATTTTTTAAAGGGTCGAGCGACAGCTCGGTGTCCCAGGTATTAATATTACCAGCCAAACCCAATAATAATGAATCATCTTTTTTAACTTAAGTACCGAGCCGAGGCTCGGGGTCCCGGTACTATATTATTATTCATTATTTAAAATTCTAAAATCCAGTTAATTTTTTAGCATTATAATGTATAAAAATAATAATAATATTTATTAGTAAAAAAATTTAAAACAAAAAAAAAAAATTAAATTAAAAGATATGAGTGATGCAAAATTAACAAAAATATTATTTTGAATCATATAATGTAGGATTAATACCTATTCTATTGAATGTGAAAAAAATATCCGCCATCCACCCACATACACAATACTTATACATAAATTGATATTAATTTCTCTTTATTGAATTGATAATAAAAATTAATTCTTTGGAAAAATATATTCGTTTTTATATTTTTATTTATATATAATTTCATTTCATAATTTTTTTTCAAACACCCTTTAATATGCTAATTTCAAAATTGAAATATATATATTAAGCTCTTGTTATGTGGTGATATATAATATATATATATATATATATATATGCGGGGGGGGGGGGCTTACATTTACATTTAATCTAATCAATAAATAAATATATATATTATTTTCAATCAATAATATTTCAATTTAATTTGTACAAAGAAAAATTATATATAATATCATTATTTATTTTTAGGTAATGAATGTGACATAGTATTATTAGAAATAAATGTAATGTGGCTTTCAATGAGAGAAAGGTTTTTTCGGTTTATAGTGATTTTATTAATTCTAAAAGAATATTTACAATTATTAAACAAATTATTACAATATTTACACATTTTAATGAAACATACCTAAAAGAATAATTAAATTACACGTTATTATATTATAGAATATTATACAGACAATAAATATTAAAACTAAATGCCACAGACCATCCGTATCCGTAAATGCTTGACTTAACATATGTAAATTCTTAATGAGCCCTCTTACGCAGATTATATATAATAAAATTAAAAGAAGATGGGAAATATAATTTATACCATTCCCCAAAAGTCACTTTTTCACTGAAAAGGATCTATTACTTTATCCAATTTTTTCCTATTTAGTTTATTTCTATTCTCAATATATATACACTTCATCCCCATCAGAAAATTCGTATTCTCTATTCTTGTCAAATCATCTCTTATTTATTTCCAAATTTTTCGTTTAATTTAACACGACTCTTCTTCTATTTTCTTGTAGATACTTTTTATTTCGAAAGGAGAAATATTCGATTGTTTCCCGAAAAGTAAATAGCCAGGTTCATATTTAGTTGCTGTGTGAATAATGTGATTATATTCCCATTCACACTCTTCTGCAATTTTTGACCAAACTCTTCTATCTCCACTATCTGGTTTAATCTCTCATTAAGTACATTCGATTGTCTGTCAATCGAGTTATATATCAATTTCTCAGTAAGGTATTTTTGAAATTCTGTAGATTGTAATCCCGTATAGTAATCAGCTAACAGAATTTTAATTATTTTTTTGCAATTGAATCAATCATCTTTATAAAATCTCTAGAACATTGGCCTACTGATGTTGAAATCCAAGTGAATCTACTAAAATGATCTACCAATATATGTAAATATTTTTTGGTGATCTATTACCTCCAACTCCACCAACTGTGTCAATAGACATGATCTCATATGGTTCTGTCGCTGGGCCTAGTTTTGACATTAAACCAATCAGTCTACTCCTACGAACTTTATTTTCTTTACGAATTGAACAGCTTTTGCAAAATTTATCTAATAACTTATCCAAATTTCTAAAATCATAATATTTTCTTAGCTTTTCTTTCAGATGTGCAGCTCCAATAAGACCATTATATTCATATACCCTTTGTATTAGTTTAATGCCAATGACTGAGACGAATATTCTAGATTTTCCCTTTAAATTTTTGAATGTAATATTATTACGTCATTTCCGGAAAGGAATAAATGATATAATAAAAGGGTTGACCGTGTGTGTCGCCAGCAATATTTATAAAAAAATATACAAAATAAGTGTAATCAGGATCGAATAAGGGCTAATCGGATTTTTTCGAAAGGAAGACTGGAAGGTACCTGGCATATAAATAATATACTAAAAATTTATCCAAATGAAAGAAATTAGTTTGAAAGGATTGTAAAAAAAAAAAATAGAAAATGCACTCGAATTCGGCTTTTAATCTTAAGATAAAATTATATATTTAATTAAATGAATGAAAGTAACAAAAATTAACATGATATGGCAAATAATTGTTTGTAATGATACATGAAAAAGAACATACACGCGCATACATAGCGCAAACCGAATCAAAATATATAGAAAAATGGCAAGTGAAAATTCACCAAATACTCATCCGCTTGATAAAATGCAAAACCAAATTAGGATTTGCAGAAATGAATAAATTAATTTTAAAGAAAATTAATTTAAAATTAAATATATATTAATTAACACTACACAATACTCCAAATAAAGATGGAGGCTCACGCTTGTATAGTGACTAGCGAGATGAGAAAAAAATTGAATGAGTGAGTGAGAGAAGGGAGATGGATGTTTAGGGTTTAAATAAACTTCAAAAGCAAAGGGTGGGAGGTTAGATTCGGTAATGCCAACTTCGGAAAAAATTAATTTTGCCTCCTTTTTAAAAAATTACAATAATTAAATCAGACTTCTGATATTTTGTCCACATAATTATATATTAATAATATATATATAATATAATTTTTTAAATTAAAAATTATGAAGGAAGGGGATGGCAAATTTAAAATTTGCCAAACAAATGTTGGAGCCATGCGCAAACACTCTTATTATTTCATTTAACCTTATTAAACTTAGCACTTGAATTGCATCTTCATTTTCAAAATATTCTAAAACTGGTTGTCTTGACAATTAGTCCGGTAAAACATTATCCTTCCCTCTCTTGTAAATAATTTAAAAATTATATTAAAATAAGTAATTAACCAATCGCCGAATATCTCATCCGTGTTTAGCTTTGGTTTTCAAATTTTCTAATGGTTTACTATCGCAGAATACGGTAAATTCCCGACCAATAACATAATATTGCCAACATTTGATATCATCCTTATAAGCTTTACATACATGTCTTTCTTTTTCAAATAATTTTCTTGAAAAATATGCACTATAAAAATGGTATCGAAAAGTTGGAAGATCGCTATAATTGTTGTATCCCACGCGAAAGCAACTCTGTTGAATAATAAAATTAAATTTTGCCAAAAATAATGTTTTTAATTTTTACTTATACAGGGTTATATATACAATTATCGCTTGTATAAGTAGTATATTAAGTTAAAATTAAATTTTTAAATTAAATTTTCTAATCAACTTCTATTTACTTCAACTTTCTATTTAACTGTTTATTTCTAATTAAAGAAATTAAGATATATCATTATATTCATATGAATATTTTTTTAATGAAAATAGGAAATATATAATTTTTTCATATTTAAAAACAAAAATATATAAACTTTTTTAATGCTATTTAAAGATTCTATTATAAATGCATAAATACTTGTACAAAACTGTATATACGTGATTAAACTTTTGAAACAATTCGAATTTTTCCTCATCTCTCATTTTTTTTAACACCCTCCTCCTTTCTCTCTCTCTCTATTTACCACTCCCAAAACACTCACATTCAGCTTTCTTAAGAAAAGTTTTAATCTCTTAAAAGATATATAAGAATATAAATGAAATGATCAAGTTTGATGAATATTTAAGAATCATATCCACTTTTTTTTTCTTTTTTATTTCCCTTCTTATATTCATTTTGTAATTATTTTTTTTTAATCAATTACATTTTAGTAGGAATTAATTTTTATTAAATAAAAAAATCATCCGTTAAAACTTTATAAGTTTTACTGTAGAATGTGCGAACTTTTGAATAGAACTTAAAATATTTTAAATATAATATATATATAAGTTTTAGGGCTAATCAAAATTAAATACTTAAACTACACAATTGAAATTTAATTTATTTTATTTTTCTTCACAATAATATACTAATAATGTTTTTGTTTCAGGTGAGTGTCATATGAATAAATCTACATTTCATTTACCTATTGAGTGAGTATTTTACTTACTTAATTTTTAATTATTCTTACAATTATTCTTAATATTCTTTCTCTTTATGATAATTAATTATTATTTTAAAGTATAACATGATGAAAACATTTGTTTTATTTTTTCAAAATTTTTTTCTAAAAAAGTTGTAGAAATTTGTGCAATTTCATTAACAGGAATATACTAATAATAATTTTTTATTTAAAGAGCATGTTTTAAATTTATCATTTTTTATTTTGAAAGTATTCAAATTATTTCAAGTTTAAAAAAAGGGAAATTACTTTCTTTTAAAATTCTTCTTTGAAAATATGTATATATATTATTAAGTATACATTTTATATTTAATACAAAAAAAAAATATTTTTGACTAAATTATGTATTCAATAACATTTAAAAATATTCTTATGATTGGAATTAGGTCAATAGTTCAATTTTTATTTATAAAATTTATACAAGGTGACTTGTTCACTGAAGATAATAATTCTGTTTCTTCCTTGTATCAGTGAAGACTGATGACAAGCTGAGTTTGCCTGTTCCTCTTGAGTTAAGAACGATCAATGCTCTATGGTGTTATTATAAAAATATATTATTAGAAATTTAAATTATAATAAACGGCATATTATATTTAATATAATTCAAAAACTATTAGAATTATTGACAAAGCCGTAGTAAGACAAGATTATATTATTTATATAGTTCTAGGATATGTATTTTATTTACTATGATAATAATTATTTTGAAATTGAGACATTTTTTCAAGAAATTTGGAGCTGTTTTATCATATTACTTTCATTAACCCATTTGAGCCTAGTGATCCGATTTCGGAACACTCGACTCGAGTCACTATTTTATTTTTTTATTTATTAATGTCAACACCAAAGTGCGTTCTGATCACCTAGTCGGTGATAGTGATAGTGTTGCTTGCTTGTATTAATTATTTAAATGTGCATGGACCTGTAACACTGTCGCTATGAGGTTACAAAGATTGAAGTAAAAAATAGGACGGTTTTTGCAACGTTTCTTTCAACTCATGTTAGTATTACTTTTACTTTTTTGGTTCTATAAATATATTTTTTTGTTATTACTTATCTTCTGGATATACACTAACGTGTTGTAAACACACTACACAGAAATTTTTGTTATTGTCGTAATTATGGGTTCATAAAGTCAGGTGTTCCGATTTCGGAACACTAGGCACATACACTACTATCACATGATAGTGAAGAAATGATTGTTCTAATAATTTCTAATTATTTCTGATTATTTCTTGATTTATTTTAGTAACAATTATAATATTTTGTTTCAAAAAACTTTTTACTTTTATAATAAAAAAAAAATAAATAAATATATATTTATTATAATTGTAATTTCATACAATAAAAGAAAAAATTTTCTATAAATTAAATTTAAAACATTCATAAGTCAATGAATTCTATTTTGTTGCCCTTCCCCAAGATGCCCAAGATTTTATCCGTAAATGAAATCATAGAAAATCTAGAAGTAGATCATAATTTTGAAGCAACCGGTATAGTCATCGTGCCGTCTGAAAAAGCATTCGGATGAAGATTCTGGAGATGAAGAAGGCGGAACTATAAATAATTTACCAGGTTCTTTAGTCTACGATGGTACTTTTATTTCCAACTTGAATGAAGAAGATGTTTTTACTTCTACTGTGCAGGAACTTTCTCGAACGAAGAAAATAATTTCAAGAATATGGCGTCGGTGCATAGGTGGTACTTCAATTTGTTAAGACACTAACAAAGAAACATCCTGGAGAATATTATTTCATATTTGATAATTTTTTTACAAGCATTTCTTTACTCGATAAACTCACATCAATGGGCCATCATGCGACAGGAACCGTAAGGAAAGATCGGACTGATAAGCCTTCACTTCAATCAGACAAAATTATGAAGAAAAAAGAAAGAGGTGCATTTGACTACAGAAGTGATAGTAGACAATATTGTTTGCAAATGGCATGACAACAGTGTTGTCACTGTTGCTTCATCAGGAGCTGGAATCAATCCTATTGGTCTAGTGCATAGGTTCTTAAACTTATGTACTCCACGGACCCCCACTTGAAAAAATTTTTTTTGACGGACCCCCATCACAACTTTAGGTACTTTACGTCATTTTATTAATTAATTTCTGGCTTACGATCTCATAAGGACAAGGATATATGATGAATATTTCTAACAGTGATTGGTGAATAACGATTTTTTTGCATATTGTAGAACACATTTTATTAGAAATTATAATATTGAAGAAAGAAAATACAAACATTGTCATAGCAACAAATCTCACAAATTATAATGGGTACTTACATTAAATTCATATAAATATTTTATAATTTTTTTCAGAAAATATTAAATAAGAAATATTTTAAAAAATAACTGCATCTATCTCATTAAATATAACTTACATATTTAATGAGATGTATGCAGTTGTTTTCTTGAAACAAGAATCTCAATATCTGGCTTAATATTGGAAACTTTTAATCTAAGATCCGGCTCTACATTTAATTTGTTTCTATATTTAGACTTAATATAAAATAGTACCGAAAAAGCTTGTTCGCATAAATATGTTGTGCAGAATGGAATCAAGTGTTGAAGTGCTTTATTTGCAAGCGCAGGATAATCTGACCTGAGAAGTAACCAAAAGTTGCTCAATTCAGTTTTGTTAAATTTTAGTTTATAAGTTGTATCACATGATAATTCCACGAGAATATCTTGTTCAGGTGCAGATAAATGTTTAGCATTTGTAATTTCCATATTAAATGGATCTCTGATCCAGTTATTGCAAGGATCAGGAGTAGAAAAATACTTCCTGAAGTTGCTTTTCAAAGTAATTAAATGTTCAACAAATAATTGACGCGTTTGATTAAGCAATTTTTCACTGGAGCTTTCTATGAAATCATTGAGAGTTGGAAAAGACTCATATACACCGTTCTGGATGCGTTTCGACCACAAGTCGATTTTTTTAATCATTGCTTCTATTTTATCTTCAACTTTAAATATATTTACAACAGTACCTTGCAGGCTCAAATTAAGTTCGTTCAATTTTGTAAAAATATCAGTCAAGTAAGCCACCTTAGCTAACCAGATAAAATCATTGAAACATTCGGTCAGTTCAAAATGCGCATCTATTAAAAACAATCGTATTTCATCTCGAAGCTCAAAAAGGCGAATGAGTACTTTCCCGCGGGACAACCAACGTACATCTGTATGTAATAATAAATGTGTATGTTGACTACCCATTTCCTCACACAAAATTTTAAAAACTCTGGAATTAAGTGGACGAGCCTTAATGAAATTGACAATTTTAACTACTTCGTCTAATGTTCTTTTCAAATCTGGTGACATATTTTTGGCTGCTAATGATTCTCTGTGAATGCAGCAATGATTCCAAACAACCTGAGGCGCAACATTTTTAATAAGAGCAATCAATCCAGTTCTTGTACCTGACATTGCACGAGCATCATCAGTGCAAATTCCAACACATTTTGGCCACTCTATTTCATTTTCGGTTATAAAATTATTCAAACTGTTAAATATGTCATTAGCTGTCGTTCGTGAAGGTAGTGAATCACAAAACAATACATCTTCTTGTATTTGATTTTCAAACTCATATCTAATGAAAGCTAACAAATTGGCATTATTAGTGACATCAGTACTTTCATCCAATTGTAATGAGTAATAGTGACTTTTGCGCACTCTCGATATTAATTCTTCTTTTATATTACATGACATGTCTTCAATCCTATTCTTAACCGTATCATTTGATAATGAAATCAAATTTATATCGTTTGCTGCTTTAGTTCCTAACATTATATTTGTAATTACTTTTGTAGCAGGAAGAATTAATTGCTCTGCTATATTATGCGGCTTTCCTGCTTTAGCAATAAGTAGAGCTACTTCATATGATGCCATTACTGCTTTCTTACTCATACCACCAGATCCCGTCTTTACCATCAATTTCTGACTTGAATTAAGTTCTTCTTTTTTCATTTTAAAAAATTCGATAGACTTACTAACATGCTCGCTGTGCTTTGTTTGTAAATGACGTCTGAGATTAGCAGGTTTCATACTTTCATTGGATAAACTTTCCTGACATAGAACGCAGACTGGTCTTTCCACATCATTGTTGCAAATATAAGTAAATCCAAATGATAAATAATCATCCGAATATTTTCTAGTTTTGCGTTTCTTGGTAGAGTTTGCTGTTGATGCCTCATCATCTGATTCTTTCCGTTTCTGTGTTGAACCAGTTTGTAGCCAACGATCCATTTTATGGAGTAATTTATTAACATTGAACTACAATAATATAAATATAATATAAATATAATATAAATATAACGAATTATTATTTACTAGCTATGTTTTAATATGATTTTAAATGAATGTTTTAATATCATTTTAAATGAATGTTTTAAATCATTTTAATAAATGTTTTAAATCATTTTAAATAAATGATTTAATATCATTTTAAATGAATATTAATTTATATAATAAATATATTTCGTAATTTGATTCTAAAATATTATTAATTTCGTAATTTGATTCTAAAATATTATTAATTTCGTAATTTGATTCTAAAATATTATTAAAATAAATATTTTTTATTCATAAAACTAACTTATACTTACTCTCAAAAACAGCCTTTCTGGGAAATTGCAAAATGTGTTTAGTGTTTTTATAAAATAATGATCATGCAAATTACACTAAAAATTAAAAAAAATTATTAGCTATAATAAACTATTATTAGCTATAATTTAATTATAATTAATTAAATTAATAAAAATAATTTAAAGATACAACTCGTTGAGAAATGAACTTATAATTAACATTAATAAAAATAATTTAAAGATACAACTCGTTGAGAAATGAACTTATAATTAACATTTGCTTTAAAACTGTTTAAAACCCCAGAGTAGACGCTGACAATTTGGGTTTTTCCGGGTAAGACTGTCCCCTCCCCTGGTTTTCCCCAATAACAAAGTGAAAGAAAATTCCCTTATATGCCTCCCCTTCCGAGCCCCTAAGAGGGGTTATTTTAAAGGAACAATCGAAAAATGATTTTAAATGAATGAATGGATGAAAATTCAAATTTTATATATAGTTTTTTATATATGTTTATTTATTCACAAAAAATTAATTGACATAATTATCAATTTAATAAAATAAAATAGTATTATTAATAGTATTAAATTATAGCCGTAATTCTCTAGGAGGATATAGTTAAACAATGAACTTTAAATATTTATATATGTATATATTTTTACGATGATTTTTTTCCGAGGACCGCGGACCCCCAGTAAAGGCTTCGCGGACCCCCAGGGGTCCGCGGACCACAGTTTAAGAACCACTGGTCTAGTGCATAGGTTCCCAAACTTTTTTGTGTCGTAGACCCCCTAAATTGATTTTGATTTTTTATAACAAAATTTTACCCTTTTTTTAGAGCCTTATTGAAAAATCAAATATGTTTTAAAAGCCATGTCTGAAAAACAATTTACCTTTTTTTTAGAAACATATTGAAAAAATCAAAAAATGTTTTAAAAAGTCATGTCGGAAAAACAATTTACTTTTTTTAGAAACATATTGAAAAAATCAAAAAATGTTAGAGCCATGTCGGGAAAACACGTATATATATATAGACCCCCATATTCATTTCATGGACACCCAAATTTGTTATTCGCTGCCGTAGACCCCTTGAAGGTTGCCATAGACCCCTAGGGGTCGATATAGACCACTTTGGGAACCTCCGGCCTAGTGAATCGTTATTCCCAAAAAGAAAAAAAGAGAATACAGATTCACAACAACCAAACATGTTAAAATTTTTGTCGACAGAGCTGGTGAAAATATTGCGAAATATCGAGCATCCATACGTGGAAAAAAATAGTACTCAAGCCCTCTGTTATTTTGTTTCGAAGTAATTTTACAAAATGCTTGGCAATTAAAAAGGACAATAGAAAAAAAGCCTTTAGATTTTAGATCTTCTGGAGTTTCGTCGACGTATAGCATCCAATTTTCTGGAGACCTACGGTCAACCTGCAGAGACTGGAAGAAAGGGAAGACCATCACAGAAGTGCAGCATTGATTCAAGATAGGATATTCTGAATCATAATAGAGTGAATCAAAATAAACAAATACGTTGTCGACATTGCCATAAAAACACAACATTCAAATGTGAAAAGTGTGATGCTGCCTTACATGTTAAATGTTCGACGAAATATCATACACAAAATAAGTAAATATTTTTTGTAAATGTTATTTTTAGTAATTTTATATTTGTAATATATATAATAAATATATTTATGATAATAACAACAACAAGACTAGTTTTAGTATTCAAAAGTCACCAAATAATTATGAAAAAACAGTTTATATGTATATTCTTCTAATGTCATGAGAAGGTAGTCCTTGTGCCTAGTGTTCCGATTTCGGAACACCTTGTATCTCAAAAACTAGAAAAGATAAAAAAAAAGTTATTTGAAACAATTTTGTTTTTACACCATTTTATGTAACATATTCGAATATCACGAAAAAATTCGCTAAAAAAAACCTTCGGTCTAAATGGGTTAACATAACTTAATCACCAATTCTATTTTTATATGATTAAAATAAAAATTAAAATTTTTTCTCTTAAATAATTGTCCATGTGTCATTTTTACACTGATTCATATACGAGGTATGTCTAAAAAGTTCGGTGAATGGTCTCATAAGTGGGTATTCTAAGTTTGATAGAAGTACGAGAAGCTTTATAGACATGACTGGACTTGATCTCTGTTAGTGCTAGCTCGATACTTCTAGTCTATTGTTTATTGCAATCATTTTAATTGAGTGTTGTGAATAGTACGCGTCATGGATTAACGACACAACATTAAGTTTTGCTTTAAACCCAAAGACAATCGATGGAATGGAATCGAATCCAAGGATTTTACCGTATGGCTTTTTGTTTGTCGCGAGGAAGAAGGGGACCCCGCCATTCCATCGATTGTCCTTCATTACCAGTGTGAAAGCGTACAAACCAATCAAAAACACATTTCTTACTCACAGCATCCTAGCCCGTACACCTTCACCAACATCTTATGGGTTTCTGTCGCTGTTTTACCCAATTTAATGCAATAAACAATGCACTAGAAGTATTGAGCTAGCACTAACAGAGATCAAGCCCAGACATGTCTATACAGCTTCTCGTGCTTCTATCAAACTTTGAATACCCACTTATGAGACCATTTACCGAACTTTTTAGACACACCTCGTATTTATATTTGGGTGGGAAATTGATAATATATTCAAAATTAATTTTTTTTTTATGATAATTTGGAAATGCATTTTTTTTTTAAATTTAAAACAAATGAATAAAAAATAATATACATATTAAATAGCATATTTCAATAAAATTCGACAAAATTATTTCCCAGGCTCGAGTTCTTTCTCTCTGGTTTTTTAAATACAATTATATTTTTTATATTTCATTTTAATTAATTTTAATCAATAAAGTATATGTATCAGATATATTTAGATTTTTGGCATCAAATTAACTAAGTGATACCAAATTAATTAATTCTCAAAAATTTTGTTTATTGAAAATAAATAATAATAATAATTACAAATAATGTTGAATTATTTTTAATGCGACGATCCTTAATTCTTGCGAGATGATCAAGGAGAAAATAATATTTAAAAAATTGACTATAACTTATTGAAAATTGTTTAAATTGTCAGTTATTTAAAAATAATTTAAAAACAGAATCCAAAATACTCAATAAATTTACAATATTGTTGTATACATGTTATTATTGGGACGCGATGAAAATTCTGATTTAAAACTGGGTCAAAGAATACTGAAAGGTTGAGAAACTTCATGACCTTTAGAAAATAGTTGTGTGATAAATTGTTTAAGATAAGATTAAATTTTACTATATAATCAATAGTTAATTTTAATAAATTATGCCTATATACATATTGTATGTACACGAGTAT
Source organism: Labia minor (assembly GCA_963082975.1). Lineage (NCBI taxonomy): Eukaryota > Metazoa > Arthropoda > Insecta > Dermaptera > Spongiphoridae > Labia > Labia minor. The sequence goes on along the minus strand of OY720346.1, from coordinate 63,244,463 downwards.
ATTCTCAAATATAGCTGAATTCAGCAAAAACAATGAAATAATAGACCACCAAAGCCATCACTTCCATATTCCCAAAATTTCGTGACTTTGGTTGAAGGACTTTATTTCAAAGTTGAATTTCTTTCTCCTCTAACAGCAAGACAAAGACCACCAATTTAGTGTTGAACATCTGCTTCTCTTCAATTTGTTCTGTAACTCCACTCGTTATTTGCTTCTCGATAGCAACGGCTTAAATTTTCCAGTTGGTCTATCTCTGGTATATTATTACTATTATATTTAAATTCAAAACATTTAGGATTTTCGGTCAATACATATTCAATTGACGTATTGAGCTCAGGGATTGTTGGCTTTTAAAAACTGACAAACCTGGTCACATATGTAACTTAAATATATATATATATATATATATATGTCCTATATATTAAAGACCTAAATCATATTTATTAAATTAGTTAGATTTTTATAAATATTTATGGAAAAAAAAAACAAAAAACTTCTGACTTTTGTACTCACAACGCCTATCAAGTCGGTTATATCAACTAAGTTTCCTATGATCAGTAGAACGAGTCCTATCAACCTTTACCTTGATCGGAGGCGCTACATTTTATCAAGTAGCTTCTCAATGTTGATCCCGGAGGCTGGGTTGACTCTGTCCCATAGACCCCAGCTTGAGAAATTCCTTTCCCAGGCCCGGGACTTGAACCCGGGACCATGTAAATGTGAGACAGCGACGCTAGCCTCTCACCCAGTGGCGCCTTATAGAAAAAAAACATACAAATTTATTATATTTATATTGTAGGAAATAATTTAAATTATTTCATTTAAAGTTTAAGTTAAGTGAGGGCGCTGTGTGAAGGCTATGTAAGCGACCTCTATGTTACGATACTTGCGACCGGTGGTTGTTTTATGTTCCAGTCCACTCTTATGTTTGCAGATGAATGTAACGGACGATTTATGTTTATGTTTACTTACGATTAAAGATTGTTAATTTTGTTTGTTAAGTATTTATTTTATTAAGTAATACCCTATAATTATCTCAGGTGTGGGGTGAGAACAATTTTTTTACGAATTAAGAAGATTGAATATTTCAATTTATTATGGCAACGCTTGAAGCATTTCCTGGAATTAAACAAAGGATTTTTGATGCTTCTAGAGAAGAAGTGCACATGTTGAATAATATTGTGTTTGGATCCGATGCAAGGCTCAACCGCAAGAAAATATTAAAATTTGAAGGATTCAACGATATTGAAGAAGATTCGGAGACCTTTATTACGGCAGTTGGAAAAATGGCTTCCTCTTTTTCTGAAGAAAAATTGAAAGCATGTGCTTATTTATTAACCCTCGAAACAGATGGAACCTCTCTAGAACTGGCAACTCGAATCCAGTCTGCTTTGGTGAATTTTGATAATATAGAAGAACTGAGGGAAAATAAAAATGAAAATTTTAATCAACAAAATCATTATGATTCTGAAATGGAAAGAACACAATATCACGAAACGGCATCGGAGGTTAGTTTTCAGAGTTCTAATAATAACTTTTCTTTCAATTTTAGAGACATAGAGGATACCATATCTCCTTTCAATGGCACCAATGATTACTCGATAGAAAAATTTATTCGAGATTTTGAGGAAAATGCCATTTTATTTAATTGGTCTGATTTGCAAAAGCAAGTTTATGCAAAAAAGAAATTAGAGGGCCTTGCTAAAAGGTTTATTAATTCTGAAAAGCAGATAAATTCTTGGAAGATTATGAAAGAAATCTTGCTTCAAGAATTCAAAAAACAAGTAAGTCCTGCTGATATTCATAAACAATTAAATTTAAGAACTATGAGAAAGGAAGAAACAGTGCGGGAATATTTTATTATTATGAAGGAAATTGCAGAGAAGGGTAATATTGACAATAAATCCCTCATGCAATATATAATTGAGGGTATTCCCGACACCAAGGCAAATAAAATTATTCTTTATGGAGCGAAAGATATCAAAGAATTTAAAGAAAAATTAAATATTTACCAAGAAATATTAGACTCGGAGCGAAAAACTACAAAGAATAATTATGAGCCCGAGAAAAAGTATCCACCCAGTGCCATTAAAACAGTTAATATTCAAAGTGTGGAGAAGAGATGTTTTAATTGCAATAAAATTGGACACCTTGTCTCTCAATGCTGGAAGTCTAAAAGGGCCCCTGGTTCATGTTTTACATGCGGAGTTATGGGACACATAAGCCAAAACTGTCCATCGAAACCAATGTATAGGAGGGAAGAAAACAAATCTTCAACATCTACACCTTCATCTACGTATTTAGTGGATACCAAAACCGATTGCGACGTGGAAACTAAACTTATTTACGAAAATGGCTCAAGTTCGGTAAAAGCAAATGGAATGATTGATACGGGTAGCCCTATTAATATCATCAAATCTTATTTGGTGCCTAGTTCATTAAGAAAACCATATTTAGATTCAAAAAAATTTATTGGAATTAATTCTTCGACATTGAAAATTTTATGTATTTTTGAAACTAAATGTTATATAAATAATCAATTGTTCTCAATTCTGTTTCATGTAGTTCCAGATCACACTATGAGTCATGATTTGCTTTTAGGACGAAACTTTATATTTTCTCCAGGAGTGAAAGTAGAATTTAATGGCCAATTGAAAATATCTAAAAAAATAGAAGAAGGGAACACTGACGAGTCCACCTCAGTAGCTGAATTATTATTAATAGATCAAGATTTATTCGAAGGTAATGATTTAAATTATGTCGTAAATCCTGGTATGTCCGCTCAATATAAAACTAAATTAGATTGTTTATCGAAAAATTTTAATTCCAAAAAATGTGTAGAAAATGAAATTATTATGATGAAAAATGTATTATTTCAAAAATATTTATTTATTAATAAAAATACCATTGAAGAATTAGAAGAGTCAATAAATATTTTAAAAAAAGAAAATGAAATTATTTTAGAAAAATTAAAAGAATTAGAAAATGGTAAAAACAAAATAATGAAAGAAACTCAATCTTTAAATAAAATTTATGATAAATTGAAAGTAAATAGTGACAAGTTAAATGAACAATATAATAATTTAATTAAACTCGACGAACAATTACAAAATGATATTATTCAAGTGAAAAAGAAAAAGAAAAAATTTAAAGAAGATACAATTAAGGAAACCGTTTTACCAAATGATAGGTACATATTGAGAGACATACAGGGATTTCAGCATTCGCGAGTCCCTTTTAAGGGAACTTATGATGTTTCTAGAATCAGGCCTTGGTTGCCTGGAAATATTAATTCTGAAGTGAACTTGTCAGAGCGTGAACTTCTTCAATGATTTTCATGATTTGTAATTCATCTAATTAAGTAAATAATAAAAAAGTGATATTGTAATGAATTGTGTATGAATTGTGAATCTAAAGTAATAAGTATTATAATGTTTTTATTTGTTAAACTTTTATTTTAAGTGATTAATAAACAATCGAGGTCGATTGATGTCAGGAAGGCCGAAACTGTAGGAAATAATTTAAATTATTTCATTTAAAGTTTAAGTTAAGTGAGGGCGCTGTGTGAAGGCTATGTAAGCGACCTCTATGTTACGATACTTGCGACCGGTGGTTGTTTTATGTTCCAGTCCACTCTTATGTTTGCAGATGAATGTAACGGACGATTTATGTTTATGTTTACTTACGATTAAAGATTGTTAATTTTGTTTGTTAAGTATTTATTTTATTAAGTAATACCCTATAATATATAAATATTTAATGTAAAAATTATAATAATTATTTAGTTTATTATTTAATTATTTATTAGTTGTTATTTAAACTCATTTAATAATAAATAAATAAATAAATAAAAAAATAAATAACTTAAATCATATAATTATATACAATATATATACTATATATATATAAATTTGGTTATATAGCCACTGTCCAAGTCAGACCACAGTGACATGAGTTGTGGTGTTCCTGCAATTATGCTTTCTATCATACATGTTACTTATGACTATCAATTATAATGAAATGCAAATTTGAGATGCCCTCCACCATTGTGTCGTTTATTGCAATAAAATCACCTCACTTGTACGAGAAAATGTTTTGTATTTTGTCCCCTGTTGTTTGTTAGTGTCCATTTAGACGCCACGTATATATATAATACTTGTACCTATATGTGTATAATAAATAATTTATTAACTACCCAGATATTTTGTTATAGCCTCATAATTATGTATAATAATTTTTTATTTTTTAACAATTTTTTTTTATTATTATAGTCTCTTGAAGGTGATTGTCTGTTTGTAAAGGGAGAGAGAAATAATATCTACTTTGAATGTATAAATAACTTATCGGATTATCTCGTTTGAGCAAATTCTCGGATCGTCTTAAATAATCAATTCACAGAGACTACCAGTAAAGAATGAAATTTGGTGATACATTTTTTTCATCTGATAAATAAGATTGGATTTTTAAAACATACATGAAATGGTAGGAATTTGAGCTTTCTATAAACTATAAACATATATATTCTTATTGAATATTTATATTTTATTATATAATACCTTCAAACTTATTTTCTAGTCTTTCATACAATAAGAATACTAACAAGTTAAATCTAAATAGTTGCCATTATTTATTTTAAGTGTAACTTTATTATAGAACTAAATCTACTTTGGTTTAAAAATAAATTTCAAATACAGTTCGAAATTTGTATCAGGTTCATCTATCAATTGTGCTACATCGCTTCAGCATTTTATTTCTAAAACTATCTTGGTCTTTGTATTTTTTTTCGCTTGTGTGATTAAAAATGATAAATGATAAGGTAGATTTTCGAAAATAGCTAATTTAATTTCTAAGTTGGTGAATTTCATAAACATTTTGTATACTAAGAGAAAAAATATTTAAAAACTATACATACTTATGTATATATTCATATTATAATCAGTTGATCAATAATTAATGTTCCACTGTGGTGCCAATATAATAGTTGGATAAAAATTAAAGGCACACTTTGGTAGCTAATTGTATAAGTTGGATAATAATTAAGATATTGATGATAATATATTAATATAATAAAAGAAATTCAAAAAATAGGACTTAAATAATACAAAATAAGCCACTCTGGCTTGAGTTAGGATTGGTTTAGAACAAGGAAATTATAGGGGATCGCACTTAAATGTCATCAGTGAAAGGAACTGATCCCGACTCTTCCTCTTGGCGGGAGGGAGGCTGGTCAACGCATTTTCGGGAATCCCTTCATAGTTCAGGGCTACCAACAAAGCAACACCTCACGGGAGACAAACCTAGCGGAAGAATTATCCAAATTTAAAAACAATTAAGTTTCGCCCGTTATATTATCTATTTAAGTTTAAAAAAAATTAGATAAGTTTTGATTAATTTATTATTATTAATTAAAAATAATTTATATATTTTAAAAATTTATTAATTAAAATTCTAAAAATAATTAAAAATATGAAGAGACCTATGAATTTACAACAAATATATTATAATATAATAATTCTTTTCTATTTGGATTTATATTATATTGTTTTCAAAAAAATTATCCGCAATATTAAAAAAATAAATAAAAATAAATATATAAACAAATGAAATCAGTAATTATATAAACAAGTTAATTTTATTGTGTAGATCATAGGTTCTTAAACTTATGTACTCCACGGACCCCCACTTGAAAAAATTTTTTTTGACGGACCCCCATCACAACTTTAGGTACTTTACGTCATTTTATTAATTAATTTCTGGCTTACGATCTCATAAGGACAAGGATATATGATGAATATTTCTAACAGTGATTGGTGAATAACGATTTTTTTGCATATTGTAGAACACATTTTATTAGAAATTATAATATTGATAAAGAAAATACAAACATTGTCATAGCAACAAATCTCACAAATTATAATGGGTACTTACATTAAATTCATATAAATATTTTATAATTTTTTTCAGAAAATATTAAATAAGAAATATTTTAAAAAATAACTGCATCTATCTCATTAAATATAACTTACATATTTAATGAGATGTATGCAGTTGTTTTCTTGAAACAAGAATCTCAATATCTGGCTTAATATTGGAAACTTTTAATCTAAGATCCGGCTCTACATTTAATTTGTTTCTATATTTAGACTTAATATAAAATAGTACCGAAAAAGCTTGTTCGCATAAATATGTTGTGCAGAATGGAATCAAGTGTTGAAGTGCTTTATTTGCAAGCGCAGGATAATCTGACCTGAGAAGTAACCAAAAGTTGCTCAATTCAGTTTTGTTAAATTTTAGTTTATAAGTTGTATCACATGATAATTCCACGAGAATATCTTGTTCAGGTGCAGATAAATGTTTAGCATTTGTAATTTCCATATTAAATGGATCTCTGATCCAGTTATTGCAAGGATCAGGAGTAGAAAAATACTTCCTGAAGTTGCTTTTCAAAGTAATTAAATGTTCAACAAATAATTGACGCGTTTGATTAAGCAATTTTTCACTGGAGCTTTCTATGAAATCATTGAGAGTTGGAAAAGACTCATATACACCGTTCTGGATGCGTTTCGACCACAAGTCGATTTTTTTAATCATTGCTTCTATTTTATCTTCAACTTTAAATATATTTACAACAGTACCTTGCAGGCTCAAATTAAGTTCGTTCAATTTTGTAAAAATATCAGTCAAGTAAGCCACCTTAGCTAACCAGATAAAATCATTGAAACATTCGGTCAGTTCAAAATGCGCATCTATTAAAAACAATCGTATTTCATCTCGAAGCTCAAAAAGGCGAATGAGTACTTTCCCGCGGGACAACCAACGTACATCTGTATGTAATAATAAATGTGTATGTTGACTACCCATTTCCTCACACAAAATTTTAAAAACTCTGGAATTAAGTGGACGAGCCTTAATGAAATTGACAATTTTAACTACTTCGTCTAATGTTCTTTTCAAATCTGGTGACATATTTTTGGCTGCTAATGATTCTCTGTGAATGCAACAATGATTCCAAACAACCTGAGGCGCAACATTTTTAATAAGAGCAATCAATCCAGTTCTTGTACCTGACATTGCACGAGCACCATCAGTGCAAATTCCAACACATTTTGGCCACTCTATTTCATTTTCGGTTATAAAATTATTCAAACTGTTAAATATGTCATTAGCTGTCGTTCGTGAAGGTAGTGAATCACAAAACAATACATCTTCTTGTATTTGATTTTCAAACTCATATCTAATGAAAGCTAACAAATTGGCATTATTAGTGACATCAGTACTTTCATAAAATTGTAATGAGTAATAGTGACTTTTGCGCACTCTCGATATTAATTCTTCTTTTATATTACATGACATGTCTTCAATCCTATTCTTAACCGTATCATTTGATAATGAAATCAAATTTATATCGTTTGCTGCTTTAGTTCCTAACATTATATTTGTAATTACTTTTGTAGCAGGAAGAATTAATTGCTCTGCTATATTATGCGGCTTTCCTGCTTTAGCAATAAGTAGAGCTACTTCATATGATGCCATTACTGCTTTCTTACTCATACCACCAGATCCCGTCTTTACCATCAATTTCTGACTTGAATTAAGTTCTTCTTTTTTCATTTTAAAAAATTCGATAGACTTACTAACATGCTCGCTGTGCTTTGTTTGTAAATGACGTCTGAGATTAGCAGGTTTCATACTTTCATTGGATAAACTTTCCTGACATAGAACGCAGACTGGTCTTTCCACATCATTGTTGCAAATATAAGTAAATCCAAATGATAAATAATCATCCGAATATTTTCTAGTTTTGCGTTTCTTGGTAGAGTTTGCTGTTGATGCCTCATCATCTGATTCTTTCCGTTTCTGTGTTGAACCAGTTTGTAGCCAACGATCCATTTTAAGGAGTAATTTATTAACATTGAACTACAATAATATAAATATAATATAAATATAATATAAATATAACGAATTATTATTTACTAGCTATGTTTTAATATGATTTTAAATGAATGTTTTAATATCATTTTAAATGAATGTTTTAAATCATTTTAATAAATGTTTTAAATCATTTTAAATAAATGATTTAATATCATTTTAAATGAATATTAATTTATATAATAAATATATTTCGTAATTTGATTCTAAAATATTATTAATTTCGTAATTTGATTCTAAAATATTATTAATTTCGTAATTTGATTCTAAAATATTATTAAAATAAATATTTTTTATTCATAAAACTAACTTATACTTACTCTCAAAAACAGCCTTTCTGGGAAATTGCAAAATGTGTTTAGTGTTTTTATAAAATAATGATCATGCAAATTACACTAAAAATTAAAAAAAAATATTAGCTATAATAAACTATTATTAGCTATAATTTAATTATAATTAATTAAATTAATAAAAATAATTTAAAGATACAACTCGTTGAGAAATGAACTTATAATTAACATTAATAAAAATAATTTAAAGATACAACTCGTTGAGAAATGAACTTATAATTAACATTTGCTTTAAAACTGTTTAAAACCCCAGAGTGGACGCTGACAATTTGGGTTTTTCCGGGTAAGACTGTCCCCTCCCCTGGTTTTCCCCAATAACAAAGTGAAAGAAAATTCCCTTATATGCCTCCCCTTCCGAGCCCCTAAGAGGGGTTATTTTAAAGGAACAATCGAAAAATGATTTTAAATGAATGAATGGATGAAAATTCAAATTTTATATAGTACCGGGACCCCGAGCCTCGGCTCGGTACTTAAGTTAAAAAAAATGATTCATTATTATTGGATTTGGCTGGTAATATTAATACCTGGGACACCGAGCTCTCGCTCTACCCTTTAAAAAATATTGATACACAATTCTTTAATTATTTATTACAATTATTAAATGTTACACATTTGCATCAATCTGATTAAAATTAATGAACTTGTGCTCCTCAATAATACATAAATATATAATATATAGGTACATATATTTTTTTTCTATAGTGTTTTTTTGAAAAACTGTTTAGCGCCCCAAGTGGTTATAAAACAAACTAAAGACAAAAAAACGTGCTTTGCAGCTTTTCGGAATTAAAAAAGCAAAATTGGCAGTCGTGGGACTGGCCGACAGAAGTGAAAACTTCTGCGTAAGAAATTTTAAAACAGACGAAATTCGCGCTATTTCACGAGAAAGATGAATTTCATATGCATGTATATATATATAACTTATATATTATTTTAAACATATATTTTAAACAAATTTGTAACTTATATTTATATATATATAAATACACAACTTTGTTTAAAATATTGCAATACGAACTGTTTTATAATTCTTATCTCTAACATAAAATATATATTTATTATGTGAAGTTCATTTCGTATAATTTTGATTATATATGTATATATGAAATGAACTTTACATAATAAATATATATTTATATGTTAGAGATAATTTATAAAACAGTTCTAATGACAATTCAAATTTCGCGCTCTGTTATAAGAAATTTGAAAGCAGATGGTTTCATGGTGTTGGTCACGATCACGCGAGTTCTATACTTTTTCCCCATCCCGCAAAAGTGCTCAACGCCGCTAAAGAAGTTTTCACTTCAAAAATTATTTAATATTTGGAAATATATCTGACTTATAGAAAAAATGAATATTAATTAAAGAAAGAAATAGTTTTTAAAATATCCTGAATAATATGTAACAATTTTCAAGATAGAAATTTATTACAATATTACAATTATTAACTGTTGCATCATTGCATCAATCTGATTAAAATGAATGGAACTTCGGGTACTCAATAATAATAAATAAAATAATATTAATAAATATATTGAATAATATTTTATTGAAAAAATATTAAAACTTATAAAACTATCTAAAACTTTATTAATAAAAGAACAATGAATAAATAAATATAGAATAGTAATTTATTAAAAATTAAACAATAGATAAAAAGAAAAAAAAATAACAAAATCATTATTTTCATTTTTAAATAACGATTCACCCGGCGAGTTTCGAACCGACGAAATCCACTCGTTAAAACATCAGTCCAACCGCTGGACTATATGTATTTAGATAAAAAATTGTCATTTTTTTACTGTCTTAGCAGGCAGTATTAAAAATTTTGACGTTTTCCATATATAATTTTCAATTAAGAAATTAATAATGAAGCTGTATGTTTCAAGAGATATCATCAATAAAACTTAATTTTTCTTTATAAATACTATATCTAGTGTGAATTTGAAAAAAATCGTTAGAGCGGTTTTTGAGAACCAATATATATAGATAAATACATATATACAATTTTAGCTAGCATAATAAGATAAGATAGTTTTTTATATATGTTTATTTATTCACAAAAAATTAATTGACATAATTATCAATTTAATAAAATAAAATAGTATTATTAATAGTATTAAATTATAGCCGTAATTCTCTAGGAGGATATAGTTAAACAATGAACTTTAAATATTTATATATGTATATATTTTTACGATGATTTTTTTCCGAGGACCGCGGACCCCCAGTAAAGGCTTCGCGGACCCCCAGGGGTCCGCGGACCACAGTTTAAGAACCACTGGTGTAGATTAATAAAAAACATTTAATTGAGGGAGAAAAAAAATAGCACTTTTTTTAATATACATTATCCCTAATAGATTTTGTTTATTTACTTTTGGTATAAATTTATATATTTTCATTAAACAGAAAATTAAAGTCTACTCATTTGCTATAAAAAAATCATCATAAATAAATATAAACATTTTTTGTTTATATTTCCTTTTTTATTTAAATATCTATATAAAGCCAAAATATAATATTTTTACTTTTAAAAGAAAATAAATCAAAGCTGTAGAAATATATAAAAATAAACAAATAAAAGAATATAAATTTTAAAATTTTTTAATTATTAGGAATGATTTTAAATTATTTGACAAAATTTTAATTTAATTTATTAAAAAAAAAGTAAGCTCAACATTTCATTAAATTTTTCTATATTAAATATTTCATATTTATATATAGAAAATCAATCTTTCATGAGACCCGTAAATATAATTAATTTAAAATAATAATAATAATAATTCTATAAAATAAGGCCAATTAGATTTCAATGTTTATGTAAATACAAGTCTTATTATACAGAGCTATTTAGAAAAGTGGATAATGTTAATTAATAAGTATTTAATGAAATGTAGACATGATATGAACATTCTACATACTATGAGAGAGACATTAATTTTTAACAGGTACAAGTTACGCTTGATGGAAAAGTGAATAAACACAATGTTCATAAAATATCCAAAAATATTGCAGTAGGCGAAAGACTTGGTAAAGTTAAAAGAATTTTTTTATCAAGAGGAACAAGAATTTATAGACCATTCTTTTTTTTTTTTTTTTTTTTTTTGAAGTAGTATAAGTCAACTAACGTAGTTGCTGGTGAGACAATTACTTCTTGGGGGGATGTTTACCGCAACCCAAAGAGACAATACTTAAAAATTGTATATTTTCATTAATATATAGATTGTTTTTATTTTGTTGATTATATTAGTATAATTTAAAATAGCTTCAATTTTTTAAATAACTTGAGAAAATATTTAGAAATTTTTGATATTAAAAAAAAAGTATAAAGGTTAAGTTTTAGGAGTATAAATCAAATTATTTCTTTATAAGGATTTGATTTCACTCCAAGAATTCAAAATTTTTATTTATTCAATTTTTATTTTATTCCAAAAAGACCAAAATATGACTATATTTATGAAAAGATACATATGCAAATTCATATAAATAAAATCTGGCAAAAACATTCAAACTTATATAAATTTTATATATAAAAGGATTAATATACTACATAGGCTGAAAAGTTCCGGGATTTTTCAATAGGTGACGCCACTAGAAAATGAACATGACTCATTTCGAGAGTCTCATCTGTCACTAGTTTATGTATGAAGTATTATGACATTTCCTCCATTCATTTACAAGCTACAGTCGTTTGAGTGTCGCTACTTTCGCCTTCATAAGAAAAATAAAAAAACAGGAATATCGCGTCTTGATTAAACATTGTTCTCGAAGGAGCGAATGTGGGATAACATTCCTGCAACCGCTGCAATGATTTTTCCCATTAAAAAACAACCTATTGAATAATCCCGGGACTTTTCAGCCCATGTAGTATATATATATAAATATAAAATTTCAAATATTTTAATTTTAAAATATTATTTATAGCGTGGTTAATATTTTTGATTTTCTACAATCAGATATGGTTGAACTTATATATATATATAAAGACAATTCTTTGGGTGATATTTCGGGAAAAATTGTAACAGGATATTTTTCATTCTTATATATCAAATTGAATAATTTACAGTGACGTAGCGAAGGAGGGAGTCTATCATTCCCCAGGTGCCATTTACAAAGGGGCTATAAATGGTCTTCAAGACAAACAAGATTTTCTGTTAAATTTTAAATGTTACTCTGAAACGACCGTAATAGTGACGTATCTCGGGTCGCAATATGTTCGCTACGCCACTTATACTTTAATTAACAAATTTATGTTTACTTAAACTTTAAATTACAAAACATTGAAATTTTGATTAATTTTAAAATTAGTTTTTTTTTAGAATAAATATAAATTTTTATGGACATTTTCCATTCTCTGGATTTTTTTAATTCTAATTATATTTGTGAATTAATTTACTTCAATTATTTATTAAATAAATATTTCATTATTATTATTATTATTATCGTAATAATATAATTGGAATATTTTCTTTTCTAGTGAATGAAACTTCAAGAAATTGGTATAAAAAGTCTAAAACACAATTTCGTGTACTTCGTTTTTACGAGGATAAAGGACAATATCATTCACTGGATAAATGTGATCATTTGAAATATTCCATTCGTTTAGCAATTCAAGCATCGACCCGTTCTAAAATTCCTATACTAATCAATGTAATTGGACGACATCAAAATAACGATAGTGACCTTAAACAAATCAGTTTATGCGGCTTTGCCGGTTATTTATTTCATTTACGAATGAATTGGAAAATAGGTGAAATCGTAACAATTATAAAAAAATTAAGTGTAAATCTTTTATTATATAATATTACACCTCGTTATCCGGCATTTTGTATAGCAACGAGAGGTAGTTGCGTCTTTGGTGGACCAATTAACGACATTTTTCCATTTGATGTCGATTTCGGTGATATTATTTATTTAACCACTTTAGATGAATATGAATTAGAAAGTTGTCACGAGTGTTTATATATTAATTATAAACCGTTGCCTGATGTAGTAAAAGTTGGTGATTTTTTATTTATTGAAAATGGAAGTATACCATTAAGAGTGGAGGGGATACAATCCTATCGTACTAAGAGGATTCAAGATGACCGCGCTATTAAATGTACTGTCCTTCTTTCTGGGACAATTAATGAATATACTCAAGTCTATTTTCCTAATCATATTCCTGATTTGCCTGAAATTCATCCAATGGATAAAGTAAAAATTTTAAAACTATTACCATTCGGTTTGAATACCATTTTTTTAAGTAAATGTCATAGTCCTGATACAATTCGACAAGTTCGTGAATTAATTGATTCCACTGGTGTTTATGATTCTTCACGATATACTATCATTGCAAATATTTCTTCCAAAATGGCTTTAGAACGAATCGATGAAATTATTGAATTGGCTGATGGTATCCATTTTAATCAATCGGAATTGAACATTCAAATTGGTTTTATAGACGTATTTCTTAATCAAAAGAAAGTTATGTGTAAATGTTTAAAAAAAGGAAAAATCATTTTAGCGCCATTGAATATTATGCCAATTTATATTTATGGACGAATTCGATGGCGTAATTATATACCACGAGCACCACAAGAGGACATTGCTAATCTTTATCTGAATGGATTAGATGGGACAATTATTTACGGGAATCGTTATGGAATGAGCCAATTAAAAAGGACGGCAACGTCTATTAAATCACGATTATCAATTATTGATTCGATTGTGTGGAATAAACCATTGTATAACGATTTTCTTCGTCAATTTGAACGACCACATTCCGTTGAGGAGGGTCTCTCGATTGCGGTTCTTCAAGTTGGCTTTAAAATTGACGCCACTGCAATTATCTTCTTTGAAAATGAAGGGCGATTTGCAAGAACAATCTCTCGGCTTAAACCACGTTGCGCTGTAATGGTAGTCACTACTTCATTACTAAATGCGAGGAATATTGTAATACGTAAACCGTTAATGCCAATTTTAACAAAAAATAATCCAGCAAAAACCTGGGATATTACACAAGAATGTTACATTCAATTTGGAATTGATTATGGCAAAAAGAATGATATAATTCAATCGAGGGATGCAATTATCGCTATTTTACGGCCCCAAGAGGGTGCTTTATTCAACGAATACCGGGCCATTTATCTTTCTTGTGCTTAAAATCAATTAAATTATTATTATTATTATTATTCTTATTATATAACGCAAATATACATAATTTATATTTTTATAATAATTTGAATAAAATAATAATAATAATAATGTTGAATAAATTTGTATTTATTTATTTGTTTGTTTAAAGTTTTTTCTATTGATTCAATGAATCATTATTGACACAAGTAGAAAATTTTGATGTTTTTATAACGTTTTTCTTAACTTCACTTGGCGTCTGTCTCTGTGTCTGTTCGCTCTTTTGATAAATTGAAATCGATTTTCCATCATCTTTAGATTGAGATAGACTTTTGAAAATTTTTATAAATATTTCAATCGATCCCTAGAAGGTATAGAAGAAATATAATTGAATTATAATTAATTAATTGTAATTAATTAGCGATTAATTACTTTAACTAACTCCTTTTGTATTGCTCCGATTAATTTTTTTTCAACGGAATTCTTATTAATCAGGTTTACTGGCAATGAAGAGGGTTTTTCCCCTCAAATGGCATATAGAAATGATATTTTTTTATATGTCCCCGAGAGAAAAAGAAAGAAAGCATTGACCTTTTTTTGAAGACAATATATGTACAAACAATATCCTATATACATTTCTAAAATCTCATCTTAATAAAAATTATTTATTTATAAATATAATATAATAATTATTATTCAAGAATTTACTTAACATAAATACATAAAATAAATTTTAGAAGATTAATATATTTTTTGGTTTTATTCAATTTGTAAATTTTCATATAACTTCATCTTTTCTATTTTTCTTGTTAAATTAAATAAATTTATCAAAATAAAATTGCACTAAAAAGAATAAAATAATATAAATATAAAAAAAAAAAATTATAAAATAACGTTTTTCCTAACTAAAAAGAATAAAATAATTTTTCTATAAGCCTGACAATGTTTATGGATGGCTTCATATTCAACTAAAAACTGGGCGCTTATTTTATATTTTTTTATATTTATATTATTTATATTCTCAACTTCACTTGGCGTCTGTCTCTCTGTCTGTTCGCTCTGTTGACAAATTTTAATCGATTTTTCATCATCTTAATATTGAGATAGACTTTTGAAAACTTTTTATACGTTTTGAATGTCCCTGAGTCATTTTCACTAAGGTTGAGAAAAATGTCTGTGTGTGTGTGTATATGTGTGTGAAATTCAGAAAATAAATTTTTATATATTTTATTTAATTTTTCAATATTTATAGTAAGAATAAATTTAATATATAAATGCAGTGTAAATAAAACCTTCCATTATTAAAGGGATTTTTATTAATACATTATATATTTGTATAATCTATTTTATTTAATAAAATAAATGTACAACGTTTCATCTGCTTATTCTGCAGTCGTTATCAAGTACCCTTGCTCCGATTCAAGCAGACTGATTCAATAAAATTGATTATACAAATATGTGGTGTATTAATTAAAATCCCCTTTAATAATCATAAAAACGACTAAAGTTTTAATAAATATATTCTTGAAAACCTTCAATTCCCTCCCATAAATTAATATCGTGAAAACATTTAAGTCACAATTTTATAATAAATTTGATCTTATTGAATAAATTAAAATTAATTTTTTTTTGTTATGTTATGTAAGGTATTATCTTCAGGGAAAATAATTTCAATTTTATTTTCTTAGTTTAAGTAATTAACCAACAGGTGTGAATAAATATTTACAGCTTTCAAAATTATAACATTCCAAAGTGACTAACTTAATAAGTTCAATTTTAATTCACTATTATTATTATAGAGAGACAAAGAAATTGATCTTGCAGATGCTATTTTTGGAAAATTTATTAATTATATTTTTAATAATTAATTAAATAATTTTATGAAATATTGATTTATAATATTATTTTTCATTATTATACAGTGGTACCTCGACATACGAGTGCCCCAACATACGAGTGTTTTGAGATACGAGCCGCCAACTGACCGATATTTTGCTTTGAGATACGAGCAAGATTTGAGATACGAGCACCCCGTGACGATGCACACGGCACCAATTTGCCCCCGCATTTCTAATTTTAAGAAGCTGTACACAAAGCACATGTTCCGAAAATGCTTTGAAGTGACGGATAGTACAAACCTGACCCTTCGAGAGTTTTGGAAAGACCATTTTAACATAGTGACATGTCTAAGAATTATTGATCAGGCCTGGCTGGGTGTCACAAAAAGAACATTAATTTCTGCATGGAAAAAGCTATGGCCTGACGCTGTAACTGAAAGGATCATTGCAGAATCTGAATCTCAAGTGTCAGAAATAGAAGAGATTGTTTCTTTGGGAAAATCTTTGGGTCTAGAAGTAGATGAAAATGATGTAAACGAACTCGTCGAGCTTTGAGGAGCTTACAACTGAAGAGTTACAAAACCTACAAACACAGAATGATGTTGTGACCCAAGAAAACACCGTTTCTGAAGAGGCGCCAGAAACAGAAAATGTTACCTCCTCAAAAGAAATTAAAGAGATCCTAGGAATGTGGGAGAAAATTGTTGAATTTGTAGATAAAAACCACCCCGAAAAGGTTGCAACTGGTCGGACTTCGGAATTATTTAACGAAACCTGTCTCAATCATTTTCGCAATACCCTGAAGGAGAGGAAAAAACAAACTTCCTTAGACAATTTTGTAAAACGCTTTGCAGAACAAGATGAGCAAGGGGAGGGTTTTTTTTTAAATTCTTCTTATTGTTATTTATTTAAATGTTCCCATTATTTTTGTTGTTTTTAAATAAATGTTCCTTCTCGTAAAGACATTTGTTTGATTCAAAATAGCACACAAAAAACAAAACTAAGGTGATTTTTGGGGACTGGAACGGATTAAAAGCTTTTCTATTAGTTTTAATGGCGCGAAGTGCTTTGAGATACGAACAATTTGAGATACGAGCAAGGTCTTGGAACGAATTAAGCTCGTATGTCGAGGTACCACTGTATTAATATTTATTAATGTAAGTTTTTTTTCAAAGTATCAAGCAACTGATCGATGAATTAATTAAAAATTTGCATAACTATATTAAATTCAAATAATTCAGGAGCTTTCATATTTAGGTAATGGAGGGTGGTGATCAATTATGAAAATAACAAAATAAAAGTAATTAATATGAAACTTATTATATAGTAAGCATGTAAAATAGGTGAAGAGTGATGGTTGGTTCAAATGCAGGGTTGAAGATGGGGATGGGGAAGAAAAAAAGGGGTTGCGTGTTAATACATGGCGTGATCAAAGAAATTGTTATGCAACAACCACAAATATTTGAGTCTGTATATGTATGCATGTATGTATGTGTGTGTCTGGAATCTTTTTGGAATGTCTACTATTGCTTATCTTAGGTTCATATAAAATTACTTTTTCTTAACATCTGATGGATTGACCCGTTTAAACCATTTATTTTAATCTTTTTACCATATTCTTTCTCCACTCCATTTTCTCTCTTGTACTATATTAGATTAAGACTAGATTATGATATGAATTAATTAAGATTTAATGCTCTTTTAATTTTAAAATATAATATATAATACGATAATACCACAAATATTGACTGAATTAAAAAATTACTATTTATAATAGAAAAAACTTATCAGACTATTTACTATATATATATTTATTTATATAGATACAATTAGAAACAATTTTAATTATATGTTTAACTAATTTATACTTGTATTAAAAATTATTTTAATTTACATTTATTTTTTTTTACTAAATTACTAAAGGAAATTAGTGAAAGACCACATATTTGTAAAATTTATTTATTGAATCTAATAAATATACAGCGTAACGGACCACAGAACTGACTCACAATGACCATTACCAGCTTTTATATAAATTGATAACAGCGCCACCTAATGTGTGAAGTTAGGAACTAATTTCCCCACCAATGTCATGAACTCAGTCACTATTATCAAAGCATGTCTTTACAAACAAGGGGGGAGTATGGTGTTACAATAAGTTTTATAATATAAATAGTACAATTTTTATAATTTAAGTTACATATTTTAATTCGAGTTGGGAATTTTTTCCTAATAGCCAATACATTTTTTTATATTTAATATTTAATTCATTTCTTTTTTTTTCTATATGAATTTTCCAGCTAAGTCTTGAGTCAAGGTGCAATCCAAGATACTTTACCGAGTTAGTATAGGGCATAGGTTCTTAAACTTATGTACTCCACGGACCCCCACTTGAAAAAATTTTTTTTGACGGACCCCCATCACAACTTTAGGTACTTTACGTCATTTTATTAATTAATTTCTGGCTTACGATCTCATAAGGACAAGGATATATGATGAATATTTCTAACAGTGATTGGTGAATAACGATTTTTTTGCATATTGTAGAACACATTTTATTAGAAATTATAATATTGAAGAAAGAAAATACAAACATTGTCATAGCAACAAATCTCACAAATTATAATGGGTACTTACATTAAATTCATATAAATATTTTATAATTTTTTTCAGAAAATATTAAATAAGAAATATTTTAAAAAATAACTGCATCTATCTCATTAAATATAACTTACATATTTAATGAGATGTATGGAGTTGTTTTCTTGAAACAAGAATCTCAATATCTGGCTTAATATTGGAAACTTTTAATCTAAGATCCGGCTCTACATTTAATTTGTTTCTATATTTAGACTTAATATAAAATAGTACCGAAAAAGCTTGTTCGCATAAATATGTTGTGCAGAATGGAATCAAGTGTTGAAGTGCTTTATTTGCAAGCGCAGGATAATCTGACCTGAGAAGTAACCAAAAGTTGCTCAATTCAGTTTTGTTAAATTTTAGTTTATAAGTTGTATCACATGATAATTCCACGAGAATATCTTGTTCAGGTGCAGATAAATGTTTAGCATTTGTAATTTCCATATTAAATGGATCTCTGATCCAGTTATTGCAAGGATCAGGAGTAGAAAAATACTTCCTGAAGTTGCTTTTCAAAGTAATTAAATGTTCAACAAATAATTGACGCGTTTGATTAAGCAATTTTTCACTGGAGCTTTCTATGAAATCATTGAGAGTTGGAAAAGACTCATATACACCGTTCTGGATGCGTTTCGACCACAAGTCGATTTTTTTAATCATTGCTTCTATTTTATCTTCAACTTTAAATATATTTACAACAGTACCTTGCAGGCTCAAATTAAGTTCGTTCAATTTTGTAAAAATATCAGTCAAGTAAGCCACCTTAGCTAACCAGATAAAATCATTGAAACATTCGGTCAGTTCAAAATGCGCATCTATTAAAAACAATCGTATTTCATCTCGAAGCTCAAAAAGGCGAATGAGTACTTTCCCGCGGGACAACCAACGTACATCTGTATGTAATAATAAATGTGTATGTTGACTACCCATTTCCTCACACAAAATTTTAAAAACTCTGGAATTAAGTGGACGAGCCTTAATGAAATTGACAATTTTAACTACTTCGTCTAATGTTCTTTTCAAATCTGGTGACATATTTTTGGCTGCTAATGATTCTCTGTGAATGCAGCAATGATTCCAAACAACCTGAGGCGCAACATTTTTAATAAGAGCAATCAATCCAGTTCTTGTACCTGACATTGCACGAGCACCATCAGTGCAAATTCCAACACATTTTGGCCACTCTATTTCATTTTCGGTTATAAAATTATTCAAACTGTTAAATATGTCATTAGCTGTCGTTCGTGAAGGTAGTGAATCACAAAACAATACATCTTCTTGTATTTGATTTTCAAACTCATATCTAATGAAAGCTAACAAATTGGCATTATTAGTGACATCAGTACTTTCATCCAATTGTAATGAGTAATAGTGACTTTTGCGCACTCTCGATATTAATTCTTCTTTTATATTACATGACATGTCTTCAATCCTATTCTTAACCGTATCATTTGATAATGAAATCAAATTTATATCGTTTGCTGCTTTAGTTCCTAACATTATATTTGTAATTACTTTTGTAGCAGGAAGAATTAATTGCTCTGCTATATTATGCGGCTTTCCTGCTTTAGCAATAAGTAGAGCTACTTCATATGATGCCATTACTGCTTTCTTACTCATACCACCAGATCCCGTCTTTACCATCAATTTCTGACTTGAATTAAGTTCTTCTTTTTTCATTTTAAAAAATTCGATAGACTTACTAACATGCTCGCTGTGCTTTGTTTGTAAATGACGTCTGAGATTAGCAGGTTTCATACTTTCATTGGATAAACTTTCCTGACATAGAACGCAGACTGGTCTTTCCACATCATTGTTGCAAATATAAGTAAATCCAAATGATAAATAATCATCCGAATATTTTCTAGTTTTGCGTTTCTTGGTAGAGTTTGCTGTTGATGCCTCATCATCTGATTCTTTCCGTTTCTGTGTTGAACCAGTTTGTAGCCAACGATCCATTTTATGGAGTAATTTATTAACATTGAACTACAATAATATAAATATAACGAATTATTATTTACTAGCTATGTTTTAATATGATTTTAAATGAATGTTTTAATATCATTTTAAATGAATGTTTTAAATCATTTTAATAAATGTTTTAAATCATTTTAAATAAATGATTTAATATCATTTTAAATGAATATTAATTTATATAATAAATATATTTCGTAATTTGATTCTAAAATATTATTAATTTCGTAATTTGATTCTAAAATATTATTAAAATAAATATTTTTTATTCATAAAACTAACTTATACTTACTCTCAAAAACAGCCTTTCTGGGAAATTGCAAAATGTGTTTAGTGTTTTTATAAAATAATGATCATGCAAATTACACTAAAAATTAAAAAAAATTATTAGCTATAATAAACTATTATTAGCTATAATTTAATTATAATTAATTAAATTAATAAAAATAATTTAAAGATACAACTCGTTGAGAAATGAACTTATAATTAACATTAATAAAAATAATTTAAAGATACAACTCGTTGAGAAATGAACTTATAATTAACATTTGCTTTAAAACTGTTTAAAACCCCAGAGTGGACGCTGACAATTTGGGTTTTTCCGGGTAAGACTGTCCCCTCCCCTGGTTTTCCCCAATAACAAAGTGAAAGAAAATTCCCTTATATGCCTCCCCTTCCGAGCCCCTAAGAGGGGTTATTTTAAAGGAACAATCGAAAAATGATTTTAAATGAATGAATGGATGAAAATTCAAATTTTATATATAGTTTTTTATATATGTTTATTTATTCACAAAAAATTAATTGACATAATTATCAATTTAATAAAATAAAATAGTATTATTAATAGTATTAAATTATAGCCGTAATTCTCTAGGAGGATATAGTTAAACAATGAACTTTAAATATTTATATATGTATATATTTTTACGATGATTTTTTTCCGAGGACCGCGGACCCCCAGTAAAGGCTTCGCGGACCCCCAGGGGTCCGCGGACCACAGTTTAAGAACCACTGGTATAGGGGATGATTTTGGAATTTAAATAGACTGTTGGGCATATGACTTTTTTATTAGTGAAGGTGATATGATTGGATTTAGATTCATTCACATGAATCCTCCATCGATGTGACCACTTCTGGATGTTGTCTAGTTGTTCTTGAAGCTTGATTGAAGCTATGTCTGGATCTGTGCTTGTGACGAGAATGGCGGTATCATCGGCATAAGTAGCAATAAATGAATCTGGCGTTGTCGGTATATCCGCGGTGTATATAGAATATAAGAAAGGCCCAAGAACGCTGCCTTGAGGGACTCCTGAACATATGGGATGATACTGGGAAAATTCATTTTCTACCCTAACTTGAAACCAACGATCCTGTAGATATGATTTAAGTATCCAAAAATAGTGGTCAGGAAGGAGTTTTTTTATTTTGTATAGAAGTCCTTGATGCCATACTTTGTCGAATGCTTGTTTGACATCCAGGAATACGCCAGAACATATCTTCTTTTCTTCTAGAGTTGTTTCAATAATATTGACTATCCTGTAATACATCAATTACATTTAACATTCCATTTGTCAAATTTTATTATTAAGCCTAAATCCATCTTCTTGCTTGATGTTTATTATTATTAATTTCTATAGACTCTTACTTTTCTTTTCACCAATTATTTTCAACAAAAGTTGTTACAACATTATCTAAATTTATTTTATGACCAGTTGTTAAGGCAAGTTCTGCAAAAGATGACTGATTTGGATTCTTAAACTTGATAGCTCTCTTATGCTCATATATTCTCGTTGAAATTTTTCTACTTATTTCGCCAATGTATACTTGGAATTATCTAAAAATGTGGTATTTCACTAAAATTACCTTTAATAATTTATGAAATAAACCACAAATGTTTTAATAAATACATTCTTTTACATAATTAAAATTTAAAGCATTAATCTCTAGAGTAATTAAAATAATTAAATCATTAATTAATTACTCATAAAAAAAAAATTCTTATTTAAATAGATTAGTTGATGACACTAAGCAAAGGTAAACTTTCCCCCTTCCTCATTGCTGGTTAATTTTCAAGTGCAAACAGATTCCCATTTGACTTCTTGTTTTTTTCTTAAGGTTAACCAACATTTGGTACCATCCACAGGAGTCGTGTCCCTCTTTTGGCCAAACGTATTTTAATTAAAACTCTGGATTATATCAAGAAGTAGTAGTGGGGAGGGTTGGGAAAGCGCGTAAACAAGATGCGTCGGGAATCTAATTAAAAGACAGGAATCTGCTTACCAGGCCTCCCCCGCCTTACTTAAGTGTATCTAGGAGGGAAGAAAGAAGATGGCTCTTGAAAGCCCCCTTCAAGGAAGAAACCAAAGGACAGAGATAATCATTTTAAACTCATATTTAAACATAGGTCTGGGGATGGGGAGAGAAAAGAGGATTAAATTATCCTTCCCCTATTGAAAAAAATAAATTTATATGTTAAGTGGCGAGTGTGTAGGAGGGAATGAAAGTGGATTGCTGCTGGCAATCATTAGAAATAATTAAATAAGATAGGGACAAAGTGTTGGAAAAGGGTAAGGGGAAAGTGTACCCACAAGAAAAGGTTTTCTAAAAGCCCTTTCAGTTTCAAATACTAAAATTCAAATTAAATTTTAAACATCCTTTTGGTTGGTTGGTTGTTTGATAATAAATAAAATTTTCCACCGTTGTTCATACCACACCCTCCCCCCACTCTTCTTCTCACATTGCCCATTTGTATATATACGCTATCGTTCTCACTTTGGTAAAAGCTCCAGCCAGAAGAGATTTCACATTAATAATTTTGGTTCACTGTCCATTTCAATTTTATATTTTATTGTAGGGAATTCGGTAACATATATATATATATAGAGAGAGAGAGGGGGGGGTAACTGGAGATGCGTTGTCGAGACGGTTGTTGTTGAGTTGTTGGATGGGTTTTTGTTGTTACCCAAAAGTGATGGTTGCTACAAATGCAAAATTAATGATACAAATACATTCTATTCAAGTAGAGATAGAGAGGGAAATTTTAAAGGTGTGTGTCAAGAGAAAGCGGGTTAGGAATTGAATTGAATTTAAAATTTAATTATTTATTATTATTATTATATTTAGACTAAATTGTTAATTAATTAATTAAATAGATAAATTATGATATCTCTTTCTCTCTCTGCCTCTACTTCCTCGATATTTCTTGGCTATGGCAACCACCTTCCCCTAACTGCCCCTATTCTATACTATCTGTTTTCAATTTAGTCTTCCAACCAACTTCTCGTCAGTCTCATCCATTCTAGTCACAGGATCAACCCAACGCAACCTCATCGATATTATGACCCTATGTTTGGAGATGCATAGAGCTTATGCAATTCCACGTTATGTAATCTCTTCTCCAATATTATTATCCTTCTTGATTATAAAATTGAATATTTAATTGTTTCTACATTTTCAAATTCTATTTTCTCTGATACGATGTTATTTTCTATTTAAATTTATTTATTTCTATAATTGTTTATTTCTTCTTTTTTAAACTTAATAAAATATGTTTGATTTATTTATTTAAGCCTTTAAATAGTGCATACAAAATATAATACAATATAATACATCATATAATATAGTACATTGATTACAATAGTATAATTTTTTGTTCTTCAGTCTAATTTTTAGATTTTGGATGAACTAGGCACATTTGGGCGTAGGCTTCTCCCATTTTTTTCCACATTTTCGTGGGCATCTCTTCTCCTCATTATTCCTTTCATATTCTTTAAGTCATCATCCCATCTCATAATTTGCCTTCTTCTCTTGCCTTCCCCTCTTCCTCTTCCCATCGACCTGCCACCATTGAAATATTATCTTGGTCCAACTTTGGTTCTTTGATCTGATCAGATGACCTGCCCAATCACATTTCAGTTTTCTAATAATGAATATTATATTTTTTAATTGTGTTTTTTCATATAAATAATCATTTTTAATTCATCTTTTTAACATTAAGAATGCTTCTTAACATAGCTCTTTGAGTTATTCCCAACTTATTTATTATTTTTTCTGTAATTTGCCATGTCTGAGCTCCATATGACAAAATAATTAATAATAATATCTTAATAATACCTAAGTATTTTAAATAATGTACTTTTGAATATAAATATTAATTTAATATATAATAGTAAAATAAATTAACTATTAAATGATACTCTTAAAATTATAATTAAGTTAAAATGTATGTACTTTAAGTTTTTGACTATTTTATGTAAATAAAAATGAATTATTTTAGTTACCGACCGACGATAGTAAGGGAGGTATTGTTTTCACACCAAATTTCACATGTGGAGATTTTTACATATCTCCACGAATCATGCATTTTCTTAACAGAAAAAAGTATTTTTAGCATGATGTCTCTCCGTCCGTCCGCTGTGTGTCCGTATAGATGTGTACAGTTTGAACGGCTCAACGGATTTTGATGTAATTTAGTATATTTACTTAATGCTTCAGTATGATGAATTGATCAACTTTTGGTGTATATCCTGAAACCGGAAGTGGTAGTATTACCGATCGACGATAGGAAGGGAAAGGTTTTCACTCCAAATTTAACATGAGGAGATTTTTTTACATATCTCCACGAATCATGCACTTTGTATTGGTTTTATACTCTGGAATAATCATCTTTATTAGATTTTTCTTGATTTAAAATTATATGACGTCATCCAGCCATTCATGACGTCACAGCCTGGTCTTGCATATATATATTATAAATAAAATAAAATTAAAAATGTTTATATTTATTATTTATGTATCCATATCTGTTTTTTATTACATTAATAGATATATTAAAATTATTTGAAATTGTTTCTGTAGCTGGAAATTAATTTATTTCAAACCGTCGGTCGGTTCTGTGCCTGACCACAGGTCAACTTATTTTTGAATGTGAGACTCTTGACTTTAACTTCACCGACTAATAGTAAAACATATTAAATTCCCTCCGTCTTTCTCCAAGATAATACTAATTAAAATTTAATTATACAATAAATGAATAATTATTTTTAATATTATGTTCAATGTTTGTATAGCAAGATGTTTTGTGGGTGGTTAAGAGGAGGAATTTGATGGGAGAGTGATTGTATCGTCGGCATCGTCGTCGTTGTCCACAAGTGATGGATTTTCTCATTTTGTGTTTTCATTAAATTTCCAATGCAAAATACATTCATTTGTTTATGTACACATACAAGAGAGAGGCGACCTCCTGAATTTAATTGATATCCCCTTCAACTGTCACCTTTCTCACTCTCTCTCTCTCTTTCTCTCTCCCTTTGTTCTTTATCCAACCAACTGTTTCCATTCTTCGTCTCTCTACTATTTATACTCATCACATTCTGCTGCTATTAAAAAAATTCTTTCTTTTAAATAATAAATGAATATTTTTATTTATAATATTAGATATATATATATATATATACTGTATTTTTCATCTTCTATTCTAGTTTATGAAATAATTATATATGGTATATATTCGGTATATATATAATATATATATAGTATGTATGCGTTCTGTATTCCACATTTTATTTCATATAAATGTTTTTAATATAAGTAATTTTAGATAAAGATTTTTAAATTTTACAAATAAATATGATAAAAATATTTATTTAATTTATTGAATTATTTTTAATTAATACCTCTACTATCTTTTTTTAATTTCCTTAAGAACTGGACCTTCCGTGTACGGATTAATAATTCATATTTAGAATTGTACCCAAACCATTCAAAAGTTTGCAAGGTAGTCTCACATTAACGAAATACCTACATATTCACATTTATCGAAAATGAAAGTGAATTCCTTGTACTGATTAAACATTAATTTTTGAGTAAAAAACCAACACCGAAACCAAGGCCAAGCTTGATAAATTCTGGCGTCTTCAGCAACAGTCTAAAGATTATCGAAGATGAAAATTAAGTAATTTTCTTCACAAAATTGGGGAAATACTTAAAGTCAACTTTGGAAATTGGTAATCAGGCCTATAAATGACTTGCAAAAAAAAAACTGGGATTGACTTTAAACAAACAACCAAGCTGTAGAGGTTGGTTCAAAAAATCAATAGCGCCAAATCCCTCTTGTCAGTGAAGAAATCAAAAACAGTGCCTAATCTTAAAGAAATACTCTACTCCACTTAAAGACCGGATCATCATTGTAAAATAATATGAGCCGGAATAGTCTCGGCCTACCCATCCCAGATAAAGAAAAAAACTTTTAAGTCGAACCAAATAGGGAAAAATTATACAGGGTTTTCAGATAGTCGTTAAGTTGATGCTCTAGATCAGTGATTCCCAAGTGGGGTGTACTCCCTAAAAGGAGGGCAATAAAAAAAAATTTAAGAGTAATCATTTAAACTACCTAGTAAACAATTAAAAATTATGCATATGTAACATCAGTGGCGTACCTAGGGGGGTGCGGTGGGTGCGGTCCGCACCGGGCGGCACTTATCTTGGGGCGGCATTTTTTATATTTAGTTATAGTTGTAAAAAGCAACTTATTCATTTCATATTTATTTTTTTCTTTCTTGAATAATAAATGATTACTATTTGATTTATATAAATTATGATCAACTATATAATTTCGAATATTATTCCTAAAAAAATATAAATATAAATTTTGAGAGCATTATACACGATTTTTCTAGTATGAAAGCTAGAAGAGTAAATATTATATTAATATGTTTACAAGTGCATACAAATATGTGTAAAAAAATTTACTCTGTGTATTAATTAATATTGATTAAATAACTTAATAATTTATTTATGTCCATTAATTTATAAATACCACTATTTGATTGACTTATAATAAAAAGGGCGGCAAAGTGGAGATCGCCCCGGGCGGCAAAAGTTCTAGGTACGCCACTGTGTAACATGGGGGGGGACATTTTAAATTTTTAGAAGCTTTGGTAGGACATGGCATGAAAAAGGTTGGAAAACTCAGTTCTAGATGGAACCTTTTCGAGATCAGGGTTGTTAAGACCGGGCCAGATGCAGGATGATTTAGTATATATATTTGTTGAAAATTTAAATTAAATTGTTAAATATTGTATTAAGATGTCAGGGCAATGAAGAGAAGACGTTTATAATAAATCGATTGATGGTGTCTTGACTTCACTCTCAAGCCGCCTCACAACCCCTTTCTCTCTCTCTCTCACTGACACTCTATCAATCTATAGTTATAGCTCAATGACATGTTGTATGCCTCTGTTAATTTGTCATCAGTAAAGTCAAACATCGAGTGTAGGCAAACGATCGCCGATTACAAACTAATCAATTGACTTGAAATTTGTATGGACCCAATGAAACCAGGATTCCAATTCAATAGACTTAATGCAATTAATCGACTCAATCATCTCCCTTTACCTTCTCATCTAAAATACATACACACACATACCAACACTAATCTAAGATTATCGTATAATAAAGCAGAATTAATTACATTGTATTCATTAAGCAAAAAAAATGAATCAAAAAAGAAACAAGATACATATTAAATAGTATATTTAAATTTTATTCTATATATTTTCTAGTAAATCTATATTTTTTGATATTTTAATGTTTCTTGTTTAAAGTTTGTTAGACTTGTTGTCTTGTATTTGCTCCTATTTTTCGTTTGTTTCTTAATTTTTAAATTTTTTAACTAATTATTTTGAATAAAAATGTGTTCTAGAAAAAATATATATAGTATATCGTTCCTATATATTATATACTAATGATAGAAGGCGCCACAGGGTGAGAGGTTAGCATAGTTGGCTCACATTCTCGTGGTCCCTGGTAAGGGAATTTCTCTAGCTGGGGTCTATGAGACGGATTCAACCCAGTATCCGGGATCAAAATTGGGATACTTGATAAAAAGTAGCTTCCCCGATCAAGAAAATCAAGGTATATGTTGATAGGACCCGTTCTACTGATCACAGGACACGTAATTGATATAACCGACTTGATAGAAGTTGTCCTTGCGTAGGACGTAAAAAAGTCAGTGTTTTTTTTTACAATTAATGTTCTTGAATATGGCATATACTAATAATAAATGAAATTTTTAACAGACCTAATTTACAGTTGGTTCATTGCAATGTTTTAATTTTATTCCTCTTTTAAATTTATTAATACTTGTAGATTAATTACCATAATTAAGAAAATATGCATTATAATTATTTCCACCAAAATGAGCTTAAAAAACTGTTTATTGTAAGATTTTAATTAATTAAATTAATAAATTTATTATTTCATTATTTATTTATGGTTCAATAGATTCAAAGACGTTTATAAATGCCTAAATATACCTATAAGGCTATTTGAAATAATAATTTAATCCCACGTTTTATTCCTGTTGAATAGCCGCGAAGAGCCATGTAATCTTAATCAATTTCCATAGATAAATGAATCAACTGGGAGTTTACCCCCTTCCCATCCTCTTACACACACACACACACACACACCATTTTACCTTTATCCTCTTTTCATTTCATCTAAAAATACGTTTGTAATTATCTACCTTTCATGGTAATTACAGATCCACGCTACAAATAGACAATGTATTATTTAAATGAGAAAATATTAGCCATGGTTATCTTGTCATCTATTCAAGTGATGGAAGGAGGGAGACTGAGAGGGGAGACAGTGTTCCTCATTTATTTTCCTTATGCTTCACTCGCCATGGGCGTAAGTCTTCTTTAACCCTCTAATTTCTCTCTCTCTCTCGGTTGTTATATTGCAGCCATCTTCTTGATATAAAATGGGAAACTTTTATATTTTAAAATGTATAAATATAATGCCTAAATAAACTGTAACATGGTCGTTTTTGAGTTTTTAATTTATATATATATATACTATATGATGCTAATGACTGAATACAATTAAATATAATTTTATTTATATCCAAGGCTTTAAAACTAGTATATTTGAATTCTAACATAATTATAAAACTAATTAGTTTACTATATATATTTTACGATAAGTCTTTCTAGTCAAAAAATAAACATATAATATTGTATATTGGTTTTTTTACAATAATAAAAAAAAAATAACAAATTCTAGTACTTAACTTGCTTAAATTATCATTATTATTAATTTTTTCTATCTCGCCAGAGATAGTATTGCGATCACGAAAATTTTCGATGTCGAGATTTTGATGTTTTTATACGTTTTGAAAGTTCCTGAATCATTTTCACTAAGGTTGAGAAAAATGTCACTGTGTGTGGGGGGGGGGGGGGGGTACGCAAAAACGGTTTGAGCTAGGATCATGAAATTTGGTATACGAGCATTATTCAAAATTTGTAGTTTTCTATCAACTTTTGAGAAATATAGCTCAACCGGAAGAGGGTCATTATGTTTTTCCCCCTAAAGTGGCCGTAAAAATAAAGATATATGTTTGATAATTTTACATATGATTAAAAATTGTATAAAACTGCTATATATAGAATTTCAGCTTGATTGAATCGCTCAAAGTACCGGAATTAATTTTTTAAAACTGCAAATCACGAGCCAGCACATGCCAAGGTGCCATCAACAAAGAGCCTGGTTTAATAAATAATATTTATTGATTTTAATTTATAATTTAATTAATTAAATTTAATTTAAATAAAATATATGTTATTTAATCCAATTCAAATTGCGAGTTAGTCGAGTGGATACACTCTAGATTATTTTATATATTATTTGAAATACATAGTTAATACTAACTAAATTAATAATAATAATAAAAAAATAATAATAGTAATCTAAAAGCCATTCTTATAGTATATAATATTTGTTTTTTGTTTAAAAGTTAATGGATGGAAATTGATAAATTATTATTATTATTATATAAATTAGTATTACTATTAAATGATACTTAATTGAATAAACTATTTACATATTTATCAATATGATATTAATTTTTAAATACAATTTTAAGCCAAAATTTTATCTAAATGAGATTGTTAAATAGGGCTTATAATGCCAAATAAATACATATGCATATATATTAATGAAATTAAAATATCTCATATTATATTTTTGTGGGATTTAAATAATTTTAATATATATATATATATAATGTAAGTATATAAAATTTATCACTATGTCCCATCTGTGCACTATCATAGAAAAATATAAATTTTCTCCTGCAGAGAAATAAAATCTTAAAGAATTTTTTTTTTTTTTATTTAAGTAAACGCTGTTTTCATTTATCCAAAAAATAATACAATAATAACAAATCACTAGTCCTTTTGATCAGTTAAATCCTTTATGTAAGCAACGACCAGAATAATTTTATCTTAAAGTGAAAGAAAGGAGTGAAGGTGACTTCAATGGTAATAAAAAAAAAATAAAAAAAAGAACTGTAGAGAACGAGAAAGAGACAAATGAATATACCTTAACAAACAAAAAAAAATTTCCTAAATTGTCAGTTTTATATACGAGTATATATATATATATAACTTCGTGTTATAATATGTCTATGTATTATACAACATGTTTCGTTTGTTATGTTTTATTAGAAAACATAAAAGAACATTGTGCATCTCTCCCTAGTGGACGATTGTCCCTTTTTTTTGGTTAAATATTTACTAACATGTGTGTTTGTACATTGTACTTAATTTAATTTTTATATAAACATAATTTAATTTAAAAGTATATTAAATAATCAATTATAAAATAATGATAATAATAATTTTTATTAATTTAGCATGTTAATAAGAATTTAAAGCATAAATTGGACTTTAAATTAGAAAACAAAAAATATAATTATTTTATTATAAACTTTTCTTTTTACTATCTCGCCAGAGATAGTATTGCGATCATGAAAATTTTCGATGTTGAGATTTTGATGTTTTTATACGTTTTGAAGGTTCCTGAATCATTTTCACTAAGGTTGAGAAAAATGTCTGTGTGTGTATGTGTGTGTGTGTGTGTATATATATATATATATATATATGTGTGTGTGTGTGTATGTGTGTATGTATGTATGTAGACAAGATTACGCAAAAACGGTTTGAGCCAGAATGATGAAATTTGGTACATGGACATTATTCAAAATTCATAGTTTTCTATCAACTTTTGAGAAATGTAGCTCAACCGGAAGAGGGTCATTACCTACAACGTTTTGATTTTTTTTCCTCTAAAGTGACCGTAAAAATAAAGATATATGTTTGATAATTTTTCACATGATTAATAATTGTATAAAACTGCTATATATAGAATTTCAGCTTGATTGAATTGCTGAAAGTACCAGAATTAATTTTTTAACACTGCAAATCTCACGCGCCAACACGTGCCATGGTGCCATCAATAAAAAGCCAAACATGCGCTGGTTTAATATTTATTATTTATAATTTATAATTAATTTAATTTAATTTAAATATAATATATTATGTTATTTAATCCAATTCAAATTGCGAGATAGTCGAGTGGAGACACTCCAGCTAATTTCTTTAATTATAGAGAAGTTATAATGCCCCTTCGTTCTGACAATTATACAAATTATTAATGTAAATAAAGATTACACCAATTTAATAAATTTTACTAAATAAATCATTTATTTTATTTTTACATACAGAAACTGATTTAAATAAAATATCGAATAAAATGATAATAATAATAATTATTAGTAATATATATTTATTTATATAAATATATTATAAAGTAATATCAGATAGAATGACGTGAAGCACGCACGCAATAAAATCATACATAATCCTAATCATGAACAAATAATGAGTTATTTTATTTATATTTTAAATATTCTTTTCTAAAATTGAAATTTCATTATTTATTATATTATATATAGAGATATATACGTATAATAAACTCTTATCAGATCATATATTTTATATTGATCTCTCAACTGATATACATATAGGCCATTTGTTGTGTTAAATTAAATTTGTTTTTTTTTTTTTAATTTATTTAATAATATTTATAATATCTACTATTTTATTTTATAACTGAAATATTCAATGGATAATATATATATATATATAATAATATAATAGTTAAAAAAAAAATAAAACAAAACAATTAATAGAAAACAAAATAGTATATACATTGTGAAGTAAATTTTATAGTTGAGATAGGAATACATTATATAACATTTATCAATTTATTTATTTTTTTATTGGCTCAAGCCTTAACTATTTCAACAATTTTATATGTTTAATTAAATATTTTATTCCGTATTTATGTAATACTAAATTACTAGGATAGCCTTCCAGGTTATCCTTTTTTATTTTAATCATATATAATTATACATATTATAGTACATAGTTATTTTGGATAAAACTTTTTATCTAATTATGTATTGGAGATTTGTCTAATTAGGTAATAGCCAAGTCAGACAACGCTAGGCTCAGTAGGCTACTCGAAAACATGCTAACCAGCGTTGTAATAATCCTGCAATTATCAGTTAAGTGAGAAATGTCACATCTGACTAGCTAATTAATCTAAAATTTATAATCAAAATATATAATAAAATTAACTAACCAACTCATTTCACAAATTTTTAATTTATTGTTTATTTCTCGTTATCAACACAATTTGATAGGAATTTTAGATAAATGCACGCTCCTTGTCAAACACGTATCCATAAGCAGGAGTGTCGACTATCTCGCAATTTGAATTTGATTAAATAACATATATGAGATTTAAATTAAATTTAAAAAGTTATAAATTATAAATTCAAACTAAGAAATAATATTTATTAAACCAGTGCATGTCTGGCTCTTTGTTGATGGCACCACGTCACGTGTCACGTGTTGGCGCGTGAGATTTGCAGTGTTAAAAAATTAATTCTGGTACTTTCAGAGATTCAATCAAGCTGAAATTCTATATATAGCAGTTTTATACAATTTTTAATCATGTGAAAAACTATCAAACATATATCTTTATTCTTACAGTCACTTTAGAGGAAAATAATGAAAAGGTGTGTGTTGTAGGTAATGACCCTCTTCCGGTTGAGCTACATTTCTCAAAAGTTGATAGAAAACTACGAATTTTGAATAATGCCCATGTACCAAATTTCATCATTCTAGCTCAAACCGTTTTTGCGTAATCTTGTCTATACACACGCACACACACACACACACAAATTGTTCTCAACCTTAGTGAAAATGATTCAGGAACCTTCAAAACGTATAAAAACATCAAAATTTTCGTGATCGCAATACTATCTCTGACGAGATAGTAAAAAATATTGTCTTATAATGATCAAATTAATAATATACTTATTAAACGAGTATATATATATATATAAATTGCATCTATGATGTGTCCATTTAAGTAACCAATTTATATATGTTATTAGATAGCATAAACTTCCACTTAGTATTCTCTACCATGTAGATAAACGATCATAAAAAAGAATAATTGAAAATTTTAATTTAAAAATATCTATATAAAAGCCATCATGAGAAAATTGATCTCTCTTCTTCTTACCTCCCCACACTATTCGTCCTAACATTACTTTTTGTATATTAAAATTTTAACAGAGATTGCACGTTTTTCATTTTATAATGTCTAAAATATAACTAAACATATATAAATATAATATATACTATATACTGAAATGTACTTAATGAACATTTTATTATGTAAAGAAAATGATTTCAAATTCATTCTTCTTGCTAATATAATAGATTTTATTATTTAACGTGACAAGATTTAATAATCTACTACTATATTATACTTATATAGATAGCTACTAAAAATAATTTATTATTATACAAATTTTAATATACACATTTTTTAAAATGTAGAAAATAAATCAATTAACTCGTCTATTATTATAACGAAAGGATAAATCAATACATCTTTTTTTACAATATTATTATTGAATTATTCTATAATAATAATATTTTATTGAATTATTTATTTTTATTGATTTAAAGCATGCATGTTAAATACATTATTATTAGTATTGGCAATTAATTATCTACTATAAATTTTTAATTAATTTCATTTATTATAAATATAATATAATATAACAAGAAATAATGTAATAATGTAATCTATTAATTTTATAAAAAACAGATATGAATATAACATACATATTTTTAATTTTATTTAATTTATAATATATAAGGAGGCGCTGGCTGTGACGTCATATAATATTAAATTAAGAAAAAACTAATGAAGATGATTTTTCCCGAGGATAAAACCAATTCAAAGTGCATGATTCGTGGAGATATGTAAAAAATCTCCTCATGTGAAATTTGGTGTGAAAATAACCCTCCCCTTCCTTCATCGATCGGTAATACTACCACTTCCGGTTTTCTGTTATACACCAAAAGTTGATCAATTCATCCTATTGAAGGATTAAGTAATTTTATCAAAATTCGTTGAGCTGTTCAAGCTGTACACATCTATACGGACGGACAGACATCATGCTAAAAATACTTCTTTCTGTTAACAAAATGCATGATATGTAAAAATCTCCACATTGTGACATTTGGTGTGAAAACAATACCTCCCTTACTATCATCGGTCGGTAAAAATGGGCATAAATCCCAAAACCCAATAAAATTAATTAGAATGACATTTGGTTCAATTTTCTTTCAAATAATACTAAACTATTACGTGATAATATTTTATGATACTTTTTCAATAATATTAAGTTTCTAAACTCCTTGAAAGAATATTTTAAAGATTTGTTCAAATTCTATACTGAACTTGTTTCGTTTTTATTTTCTTTAACGATATTTTGTCGAAGGAAGTTAAAAATGATTATAGAAAAGTTAACGTTTTGATGGTAATCCAATAATTCTTTATATCCCAAGTGGATATTTTCAAAGAGATGAAATTGTTTAGGTGTGTTCCCCCTCCCCTCACTTTAAGCACTTCATACTTTATGTGCGGGTTTATATTTAGCCAATTGATAACCATCACCTTGGATTGCGATTTTTTGTTTATTTTTTTTATTTTTATTTTCAGGTCACTTCATGTTTGTCTCTTCTTATCTTCACTCGCTCTGTTTTTCGGTCTCCACCATTGGCCAGCTTTTCCTTGGGGAGAATTAAATAAATTCCAGGTCCTTGTGGTCCCATAAGTCCTACACCTCCACCACCCCCTCCCCCATCCTCCTATTACTGACTTAACGCCTCCCTTGTCGTCCTCGTTTCTCACCCTTACAGATGCCAATTAAATTAATTGTGCCGTTAATGCCGACACAGGAATGTTATCTTCATCCCACAAGGAGAGATAAAAATAAAAAAAAAAATTAAAAAAAAAACGAAGAGATTTTAACTTGTAATTGAATTTTAATGATTGAAATTAGCACTAAATGGTTTAATTATTACTGATATATGTAGAATTGAAAAAAACTAAAAATTATTTTATTGATTTTATTTATAGAATAGAATAATAATAATAAATCAATCCACCAATAGATACATTTTTTATAAGTTTTTAAGAGGTGATATCCTTCCTCAAACTCTCTCGCAAAGAAATTTTTTAAATAAATCACATCATCACATGTTATATTTTTTATTATTCTTATATTATGATCTAAAATACATTTTAAGTCAAATACCATTAATTAACTTTCACTTATTAATAAATTATTTTGATTCATTAATTTTTAATTAATTGAAAAAAAAAATTAAATAAAAAGAAAATAATGATTTATTTTACTGAACTTATATAATACAATTTTATTTTATTATATTTTCAATGAGGATATGCATTACAGAGTATCTTTAAAAATCTATTTATATCAATTAAAGCAGTGATTCTCAACCCTTTTTTTACCTCGGCCCACTTTTACGGGTTAAAAATTTGGCGGCACACAAAGAAAAAGATGAGTATAAAAGTTATTTACTTATTTAAGATATTGAAAAAAATTGACAAAGAAAAGTCGGAAATGTTTAAGAGCCTGATCGCAAAAACATTTTACCTTTATTTTAGAACCATATTGAAAAAAATTAACAAAAAAGTTGGAAATGTTTAAGAGCCTGATCGCAAAAACATTTTTACTTTTTTTTAGAACCATATTAAAAAATACATTTGTAAAATTTTGATAATCTCGCGGCACAGTGGTTGAGAATCACTGAATTAAACCATAATATTAGGTTTAAAGCGATTTTAATTAAAACTCTACATATTTGTATAATTTATTTATTTAGTTAAATAAACTTACAACGTTTCGACTGCTTATTCTGCAGTCATTATCAAGTACCGTACTTTTGCTCCGACTTAAGCAGACTTATAAAAACCACAAAAGTTTTAATAAATATATTCGAGAAAATTATAACCATAAAATTCATAAACAAACAAGGAGTTATAATATTACGTTATTTTTTTTAGTACTCACAATAGAATTATGAAATATAATTATTCTAAGATGTATTTTAATTTGATAGAAAGATAATGGAGCATGATCTTGTAATTTATAAGATATACGCGTATCGTTAAATATCGTAGGCGTTGGTTGAGCGATGGCATTTCATTAAATGCTCCGACAAGCGACCACACTTAACTTTGAAATAAACTCCCTTCTCTATTTGCTCACTGGCTTTTAATTAAATTTTAATGCAGCCCCATCTATTTCGACCTTAGGACAGACAGACAGACAAACCGACACACCAAAAAATGACCTGAACTCATCCATCTAAGTATTCTCAACACACATCTCTCTCTCTCTCTCCTTTTCCCTCCCTTCCCTTATATATAAGAACTTGCATGTATTTATTTTTATATTTTTTTTTAATAAATATTCACTTTGATTAGTTGATATTGAATAAACAGAAGTAAAGTGAGTTAAAAGGCGCCCTTTGACTTTGTGACACGGCAACCAAGACACTCGTCCAAACCAATGGACGAAATAAACGCAAACATTCCATCAAAACTCTCCCTCTCTCTGTTTATTTTAATCTACCTCATTTAGCTCTTTCTCTCTCTCTCTCTCTCTCTATTCCTCTTTGTATGTCTTCCATCCATAAGATTCGTAAGCGTTTTATATTTTATAAAGAAAGGGTCAATTTTCAAAGGTAGAAAAAAATAACAAAATATATATATTTAAAAAGGAAAAAAAAAAAATAAAAATATTAATATATATATACGTTTACAAGTAAAATATATTTCTTTTTACATTGAAGTAACCATGTCCAGGGATATTCTATTGTGGGAATAAGCAATTGGGGAGCAGGTGTATCTGTCTGTGTTTTTGGGGACGAAGACGAAGGGAGAGAGAAATAGATACACGAAATCCTCTCGAGATAAAATAAAAAAAAATTCAAGAAATGATGAAGGTATTTAATCAAATACTGTTTGAATCAGCCCAAATAAAATTAAAATAAATTAATGAATAAAATAAAAATCCTAATAACTATATATTTCAAATTTTATCTTTATTTTTACTTTCGCCAGAGTAAGTATTGCGATCATGAATTTGATGTCGAGATTTTGATGTTTTTATACGTTTTGAAGGTCCCTGAGTCATTTTCACTAAGGCTGAGAAAAATGTCTGTGTGTGTGTATGTATGAGTGTATGTGTGTATGTAGACAAGATTACGCAAAAACGGTTTTAGCTAGAATAATGAAAATTGGTATACATGCATTACTCAAAATTCGTAGTTTTCTTTTAACTTTTGAGAAATGTAGCTCATCGGGAAGAGGGTCATTACATACCATTACCATTTTTCCTCTAAAGTGACCGTAAGAATAAAGATATAAATAAAAACAACCACCAAAGCTTTAATAATTTAATATCTACAAATAAAGATATATGTTTGATAGCTTTTTACATGATTAAAAATTGTATAAAACTGCTATATATAGAATTTCAGCTTGATTGAATCGCTGAAAGTACCGGAATTAATTTTTTAAAACTGCAAATCTCACGCGCCAACACGTGACACGTGACGTGGTGCCATCAACAAAGAGCCAAACACGCTCTGGTTTAATAAATAATATTTATTGATTTTAATATATAATTTAATTAATTAAATTTAATCTAAATATAATATATTTTAATTAATTCAATTATAATTTGCGAGTTAGTCGAGTGGGGACACTCCAGCTTATTTTATATATTATTTGAAATACATAGTTACTACTAACTAAATTAATAATAATAATAAAAATCGTAATAATAGTAAACTAAAAGCCATTCTTATAGTATATAATATTTTTTTTTTTAAAAGTTAATGGATGGAAATCTATTTCACAAGTTGATAAATTATTATTACTAATAAAAGGTAGTTAATTGAATAAACTATTTACATATTTATCAATATGATATTAATATTTAAATACAATTTTAAGCCAATTTTTTATCTAAATGAGAAGATTGTTAAATGGGGCTTACAGTCCCAATGCCAAGTAAATACATTAATGGAATTAAATAATCTCATATTATATTTTTGTGGTATTTAAATCATTTTAATATATATATATATATATATATATATATATATATATATATATAATGTAAGTATATAAAATTTATTAGCCCCATCTGTGCAATATCATAGAAAAATATAAATTTTCTCTTGCAGAGAAATAAAATCTTAAATAATTTTTTTTTTATTTAGGTAAACGCTGTTTTTATTTATCCAAAAAATAATACAATAATAACAAATCACTGGTCCTTTTGATTAGTTAAATCCTTTATGTATGCAACGACTAGAATAATTTTCTCTTAAAGTGAAAGAAAGGAGTGAAGGTGACTTCAATGGTAATAAAAAAAAAAGAAAAAAAAGAACTGTAGAGAACGAGAAAGAAACAAATGAAATTTGCGAGATAGTCAAGTGGAGACACTCCAGCTTATTTAATGTTGGATACGTGTTTGACAAGGAGCGCACATTTATCTAAAATTCCTATCAAATTGTGTTGATAACGAGAAATAAACAATTAAATGTATTTTTAAATATGATATTATGTTTGGAATTTCAAAATAGTATGAGATAATTTTTTTTATATTAATATATTAACAATTGATTTTTAATGGAAGCCCCTGCGAAATGTAAGTTATGCAACCAATAACACTGAAATAAATTTTAACCTTATTTATATAATACATTAGTATTATAATATCAATGATATACTTTAAATTTTTTCTTAGATAATATCACTCAATAATATAATAATTACTAAAATATTTTTTCTAATAAAACGTAATAAGAAAAATTTACTACACTTTTTATTCTTCAACAAGATAAATTGTAGTAAGAACCTGATATGTATTCGATAAGTTGAAGTGTTTGTGAACACTTGAGTGGAATTTAGTCACGATTGATGTAATTAATTATCTTTTAGCTTCAAAACCATAAATATATGTTTCATTATCAGATTGGACCAAATAAATAAGAAAAACGAGAAAGAATCGAGGTATGTCAAAAGCACTAAAATTCATATTCAAACTTTGTCACACACAGTACTAGGAATGTACATACTTTATTTAATAAAACCTTTTTGTGTCTTGTATAGCAAAATGTTTAAACGACCATATCACAAAACAGCAATCTAAATATATGCTAGATGTCATATTCGCCTTATTAATTTTGAATTTAATAAATTATCATTGGTAAGCATTTTAATAAACGTATAAATACACTTTCATTTGATTAAATTTTAATTACTCATATAAAAATAATATAAATTTAATAATATATTATTAATACTGATTGAAAATCATTATGAAAAATTTTATTATATTTTATATACCTATATATATATAATAATTAAATATAATAAAAGATAATATTTGAAATAAAATTATATTATATTAAAGTATCACTAGTACATTGCCTATATTATATATTAATTTATATTATTTTCCATTTATTCACAAAGATTAATATACAATACATTATATCAAAAATAACGAATGATTGAAAAAAATTAAAAAAAATTGTATCAATTTCTATCTATCTATCACTGTGCCTCTACGGAAATCGAAAGTTCTTGGCCGCAGCAACCACACTTCTCCAAGTATCCCTATTCTGAGCCACAACCCTCCAATCCCTACCCTCTCCCATCTCTCTCACGTCCCTTCCTACATTATCCACCTACCGCGTCCTTAGTCTTCCAAGCGGGCGTTTCCCACTCGGTCTCCCCACCAATATGTTTTTCGCCATTTTTTCCTCTCCCATAACAGCCTTCTCGATTTTATAATTCTGACTATATCTGGCGATGTATAGAGGTCATACAATTCCACATTATGCAGTCTTCGCCTTTCCCCGGTGAACTCATCTTTCTTTGGCCCATAAATGCTTCGTAGAATCCTCTTCTCAAATACTCTAAATCTACTCTCGTCCCTAAGGTCATAGACCATGCCTCACACCCATATAATACAACCGTAAAAATAATTCTTTTATATATTTTAATTTTTATCCCCTTTGATAATAATTTTGACGCGATAAGCCCCTTTACTGCATGACAACAGGCGTTTCCCGATTGAAACCTCACTTTAAACTCTTCTCGAATATTATTATCCTTATTACAGAACCTAAGTATTTAAATTGTATCAACTATTATTATTATATTAATATATTCAATTATATCTAATTGAAGTATGTTCACCAAAATAATAATTTAAATAAATATTCTTTCATATTCATTTTTTTTTTAATTTTAAATAAATTATTTATTTATTTGTAGGTAAAATATAACTTCTATTTTTATTACTGAAATTTTATTTATATTATTGATAATTTATTTATCCCATTTAAACAAATATTTATTTTATACGTATATAACAATTATTGGTTGAAAGGATTCATCACTCTTTCACAAAAAACAATTTTATGTTATAGACTTTGATTTATATTTAATTTTGAAATTAAATTTTCGAGGAAAATCTGATATTTGAAATGATTAAATATTATAATCATTTGAGTTAATAATAAAATACTCCTAAAATTTAATTAAAATTTTATATTCAACCATTATATATTAATAAAGATATACATTATCTATATATTTAATACGCTAGTGTCCGTCTGTACGCAAAAAACTCCAGAGCCTAAACTACAAGGAGTAAGGTAACCAAATTTTTCTGAGGTGAAGGGTACCTCAAATGATGAAAAATAAAAAAGAAATTAGAATCTTAGGTAACACCTGAGCTGAGCTGCGGGTGTTCCATTTTCCAGAAATATATATAAAGGAGAATGTTTGTATGGATGTAATTTGTTTACTTTTTTGCTGTCATAGAAACAGATATATATATATATATAATTAGAACCTCTCTCTCTCTCCCTCTATTTAAAATTTTAAAAAATGGAGTGTTCTAGCCAAATTAAGAAATTTAAATTCCTTATGCAACATTGATAGGTAAATGAATTGGACTGGAAGAGGAGACATATGATTAGAGAAATTGGGGAAAAATCAACCGAAATGTAATTAAACAAAAAAATTCAAGAATTATGATACGGATACGACTTACATACAATTAACATACAAAATGTAGAATTTGAAAAAGTATAAATATTTAAATACTTAAGATCTCTAATCACGAAGGATAATAATATTCAAGAAGAATTTAAATCGACGTTGTAATTGAGTAACGCCTGTTATTATGCAGTAAAGGGGCTTATCTCATCAAAGAGGATCAAAATTAAAATATATAAAACAATTATTTTTCATGTTGATCGATGACTAGGGTGACCATATTTTGAAAACACCAAACCGGGACAAACGGTATACCTTTTTTTTAGAACTAAATTGAAAAAATTTTGAAAAAAAGTTACGAAATGTCCTAAATATTGAAAAAACAGTAGGGTGTCCCGAAGACATTTTTGGGACAGAACACCTAAAGACGGGACGTTTGGTCACCCTATCGATGACTCTGGGAGACGAGAGTAGATTTGGAGTATTTGTGAGATTAATATTGTTCGCAGCATTTATAGGCCAAAAGAAGATGAGGTCACAGGGGGATGGCGGAGATGGCATAACGAGAAATAATGTTCAGATATAGTTAAGGTTATAAAATCAAGAAGGCTGGGATGGGAAGGGGACGTGGTTGGAATTGGAGAAACTAGAAATTGGGAGAAACCGATTGGGAAAC
This sequence comes from Labia minor, assembly GCA_963082975.1. NCBI lineage: Eukaryota > Metazoa > Arthropoda > Insecta > Dermaptera > Spongiphoridae > Labia > Labia minor. Next base: position 63,201,609 of record OY720346.1, on the reverse strand, counting down.
ATCCGGTGGAAGACCAAGGACCAAGGTGGGTGGACAATGAAGGAAGGGACATGGGAGAGATGGGACAGGGTAGGATTTGGTTGTAGCTCAGGATAGGGACGCTTAGAGAAATGTGGATGCTGCGGCTAAGAACTTTCGAAAACTGTAGAGACACAGAGTTAGATAAATATAACATATACAATCTTATATATAAAATTCTCGTGTCACAAAACTTTGAAATCATACTCCTCCGAAACGGCTTGACCGATTCTTATGAAATTTTTTATGTATATTCAGTAGGTCTCAGGGCATGTCAGACTTCCTTTAGAAAACCGCTAATTGGTAAGGTGTGTCCAGGAAATGCTAATTAATTAAAAATAGTTTAGTTACCATACTAGCTCATAGAGGCGCTGGTGGCAAAAATTTGAAATCTTATATATACCCTTATAAGAAGCTTCTAAACAAAAGCGGTTCCTGGCCGAGCGAGCAAGCGCGTCTTCTTATGACTTTGCACCCTGAGTTCGAAACTTGCAAAGGCACATTTTTTTCTTTAAGTATTATATATTTTTTTTTAAAATTTATTAATTTTTATTATTTTAATATTTTATTAAATTAAATTTTATTATTAAAATAATTTTATTTTATTAAATTAAATTTTATTATTAAAATAATTTTATTTTATTAAATTAAATTTTATTATTAAAATAATTTTATTTTATTAAATTAAATTTTATTATTAAAATAATTTTATTTTATTAAATTATAATATTAAATTTTATTTTATTAAATTAATAATTATGTCAATTAATTTTTTCTGCATAAATAAACATATATAAAAAACTATATAAAATTTGAATTTTCATTCATTCATTTAAAATGATATTAAAATATTCCTTTGAAATATAATAAATAATTAAATTAATCCCTACTAGGGCCTCGGGGGGGGGGGGGAGGTAACTTTCTCTTTTTGGAAAAACCCATATTGCCATCCCCAGCTCGACTATCTATATATAAAAAAAGGTTTTTGTCTGCATATTGCTCAGAATTTAAAAATTATTATAATATTTCACTTTTTATTTTAAATTCTAATATTTAAATATCAATTAAATTAAATAATTTATTCTAAAAGTTCTCATTTAAATTTATTTAATAAAATATTTAGATCATATTTAACTTAATTTTTATTTATTCTTTCTAAATAATTGAATATTTCTTCTTTTCTATTTGAAAGTGAAAGCTTAAAAAAACTGAATATATTATTTTTAAACTTTTATCAATACAAAAATATTTTCAAAACTTCAATTAAAATGACAAAATTTTATTATTTTTGTTTTTGTTTCAATTATTAATTACAAATATATTTTAAGTGCAAAAATGATTTCTTGGTTAATTAAAATATGTTTTTTAGACAAATGATATAAACGAGATGTTTTAAATTTGTCTTTTTTATATTGAGTATTTTTTTTTAAAATTAAAATTTGTTTTAAATCAAAATTATTGTATTCTATTATATTTTTTTATTAATAGGCTTCTTTTTTTATTTTTAATTTTTAATAAATTCTCTTTTTTGATATGATATTAATAAAAAATAATATTCAATTGTATTTAAATTTAAAAATTAGAATATTTGAATTTTTTTAAATTTTAACACATGTAATCAATCATATGGATAACGAATGGAACATTTTGAAAATCAAGTTGGTATTAAATTCAGAAAAAAATACTGATATATAGAATATAATAGACCATTCGAATATAATTTAAAACTATTTATCTCCTTTTATTTTAAATTTAAAAAAACGGAGTGTTAAGAAATTAAGATGCCTGGATAGGTAAATGGGCTGGAAGAGGAGGTATTTTATAATTTTCTTCTAATTCAGATTGAAATTAATGGTGATAAGAAAAAATATTTAGTAACAAAATCTATATACAAAATGTAGAATTTGAATATGTAGAAAAATTGAATGTAATCACGAAGGATAATAATATTTGAGAAGAATATATATATTTAAATCGAAGTTGTAATCGGGAAACGCCTGTTATCATGCAGTAAAGAGACTTATCTCATCAAAATTATTATCAAAAGGAATCAAAATTAAAATATATAAACCAATTATTTTGCCTGTTGTATTATATGGGTGGGACGCAAGGTCTATGACCCTGGGAGATGAGAGTAGATCCAGAGTATTCTTTCCAGCATTTATTGGCCAAAGAAAGATGAGGTCACCGGGGAATGGCGGAGACTGCACATCGAGGAATTGCATGACCTCTATGCATCTTCAGAAATAGTTAGGGTTAGGCACGGGACGCGGCTAGAATGGGAGAGGAAAAAGATTTTGGATTGGAAAACGTCCGCTTGGAAGACCAAGGACGTGTAGGAAGGGACGTAAGAGAGATGGGACAAGGGCTCAGGATAGGGACACTTGGAGAAATGTGGTTGCTGCGGCCTAGAACTTTCGAGTTCCTTAGAGTCACATAGATAGATAGATATAACATATACAATAATAATATATATAATTAATTTAGTGATTAAATTAAAATGTATTTTAAATAAGAACACAAAAAGAAATGAATGTTTTATGTAATATACTGATTGAAACAAAATGGATGAAAACCTTTTACTCGGGGGGGTACAGGGGGCGGAGCCCCCGTCTAGGTGCGGAGAGCGCCGAAGGCGCTCGGGGCAGCTAGTAATAATATATAATTAATTTACTGATTAAATTAAAATATATTTTACAAGAAAACAAATACATGTCTTATCTACTTATACTGATTGAAACAAAATGGATGAAAACCTTTTACATACAGACTTTCAACCAAATACTATGTATCACTCGGGGGTACAGGGGGCGGAGCCCCCGTCTAGGTGTGAAGAGCGCCGAAGGCGCTCGGAGCAGCTAGTTTTTGTTAAAATAATTTCATAATAAAATTGATATTTTTTCCATCAAAATTAAAATAATGTTAAAGTAAATCCTTTTTTTTTATTAAAATTAGTACTTTTTATTATTAATTATGTTTTTAAAACTTACCTAATCATTTGGTAAAATTAAATACTAACGAAAACTAGTATACTGAAAAAACGCCAGATGGTATGGGGTGGAGGTGTGGGTGGCAAAAAAAAGGAAAACGAGCTATCTGTGTTTCCCCGAAGCTTACTTAGGTGATTAACGATCTTGAAAGATCTACCCGGGGGATTGGTTTATATAAAAAAAATTCATGTTCAACTCAAATGGCGGGCTTATTATCCAAGTCAAGAAGCCCATTCCACCTACACTTTTAACCTCCACCAATGATTACATAATTCATCACATAGAATCGTTTTTACACACAAAATGCTCTCTCTATTTCATCTTCTTCTTCTTTTTTATAATATACACTCACAATCATCTTTTTGTACATTTGTTGTAATTTGTAAACTTAAATCCCTCTAATCATGATAAATTTTTGTAGAGATTAGAATCCAATTCTCTTTCTCACTCTCTTTGTTGCATTTATATATTTAATCTACTCATTTAGTGAATTTTAACAAGGGCATTTACATCCAAATCACCTAACAACAACACAAGTTATTCTAATTTTTCTTCCTAAATAATGACTAAATAAAATTTATTTTATAACTTCTTTAATTAGTTAAAATCTAAATATTTTCGTAACTAAATTATAAAACAAAAATGAAGGATTCAAAAATTTAAAAAAATAATAAAATAAAGCTTATATGTAAGAGTCAGGAGAAATTAATTAAATTGTTGTTATTTTTATAAATGGGTATTTTTTTATCTTATATTATTATTATTTTAATGGAAATTTACTCAGATATGCTGAGCCAAAGAAAGCAATGACAAGTGACATAGGTACTCAGCTTATGGAATGTGCAGATTTTGTTATTTTTATAATAAAACGAAAACAAATCGCAATGTTGCTACTCTTTCGAGGTAATAACCCGAAAATGCAAGATGCACACATTTGACGATATAAGTAAGCGGGTTGGAACGGGGAGAGAGTGTTGGATGTGAAAGCGTGATCAACATGACTACAGAGCAGCCTGAGGAAAACGAGAGAAGAAACAATATTGACATCATACCATGCGATTCTGCAGCAGTTTTCTTCAAATGATAGCAGAAAACCAATGCTGTTCACAAATCATATTTCTTAGGCACAAAACTCGACCTGTTTGAGGTTATAGAAAATTAGGTGTATGAAACTTAGGTTATTGTGTTTTGACAAACTTCGTCAGCTGTTAGAGGGAGAAGATTACGGTCTTTAAATTGATAGCGACCACCATCTATAAGACATTCCGGTTTCATATTTCTACACCTGGTATTTGACGGTCGACTGTAAATGTTGTATTCCTTAGTATACGTGAGTATTATCAATATTATGTAAATGATTTGATCAAAAGTGAATTTCAAAGGTATGTCTTATGATTAAAAAAATTTATCGGGTTTATTCTTGATTAAAAATTATTAAAAGAAAATACAAAGCTGTTTCATTTCAATGAAAAGTTTAGTAAGTATCTGAGATTCCAACCAAAAAGTAAGACAGGTATATACAATATCATCGCTGCGTTATATAATCCAACCCTTACTCTTACACAATGTTTTTTCTGATGATTCAACTAAAGAAACAAACTTCAATAAATTTTCAGTTGGACAATATAGTTTTATTAATTATATACTATCATATAGTCTCTCTTCAATAATTATTTTCCAGCAACCAACAATCTTTTCTATTCCATTATCAGAAGAGGATGTTGATTTTTCTTGGAAAAATTTAATGAGTTAGGTTTGAACTTTTTGCATGTACTTTTAAATCTGCACCTTCACCATTATTTATTTCATATTCTCTCTTGGTGTACGTTGTTGTACAAAATCCACTTCTCATCCCCTGTCACTAGTTGATCTATGAAAGGGCTGTGGTTATTGCGGAATAGAAGAGAATGTTATCCGTCTAAGTCAAGAGATTCAGTGCCCAAGTATCGATCTTGGAAACGAATCCTTACTTTTTTAAATGGCAAAACCCGGTTGAATAATCAAAATACAGTCTCCCAGTAATCTTATTAGTCAAATTCCTTTTATTTTACTTTACCTAAACACAAATAATGTCATCATCAATGTTAGAAAACCTCATAGAGACCAATTTCGAATTTTCGGGAACCATTTTTAATCGTTCTGAGAGGAGGAGTATAGATAAACAACTTGCATGTTTATTTGGTCTATTCGAACAGTTACTCCTTTTATAATATTGTATAGTTTCACATACTACAAATGTATCTTTTAGTTTTCCATTTTTTAAAAAAATCTATCCAATTTTTTTTTTTTTTTGGATTATTGAATTTGAATTTTAACGTTGAAATAAAATTAGTTTTGTTGTAAGACTAAACTTTTTTAATTACAACTATATTTTTTGGTTTTTAATGACTTTTCTTAGAAAAACGAGCCTTTTCACAAAATAAAATAAAAAAATATAACGGTTTTTCAGCGTTTTTAGTACCCAAGCTGTTCATCCAAAAATTACTTTTATGAAATGTTTTTAAATAGAAAATTTAATGTATTTGACTTTTGTATAATTTGATCCACCACGAAAATGCATAGCTTTATAACTTTTTATTAAAGTTAAAAAAGATCGAAACTTTTGTAATTTTCATTTAGAACGTAGACAGAAGTAAAGTTCAAATTCCTAAAAAAAACATGTATAATGTGTGAGAAAGAAACTGCTATGTTTTCTTTCTGGTTAATTTGTTTGTCTATCCATTTTGTTGTATAATTTTTATCAGTTTATTATTCATTTGTAGTTGTATAGAAACTGTTGTTGTAACAGAAAGTGAATAAGAGTAAGAGGATTGAGATAGAGGAAAAGGGAGAGGGTTAGAATATAGTGAGACAGGTGTGGGTTGGATTTTCTAGGTTCTGTCTTTAATATATTACTAGAGAGCAAGTTTCGAATGAGAGATGGTGGGGCCCCAGGAATAACTCATCACCTCTAGAGTTGTCTTGACTAATTGATGTGGTCTACGATAACTCTCTTGATTATAATACCCGTCGTGTACATAAGGCGTATTTATATATATATATATATATATATATATATTTCACATACTGGGCATCAAAAAACAACATAAACAACAACAACATTGTCAACATTCAGAGTATCAAATAGAAAGATCTTATTATATTTTTAATTATTCGTACATAACATTATTATTTATTATAAAAAATACATAATAAATAATAAACAAAAAAACGACAGAGTTTATTTTTGATATTTATTGTTAAAAACTTTCTATTTTTTCATTAAATTAGAGAATTTATGAAATATGAAAATTGAAATTGAGACAGATCGATTACAATTAAAAATAATTATTTTTACAGTTATTTATATGTATAGTTATTCTCTATTTTGAATATGTATAGTATGATTATATTTATATATATATGTAAGAGGTTTTAAATATACCCAAGTTTTTTCGTAATTATATATACCTTATAGTGCCTGGTTCACCGATCTACTGTTTAAATAATTTAAAAGAATATCAATTAAAAAAAAATAGTCATAAAACATACAGCCCTTAAGCGTACTTATTAATGCACTACAAGACAGATAAATATGGCCTGTGGATATAACATAATATATATTTCGTAATTTGATTTGATTTATATTTATAATATTTGGTATTTAAGGAAGCGCTGTCTGATATGGTTGATGACGTCATTTAAATTTTTCCCGAGGCTGAAACCAATACAGATTGATTTTTCTTTATAAAAATTATCTATGGTGGGAATTTCAAAAAAAACCTTCGAGAGGTTTAATATTTCAAAAGTATAATAAGATAAGATATATATTTAATTATCCTATACATATTCAAATATAGGATAACTATACGTATATATATCTGTTAAAAATAATTATAAAATCATATTACACACATAAAATCATTAAACTATAGTATTACAGTATAATACAATTTATTATGTAAATCTTATGATGGTTACATATTCCGCAGGAGCTTCCGTTCAAATCAATTCACTGAATCTATGTAGAAAGAAAAATTTCAAAATTATCTTAAATACAAAAAAAAAAAATCTTAATTTGATTACCAAAGTCTCTATTTAAGCACCCAATAATAATCCACACTTTCTCTCTTCCTCTCTCTTTCTAATCATTTACTCCATGCTATTTCTAAATTAAATTATTGAATTGTTTGTTTGTTTCATTGGATTGAAACGTTCTAGCTCTATTTATAAATACCTTCATACAACCTATATATAATATCTTTAACTTAGAAAGATCAACAGACAATTCAAACGAGCAAATCTACATTCAGTCAGTTGCATAATCCGTACAGTTATACGCCCGGATAAACTCCCTCGAGAGAAAATTAAGGAGATATATATAGTTATATACAAATATAAATACAATATATAAATAAATAAATATATATATATATATATATATATATATATATAGAATATAGGTTATGTTTAATACAAACAAAATTCAGAAGAGGTTATCCTGTCTGTTATATTTATTTATTTTATCTTTGTTTAACTATTTATCTGTGTGACGTTACTGAACTCAGAAGTTCTTCATCACTACAACAATATATATTCCTCCAACTATTCAAATCCTGTTAATCCTCAATTCATTCCTCACATTTCCCAAATCGCACACTTTCATAATATAAGTATATGATGAAAATAAAAATATGCTGGGCCGCACATAAATATCATTTTACCTTTTTTTAGAACCATATTGAAAAATTTAAAAAAGTTGGAAAAGTCTATAATCACAAAATCATTTTATCTTTTTTTTCTTAGAACCATATTTAAATATTTTCATAATTTGCGTTTGGGCCGCATCTCAAAGGGTTTTGGGCTGGGGGCCGCAGTTTAGAAACCCCTGACCTATATATATATTGTAGGAAAATAAATTATAACTTTTTAGTTAATCATATCGAATTTCAGCTCTCAAGACAATTCAAATCGAAAATTAAATTTGAAATTCAAATAAACGAAAAGGCAAATTTGAATTAATCCTCAAAGTAAAAAAAAAGATAGGTACTTTCAAAAACTAATCTTATAAACTAAATATAAGATATTTATCCAATAAGTTAACCAAAATACATGATTATTAAAAAGGATTATTAACTTATATCTTCAAATAAATATTAATTTACCTCCTTTATAAATTGTACATATCTAGTATTAATGGCTTCAGTGTAAAATTCTGAATGGAATTTATTATTTTTCATCTGGATTGGAAAAAAAGAGAATGAATAGTTTTGTTTCGATTAAAATACCAATCGTTGAATAAAAAAAAAATACTCTGGAATAGGAATTTCGTATGGTATTTGCTTGAGGGGAAAATTTGGAAAGTAGTAGGCTACATCTAACTGGGCCTAGACTTTAATAGGATCCTGTTGGATGATAGCAAATAGTTGAACCCAATGGCAACTGGGAACGAGGAGCGGGACGAGCGCCCAGGGAAATCATTACAGGTACGATTACTCGTGGCATGCGTATGGGAGGAGGGGGTGAAGAAGGAATTTTGGTGATGGTTGGAATTATTCCTTCATGGTCAATATGTTACAATCATCTTGTCGTATTCATTTATACAAAAACTTATAGTTTATATTACAACGAAGAAATTAGAGAGAGAAAAAAAAATTAAAAATCATAATTATTATCTTTAAAACTTAAGTATTTTCGTTGAATAGTAAATTATTACCATAAAATGGTTTAAATTTAGTTTAAGAAAAGAAGTAAAACAAAATGAATGTTAGAGTAGCAGTTTTTAGTAACTATTTAAAAAGTTTATCAATTTCTTATTCCAACTTTGTCTCATCTAATTAAACTGACGAATGCAAATTGGAAATAAATTTCTAACTTGGAATAACTCACTTTTAAATAATTATTTGGAAATATATGAAACTTTTAAGTACAAATTTCATTCAAATTTGAAAACAAATTTTCTTTTCATTTTCATAATAAATATTTAATTATATAAAACTTAATTAAAACATCTAATTTACTAGGAGGGTTTTCTAGTGGTTTTAATTAATTCTGGTCCATCAAGTAAGAAAGAAGAAGAATCGAACCTCAGAAAATTCAAGGAAATTTATAAATTAAGTACCTGGAACACCCTTTAAAAAATTTATACAATTTTTAAACTTTAAAAATTATATAATTTTTTAATTATTTATTGCAATTATTAAATGAGTTTTCTAAAAATGTCATATCAAAAATTAAATTCCTAAAATGGTAAAAAGTAATTAAAATAACTCGATTTTCATTTCAAGATGAAAAAAATTTACTTGGTAAAATATTTGATCCTATATTATATATAAATATGTTTTTATAGACTTAAATGGCTTCATTTTTATAATTTTAAAAACAGCAATATCTTATACTGTTTCACCAAGGATTACTACTGCTAATAATATAAATTCTGAAATTATATATTACCATATATACTCTTTTAATATAAAATAAAATAAAATAATATATATAATATAAATTATTCAATTATTATTTATATATATATATATAAGTTTAATAATGTACTTATGAGACAACTCAACATTTCTATTTTGATATCGCTTGAATGAATTAAAATATTTTAAATTTAAAAAAAAAATATTTATATTATATTAATTAAAAAAGAATATGATAGGAGATAGCCGCCCTGTTCATTCGAGAAATATAAAATTTTTTCTTTTTATTTATAATAATTATATATTATATTATTTAAAATATTCTAAAAAAACTAATTTCAATTAATATACTACATGGACTGAAAAGTCCCGGGATTTTTCAATAGGTGGCACCACTAGAAAATGAACATGACTCATTTCGAGAGGCTCATCTGTCACTATATGTATGAAGTATCATGACATTTCGTTCATTCGTTTACAAGCTACAGCCGTTTGAGTGACACTACTTTCACCTTCATAAGAAAAATGAAAAAATAGGAATATCCCGTCTTGATTAAACATTTTTCTCGAAGGAGCAGATGTGGGATAACATTCCTGCAAGCACTGCAATGATTGTTCACAAGTTTTTCCCATTAAAAACAATGTTTAATCAAGACGCGATATTCCTGTTTCTCCATTTTTCTTATAAAGGCGAAAGTAGCGTACTTCATACATAAACTACTGACAGATGAGCAGTATCTCGAAATGAGTCATGTTCATTGTCTAGTGGCGTCACCTATTGAAAAATCTCAGGACTTTTCAGCCCATGTAGTATAATTTAATATTTTTAGATCAAATTAATTCAACAATTTTTTGAAATAATGTAATATATTTTCAACGAACTTAAGTGAAAAATCGTTCAGTCTGTGTCGTTCTGTCCGACATCAAACTCAAAATTTTGAAATTCTGACTTCAGATTCGGAAAGAGCATCGAAAAGTAGTAAGTAAAGTGCCTTTCATTTTTTGATACCCCCTCGGGAACATGGTCAAAATGGCGTCCAAAGTTGAAATTTTTAATATTTAAAAATGCGAAATTTTAAATTCTGATTTCAGATTCGAATAGTGTATCGAAAAGTATTAATGTAAAGTGTTTTTTATTTTTTGATATCACTTCAGGAACATAGTCAGAATGGCGTCCAAAGTTAAAAATTTTAAAATCAGGCCTCAAATTAAATAATTACTGGCACGTCGCTAAGCAACCCAATTTCGACGATTGTGGAATACACGCAATAATTAATATGGCTCTCAAATGCTCAGATATTAATCCGAGTCAAAATCATAACGCTCCAAATCAAAATTTAAGAAATTTGGTAAAACAATGGTTTGAGACCGGCCTCATAGAACTTCCCGATACTATTGCTAAAGTCGTCCAAAAGAAGACATTTTTACTCAACTTTTAGTTACTTAATTATACATTTATTATTATAACCAGTTTTCTTTTTTTGTAAATATTCAATTAAATATGTAAATAAATTGAAATGTATTATAAATTATATAAATATCATTAAATTCTAATAATTATAAAATTTTATCTATTGACATTGTTTTTTAAAATAATAAAATAAATTTTTAAATATAAACATTTTTTGTAATTTAATTTATACTACAAATTTAAAATAAATAATTTTATTCAATAATATTTATATTTAATCTTGACTTATTTATAACTTAAATTAATCCGAACTTAAGTTCGTTTTGGCAATGCAAGCTTGCGCATTCCCAGATGTTTTAACTATCATTTTAAATGAATATCAATATTAAAGAGAAAAGTTAAATTTCAATTTCAATTATTTGTACTTACCAATAAAATTAAATTTAAAAACCAGAAGCTTAAATCCCTTAAATTATGAATAATTGTTTTCTATTTAAAATAAATTTAGAAATAAAATAAAAGTAATTCATTTTTTATAAGTTTATTAATTATTATTCATAATCTAAAAACAATTATTATTAATACTGATAATATTTTGTATACTTAATGAAAATTATTACGTAACTTAAAAAAAAATATTAAATTTAAAAAGTAAGTATATAAATAATCTATTATAATATATAAATATATTTCTAAAAGAGAATGTTACTCTGAGATAATAATTATGTGGGCATATGAAGAAAAGAGATACATTTGTATTTCTTTGAAATGAATCGTTGTTTCATGCTGAAATATTTCTTCTATCCATCCCCACCGGTTGCTTGTTTGTGAATAAACAAAAGCTCACATATACAAGAAAAACAGCATTGTCTGTGTTTTGTTGTTGTTTTGATAAACATCTGTATGTGATGGAAAGTTTGAAATCTCTTTAGGATGTAATAGATAAGGCCTTTTAAGAAGGAGAGTTGGTTGGTTCCTATATTATAATCTATCTACATGGATGGGTGCTGTACTACTGAGAGGGGAGGGGGGGGGAGAGAATAGAGACTGAATGCGCGCATTCCCTTCTCTACAAATTCGCCAACAACAGTTATCACTGTTTACGGTTGTTCTTATGTTGTGTTAAACATTAAAGCAAATGAGTCGCTACAACAAATAACAAAAACAATGATATTAACACATTTCTACTTCTTATTGTGCAATAGAACAACATTGAATTTTGAACTTTTTTTTTTCTATGAAAATATTGAATTGTTTTATTAAAAAACAAAACAAACAAACATACAAAACACAATTAGCTTAATGACAAGCTCATAACTATAGTAAGATTTAATTACATTTAACTCAAGTAAGCATGGATATCCCACACTTTTCCTATACTAATAAAATTTTTACTAAAAAAATAATTATAATTATGATATATATATAATTGTAATTTTCACTTTAAGTTATATTATAGTTTTTATGTTTTTATCTCATATTTTTCTATCTAATTTTTACTATTTCGCCAGATACGATCACGGAAATTTTCGATGTCGAGATTTTGATGTTTTTATATGCTTTGAAGGTACCTGAGTCATTTTCTCTAAGGTTGAGAAAAATGACTCTCAGTTTGTGTGTGTATGTAGACAAGAAATGTAGCTATTTCGAAAGAGGGTCATTACCTACAACCATTTCATTTTTTTTTCCTCGAAACTGACAGTAAAAATAAAAATATATGTTTGATAGTTTTTCATTTAATTAAAAATTGTATAAAACTGCTATATATAGAATTTCAGCTTGATTGAATCGCTGAAAGTACTTGAATTATTTTTTTAACACGTTGACTGGCAATCACGCACCAGCACGTGACGTGCTACCATCAACAAAGAGCCATACACGCGCTGGTTTAATCAATATTATCTATTAATTTTAATTTATAATTTAATTAATTAAATTTAATTTAAATATAATATATGTTAATTAATCCAATACAAAATTGCGAGATAGTCGAGTGGAGACATTCCAGATTTTTTTATTTATAAAAATTTGGGATTTAAACTCATTTTAGCCAGTTTATACATTTATTTTATAATCTTTTACACTAACTCAAAAATGATTTTGTAAATGTTTGTGGAAGTGATAGGAAACCTCTTCCTCATGTTCAATACAACAGCATTTCAACACTAAGTTTCAGTATTGATTAAAGTATCTATTTTAGTTTCATTGGGATAAAAATATTATAAATACTTCTATAAATATATTGATCAATAAATTAAGTTATTTATAAATATTTCTAATTTGAGGCTATTCACCAAAATAACAATTTATAAATTTAAATAATTTTATAAATTTATTTAAATATTTTTTATTTTTAATTTTATAGATTAGAAAGTATATTAATATTATATTATTTATAAACTCTTTGGAAAAATAAATAAAAAATTTAAATCAAAATATTTATCACATATTTCTTATTTATATATATAAAAAAATTCTTTATTATTTTTAATTATTATCATAAAAGAGTTTATTTAAATTAGATGGAATTTCTTTTAAAAAAACTTATAATATATTTATGTATCTCTCTGGGTCTTCGGAACTCGAAAGTTCTTTCCTACAGCAATCATATTTTTCCAAACACTCCTATCCCACTCTCATCCAACTTTTTTACCGACTGACGATAGTAAGGGAGGTATTCTTTTCACACCAAATTTCACATGTGGAGATTTTTAAAAATTTCCATGAATCATGCAGTTTGTATAGTTTTATCCTCGAGAAAAATCATCTTCATTAGTTTTTTCTTAATTAAAATTATATGACGTCATCCAGCCCTTCATGACGTAACATCCAGCGCCTCCTTATATATTATAATTAAAAATATTTATGTTAAATCCACATCTGTTTTTTATTGCATTAATAGATATTTTAAAATTATTTGAAATTGTTTCTGAAGCTGGAAACTAATTTATTTCAAACCATCGGTTGGTTCTGTGCCTGGCCACAGGTAAACTAATTCATATTTCAATTTTTTCTTTGTTTTTTTTTTAAATTAAAATAAAAAAAATGTTTTATTCATTAATATAGTTAAGAAATTGCGTTTGAATTATCTCGTATCATCTTCTGACTTAACTTGGATGTCTCTATAAAATTCCAGTTCATCAGCGAATGTTTGTGTAACTAGTGAAAGGATGGTGGATGGAAGACAAGAGTGTGGGTAGATGGTAGAGTTTTCATGGATTTCCGTCGAGATTGACTCGTGGCATACCAACAAGACGTTAATGAGCAAACCCAACGAGAGTCACGGTCCTTTTGCTTGAGTCAATAACACCAAAACAATCTGCAAGAGGGTCGTACAACTTGGATAGCCATGTAGTAGGGTAGGTGGAGGAAAGGGGGGTTTGTTCTGTTCGTGTTTCACTTTCAATCCCGTTGAGTTTGGACGTAGTGAGGGGGAGGCGAGAAGGGGAGAGGTTTTTGTCTACTGACTCTCCGGGGAGTCTCCAGGAAAAAGACGCATTGCGTCGTTGTCTTGGTTGGCAAAACCAAAACGGCACCACGCAAATTGTCCGAGCGCTGATCTAATTAGCACTGACCACCAACGACACCCTCCCCCCACCCGTTCACCCTTCATCCGTGCTAGAGTGGAACAATTAGCAACAACTATTCAAGACAAACTAAATCCCCGATTATTAAGCCATTACGCCTTTTTGTCTTCATTGAATACCCTCTTCCTAATAGGATATTTAATTACCTTCAACCTCACCAATCCAATTGAAATGACATCATTATTAATTACAAATAAATTTATAATTATAACGACGTAACATTTCAATTAATGTTGCATATATTTCAAAAACAAAAAAATAATCCCTCAAATGGGACACATCATATCAACAAATCGAAAATCACTTTCTCAACACAAAATTATATTTTACATTGTATTTCAATTTTTCTCCTTAAATTGACTGAATAAAAAAATAAAAATAAATAAATCTATTTCATTTTACTAATTTTTTTTTAAATTGTTAATTTTTCATTCTAATTATATTATTCACACTTTATCATAGAATAAAAAAAAATATAATAATGATTTTAATTTTGCTAATATATAATTCACTTTTATAAAAAATTGCCGAGGCTATTAAAATATAATTGCAAAATCTCATTAGCAGCCGTGCGATGATAGATTTTTACTTCAATTAATAATTGAGAAGAATGGAGAGATTGAGAAAGAAAGAGAGAGAGAGAGAGAGAGAGACTAGCATTTTATACTCACACTCTTTTTAACGCTTTTGCTCTCCTCCATTCTCAATCAGCTCTCCTACCCCTTCCTCATAAGGAACTAATACCTACATTCAC
Source organism: Labia minor (assembly GCA_963082975.1). Lineage (NCBI taxonomy): Eukaryota > Metazoa > Arthropoda > Insecta > Dermaptera > Spongiphoridae > Labia > Labia minor. The sequence continues at coordinate 63,186,448 of OY720346.1, read as the reverse complement.
CTTGTAAATGAAAAAAGAGAGAAGAATGGTGAACCGATTTCAAAAAAAAAAATAAAAAATAAAAAACTTTATAAAAAGTTAAAGAGAAAAAGAGAATGGTGAGTAAAAATAACAAAAAGCCTTTGTTTTATTTTATTTTTTTTTTTTTTTTTTGATATATTTCTGTATTTAGATAGATTTATTATCTAATTATGTTCTATCATTTCTATTCTATTCTATCAATAGTTATCAAAAGTTTTGGTTATATAAATTGGTTAGTTAGTTCGTTTAGTTACATAGGTATATTCTGCTAAAACACTTAAATCTTAAATTATATTATATATTCATAATTGTTTTAATTGGTATAATAATAATTAATAATACAAAATGTATTATTAAATTTATCTAATTTTAATTCATAATTTCTTTTTATGATAGTAATATAATATTACATAGGATAATTTTATGTAATTAAAAAAATATTAATTAAATTAATTAAATATTATTTTATCCTTCAAAATATTTCTATTTGATGATATTGAGAATTCAAATATTATTTAAGAATTTGTAAGTTAAAGATTCAAACCTGGTTGAACCAATTTGCATAAAATTCCGAGTATTTTTATTAATCTCTATACAAGGCTTTATTAATATCTAAAAAAAATTTTAAAAATTGATCAAAAACATTAGACACGGGGCAAGGGTGGAGACTGCATAACGAGGAATTGCATGATCTCTATGTATCTTCAGACATAGTTAGGATTATAATATCGTGAAGGATGCGATGGGCAGGGCACGTGGCTAGAATGGAATAGGAAATAATGGTGATAAATATATATTGGTGGGGAGACCGATTGGGAAACATCCGCTTGGAAGACCAAGGACGCGGTGGGTGGACAATGTAGAAAGGGACGTGAGAGAGATAGGAGAGAGTAGGGATTGGAGGGTAGGGATACTTGAAGAAGTGTGGTTGCTGCAGCCAAGAACTTTCGAGTTCAGTAGAGACACAGAGATAGATAGATGAAAAACACTGCAATGCTTACCTATGAAAACTGTTCACACATTTTGGAAATTTCAATATTTCACCACCAGAATTATTAAATTTTATAAGTGGCTAGAATGAGTAACAAATTCTAGAGAAAAATTTCTAAAGTAGTTTGAGAGAGAGAGAGAGATGTGAGGGAGTTGGGAGAGAGTTGGACGGTTGGAGAAATGTGGATGCTTCCAGTACAGAAAGCGCTAGGGTTTCTTCTAAGGGATGAAGACCACTTTGAAATCTTAAAACAAATGAAAGTAAAATACTCATGGAAGATTTTCTTATATTTCTTTATATACCAAATTAAACACCATCGAATTATAATAAAAACAACAATAATAAAATGAAATATTTCACTTTTAATTATTTTAAATATGTAATTAATAATAATTATTTATTTATTAAATTATAAAATAAAAACAAAATGAAAAAAATAAAATAAATCTATTATATTCAGACTTTCAATCAAATATTTTTTATCACTTTGGGGATACAGCGAGAAGGTATCCAGAGTCGAGGAGGTAAGAGTTGGTGCATGAGGGGTGGCGGTCAGGAAAGCGGGTTTACCCCCTCCTCCTAGAGTGATTTCTCCTCCACCACAGTCTTCTACTCTCTCAAACGTTCTGGGTGATAAAAAAGTAATTTTGACAAAGATTTTTATATTATTTATTTATTCTTTTTTTTGGAGTTGGACATCTCAATAGTTGAGATTCACCCACCTCTTACAATATTTATCGAAGTTAGGTTAGTTTAGGTATATATATTGTAATATATATATATATATATATAATTAATTAATTAATAATTTATATCAATATTAAATGTTAAAATTTAATTAAGGAATGGTAGGGGCAAGCGCAGGAACTGCTTGGGGTGGGGGTCGACTCATACACCAACTCTTACTTCCTCGACTATAGTTGAGAAGAGCATGGCAGTGAATGTAGACAGCCAGTATATAATAATAATAGTAAGTTAAACCAATATATATATATATATATATATATTTATTTATTAATTTATTAATTTCAAATAAAAAAACTATTTCTTTTTACAAATATTGTTGAATTAATTAGTCTAAGTATAATTTGCATATTATGTAATTCTAATACCAGGATTGATATTTCAGTAATTACTGTTATTATTACTAATCTAATGAAATGGAACGAATCCCTTAATTTAGATTATTATTTTAATTAATTTACATATTTAATTTGATTTTTAATAAAGACAGATAAAAGTATACTAAACATTTTCACAAAGTAAAAAAAAAAAAATTAATCCTTCCTTTACATCTATTTCAACTCTTTTTTTATTTCGACTGTGTGGTTATTTTCTGCTTTATTGAGGTCGTTTATTTATTTAATTATTTATTTTACATTATCTTTTGTATATATTGACACAATCAACCAATTTAGATATTAATATTTCTCTACCATTTTTAATTCCTAACAAAAAAAAAATCAATCATATAATTATTTAAATTTTCATTTAATAATACAATATATTAATTTCTATCCTTTATGTCAACAATAAATAAATAATATATATATAAAAACTTTTTTCATTACTTTAACAAATAATAATAAAAAATAAAATTAACTTTAATATATTTTGAACAAATGAAAATTATTTTTATTCATCTCTGGTTGGATATTTTTCTTTTTTTTTTAGATATAATAAAAGGTAAAGAATACGTATATATTTCCCTTTCTTTTAAATTTATTCTCTTGTCCAGTTTTTCTCTTTATAATATATATATATATTTATATTATTTTATTATACCTCTGGCCTATTAGATAATAAGAATACTCCTCGAAAGTAATTTTATCTAAATATAAATATATAGAGAGAAATATGTGGATGGAGGATGGGCGGAGGATTTATTTTATGACTGAATATTATCATAAATTTGAATTCAGTTTGAATATTTTTTCTTTTTTATTCTATCTATTTCTTTCTTTCTTCCTTTTCTTATTAAATGACCGTAAATTTTGCTTTTTTATTTATATTGTAGTTTTATTTTTTTTAAGAAAGAAATTTTGATGAGGTTCACACGCAGTGGCGCATCAAAATGAAGTGAAATGAATTTAAAACCGCGACATCTAAAATGTCTTTGGAAATTGATATATATATATATATATATATATATATATATGTATATTAAATATAAAATGTAATTTTAATTACTCAATTCTAAAATAATTCTTTTTATGAATTAGCAAATAACAAAAAATATAATACTAGTGTTTAATACTATTATATTATAATGAAATGGGCAGGGCACGTGGCTAGAATGGGAGAGGAAAGAATGACGAAAGCAATATTGGTGGGGAGACCGATTGGGAAACGTCCGTTAGGAAGAACAAGGCCGCATGGATGGAAAATGTAGGAAGGGATGTGAGAGAGATGAGAGAGGGTAGAAGTTGGATGGTTGTAGCTCAGGATATAGGGACATGAGCTCATAATATCACCTGTCTCTTTTGATTCATTCTCTGATCTCTTAAAAAATTCATCTTATTTTATAATAAAGGCCATCCTTTAAAAATGGATAAAAAAAAGAAAATAAATAATTCATAAATATTTATCGACCAAATCATTTGCAATGCATTCTTTAAATTTTAAAGTTTCGTGGTTTTTGTTTAATGTCTACAACGTAATCTTCTGCTAGAAAATTTCACATGAAATTGAGAGAATGGCCTGTACACGGACACAGGATTTTAGAACGTGATTGCAAATATATTCTCTGTGTAAAACTGTAGTAAAACTACTGTAAACTGTAGCCTGGCACAGAACCGACCGACGATTTGAAATAAATTATTATCCAAACAACATTATATATATAAAGTATAAAAAAAATTTTTTTAAAACTTGAATTAAAATGACTAAATTATATATTGTCTTGGTTTTTATTTTCAGTTTAATTACTCAATTATTAATTACTACTATATTTTAAGTGAAAAATTTCCGACAATGAATATAAAATTAATACTTTGTAATCTGCCACTTCGGGCTTTCAGATATATAACAAAAGTTGATGAATTCATGCTACTGATGCATTAAATAGATATACTAAATTATATTAAAATCCGTTGAGCCGTTTGAGCTGTACACGTCTATTCGGACACACAATGAACAGACCAACGGCCGGACAGATAGCATGGAAAAAAAATTATTTTTTCTGTTAACAAAATACATGATTCGTGGAGATATGTAAAAATTTACAGAAGTGAAATTTGGTGTGTAAATAATACCTTCGTCGGTCGTTAAAAAAAATAATAACATAAATTATTTTTATCCATAGTTTTAATTAATAATTAATATTTGTAAATTTTTAATTATATGAAAATTTTAAATCTATTAAAATATACATACCTATGTAATATAGAGCATAGTCTGTGAATAACTTTTAAACAGATTATTTATTATTTAATATAAAGTAGCATCGGAAATTTAACCATTTAGTGGCTTCGTTCTTATAAATTACCCTCATTCACCCTCTTTCCTGCTTTTCGCTATACATCCGAGTTCTTAAAGTATCAAATTTATTTTAATATAATAATAATATATCAAGTTATAAATAAATAGGCAACATGCTTATTTAAATATTTTTTTTATTAATTATTATTACTATAATTATTATGGATGGTATTGCCATTACGAAAATTTTCGATTTCGAGATTTTGATGTTTTTATACGTTTTGAAGGTCCCTGAGTCATTTTTACTAAGATGAGAAAAATGTCTGTCTGTCTCTCTGTGTGTGTGTTTGTATATAGACAAGATTACGCAAAAACGGTTTGAGCTAGAATCATGAAATTTGGTATACGGGCATTATACAAAATTCGTAGTTTGAGAAATGTAGCTCAACCGGAAGAGGGTCATTACCTACAATGTTTTGATTTTTTTTCCTCTAAAGTGAAAGTAAAAATAAAGTTATATGATTGATAATTTTTCATATGGTTAAAGATTGTATAAAACTGCTATATATAGAATTTCAGCTTGATTGAATCACTGAAAGTACCGGAATTAATTTTTTAAAACTACTGCAAATCACGCGCCAGCACGTGACGTGGTGCCATCAACAAAGAGCCAAACACGCGCTGGTTTAATCAATATTATTTATTAATTTTAATTTATAATTTATTATTAATTAAATTTTTAATTAAAATATAATATATTATGTTATTTAATCCAATTCAAATTGCGAGATAGTCGAGTGGAGACACTCCAGCTTATTTTTTTTTTGTTTATATTTTTTTAATTGTTTACATTTGATTTTGTCAATTTTTTGAGATTTGTTTTTCCATTCATCATACTTGACATTTTTAAAAAATCATAATAAATAAATCTACATCTATGATTGGTTATTTAAAAATTTCATATCTCTCTCTGATGATATTGCAATTTGTGTAATGATTGGAACAATAAAATAAAAAAAAAAAATACTGAAATGAATTAAAATTATTTATTGCAATTTGTAAAATGTCTATCCTATTTATATATGTGTAGTTAGAGAGGAAGTGAGAGAGAAAGAAGGGAGTGGGGGCGTGGTTGTATATGAATGAATAAATGAATGAATACATAACTCTACATTGCTGTTAGTTACCTACTGGTTGTTATACATATAATATTATTTACATCGATGCCAATGAAATGTTAATGTTAATCATTTAAATGGCAGACAATTTTATTTTAATGTTTAATTGAATGACGATGGTGGAAATCCATTTATCTTAATGTCGTCAGTCGACGCGTGAAAACAAATGCTCTTAACCATTTATCGTTGATGATGCCATCGAGGAAATGAAATCGCAGATAGATAAGGGTGGGGAAGAATAGGGTGAGTGAGGGCAGATGGGTAGCAAAAGAAAATCGAGGGAGGATGAATACAAACAAAAAAAAATAAAAAAAAGTAAATGTGGTCGGATATGAAAGGAAAGGAATAATTAATTCAATTTAATTTTGAAACAAACATTGAACATATTATTATTATTATTAATATTATTATTACTATCTCGCCAGAGATGGCATTGAGATCACGAAAATTTTCGATTTGGAGATTTTGATGTTTTTATACGTTTTGCAGGTCCCTGAGTCTTTTTCTCTAAGGTTGAGAAAAATGGCTTTGTGTGTGTGTGTAAACAAGATTACGCAAAAATGATTTGAGCTAGAATTATGAAATTTGGTATACAGGCATTATTCAAAATTCGTAGTTTTCTTTCAACTTTTGAGAAATGTAGCTCAACCGGAAGAGGTTGTTTTGATTTTTTTCCTCTAAAGTGAACGTAAAAATCAAGATATATGTTTGATAATTTTTCATATGATTAAAGATTTTATAAAACTGCTATATATAGAGTTTCAGCTTGATTGAATCACTGAAAGTACCGGAATTATTTTTTAAAACGACTGCAAATCACGCGCCGGCACGTGACGGGGTGCCATCAACAAAGAGCCAAACACGCGCTTGTTTAATCAATATTATTAAATTTAAATAAATATATTTTAATTTATAATTTAATTTGTTATTTGTTTAAATATATGTTATTTAATCCAATTTAAATTGCGAGATATTCGTGTGGAGACACTCAGCTTATTAAATAAATAAAAAATATATTTTTTTCATAATTTTTTACAATTAAAGAATTAAACGTAAAAGAAAACGTTAAAGAAATATTTTTTTTTTATTAATTATTACTTGTAAAATTGTTAAAATTTGGAAATTCAAACATTATCAATTTTTATAATTGTAGAATGTTACTATTTGATATTTCTTTACAAATTTTAAAGATCTCACAAATTTATATCTAACATTTTTATGAAGACATTTGTGTGTTTATGTCTGTGAGTCCATTTTGGATGACTAGTTTTACGATAATATAAAATATATCATTTATTTTTATTATAGTGAATTTTCATCTTAATAAATCACCAGGTATTTATTTTTAATTCAAATAAATCATTAATTTGAAAATTTATTTTTTTATTTATCTAACGGATGCGTTTATTTATATTCAATTTGAAATAATAAACAAATAAAAATATTGTCAAATTTTCGAAAAAGATAATATAGGTTCATATAATAATATAAACATATAATATAAATTAAAAAAAAAGAAGAAAAATATGAAAATTTCAAATAAAATGTATAAAAATGAATTATAAATCAAATAAATAAATGAAAGAAAAAATTTTAATTTTTAATTAAATCATATTTGCTGACAATATTGGATTAAATAAAATTGTCAGTATTAAATTTCATATAAGTAAATTGCAAGATAGTTTTGAATAATTATTATCAAAAATTCTTCAGAATATATAATATAAAATAAATAAAAATATAAATTTTAAAAATTTTTTTTTTAATTTAAATACAGAATCGTTATATATACATTTGCGGGATATAATCTAGTTATATATTCTACTTTTTCTTTGATATATAAGTGCGGGCACCTATTTCTCCAAAATTCATTCAGCCTACGGGTCATAGTTTTCTTTCAACTCTCTCTTCCTGGGTCTTCCCTAACTTCGACTTTCTCGGGATGGTTTATCGCTAATATTTTCGGGAGACGGTCGATCTGCATTCTGTCGACATAGGCTGGCCGACATCTTCTTCTCACATGGACTCTACTATATCCTGAAGACTGCTTATTTTCGTAAGGTGTTCGTTGCAGATTATATCATGCAGGGTCTTCGAATGTATAGCTCTTATAATCCTCATCTCAGATGTTCAGAGAAGATATTTTGTAACGGTGTTGACTGCGATTCAGCCCCATACATAAATATCGGGCGTATACATGTCTTTTATTTACAGATTTTACTATCGGTAGTCACAAATTTATTTTTTCAAATTAGATTGGAGAGACAGCCCGAGATTTTTTCACCTGTGATGACTTGTGATTTGTCTTATTCCTTAAGGTTCTGCCTACTAGAGATCTTTGATAGTTAAAATTAAACTGTTGTTAACTATTAAGTTTACACCTAAGGGAAGCTTTAGCAATAGTCATACACTTTATGCGAGGTCTGTTCAAAAGGAAAGATGAATTTTGAATGCTGTGTACATTCGATTATCGAATTTTTCTGTTATGTTGGTACACATATGTTTCTCATATGTTGACATTATCAGCCATTATGGATTAGTAGTTTGTTTTTGATAACCCAAAAAGTTAGTCACGTTTTTGTGTGTTCTTTGATTTATATGTGGTATTATTTACAAAATTCCTTTATGAATAAACACAAAAACAAAAGTTTTAATAATTTAATTCCTTTGTTTATTTTGATTTCAATATTTTAGTTTTTTGATTAGCATAATATTTCTCTATCAAAATATAATTAAATTTTGCGTTAAAAATGGAATAAAGTGTTCCAACGCACTTTTATAAGAAGGTCGAGAAGTTCGAACAAATGTGAAGATTTTGCTCAATGTTTTCTTCGATTACAATGGCGTGTCATGAGGTCTTGTCAACAGGTCATACTGTTAATAAGGAATACTAGCAGGAACGTTTACTATCGGTAGACACAAATTTGCAAAATGCGGCTCAAACGATCGGAATTGTGGAAAAACAAATCATAGATTCAGCATCACGATAATGCACCAGCATCATTGCTTAATTTTTTTGCCTAAAACAAAAAAAAACACCATATCCATGCCTCAATCACCGTATTCATCAGATTTGGCTCTCTGTAACTTATTCCTATTCCCAAAACTGAAGAGACCAGTGAAGTTTTGCCACAATTGATGAGATAAAGTCAGAATCGAAGAACGAGCTGATGGGCATACCGAAAAGCGCATTTCACAAGTGCTTCGACGATTGGAAGAAGTGCTAGCATTAGTTCATTATATCTGAAGGGAATTACTTTCAAGGGGTCCAAATGGATGTTGATGAATAAATAAATACTTTTCGAAATAATTCAAAATTCACCTTTTCTTTTGATCAGACATAGTATATTGTAAATCAATTATTTTTAATTTATTATAGTGAAAGAAAGAGATAGAAGCATAAGATTAAGTCGAGAATCTCAAAATTGAACAAATTATAATTTTGATTTTGCAAATTCTTTTGGAAATAATTTTGGATATTTCTTAGGAATTGACATTTTCAGTTAATACTAAACAAATACACAGATTAACTTCTAAAATATTTTATTAAATCATTTCAAGTTTAAAAAAAGACAAGAAATGTATATATGATAATATATGGTACACGATATATATATATGCTTGACATTAAGTTAAATAAATAAGATGGAATAGAGAAGGTGTGTGTGCAGGAGGGTGTGAATTTTTACTTTCTTATAAAAGTATCGATATTTTATTTATAATAAAGTGAAAATATAATTGCATTTATGTGCCATGTTTCTGCTTGCTATGGGTTTGCCATTTCAATCCCCCTCCCTCCTCTCCTCTATTCTCTTCTTCTCATTCATTCGGTTGCTGAATGTCAGTTTGAATTGAACATCTCAGGGCGTGTAAAATTACATTAAAGAAGTCAAGTTGACTTGGTTGAAATGGGTAAATATATGTGTGTGAGTGTAAGGATGCCAGTCAACAGGAACACGTTGTCTATGTCATGGAAAAGCGAAATATTATAACTGCGGTCTCATCTGCCCTTGCATGCTATTTTACTGATGCTGCTCCTGCTGATGCTACCATCTCACTCAACGAGTTTTGCAATTTCAAATGACATGAACATTAACCCTCACTCATATGGGACTCCTTTCTTATTTATTTAACACTTTAATTTATTTATTTCTCATTTTTACTCTATATGTAAACTCTGAATTTTTTTATATATGTAAATATGTATATTATATATATATATACAGGGTGTCCCAAAATGAAAGAGCAGATTTCAATTTCGTATTACAGACAAACTATGAAAGATAGAAACACATTGCGCATGTCATTGGATAGAAGAAGGTTCAAAGTTTTGACACTACATCACTACACTCAACATGACCGCCATGTGTTGCTCGAGAAATATCGAAACGGTAGTCCATTTCATTCCAAACACGCATCAACTGGTCCCTGTTTATTAAATTGACAGATTCAATAATTCGATTTCGCGGATCTTAAAGAGTAGCTGGCATAGGTTGGACAAACTCTGTCTCTTTTATGTACCCCCACAGAAAAAAATCACAGGGAGTAAGATCTGGGGACCTGGGAGGCCAGAAACAATGAACAAGGTTTTCTTGTGCACCTCTCCCAATCCAACATTGTGGAATGTTGTTGTTGAGATAACGCCGTACCTCATGGTGAAAGTTCAACGTTGAACCTTCCTCTATCCAACGACATGCGCAATGTATTTTTATCTTTCATAGTTTGTCTGTAATACGAAATTGAAATCTGCTCTTTCATATATTTTGGGACATCCTGTATATATATCCTATATATATTATCGGAATTAATTCATTTATTTTTTCTAATTTTAAATCTTATCTGATTGAAAAATAGACTTGAGTCCCACTCCTTATCATTCAGGAAAAAAAAAAAAATATTTTCTAAATTTTATAAAAAATAAATCTTTGGAATTATTATTACATTAAATATATATATAGTTTTTGTTTTATTTTACGATATTTTACAACTATAAATTGTAAAATGAATAGTATTTATTATCTATATACGCGTGTATGTGGGTGTACTTGTGCCTTCTGCTTCTCGTTTGCATAAGACAATTTGCATGACAAATTTCAATAATATTACCTAGTCAGACTCTATTCAATAAAGATATTTGCTTTCTTATATATGTAAATTCAATTTCGAATAATGTTAAATTTACGAAAATGACTATAATATGCATTTTTTTCTTTTGACTTAATAAAAAATTTAGACACAGGGAAGAAATTATTTTATTTTTATTTTTATTTTTTTTTTACATATTTCTTTATTTATTTATTTTATTTTTAGTTCATAATGATTTTTGGAATTTTTGATGATTGTCACTCACTGATCTTCAGCACCCTTTTTTTAATTTCTCCTGTTCAGTCACACTCTCCAAATGTATAAATATAAACAAATTTTAATTCGTGGTAATTGTACATATGTATGTCATAGATTTGGATACAACTAAAGAGTGGATTCCTTTTTTAATTCCAAAGAAACTTTTCTAATTTACGAGATAAATATTATTAAAAATTCAATTTAGCTACCATATTTATAGTGTTTTATTCATTTGGCCAGTAGAGGACTTCACTAATTTTCTGTGTTTTTTTTTGTTTGGATATAGGAAAATTAAAAAAATAATTCATTAAATAATCAGCCTATATCCAAACCGATCCGACAAAACCGAAAATTAGTGAATAAATGAATAATTAGTGAATTAGTTTATAGAATATTACTTAATGGTTGCACAGTTCGAAGTTCATAACCAGCTAATCTGTCAAACTTTAATAATTTTTATCTTGTAAACTAGAAGCGACCTGGAAATTGCATAAGAAAAGTTTCTTTGAAATTAAAAAAGGAATCCACTGGTATAGTTTTATCCAAATCTATGACATGTTAATTAATATATACAATTACATTATTCTTTATTAAAATACTCCTTATTCATCTACTCAAGTTTGAGTACAATTTTTTTTAACTTAAATATTAATTCATTATTTAAATTTAATTAATTAATTTTAATTTTATGTGGGATAAAACAATATCCCTTAAATAAGTAATTTAGCATGATATAACTTTATCAATGACAAAGTTAGTAGAGGGTTGGCTTAGAAACTTCATGTCTTCGGAATATAACATTTTTTTTTTTTGATTTTCAAATTTCAAATAATTTTTTAATTCTTTAAGTAAAGTGTTAGAAGTTTTAAATTGCATTGATTGCAAAAAAAAAATATATTATTTGAAGAAATAGTTTTCCCGGAAAATTTCGTTGACACTGAAATTGATAAAAAAAATACTAAATATTTTCTTATACAATTCGTAAAAATGAAAAAATAATTTAAACTAAAGCGTGTATTTCGATAAATTTCATTTTAATACCTATACTTTAAATACTGCTTAAAAAAACTTATAAGCCATTTTGTGGTAAATTGTTTTTATTTTATATGTTTATGTTCTTTTTTGTGTATAACTTTCAAGGCAATAGTATTTATTTTCTATTCAGTAATGTTGGTTCCTTTGTGTCTTTGACGTAGGAAGTCAATCCGCTCATTAAATTTGAACTTTTTTTTTTCTCAACACACAACCACCCTTCTGACTTCCAAATCTTCTCCCCCTCCTTTCTAAGAAGCGTCTTCTTCTCTCTAGATTATAGAAAAAAAATCCTAGAAGAGAAATCAAATTGCAAGAAAAGAAGACAACAAACCATTTGGATCGGTAGAGTATACTCTGGGAAATAAAGTTTTCAAAAGAACCCTACTTCTCCCTCTTTTCCCTTCTGTTCTTCACTTCGTCTCGCCTACACTTTTACTCCTTATTCCTCTCTATCCAACTACTTGTTACCCCCAAGCTGACTGGAATACGCAAACATTTTCCTTTTATTAAATGTCAAAACATTTGCACAAAAAAGACACTCATACAACCCTCAAATAACTTAAAAGAGACTTCAATCAGGTAGACAATCAAGAAATTGGGGATTACATTTTATATTTGTATAGGTTCAAAATTTTCAATAGTAAATTAAGTTGTAACTAATTTTTTAAGTAATCATTTAAATATAATGAAATTTATATAAAAATAAGCTACTCGACTATCTCGCAATTTGAATTGGATTAAATAACATATATTATATTTAAATTAAATTTAATTAATTATAAATTAAATATTATAAATTCAAATTAATAAATAATATTTATTAAATCAGTGCGTGTTTGGCTCTTTGTTGATAGCAGCACGTCACGTGTTGGCGCGTATTTGCAGTGTTAAAAAATTAATTCTGATACTTTCAGCGATTCATTCAAGCTGAAATTTTATATATAGCAGTTTTATACAATTTTTAATCATGTGAAAAACTATCAAACATATATCTTTATTTTTACGGTCACTTTAGAGGAAAAAAAATCACAACGTGGTAGGTAATGACCCTCTTCCGAATGAGCTACATTTCTCAAAAGTTGATGGAAACCTACGAATTTTGAATAATGCCTGTGTACCAAATTTCATTATTCTAACTCAAACCGTTTTTGCGTAATCTTGTCTACATATACACATACAAACATACATACATATATATATATATACAGACAGACAGAGAAAGACAGACCTTAGTGCAAATGATTCAGGGACCTTCAAAACGTATCAAAACATCAAAATCTCGATATCGAAAATTTTCATGATCGCAATACTGGTTTATGAATTCATGTTTTATGAATGAATATTAATAATTATTTTGGTATTTTTCAGTGATTAAATTTTGAAGAAAATGTTTATCTTTTCATTCTTAAAATATTTTCATATGTAAGTAAGGTACGAATAATATATTTTTTCAATTTTTGATAAATTCGTAAACCTTTTTTGATTTCTAATCCGCTTTTGCATAAAGTTTAAAAATGATTTTAGCTTTTTTAGATAGATAAGAATGGTTGAAGGAAAGAAGGAGAGGTGGAGGTCAAAAAACAAGAGAATAAAAAAATAAAATAAAAAAACTATATATATAGACTAAGTGATTTACTGGAGTAAACCTTTCTCTTTCACTCTCACTATATTTTTATCTTCGAGTTCAAGTTCACCTTCATTTTTTTCACTCAACCGTGATCATCCACCTTGACTTTTTCTCTCTTTCTCTTACTTCCTCATTCATTTTATCTTCTTCTACTTCAACTTCTTCTTGTTCTTCTTCTTTAGTTAGAATATGATTTCTGTTTTCTTTATGCAAATCCAAGCCAATCTCATCGCTTCGCTTGAAGCGAATACCGAAATTCCCACCTTTCTAAATATTTTTTTTTTTTTTATATCTATTATTTTTTTTCTTTTATTTTTTTCCAGTCTTTAATTTACAGAAATGTTTCAAAACAAAAACAAAAAAAAAAACTAAAAGACTTTTTCGATTTTATTAAATTCAAGTAATTTGAATTGTTAGTAATTTTTCCAAGAGTTCTTCAAGAAAAAAAAAACTCAACTAAAACTCTAATTAAAAAAATTCATGGCGATTTATTAATTTTTATTAGTTTATTTATTTATTTTCATTTTTCATTTTTTTGTTTAATTAATGAAAATATATTCTAAATTTAATCCAATCGATGTGAAACTTTAAAATGTCCAGAATTCTGACAATCTTTATTTAAATAAAATTAATAATATAATTTATAATAGAACATTTTTTTTTTCTTCAAAAAAAAGTAAAATTTTTTCTATAAGTTCATCTTTTGGAGTTCATTAGTAATTAAAGAAGTAAAATATTCAAATTATTTTAACTTGATTTAAAAAAAAATTATTAAAATTAAATTTATAATTCTAAAAATGAGATTAAGTTTTGGAATTCATTTTTTTTTTTTTTTTTTTTTTTTTTTTACTTTTTAATGGGAATGTCTAATTTTTTTCGATAAATCTTTTTGAGATCTAATAAAGCTTTAGGAAACTTGTTTGACATTTCCAAACAGGAAAGTAGAAAAAAAAAAGAATCGGGGTTGGGTGATGTTGAGTGGAATGAGAGAAAATCTCACCAGAGCGCTATTCCAATCATTTGCGAAAAATCGATTTGAATTAAAAAAGAATAATTTCATTTTATCCACCCTCGGGGGTGAATGGAAACTGTACCAAGACAAAGTTCTAAAATTTTTTTCTTAAAGGATCCCTACCCTCTCTCTCGCTTCTCTTCCTTTTCCTCATCCTCAAACGATTTCCTTTTCCTTTTTAACCCCTTTTTAGCCACCACCCAACCAACCCTCATCCCATATACGACTCTTCTCTTCTATCTCCATACACTCTTCTCTCTCTCTTTTCCACTCTCACCCCAGATCCAACCTCGTCGTCTCTCAATTTGCGAAATCACTTATTTATTTTTAAAAGTGCACGAGAGTGTGGCGGAGGGGGAGGGGGAAAGTGAAGGTGGGGTGGAAGGTTATCAAAGTTTGTTTGAATCTTCTTAATGCAAAATGGCCGCCTTCTAATTCCCTTCCAGATCTTTCGATTTGATCTCTATCCTTAAAACTTGATCTCTCTCTGTCTCTCTTTCTCTCTCTCTAGAGGATCAATTTTTAGATAAATCAAATTAATACTTCAAAGTCTAAACGACTAAATAACTTATACGCCTATTCATATCGATTGAATCAATTAATTATTTTTTAAATATTTTTTTCATATTTATCTTATCTTATCTTATTATACTAGAAAAAATTGTATATATATATATATATATATATATCTTTATTTATTTTTGAGATATTAAACCGATCTAAGGATTTTTTTGAAATTCACACTAATTATAAAGAAAAATTGATCTGGTGGTTTCAGCCTCCAGAAAAATCAACTTTATTAGTATTTTCTTAATTTAAAATAGTAAATTTAAGTGACGTAACAAATTACGTCATTCATATTGAAATTTGCCTTCCGCCATTTTTTTTAATTTATATTGTATTATTTCTTTTATATTTAAAATATTTGAAATTTTTTTATTTAATTTCGAAATCAAATTAAAAATATTTATTTTAATAATATTTTAGAATAAAATTAATTTTCATCCCCCACACAAAAAAAAAATTCATGAAGTTAGCAACATATAAAGGAAAGAAATTCAAATAAATTGTTGAATAAATTTTATCTAATAATAATAAATAAATTATTTTACTTATAATAATTAAAATGTTTTTTTAGGTTAAATTATAAAGAAAAAATATAACTTCCTTTCTCTTAATCCTCCTTTCTTAATTATAATAATATAGACATGTCAAGGTGTCAATATAATTTCAGAATTTATATTTTTATCAGTAGTAATCAATTCTTGGTCGAAACAGTCTAAAAGCTACTTTGAAAAATATAAAGCTGGAACCATTTAATTATAACAACAAATATATATATATATATATATATATATATTATATTATATTATATATATATATATATATATATAACAACAAATATATATATATATATATATATATATTATATTATATTATATATATATATATATATATATATAATATAGGATAAAATATTTTATCAAATAAATTTGAATATATTTTTCAACTTGAACTGAAAATCAACTTATTTTAATTAATGTGTAGCAATTTTGGAAACAAATTTTTGATGGGTCATTTTTAGAAAACCCATTTAATAATTGTAATATATAATTAAAAAATTGTAAAATTTTTAAAGTTTATAATAAATAATAAATTGTATAAATTTGATAAAGAGGGTCGAGTGATAGCTCGGAGTTCTAGGTACTATATATGTAATATATTTATTATATTTCATGTCATTTATATTATATATATACTAGCTGCTCAGAGCTCCTTCGTCGCTCTTCACATCTAGACGGGGGCTCCGCCCCCTGTACCCCCGAGTGGTACATAGTATTTGGTTGAAAGTAGTAAAAGGTTTTCATCCATTTTGTTTCAATCAATGTATAACATAAAACATTCATTTCTTATTGTGTGATTATTTAAAATATATTTTAATTTAATCAGTAAATTAATTATATATATTTTTATTGAATATGTTATATCTATCTACTCGAAAGTTCATGGCAGCTACAACCACATTTCTCCAAGTGTCCTTATCCTGAGCCTCTGTTCCATCACGTCATTCCCTGGTGTCCTCATCTTTGGCCCATAAATGCTGGGAAGAATCCTATTCTCAAATACTCTGAATCCACTCTCATCTCCTAAGATCATAGACCATGTCTCACACCCATATAATACAACAGACAAAATAATTGTTTTATATATTTTAATTTTCATTCCCTTTTCTAATAATTTTGATGAGATAAGCCTCTTTACTGCATGATAACAGGCGTTTCCCGATTGCAACTTCGATTTAAATTCTTCTCAAATATTATTATCCTTCGTGATTACATTCAATTTTTCTACATATTCAAATTCTACATTTTGTATGTTAATACTGCTCCTGTTTGTTTCTAAATATTTTTATTATTAATTTCAAACCTCATCTCTTTTCCTACCTCGATTAATTTTTCCTAGCTATCTGTAATTGCAATTGCCAAATCTCCTATTATATTTAAGTCGTCTGGGTAACCTAATATTTTGATTTCCGCATCTTATTCTTTCTTTACTACCTTCAAGACAAATTTGAAGATCAAAATTTGAAAAAGTTTATACGGATCTATTGAGTCATGCGTAGGTTTTACTAAAGTCTACAAATAATTAGTGAACAGAGATATTGAATTCGCGGTTTTTTTAATATCTGTCATAATGAAAATATCTTAATTAATGTTGATCGATTTGGCCTGAACCCGCAATGATATCGTCTAATATTTCCTCCGCCTATAGTTTATAAGTATTGTATATGTTATAATAGAGTATAATATTTCTTGATCATTTCATTTTGATATTTTAATTTCATTGCTTGATTTTTATTGAATATTTTTAATTATAATAAAATTTGAGAAAATGCAAAGTTAGAGACTTGAGACAATTTATAAAAATTAATTTATAAAAATTAACGGTATAAAAGTATTGATTAAAACTAAAGATAAATTAACAATATATACATTCATTAATAGTATTAATTTAAATTAATGGATTTATTTGATTTTTTATTATTAAGTTCATTTATTAATTTTTTTAGATCATAGTTAATTCCCTCCCTTAAAATAAAAGAAGTATTCAAATATAGAAAGAATAAATACAAAATAATTTAAGTTAAATATGATTTAAATATTTTATTATATTAATTAAAATGAGAACTTTTAGAATAAATTATTTAATTGAAATGATATTTGAATATTAGAATTTAAAATAAAAAGTTAAATATTATAATAATTCTTTGATTGGGAATCGCTAGAGTTATATACATTGTGTAAAATGAGTCCGCCAGTCAGTGGGCCACGCCTAGCTCTTGAATGAACAACACGGAGAACTATATAAACTTTAAAAAATTAAATTCTGCGGTTATTGATTAGATATTAATAAAATCTATAGTCTATGTTACCATAGAGGTATATAAGAATATTGTGATGTAATTTCATAGAAATCGTTTCTTATTTTTTGATGTTCATAATTCTAAATTATCAAGTGTCGGTTAAGTAGGAAATTTCTTTTTTGTTTGTTTCTATGACAGCAAAAAAGTAAACAAATTACATACATACATACAAACACTCTCCTTTATATATATAGATATAAATATGAATGAAAATAAAAGAAAAAATTTATTAATTCTTATTGTAGGTATATTTGAGTGACTTAGAATATTAATTTTCTTCGTATTTTCTACCCTTCTCTTTTACACTAACACACTTCACCTTTATTTCTTCCTTCTACTTATTAAATTTTGATTTCAAATTCAAGATTCAATTATCTTATCTACATATATATATATATAATAAAACTAAATCAATCTTATTATATAATCGTATTAAGGGTAAATAGCCTTAGTGTTCATGTTTGAAACAACCACTCTCTCTATGTAGCTTATTCTCTGTCTTTGTGTGTGAATCTGTGTCTGTATGTAATCATTTTCCTATATTATATTATATCCCTAGTATAATAGAAAGTTGATCAAGTTAAGTGAATATTGAACAGAAAATCATTCCTCTCTTTTAAAGCTGAAGGAAAATCTTAATTTAAACTATCACTTTCTGTCTCTCCCTCACTCTCTCTCTCTTTCACTTGAAAATCATCCCTAACCTCTTTTCCGATCATCTGATTAAAACATCAAAAGAAAAAATTTAATTATTTTATTTTTTTTTTTCATCTGAATAATCAATACATTATTAATAATGATATGATGGTAATATCAAAATAAATTTAAAAGTCATTTATTAATTAAGTAATGATTAATTTATTCAAATTATTTTTTATTTCAAATATTAAAACTGGAAAATTGAGCAAAGTTTTGATTTGGATATTGATTATTTATTTACCTGTTGATTAATTAAAACTTTTAAATAAACTACAATTAAAATTAATTTTTCAAAAAAAGGGTTATTATACACAGATAATCATCTACCGATGATAGTAAGGGAGGTATTATTTTCACACCAAATTTCACATGTGGAGATTTTTACATATCTCCACGAATCATGCATTTTCTCAACCGAAAAAAAGTATTTTTAGAATGATGTCTCTCCGTCCGTCCGTCTGTCCGCAGTGTGTCCATAAGAACAGCTCAACGGATTTTGATAAAATTTGGTATATTATCAGTATGATGAATTGATCAACTTTTGGTGTATATGCAGAAACCGGAAGTGGTAGTATTACTGATCGACGATAGGAAGGGAAGGGTTATTTTCACTCCAAATTTCACATGAGGAGATTTTTTACATATCTCCACGAATCATGCACTTTATATTGGTTTTATCCTCGGGAAAAATCATCTTCATTAGATTTTTCTTAATTTAGCCCTTCATGACGTCACAGCCGCTCCTACTTATATATTATAAATAAAATAAAATTACAAATATTTATGTTATATTCATATCTGTTTTTTATTGCATTAATAGATACATTTAAATTATTTGAAATTGTTTCTGTAGCTGGAAATTAATTTAAACGTCGGTCGGTTCTGCGCCTGGCCACATGTCAACTTATTTCATTTTAGTCTATACCCAAGCTCCTAAAATGAAAATTTCATTTTTTTTTTTTTTTTTTTTTGTTAATAAAATTTTACCTTTATAATATATATATATATAAGAAAAATAGTAAAAAATAATTAAATTTGTTGAATAATAAAAGTAATTTATTATATATATATATATATATATATCCTTTTCTCACAATTGGTTGGAGTTAATTGTAAGATAGTGCAAAAGACAAAAGAGTGGATAATTCATAATGACAATTTCACACTTTAGCCACCTTCCGGGGAACACATGCATCTACCATATACCTAATATCTGATGTGTAGGTGTATATAAATGAGTATGTATATGTGTATGTGTATGAATTTCCAGGCCGTATATAAAACGAGCAATAAATTAATTTCACTAGGGGGTAAAGTTTGCCTTTGCTATGTGTTTAACCGCTCGTAGAGGGTGATTTTTTTTCTATACTCCATCCTTTCCTTCTCCTCTCTTTCCTCCATCTAGTCCTACATGTTGACTGCCCTTTCTAGATAGGACTTTCACCAGCAACTTATATTTTGAAGTGAAAATTTATAGGAATTAATTTAATGTAATATTTCTAGTCCAAGAAGCAAGTTTTTTACTAATTATTTACTTTTTTATTGAATTATTTATTAATAGTTTGAAGGGTTAGTTTGTTTCTTGATCATGAGAATTTCACTGTTATCGTAAAATGATCAATTCATTCTTGTAAAATTTTTAGATTATTTTGAATTATTTATATAGTATAACAAAGAATCTATATACCATTCTATTATTATTCATTCACTATCTTTCGTTGTTTTCATTTGTAATTCTCTTTTATCTCTTTCTCTCTCCTTTCCTTTCTTTCTGTTTACCATACAAATTCACATCACACAGACATAAATAGAAACTACAAATAAATTAGTTTATTAAAATTTGATCACATATCTCCACTCTATGATTGGAAAGTGAAAATAATTAGAATAAAACCCAAAGGAAGAAATATAATAAACTACTTTTCACTAAAAATAACATTCATCTAAAATCTGTATATATATTCTATAAAATAATATATATTCTATAAAAATATAAATTCAATAAAAGTTAATAAATGTCAGAAATATATTGAAGAAAGATTATCTTAATTCCAATATAATCTAAAACTAAAATATTTAATATAATTTGTCGAAGTAATAACTTGAGGAAGATAGGAGAGGGTAGGGAATGGATGGTTGTGGCTCAGAACACTTGGAGCAATGTGGTTGCTGCGGCTAAGAACTCTCGAGTTCGGTAGAGCCATGTCGAAGCAACATACATCTTAATTTTATTTACAAGATATGATAAATTAAATATGTTCATCTTTAAAATATATATAATACTTTTAAATATATTGTGTGATTGAATATAATCATCTTTGTAAAAAAAAATGCTAAAAATTAATTCTTTAGAAGTTAGAAAAGAATATATTTTTACAAATAATATCTTACTTAATTTAATATTAGAAAAAAAAAAATTTAATTTATATATCAGATAATTTAAGATTTTCAAAAACTAAAAATACTAAATAAAAAACCCACACATTCTGTTGTTGAATTTTTTCTTATAAATTAAAATTATATTATAATATTCCTATTTTTTAAAAAATAAAAATTAATAATAATACTAATTATTGTAGAATTATTATTTTCCTCTTTTAATGAACCAAAGGGGTACAATTCAATAATCTCTCTAATACAATAATTAATGATTAAATAATTCTAATTAAATAGCTAAATATTAACATAGATCCCGATGCTAAATAAAACCTAAAACATATCGGGTAATCAATCCAATTTTAATATTACATTGAAATCTAATTTTTATATTAAAATTTAAATATATAAAATGTGAATCATTTTCGTGTAGTTTGAATATTTTTTTTTTTGGCAACATTTGAGAATGATGGGGGATGATAGGAAAAAATGCTTAGTCCATGTGTCAGGGATCAACAAAAGGAACATGGATAGTGCATTAGTCGTTCCTTGGCTGCTGCTGTTGCTGCGATCAAATAAATTTAAATACAAAATACACAAGCGTAAAAGACAGTGCAGAGTGGAAGATGAAATGGAATGGGAAGGTGAAGGGGCATAGGAAAAGAGGACGCAATCTGTAACCAGCCATTCGCAATGCACCCCCATTTAGTCGCTGTCATCTAGAATTTTATCTGTTTTAAGACTAGAAAAAAAAAAATATATATATATATATAAAGCGTGATAGTTATGCAACCATATTTTATTATACAAATATACGTAATAGTAATTTTTTTGTTTTATTTTAAGGCATTATTAAAATAAAAAAACAACAAATTTGCAATAAAATGAAAGAAAATATGCAACTATTGGCCTAGTATAAAAATTGTCCCCTCTCTTTTCTTTTTATCCATGAAAATGATAATAATATATAGAATATTCTACAAATAACAAGGAAAAAAATCAACTAAATAATATAAAATAATAAAACATAGTAATTAGTATAATTAATTATTATTTTCAATATTTATTTATTCTTGTCTGGTCTTCAGTTGTCTCTTTGTCAAAAACTTTAATATCTTTAATATTTATGTAATTATTTATTAAATGAGTCTATATGTACCATAGTGAATGCCTAAAAATCTGAATAATAATAATAATATTAATAATTTTAATAATAATAAAATAGTACACTCAGAAATTGATAATCATAATAAAAATTCATAGAGAATTGTTTTATAGAGAAGGTGGAATTATTACAGATTCGTGATTTCTTAATTCCAATCTGTTCCCTTATTAAGGCACTAATTATAAATAAGAAAATTACAGAATTTTTAAAAATAAAGTAAATAATTTAAATATTAAAAAAAATAATCTAATACAAAAAGAAAAATAATTATTCTGTTGAAACCAATTAATCGGTAATGTAATTGGACAAGCCGAAACAAAATAAAATATTGTTGAGCTTGTCTGATCACCTGGGCCACTAGTGAAGGAGTTAAAAAAAAAGGAATTCTCAACTCTTTCACACGGGTTGGAATAAAGTTAGTTGGGAAAGGAACCCTAAAACAAATTTCACCAAAAGAACGCAGTTCGTTTGATTAGCAGTGCTTAGGCGTTTCGTCTTAGATAACCTGATCAGTAAGGAAGTAAACGAGTTAAATAAATGAAAATATCCAATCCAAATTCACATGGATCTGCAAATGAAAAGTTAGGTTCACTTATTTACAAATAAAAGAAAAATGGTTTGTTGCCACGTTATAATATTTATAATGAAAAGAAATTAATATAAAGTAAAAATAAAAAAATGAAATTAATATAAAAATTAAAAGGAGATAATCCTTAGAATTTACAAATTAGATATAAAAATAATGAGGAATAAGTGCTAGCTAGTGCTCAGCTAAACAAAACAGGTTACAAAGTATATTATTAATGCCTCAAACAAAACTTACTAAGAAAAAAGTCCAACAAGTGTTCAAGCCCAAAATGCAAGTGAAGTGACCAGCTCTCGATGCCAAGAGAGCTAGCCCTTGGCGCTATAGACCAAAATCGAGCATGTAGCGAGGTGAATGGTCGCACGGAATCACTTGACTCTTTTTTCCAAACCACCCGTTGCTACAAAATTTACATGACCACGTGTTGACTAACATACAAAACGTATTTATATATATATATATAATTTATAAAAATTATATAAAAAATAAATTGATATTAAAATAATTAAATCTAAATCAGGGAGAGGCTTTAACAGTAATTATTTAATGATTTAACTTGATGAAGAAAATGTCTTATATTTTTTTAATAATATAAAATAAATTATTTTTAAATTATAAAAAAGGTATATTAAATTTTGATATTGAAATCAATACAAAATGACAAATATATGTTAAACTTAAAGTGTTTTGTAATAAAATGACACCTTTCTCAATTCTGTAAGTAATTTCAATAAATATCTATGTGCTTTCAAAGTTGTAAAGTCCTTTTATAATCACCCTGTATTATAATATATATTTATTAGTTAAAAATATCAATTTCATTTATCAAACTGTGGTATATTATATATAACTTGTCAGTGGTTCTTACAATTACTTTTAGTATCGGAATCATCTTATTGGTACCTCAACTTTTTGATGCAAGTCTCTACGGTACCAACTTCAAAAAGTTTGAGACCTACGGAAATATAAGTAATGCCAACTGAATAATAAATAAATTGAAATTATTATAATTAAAATGATTTCCAAACAGAAAACTTTTGGAAAATTTCTCTATAAAAAAAAAACATTATGATAAAAGAACAAAAATACGAGTAAATATTAAGAAGAAAAGAAAGAAATGGAATTAAAATATAATTTTTTATTTAATCTTATGAAACTTCAAATGTAATATGTCATATTATAGATAAATGCTATTATTTTTTAATTGAAATGTGTAAAAAAAAAAAATTGTAAATAAAAAGTAAAACAAAAAAAAATATTTCAAAAGAAACAATTGCGATGGAAGACAGACGTAGTTGACCATTATAAATATATATAGGTGGATATATTTTTAATATTTGGAGAGAGAGACATTTAATAAAATAAATATTGTAATAAAAAAAATGACACAACTTCAGAAAGAAGCAATAAATTTTGTGGAAGAGTTTATTAGAGTCTTAAAAGGAGTCATTTAAAAATATATATACCTATATTAGGATAATGTTTCTTTGCCTGAAGATTAACTAATAGGATGAGTAA
This sequence comes from Labia minor, assembly GCA_963082975.1. Lineage (NCBI taxonomy): Eukaryota > Metazoa > Arthropoda > Insecta > Dermaptera > Spongiphoridae > Labia > Labia minor. The sequence continues at coordinate 63,162,053 of OY720346.1, read as the reverse complement.
AAGAGAAGAAGAGACTGTGGAGGATATATATATACCTATAAGGAGATAGTAATTTCGGTGATAAAGGCATTTCATAGTGTCTTTTGGGGTCGTTGATAGCCGTCCATTTGGAAGCCGTTGACAGAGAGCATAGAAACGGATCCACTTATTGGCTATTAGCTTAAAGAGGGGGTGGCTGACTTGCGGCTGCTTCTTTTGCCCATTACGCTAGTGATTTGTTCCTGCTGAAGGGTAACAGAGGGTCCATCCATTCTCTGACTTTCCCCTTCTCCCAATAGCCTATTAAAACCCTCAAACAATCAGATAAATAAATCCAAGAGTTGATTAAAAAAAAAATGATGAGACTCATTTAGCATTGTTAAAAAAATGTTTGATGAACATCAATACGGAAAATATAATTTCATCAATTACTGTGAAATTTACAATTTTTATAATAATTTAAACTAATAATAATCTTACTTTCTATGGCACTTTTTTAATTTTTCAATTAAACAATATAAATATAATTTTTCATATTTTTAATGATATTTAAAAATTTAATTTTAAATTAAAAGAATAATAACAAACAAATATTTAAATAAAATATAATATTTTAATTTCCATATTTCAACATTGTTATCTTCAGACTGGTTACGTGACATGAGGAAAGACAGAGAACATAACTAATTAGATTATAGATAATTAATCATAACTGTAAACTATTTGAATTAACTAATTATATATATAGTTAACGCTCTATATAAGGAACTCATTTGACCCAATTTCACTGAAAAAGTTTCTTATATGGAAAAGTTGCTTATATGGAAAAATTGTATTTAAAGCACAAAAATATTAATTAATTTATTAATTAACAGAAACAAAGAGAAATTATAGTAACTATTCTAATAAACAGAAATTAACTTTAATACTGGCAGCACAAAACACAAACCTATTCCAATAATAGATTTTTTTACAATTTGAGGTTATGTGTGTTGTGTACAGCTGTCAACTCGAATATTTAGCTTTAAAAAAATAAATAAGTTGCTTATCTCTTCTTCTTCGTTGTCGATAACTTCCTAGCGGAAGTGTCGTGGCCCTAATAACTCCAAGGAGTCATAGGGTGTTCATGGGAAAATTTGACCGAAGTGGTTTCCCCTTGCCTTCTACGGTGGGGCAGCCGATGTTAAATTGAATTAGATTTTTATATTTATTATTTATTAATTAATAATTAAATTAAATAAATATATAATCTTGAGTTCTATGCTGGGATTCGAACTCAGGCTTCCTGTGTAGAAATCTAGTACTCTACCCATTCAGCCATGCTGCCCCAAGTTGCTTATACAGAACAGTTAAACTAAAAATGTTGCTTATATAGAGCGTTCACTGAATATATATATATATATATAGTACCGGGACCCCGAGCCTCGGCTCGGTACTTAAGTTAAAAAAAATGATTCATTATTATTGAATTTGGCTGGTAATATTAATACCTGGGACACCGAGCTATTGCTCGACCCTTTAAAAAATATTGATATACAATTTTTTAATAAAATCTCATATCAAAAAAGAAAATTTATTAAAAATTAAAAATAAAAAAATATAAACATCTCCTTTTTATTATTTATCTAAAAATTCATATTTTAATTTTTATATAACCTACAAATCATTTTTTTTTCTTAAAATATAGTTGTAATAAATAATTTTAACAAAAACAAAAAATAATATAATTTAGTCATTTTAATTGACATTTTGAAAATATTTTATTATTCATAAAAAATTTAAAATAATATATTCTGTTTTTTTATTTTAGACAATGATAAAATTGGATTTCTTAAAATGACCCATTAAAAATTTGTTTCCTAAAATGTTCCAAATAAATTAAAATAAATTGATTTTCATTTCAATATATAAAAACCTTTTCAAATTTACTTGATCAAATAAAATAATTGATCCTATATTATATATACATCGAACACCGAGCTATCGCTCCACCCTTTCATAAATAAATAACAAAATTGTATCAAATACCATTTATTATTCAATATTATTACAATCATTCACACCAATATTAATATTAGATCATTACATCAATCTAATTAAAATTAATATAACTTAAATATAATTTTTTTTTTTTTTTTTTTTTTATTTATAGTGTGTTAGGGGAAAGCTAATCTTAAACAATTTTTAAAAAGTTTAATGTATGGATATATGTGTTCATGCAATGAAAACAGATATCGGTATAACAAATATTTTTAATTTTATTTAATATTTATAATATAAATAATAAGATATAAGAAGCGGTGGCTTGATTGAATAAATGTGTTAAAATTTAAACAAATTCAAATATTCTTTTATATACAATTGTAATAATAAATAATAATGATTTGATAAAGGATATAACTTTAATTTGGGCGCCAAGATAATAAGGGTTCATAAAAATAAACTTTCACAAAATATTTGTATATTGTTAACGGGTTTAATAGAAAGAAAGAAAACAAAAATAAAGATAAATTTACCAAATATTTCAGAACATGGAACATATAAACATAAATTTAAGGATTGAGTACCATGCCCTATCTCATCAGCTCAATGGTTTCACAACGACTCCAACGACTGTCTATCATAGCGAGCCAAGGGCTGCTAAGATCTTTAGGGGAATCCCTTTTAGTTTGCGCGGGCTCCATCTGAGCAGCACCTCCTGGGAGCCAATTCCAGTGGATGAGTTCACCAGGTATAATTACAAATAAAATAAATGGTCCGCCCGTTACACACACATATTATATACAATTTAATATTATTTTATATATATTTATATTATTGAATATTTGTGTTAAAATTTAAACAAATTCAATTTTAAGAATAGATATATATATATATATATATATATATATTAAAGAAAGAAATTGTTTTTAAAATATCCTAAATAATATGTAACAATTTTCAAGATAGAAATTTATTACAATATTACTATTATTAAATGTTGCATCATTGCATCAATCTGATTAAAATGAATGGAACTTCGGGTACTCAATAATAATAAATAAATAATATTAATAAATATTAAATGATATTTTAGTGAAGAAATATTAAAAATTATAAAACTATCTAAAACTTAATTAATAAAATAAAATAAAAGAACAATGAATAAATAAATATAAAATAGTAATTTATTAAAAAATAATAGATTAAAAAAAAAAAAAAAACTATTGTCCGCCGGTTTCGATCCTGCGAAGTTGAATCGTCAGACAGTCGCTCTACCCAATAGACTAATAATACTTAGATGATGAAAACGACATTTTTTACTTTCTTAGCAAGACGTATATGTTTTTTGTTTTTGTTTTTGTTTTTTTTTTGAGAGAGATTAATAAATATCTATATATATTTTATTAAAAATAAATATTTTTAATTTTATTTCGAAATTAAATAATAAATTTTAAAATATTTTAAATAAAAAAAAATATTAATACAATTTCAGTTAAAAAATAAAAATGGATGCCAATTTTGACGTTTTCCATATATAATTTTTAATTAAGAAATTAATAATGAAAATGTATTTTTCAAGAGATGTGATGAATAAAACTCAATTTTTCTTTATAGATACTATATCTAGTGTAAATTTGAAAAAAATCGTTAAAGCGGTTTTTGAGAACCAATGGCTATATATATATACAATTTTAGCTAGCATAATAAGATAAGATATATATAAACAATAAAATAATTGAAATTAAAGAAAAATTGTTCCCTATCCCATGAGTAGCGGGTGGACACTCTCTATTATCCTAATAGAGAGATAAGTTCACTTCAGGGATGCAACCCTGCTCACGCGAGCCACGACTTTTCCTCGCCTCCCTTTGAGGAAGTCGTGTCCCAAACCTTAATTAAATCCCAAATCGCATCAGTTCAATATTAAAAATCCTTCACATACCTCCACCCCCAATCCGACGTTAGACAAGTAGCCTGGAGGATTTCTTCGAATTCGCATCACAGATGGACAGGACTCTTCCTTGGAGACTGTTCAAAGAAACAGACCCCGCCTGGACAAATTTTAGGAAGAGGAAGATACACTTTTTATAAACAGGACTCTTCTTCTTCTTCTTAGCCTTATTTCCCACGGGGTGTGGGGTCGGCTCTTTCTCGTTAATTGGCGCCAACTAAATCTGTTGTTGGCGTCGTCTGTAGAGAGACCAGATGCCATTAAGATCTCCCGTTATACGGCAGGACCAGCTGGTTTTAGGCCTCCCACGCGGTCTTTTGGTACTCAACCTTCGATGACGGTGATGATGGTGTTGACGATTTTGATGTAGCTGTGGACGATTTGAGTGAGGTTTGATGGCAATGATGCTGATGCTGACCGATGTGACGATGTTTGTGTCGGTGATGATGTCGATGTGGATGTAGATGTGGATGTGTATGTTGGACTATCTTCTTTAGCCCACCTCGTCCATAGGTGGGTAACCCTAACCCATTTCTCGCATCGCCCGGGTGCTGACTATGCGCGTCGCTTACAGGGGACGCCCTAGCCGTTAACCGTATAACATTTCTCCATTAATTGTTGATGCGACGCGAAGATGATCCAGCCGGCCTGTCGCTACAGCCTGACGCGTGGATTGGAAAGAAGGAAGAGGAAATAAAGGGGATTGGGTCTGGATGGATGATTTGGGTAGGGCATGCACTCCCTTGGTCGAGGAATGAGAGAAAATGCATGTGCTCGCGTAGGGCAGTGGGCGCCACTCACTGAGGTAGGTCTGTCTCTCACCGGGATCGTGAGAAGGTATCTACCCGCTACCCGCTTTTTATAAACAGGACTAATAACAAATAATTACATGAGAATAATAAAATATTAGAATAAATATTAAATGGTTTTCTATTTCATTATGCTTATATAGATATATCTGATTTTATTAAAAAATTATTTATTTAAAAAAAAATAAATAAATAAAATAATAAATATGAAATAGTAACTTTGAACAGATGGAATATAACATTTAGTGGCCACTTGGCCCCCATTTTGACAAAAGAAATTGGAGTTGTACCAGTTTCATAAAGAATTTCTACTTTATATATCTCTCTTTTGTTTATTTATTTATTTTAATATATAAAATAAAATTTGAAATATTTGTGTTTAATAGAAATAAACTTATTATCTAGAATAATTCTTCTACTTTATATTTATATATATATATATATATATATATATAAGTTAATTTAATTTTATTCCCCCTCCCCTCCGTCTTGCACTCATAAATCTCTTTTTGTCAATGAAACAGTCTTTTGAATGGGTCAATTTTTCTTAATTTTCTATCTTATAAGTATTATTTTCTCATATATATATATATATAAATATATTTTACAAAAATCTTTTAATTTCATAAAGACTAGAAGTCTGATAATATTTCATTTCATCCTCCCTCTCTCTCTCTCTCTCTCTCTCTTTCACTCTTTCTTTCTCACCATTCTTTCTTCTACTATTATTGGATGAAATAAAAAGTATCTGTTGACAAGAAGACTCATAATAAATCATTTTTTTATATTTCATTAGAAAAGGGCAATAATGGGTGAGGAGAGGAGATGGGAGAGTGAGAGGAGGATTAAATAAAAAACCTGGCCAATTTTCACACAATTTATTAATATAATAAAATGAAGGTGTATGATCTTTAAAAAATTAAATATTAATATATATATATATATATTAAATATTATATATATATATTGTTCTAGACTAGAGGCTTAATATGGGTTGGATTCTTAAAAAAATGGGGTTAAAATTAATAAAATTGATCTTTAATTAAATTGGTAGCACTCTGTTTATTATTATTGAAAAATAGTAGGGTGAATCCAGTGAAGGTTGATTAAGGAGTGGTAAATTTGAATCCATTCAGCTTAAAATAAAATATTAAATTATAGTAAAATTAACATTTATTGATGAAAGAAATTAATATAATTATAATAAGTATCATGAGAAATTATAACTAGAAATTAACTATACAATAAAGTTGATTTATTTTAATGTTATTGATATATCAAATTTTATATTATTTAGCAATTGCAAATTATAAAGGGTCGATCACTTAACCGTTTATTGTTAGTAGTTTAGCGTTCAAGACAAGTGTTGGTGCTCTCTGAGGCATTCAATTATACATCTTTTCTGGGTAGCAACTTATATGTTTAGCTTCGATGTATAATCCTGGCACTGTCCTATAACTAAGAGGTTGTCTTTCTAAGTCTCTGTCTCTCCATCCCGAAGAATGCTATTACCCCTTCCTAGCAGTCTTTGGCTGTTCTTCCAATAACTCAATTAATTAAAGGTCAAATACATGACAATATGTCGCATTCATCAAACGATCCTTTTTCAATTACATTATTTTAGGTGAAATAGATGTACATGAGGTTTTTAATATTTGTCTCAAATGTTTATTTGTGGTTTCCATTAAAAGGGATTTTTATGCTTAAAGGTGCATATATACATACATATAATACAAACTTTCCCTTTATCACTCAATCTTCCCAAGAAGATTAAGAATATTATATGTGAAATTATTTTTTTTAGTAATTACAACTCAATCAAATATATTATTATTCATTTTTTTATTAAAATTATTTTATTAATGAATTAAAGATATTCTAAAATAAATTAGAATACATTTTTTTATAGAGAAAATGTTTTTATAAATTTTCACAAATGGAAAATGATATAATTTAATTTTATTCTGATTATTCATTAGTAGAGTGTCGTTTATTCTCATTTTTTTTTTGTTCTACTATCAATGTCTCTCTTGAAATCCACACCCGAAATTGGTATAAATGAGAGACAACAAGCAAGAAAAAGTCCCAAGCGTTTCACTTAAGCTCAAATGTTAAAAAAAACAGATCAACGAGCTAGGTGATGGAAGGGAAGGAGGGTGTAAGGGAGAGTACTCAGTACCAACAACAAAAAGTGAGGTAATATTGGGTTGGTTTGTGAGTGGAGAGAGAGAGAGAGACATGACGATTGGGATAAAAAAATTCAAAACAAATAAATAAATAAAAAGAGGTAATTTTTTTTATGTCTCTGGATACTCTTTTACTAGTAACTTCCTCCCCGAGGTTCACCAACTTCCGATTTCCTACATATAATCTATTTATCTATCTATCTATCTATCTATCTATCTATATATATATATATATCTTATATTATTATTATCTTATACTAGCAAAAATTGTATATATATATATATATATTTGTATTTTTGAAATATTAAACTACTCGAAGGATTTTTTGAAGTTCACACTATAGGTAATTTTTATAAATAAAAATCGACATGTATTGATATCAGCCTCGGGAAAAATCATCTTCATTAGTTTTTGCTTAATTTAAAATAATTTAAATGACGACAGCAACTACGTCGGACAGCGCTTCCTTATATACAAAATATTACAAATATTTATAAAATCATTACGAAATATATATTATGTTATATCCACACAGGCCATTCTTTTTTGCTTTTCAGTGCATTAATACGTACGTTTAAGGGGTGTATGTTTTATGACTATCTTTTTTTAATTTATGTTCTTTTAAATTATTTGAACGGCGGCTCGGTGAACCAGATACTATATATATATATGTATAGTTTTCTTTCTAATCCCATTAATATTAATTACAACATAAACAGATTATTATTTGTTTCCAAGAAAAACGGCTTAAATTAGAACATAACCTCCATATTATGTTATACATTTTTTGGACTAGCGAATTTCCAATGTTTTTATTACATTGAAAAACTAAATAATCATAAAGTATATAAAACACACTTAATCATTAATGAAGAATTACTTATTTGATGAGTAATTCTTCCCGTACAGTCAAATTTGAAAACAAGAAAGTTTTTGCTTCTCATGGCAACTTCTTTAATTCTTTCATCGAGTACTAAAACTTGAATTACGCAATATTTTCAATTAAAATTTGTTCTGAGAAGAGAGAAGGATTAAATCTTAAATGAACTAAATAATAATAATAATAATAATAACAATTTTAAATCTTAAATAAAAATTTAATTAAAGTTGTAATTAAAACATTTTTAAACGAAAGTGTTAGTTATATAGAACATAAACTATAATTTAAGGATAGTAGTGAATATAAAATGGATATTAGAATGTAAGAATATTACTTCAATAAATTATCGATCAATAAGTATGGCAAGGGAATGGTGCCTTCAGTTTAAGAGAAAAAATACAATTGTTTGAAAATCGAACATCGATTGAAAACATCCCATTAACTTTCTATTTCATTAAGAACGCTTTCTCTCTCTTTCTCTCTCACTGTTCTGATAACAAACAATCTCATTAGTTGGAGTATTTTAAAATTATATATATATATATATATATATCTTAAAAAATAAAGAAAAAAAGAGAAATCAATGTGCTCAATAAATTTTAATTAAATCTTGAAAATATTTTCTGTTCTTTGGTCGATTTTCAATTTTAATAAATTTTATTCTAATTTGTTCCGAAAATCGGAAACGAAAAATATAATATTACATTTGAAGAGTCCAATGAATACCCCTTTCCCCAATTCCTCTCTCTCTCTCTCAATACACCTGTAATAGAGGCATTATTTGGAATTGGATTTCTTAATAAAGAGTTTTCACTTCTCGATTTCTTTCTTCCTTTTTTTTTTCGTTTTCGTTTTCTTCTCTCTGTAACACATCCACCTCTTCACATTCTTATCCCATTTCTATTTGCTCAATTTAATACTAAAAAAAAACGCACCTTTGAATTGAATCCATTTTTTTTTCATTTAATTTATATCCTAATAAGATATGAATTTTACAAATACTTCATTATTATACGGTATCTTTTAAATTTAAAACATTAAAATAAACTAATGGTGTTCATATAATGTTCTAATACATCAATCAATTATTAATATGAAAAATTATTGTAGTATTCAAGTGAATTGGATGAATGGATAAATCTAATTAATATGTATAATTCTTTATTTTTCCTATCAGTTGGAAAAGATGAGTAGATAATGGACGCGGTAGGTTCACAATATGATTGCACTATCAAGAACTTGCAAATTCAGATGAGTGATAGTGATAAATTTATTTTTCCAATATATGTATTCTTTTAGTCTTCCCATCAATTTTCTCCCATATCATTAACACAAATACCACTAAATCTTACCATCACCTCCAATAACTCTTATAATTTTTCACTAATTCCGCTGTTTAAAAATATACGTTAGCAAAATATTTTAAAATTTAGTTTTAAGATCAGAATTGTGGAAAAAGAAATAATAATATTCTGCATCTTGATAATGCACCAGCTCACACATCATTGTTTTGTTTGTGATTTTTTTGACCAAATCATGCCTCAACCACCGTATTCACTAGATTTGGTTCCCTACGACTTTTTCCTATTCCTAAATTTTGAACAAACCTAGTATATATTGAAATTAACTTTTTTAATTCTATTAAAAATTTTATTTTTATTTTGAGAAATTTGGAATTTTACTTGTTAAGTTTTTTTTAATTTTAGTAAAAGAAAAAAGTATCTAAATTAGAGATTAGAGATTAGAAATTGTGATTATAATTGTCTCAAAAAAAAACTTTCTAATTCATTCCATTATTAATATTTTAGATATATACTTTACAATTTTAAAATTGTATAGTTTTGCAATTATATAGAAATTATAATGAAATTTAATTTTTATTATTGTAAATATAAATATATGTCTAAATAGATAAAATTTTCAAATAATAGCTTTTGGCTAGTTTAATGTTTCCTATAAACTGTCTGGCCATTGTTTGTTAAATCCCACGACATTTTCCTTCTTCTCTTATAACAAACTTTGCATTGATAACGATAATAGTAATAATAATATCACTTCTATATTTTGGTTATCCTATTCGGATGCTTTCTAGTTGAAGAGGAGCCGGTTGTGGTTGGAGGTGGGGGAGTAGGGCCTAGGGCTCATTTCCAAAAGGAATGAATGAACGAGTCATCTCCATTTACTACCCAAAAACTGCATCTCCTCCACAAACTCATCCTCGTTCCTATAGAAAAGAATTGGCTACGCACTGGTTTGGAAAGTGGATCAACGGAAACCGGCAAAAGGGCTAACAGCAACGAATACAGCCCTTAAAGGGATATAACAGCCTCAAGTTAAAACATCAGCAGCAGCAACAACAACACTAGCTAATATATCAAGTTTATAATTGAAAACAAAGAGTCAGACGCACAATTCTCTCAGGAAAAGAATCCCCAAATGAATGAATGCAACTTCCGCCCCTCGTAATTTTTTTTCTATTAATTATTAATGAATTCACTCTAACATTCGACCCTCCCCTTGCTATCTTTTATTAATTCTAAACAAATCTCTTTTTAATTTGTCAATTAGATGAAACTATAAGAGGTCACCAACCATTTAAAATCAATATGAGTTTCAAAAATAATATTGTATATTTTGTATTTATTTATTTGAATTGTCAGAGCTTTCGAAATTCAGAATAAGGAAACGCACTATCACCAATTTTACTAGTGGAATATGTAATTATACAAATTGGGGAAAAATCAAACGAATTCCATTTAAACAACAACATTCAAGTATTAGGTTACGCAGACGACTTAAATATAATAGGAGATTCGAAAAATGGAATTGAAAATAGTGTAGAAATATTAATCGAATCAGGAAAAGAGGTGGGGATTGAAATTAATAGTGATAAGACAAAATATTTAGTAACAGAGAGGAACAGTATTAACATACAAAGTCTTAACATTCAAAATGTTGAATTTGAAAACGTGGAATATTTTAAATATTTTGGTCCTGTAATCACGAAGGATAATCATATTCGAATTTAAATCGAGGTTGAAATCGGGTAACGCCTGTTATCATCCAGTAAAGGGGTATCAAAGGGGATCAAAATTAAAATTATTACTTTGCGGGTTGTGTTAAATAGTTGTGAGGAATGGTCTATAAACCTGGGAGACCAGAGTAGATTTAGAGTATTTGAGAATAGGATTCTTCAATGCATTTCTGGGCCAAAGAAAGATGAGATCACCGGGGAATAGCGGAGTGTGCATGACATTTATGCATTTCCAGACATAGTTTGCGATATGAAATCGAGAAGGTGGTTGCTGCGGCAGTTCCGTAGAGCCACAAAGATAGATAAATTTATTTTTTTATTAAATTAAATTATTACATAAATATAAATAAATATTTATCAAAGTTATATTGAATTTAAAATTATAAATTCTCTAAAGGAATACAGTATATTATGTATTTTAACGATAAAAATGGTAAAAATATGTAAAAACATATGAGAATGCTGTAAGTAAACAAAGTTCCCAGAAGTGGTTTGCTCGGAATGTTGTTTCTGAAATTTCGTTGTCTGTCAAAGTTGTTGCACTTCAATCTGGTCAATCGCTGAAAAAGTCGATGCAATTTTGCAATTGCGGAAACAATACCTCAAAACATATACCAGAGTTGGAATCATTTTAAAAGTGTAGTTTACAAAAAAAAGTTCTATGTTAAATTTTAGATAAAAGAAAACCAGAGACATATACTTTGTCTTCAAAATATGACAATGTTCGAAGCTACTTCTTTTCTAAAGGTCTCCACCTACACATATTTATTTATTTTTCCATTTTTTTTTTTTTAATTTTTTTTATTTTTCTTAATTTTCTTATTTATCATTATTTTTTATTTTTTGCTGTATATTTCATTAAGTATATTATTATTTATTTATCAACCACTCTGGTTATATAATTTAATATCATTATTTTATATAATATGATCATAAAAAAATATAAACAAAAACAAAAAACTAAACCAGTGACATGATATTTAAAACAATATAAAAAATAAATAAATAAATAAATATCTAAAATCTATCAATATTTTACAAAATTAAAATTAAATCATTAAGGTCAGATTTTTTATTTAATATATATTTATATTTGTTATATAAACATATTTTAAATATTAATTAAAAATTTGTTTTAGAGAAGGGGTAAATTATTTACATCAATTAATTAAATATTTTAATTAAAAATAAAAAAAATAGTAGTATAAATAATTAACATATTATATAGATTTCTTATCAAATAAACTTTTGTTAATTTAATAACAATAATAATGGTTAATACATATTTTCATTTATGTTATATTATATTTAATTATCCATGTCTTTTATTAAATTGAATGTAGTATATACATTCTAACTTATAGGTCCATAAATATGTTCTTTCATTGGAAATCATAGAATGATGATATTAAATTCAAAATTGCTAATAACATTAGTCTAATTAAGACCTAAAAGAGCAGCTCTTATGAGAAAAATCAAATTATACCCCTTCTCATTTACACACTATTTCAATATAGAATAAAATTCTACTCAATGCAAATGTAATGGTTAATGAAGGGAGCAGGGGTCGATGGAGGGTTCCATTGTACCTAATAAGAGAGCTGGACATTAAAAGCATACACTACTCGCCCTCAATAAAATAATTAAAGCAGAAGCCAATCTTGTAATTACAATTATAAGTTTAGTTCTTGATTATGATATTATTTTAATAAGTAATTATATGATACAAGAATGGCTGACTATTAGCTATGCTATCACAGATAGTTTTAAAATAATTTCAAATGCTAATAATCATTTGTTTATATACAGGGTAGTAAGTCAATAAATTTTTGAATAAAATTTTTATTTTTATCGGGAAATTAGCCTCCTTAGTCACTTTTTAGCTACCGTTTTGCTAATTTTTTTTATTCATTTCAAATGATAGCTTACCTCAAGGCACTCAAAATCTGAGTTTGGTTCAGTGATGACCTTTTCATTCGACCAAAATCACTTACCATTGCCAATTCTTCAGGTTTGGAAACTGGAAATAGTTTCAGATGCTAAATATGCTACAGTTGGGGTAGCAGTTCATATTCTCATTTATGGATTTTAGCCATGTTGAATACCCACGCGCTTATGGCCATATTTTAATATTTATATTTAATTAGATTTAAAGATTGAACTCACAGCTCTCGTTGATCTATTTGGAAATTTAACCTGAATTTTTTTTTAATAATTTTCAATTAATAAATGAAACTGGAAATTAATAATAAAATCAAAAGGTTAAAGGTAAGTTATTAAAAAAAAAATACACACGGTTTTAGGTTTCAAGATAAATTTTTATTAAACTTTATTAACATTTCAACAGTTACAGAATGGAGAAAAGCATTCCAAGTTTTATATGGAAATTTCAACTCTTTTCAAAATATAATAGCCAAAGCAGCACACCTGTTCCTCAAATAGCAACAGGGCCATTGTTCATAATAAATATTTTGGTAGCCAATTTTCTTCATTATATTGATATGAATATCAACTAAATGGTAAATTAAATATTATGATATACTATAATTGTATAATTCCAAAATAACATTTAATTTAACAAATAAAATAAGTTTTTATTTTTTTATACTTATTTTATTCAATGTTTATAATTCTTATTTTATTTATTTATTTTTTTTTGTCTTTAAATTTATCAAATAAATTATTTATTGACTATATTGGTATATTTATATATATAAAATAGGGTTTCTTACAATATTTAGTCTATGGATTCCATAATATTGATAGAGTTTTTTTGGAAACTTATAAGCATCAATAATTTGTAATTATTTTAGATGTTACTTTTATTTATAATTTTAAGATATAAAACAAACTAAAACATTTTAATTATAAATAGAAAAATTTTATTCACAAGGAAAACTATGTTTTTTCTTTTGCTTTTACTCGCGATAATTTTTATTGTATTTAGTTAAATTATGTAGATCAAATTTTAATGATTCATAGAAATCATTAAGTTAAATTATCAAATTTAATAACTGTTTTGTGCCATTCTTTTCCTGTCCGTACTTTAGTCTAAAATACAATTAATTTATTTAATTTTAATTATCTTTTTTTTTTTAATTTTTTCATAATAGGAAACAAAATTTACATTCATAAGTTGAATGGATCAATAACATCACAATTAAAGAATTGTAAGATTTATTTATTTATTTATTTTATTTATTTACATATTTTATATGATAATCCATCTTCTCATTTTTTTTTTGTCTCTCTCTCACCCTCTCTCTTGCTTAGAAGGTGTTATCAAACCACTACAAAAAGCTTTCCCTCATATTTTTTGACATATCTTCGGGGTAAATTTTATACAAAGGTAGGAAAAGATGATAAGATTGTCTATTTTTTGAGAGATAGACTCTTTCTGTTTTCTTATTTTTTAACATTACTCCATACTCTTCAACTCTCCATATCCCCTTCTCTTACATGCAGAGTGCCAGAATGTTTTTCTAAAATGAAAAAATTATTTTTATTCGATTTTAGGAATAATTTAAATATATTTTCTAAAAATAGTACCTATATACTTCATTAAAAAAAAATAATAAACTTTGCCCCTTTCCATTTAACAGTGACTGTAAAAAAATAGGAATGTTATTTAATAAAATAAATTTACCTTTCGGATTCGTCCTTTGAATTGTAATTAACTCCCTTTCAGAATGTATCAATAGTCAAAAATATCCCCTTATTTCTATATGGTCAATGGGGTTTGAAAAGAGGGATGCATGGAGAAGTGTTTGTCTGTATTCAAATCCGCTTACCTATCAAGGTTTTCTAATAGCCAAAAGCATACCTACATATACAAGCGGCAAAGGACCAGGAGGGTATTTATTGCCTCCCTCTCTCTCTCGCTCTCTCTAAAAGAGCGATGCGAATTCACCACCTGCTGACAATCTATAGAAGAGTCAGAGGGACGTATTAGGGGAAAAGGAATTAATTTTCGAGATTAGATTGGAAAGGGGGTGAAGTTATTTTACTCGCGGCAAAAAAAAAGTGTGTTGAGGAGAGTGTGAGAGAGAATTGCTCCCTTTAATGGGGAATACGTCCGAATTAACTTTATCTAATAAATCATGCTTATTGGTATAGCAAGTTTCAGAGCCAATAATCCAATATTCTGCCAGTTTCTTTAATAATTGACCTAAACGAGTTTAATATGGAATATTTTTTATATTACAATAATTTGTTATTTTAATGTGAATTTATAATATATATGTATATATATATATTAATTAATTTTTCACATAAATTTATTTCCTTTATACATACAATTTTTTTATATATTTTATTTTTTATTTGGTTTCAAGATTAAAGTCCATTTTAAAAGTGAGCTATAACCAGGCACAGAACTGACCAACGATTTAAAATAAATAAATTTCCAAATAACATTATATATATAAAGGATCAAAAAAAATATTATAAAAACTTGAATTAAAATGACTAAATTATATTATCTGCTTTTTTATTTTTAGTTTAATTACTCAATCTTTAATTACTACTATATTTTAAGTGAAAAATTTCCGACAATGAATATAAAATTAATACTTTGTAAACTACCACTTCCGGCTCTCGGATATAAACCAAAAGTTGATGAATGCACGCTACTGATGCAATACACGTTTATACAGTCACACAATGGATGGACAGACATCATGATAAAATACTTTTTTCGGTTAACAAAAAGCACGATTCGTAGAGATATGTAAAAATCTCCACATGTGAAATTTAGTGTGAAAACAAACATTTCCTTCGTCGGTCGGTAAAAATGATCAAGTGGTTCTCAATGAAACCAATAATCTATATCAACCAATATTATTGACTTTATGAATTATTGTAATAACATATATAATATTATTTCTGTATATGCAAACAATTTTTTTCTATATAAAATATTTATTGAATTTCGGATCATATATAAAATGAATATGAGAAGATCAACTACAGAAATTAGCATCTCTATCATGAACTCAAAATTCCTCCACCTTCCATCCTAATTATTGGAAGCCCCTGCAGATTTTTGGCATATGCAACCCGTTACACTCCACTAGAAAATGAAATAAAATTTATCAAATACATATTTAAATACTAAGTATATACATTATAAATTAAATAGTTATAATTAAAATAATAAATTAATCCAAAATCTTTATTATCATGATTGAATTTAAGAAACTATAATATAAATTTGCATATAGAGATTAAGGAGTTTACTTTTACAGAGAAAATTTAGTGAATTTTAAAATTAAACAAAAATCATTAAATACCTATAATATATTAGGTGTGTAAATAAGTTCTCGCTGTTTTTTTATGAAAATGAACACTTTATTATACAAAAATAGTTACACTCATATCATTCAAAGTATTGGCCATCACTAGCCACAACCTGAGTTTGACATGAATCTTCTTCGAGCAACTTCTCTAATTCTTCATCTTCAAACTTTTTTGGGGCGCCTGGACGTCCTTGTCTTCAAGATCAAAATCACCATTTTTGAAGTGTCGAAACCAATCTCTACAGGTAGTTTCGGATAGGGCAGCGTCTCCGTAAGTCTCAACAAGAATTCTGTGAGCTTCAGAATTCTTCAGAAAAAAGTAGTGCAACAAAACTCCCCGCAAAAACCGTTTATTTGGGGTAAAATCTGACATGTTCAAAGCTTTGTAAAAATTCTAATTCTAATCGGAACAAAATGAAATGAACTCTAATTTATAGCTAGGACCCTCCTGTGTTTACAAAAAAAAATCCCCATGGGGCGAGCATGCGCATGCGCAGAAATGAGCTAAAGCGTACAAACAGCGAGAACTTATTTACACACCTATTATATAAAAAAAATCAATAAAAAATAAATATAAGAATTAATTAGTATGCATCTTTATCTACAGACATCAATTATAGAATTTATTGAATTTATTGTTGCATCTGGTTATATTTTGACATAATTATATATAATCAAAGAATTTATCAAATTTTTAAGTTATTCAAACAATACTTTAACAAATATATTATAATAATGATAAACTCGAGTAACCAATGGATGCTTCACGTACATATATATTATTTATATTTATATATATGTACCTATATACAATGAGCAAATTATTATGAATATGGTTTGTTGTTAAAATGATATATAGTCACGTAAGTCTTTTGTTTTATCTATTGAATCGAATAGAGGTAGTTAATTAATTAATTTCCAATACATTTTATATGAAACACTTATCTCTAAAATATTATCTCTAATATAAATTAGAATTATATAGGGCTATATGCTACTGTTTCTGGTGGCATGAATCATAAAAGCGATAATAACTTTTATCGAATGGAAATAGATACCGGGGATCAACTCACCCTTATAGAGGAGATGAAAAATAAAAATAATCAATGAATTTGAAAATAAACCACCAGATCCGTTTTTATGATTTTGATTATTTGATGTTATCTATAAAAAAACGTTATTGAACTTTTGAGATTCGTATCCAACCAGGCTCAGGCAACTTTCTATGTCCAACTCTTTCTCTCTCTTTCTCTTTGTTTTTTTTTTGTTTTTTGTTTTTTATTGATCATAAATATTGTGAATACAAATGTTGACAATTTGAATATCAACATATTGGAATAAAAATTCAAATCATTTGCGGAATGACTTCGCTGTTATAGTTTTTTTTTTTTATAAATCGTGAATCGCTATTTATGATTCTATAAAATGATTAATGTAACCCATAAAGCGGTATTAAAATTAGTGGTATATACTTATTAGTTAATAGCATATGTTTCAACCATCTATCATACTATTATATATTATCAAACATCTAAAACCAAAGGCACATTCAAAGACACTTTAAATCCTCTTTTGTTCATTCTCCAATAAACGCCTAATAATTTAAGTAATATATAAAAGGGTTAAGCAGAAATGCAAAGTCGCTATCAATATGAACATGTTATAAACCATACAAGAGTGCTTATCTAATGATGGATGGGGTCACTTCGAACGAATACGGATTATCAATATCTCTTTAATAAGTTTAAAAATAAGTTGACCTGTGGCCAAGCACAGAACCGATCGACGGTTTGAAATAAATTAATTTCCAGCTATAGAAACATTTTCAAATAATTTGAAAATATCTATTAATAAACTTTTAAATTTTATTTATAATATATAAGGAGGCGCTGTCTGTGACGTCATGAAGGGCTGGGTGACGTCATATAATTTTAAATTAAGAAAAAACTAATGAAGATGATTTTCCCGAGGATAAAACCAATACAAAGTGCATGATTCGTGGAGATATGTAAAAAATCTCCTCATGTGAAATTTGGTGTGAAAATAACCCTTCTCTTCCTATCGTTGATCGGTAATACTACCAAT
Organism: Labia minor; assembly: GCA_963082975.1. Lineage (NCBI taxonomy): Eukaryota > Metazoa > Arthropoda > Insecta > Dermaptera > Spongiphoridae > Labia > Labia minor. Next base: position 63,143,848 of record OY720346.1, on the reverse strand, counting down.
TCCGGTTTCAGGATATACACCAAAAGTTGATCAATTCATCATATTGATGCATTAAGTAAATATACCAAATTTTATCAAAATACGTTGAGCCTTTCAAGCTGTACACATCTATACGGACGGACAGACGGACAGACATCATGGCTACCAAAATATATACCTGCAGTGTTCTCACCTATATAATGTATTTGAATAAAAAACATCTGTCTTGATATTTACAATATCTCTGAAAGATCTCACTGGTAGGAAAGAAACCAGCAGAGTTACCAATTTTATAGCTTATGATTGTGAAAACTGGTTAAATTTTATTTAAAATATGGAATTTTTTCAAAATTCTAGGCTTTTCACTAAATTTTTGTTTAATTAGTTCTTAAAAATTTTATATTCAGTCTCAAATTTTTAGAAAATTAATTGTCTTTTCTTATCTCAGCAACGTTCCATTGCCAACACTCTGCGTTTTGCCTACCAAAATATATACAGTGTTCTCTCCTATAATGTATTTGATTAAAAATATCTTTCTTGTTATTTACAATGATATCACTGAAAGATAGTAACATAAAACAACAAGATCTGGAAACAATTTAGTTTATTTATTAATCAAATAACAATAATTATTTTGTTGAGTAAAATTTTTTTTAAAAACTCCTTACCTTTAGCAATTTTTGTTTTGTTTTTTTTATGTACGTGCCTTTTTTCTTACATAAAAGGTCACTCTTGAATTTTCATGTATTAGATATTTTAAAATTACTAATAATATAGTATAATTCTCTTGGTTAAATATTATACAATACCTTTATATTATATATATATATGTTTATTATCTGAATCAGTGGAGTTTGTTCATATTCATCCCAATTCTTCCCTCATCTACCCACTAAAAGAACAGTGAATATTTCTCTCTATTCTTTTGTGCCTTGTTCATTTCAAGTTGTCTTTAATTATTCACTTTTGGTTATCATTTTAATTCTTAACTCATGCATTATTAATGAGTTCCAGAAAATGAACAATCCAAGGAAACATAATCATACTTTTTTTATACATTTTTCTATTTATTTATTTATTCTTTTTTTTTTCATACACTCTCAAAGGAATATTTTTATTAAAATAAAATTAATATTTATTCTATACTATTATTATTATTATAAAAATATAAATTATATAATAATTGTTAATAATTCTGATTTGAAAGGTACTTAAAATATGAGGAAGTTTAAGAAAATAAATACATTTTGATAGATAAAAATGTTTATCCATTGTTTGTCAAGATTGAATGAATGATTATGTATCTGTTAGGTCACCGAACCTTTATCACTAATTTACTAGAAAGTTTTTAATTTATGAATTATAAAATGACCAGGTTTTCAAGTATATAATCTTGATCTAAAGTTTCTATGTTTTTTTTTTTTTTTGTTATACGATTTTATAAATAATTGACGAAAGAGGATGGAAAAAGATTTTAAAAGGTCAAATGGAATGAGTAAAGAATACAATGAGTATGAACAAAAAAAAAGTAATTTGCCTACAAGAATATATATTATTATTTGATTAAAGAATGGACGATGAAGTTAAAAGAGAAATGAAGTAGAAAAGCCGCCAGCTTTTGAAAGATTTTTTTTTATTTATTACATATATACGTATATATATATATATAACTTTTATATTCTTATACCTTTACGAGTTGAGATTTTTATTTATTTATTTTTTATTGTTAACATTAAAGGGGTCAATTTAAAAAAAAAAGATATCTTGATATCTTTAGATACTATTTTATGATTTATGTATTTACTTTTTTCTTTTTGTTTGAATTATTTTAGATCTATCGATGGCATTAGATAATTAAATCAAATAAATCAAACTACATAATTTCCGTCGTATGTATGTATGTGATGTCTGTAACATTATGAAGTTAGTTACAAATTAGTTTCAACTTAAATTGCAAACATCGTTTGAAACGGGTTCGTTTAGTTAATTAATAACTTCATATATATATATATATCTTATGTTATCTTATTATTTTAGCAAAAATTATATGTATATATATATATGTTTTTGTATTTTTGAGATATTAACCCGCTCCAAGGATTTTTTTTAAATTCACACCAAAGATAATTTTTATAAAGAAAAATCGATCTGTAATGGTTTCGGCCTCGGAAAAATCATATTTGTTAGTTTTTTCTTAATTTAAATAGGAATTAAAATTCCTTATATACAAAATATTAATAAAAAATAAATAATAAAATAAAATTAAATAAAATTAAAAATATTTATTTTAATAATATTTTGTAATCAAATTTTGAAATATGTATTATTTTGTATCCACAGGCCATACTTTTCTGTCTTTCAGTGGATTAATACGTACGTTTAAAGGCTCTATGTTTTATAACTATTTTTTTTAATTTATGTTTTTTTTTTTAAATTATTTGAAATTGTTTCATATATTTGGTGGTTTATTTATTTTAAATAATAATCTCTTAATCTTAAATATTCATAGTTCATAAGGAATAATTTTTTTAAAGTCCCAAGCGGCGGCTCGGTGAACCAGGTACTATATATATTATATATATATACTAGTAGATAATTTGTTTATTGATACTTCATTTCAATTTACAATATGAATGTTGCCATATAAATTATTGTTTTAGTGAATCATTTCAAGGATCTTATTCATTTCAAATACCTAACTTCATACATTTAATAGAATCATCACATTTTACAATAATGGATTAGTTACAGGTAGCGAGGTCAAGGTTAGCTTCACTATAAAACTATTGGATTATTTTTAATTCAAATTTTATTAAAAATTATATATATTAATTTTTTTTTTTTATAAATCTTTGAAATTTAATTTATATATAAGTTTATATATTTATATTGATATTATTATTTTATTTTGACAAAACTCGAATCGTAAAATACCAAATAAAATACCACATGTGGTGGGTAAATTGGGGTGGTTGGAGAGGATGGGGGAGGGGTGCAACATCACGTTTGATATCGATAATAAAGTGGAAATGCTGCGGAGTTAGACTGATCTTACTGGGATGGATGGATGGATGAATGGCCCCCATTTCTTTGATTAGCTGACCACACACTAACTTTCATCCCCCTTCCTTCTACCTTTTTTCCTCAACAGCACAGCTTTTTTTTGAATTCTATCTATTGGGTTCTATCCGAATATATATGGATATGTACTGTAGGTGAACGATGGACCCTCTCTCTTCCCCTTCCTCTTATCTCTTGGTTTATTCCACTTTCGAGAAGAGGAGGGGGCACTAAAGCTTGTAACTTTTCCAATCAGCCACCCATTCCACTCAAACCAGCTACATTCCTCCTCTCCCTCCTACTCGCTCTACCAAATGTGTGGTTTGAAATGCCAAGGGCACTCGTTTTTTTTTCTTTTTCCTTTTCATCTCTTTTTCGTCCTATAATACGTCCCATGCGACTTCTGTTTAAGTCGAGACTCGCTCTCACAATTCAACCTCTTTTTATTCTCTCTCTCCCTCAAAATATATATATATATATATATTAAGTGTACTGCAAGCCTTTAGAAGTCTTCGCTTGAGGTTAGAATTACTTCATTCTCATTCTAAAAAATTTACATTTTTAATTCATTCATATATAAATTATCAAAATTTTCATGGAACATATAATTATTTATATAATTTTTTTGTATAATGCAATCTTGTTTATTTGAGAGTAATAAGCTGTTAATTAAACATAGATAAAATATTAATTTATTTTATTTTTATAAAATGAATATAAAACCTCTGATTTTGTACGTCCTACACAAGGACAACGTCTATCAAGTCGGTTATATTAGGTGTTCTATGATCAGTAAAACGGGTTCTATCAACCTTTACCTTGATTTTCTTGATCCGAGACGCTACTTTTTATCAAGTAGCTTCCAATTTTGATCCCAGAGGCTGGATTGACTCCGACCCATATACCCCAGTTAGAAAAATTCCCTTGCCAGACCCGGGACTTGAACCCGGGACTACGAGAATGTGAGGCAGCTTCGCTAACCTCTCACCCTGTGGCGCCTTATAAAATTAATATATTATATTATATATGATTATAAATAGTGTTTTCTGACTTTCTTATTTTGTCAAAACTTTTTCCCTTTCTACTAGAAATCATTCCATTATGGCCAATACAATATAGGATTACATATACTTCATTGTAATTATATATTTATATATTTATAAAGTATTACAATATGAGACTAATATTTCAATATTCAATAAAACATGGTTTACTGTGACAAATCAATGACATCTTTATTGATTTATAATGTACACATTTTGGAATCATTTATGAAATAACACATCTGGCAAATGGTCACCACGGCTTAGCTGGTACAGAAACAATGAATCCGAAACCTGTCACTGTTTGGTGAGCATTGTAGTCTAGAAGAATTATTGGACAATTCAGTAACGATGATTGTTTATTATAGGATTATTTTTTATGTCCCAAAAAAAGATATTGATCTTGTGTGATAACAATTGATAACAAACACATTTCATATATTCGGTGAAATATTCATATTTTTGTGCAAATTTACTGGTAGTCGTTTTGATAACTGAAATTGACGATCTTGGTTTTTTATTTAACCGACTTTGGAATTTTGGTTGTTGACTATACTAGTTACAGGCTTAACATATATAATATATGTATATACAAATTTTGTAAATTGAAATTGTCAGGGTAGCTGTGAAAGCAGCAGCTTCCATCCCTCTTTCTTAAATAAAAATTGAAATAATAATAAATTTATAAATACTCGTATAAATTATGCCACTATGGAGAGATATTTCCTTAAGAAAATATTATTTTATACATAAGTAGGTATTATATAAATAATATTATATAGGGCCCTTCATCTAGTATTAAATAGAAAATAAAAGAAAGATTTAAATTGACTTGTTTGAAAATAAATGAGAATGAACGAGATGTTACATTAGATAGAAATTGTTTTCAATCAATTTTGATAATTTTCACTTTAACAAGTTCAAGATGAAGTTCGAAACAGAGACCATCTGCCGGGTTGAGCGAGAGAAAGGATGTTAAGGAGTAGAAAGGGAAAGGGAAGAGGAAGGGGTTGTAGAGAAGAAGAAGAAACCAGGGGTATGAGTGGAATGGAATGGGAATGGGACGAGGATGTTTTAGATAATATGAAATAATAATAGACTAAGTTTCTGAAGTCCTTATTCTGTTTAATATAATTTTGAGACCTATGAATTGTTTGTGGAATTTCATATATAGAGAGGAGCATGTCAGGAAAAAAACGGAAATGGCTTGATTATAAGTTTACAGCAGCTGAGAGTGATGAAAGTTACTATTCAACCACATATCACACTAATACAAAGACCTCTTTCACGCATACCCCCTTTTTAAAGACTCACTCTTCACTTCTTTTACCACACCTAAATGAGATGTCTAAATTTACCAAAAAAAAAAAAGAAAACCTTATCTGTCTCTTTTATATAATTAAAAATTTATAACTTTTTTTAATAACCATTTTTCTTTTTAAAAACTCTTTATAAACTGAGAAGATATACTTATTTGTGTATTAAAAGGCATACATTTCATCAAACTATTAAAAAAAAATAAATAAATAACTTGAAACGAGGGAGGTAGGGAGAGAACACTTCGAACAAAAGTTGTCGCCTATCTGACGCCACAGCCGCCATTTTGGATGTACCAAAAAATTACATTTTCCATTGATCTTAATGTTAATATATCATCAAATTTCGGGCATTTTTTGTGGAAAATTATGTGACCAAAAATTTCCTCTTGAAGAAAAAACTCTAAATTTTATTTTATTTGAACTGCAGGCCGTTTTGATATGCATATATGTATAAAAAAAATTAAATGTTGCGGCAATCATTCTCTTCATTATGCTGATGATTAGTCAATTAAAAAAAGAAATTATCATTAGTTTAATGGAAAAATGATTACAAAAAATAAAATATAAACAAAAAATATATTTATTAATGTATGACGCATCCAGTGCTTAAACGTAGAGCCGGTCTTCTTCACCTAGCTGTCTTACTTTTATTTCCACGTCGGTTCGTGCATCCATATGCCGAACATGCCATGATAATTATTTTTAAAAACTAAAAAAAAAATATCTATTTATAACATGTCTATAACCTAAACCCAGGTGTATACCTAACCAGTTAGAATCTAATAAAAAGTAATTTAATATTAAATACAAATTAAATTATTAAATATATTTATAATTATTAAATATATTAACTAAACTATAAAATAAAGAAGAAATAACTAAGAAAAACTTTCAAACATACGAGAAAATTGGAAACAAAAATGTATTGTCCTATGGAAAAGAAATTGCCCTCCTTTACTTAATTGGACAAAAAATTATGTTAAGGGTGTGATTAAATAATTTTTTTTTTTTTTAAAATATCTGTTCAATTTATTTATTGAATAACATGCGAATTCACGTCCGTTATTTTGCTAAAATGGCTGGATTTTTGTTATTTTGATTTTTGATTTGATAAATGGAAATTGATTAAAAGACAAATATTCTCTCCTCGAATATGGTGTCTTTGTTTCTTCAACGTATTTAATAATAATAATAATAATAATAGTATTAGTAGTAATAGTAGTAATAATAATAATGTTTGTTGATCGTAAGAGGAAGTCTCGTTTCCTTTCTTCCGGCTCTTTTTGGATCTCTTAGTAGATTCCCCAATTCAGACAGGCATATGACGGATTGAAACAATTCCTGTCTTGAAAGTCGAGAGAGAGGGAGAGAATAAGAGAGATAAGAGTGTGGAGATAAAGCCTCCAAAAGAGAGAAGAAATGGGTAACTGTTGGTTGAAGGAGAGATGAAGAAGAAGGTTGCTTGCCATTTGCGTCATGACAACATTATTCCCTTCTTCAAATCTTCAGCCTTACCATCTTCTTAACCTAACCCCCCTCCCTTTCCCATACTCGACTTATTGACTTATTTTAGTTCATCTCTTTCTCCATCTCGTTCTACTTACCGATTCACATCAACTAAATTACCTCATTTTTATTGATATTTTTGTTTTACTTTTAAGTCAACTACGCAGATATATAAGAACATATATTATCCTTATTTTTAACTATTTTTGTACTCAGTTAGGTTTGTCTATCCCTGGTAATTAATCAAATTAAATTCTTAAATTTTAATTCTAGTATTGTATTCTTATTTTTAAAAAGATTTCAAAGATAAATTATTTTTTTTATTTTAATTGTTTTATAAAAAACTAATTTATAAAATTAAACTCCGAAAAATTACCAAAAATTATATTAATTTTATTCTTTTTGTTTTTTTCTTTGTTTATTGGGAGTTGACTTGATTTATATATATATATAGAGAGAGAGATTGCAAATTATGTATTAAAGAAAGGAAACTCATTATTATTTGCAATACATTTAATGAAATGTGTTTATTTAAATTGAAATTTCTTATTTTTTTTCATTTTTTACTATCTCGCCAGAGATAGTATTGCGATCACGAAAATTTTCGATGTTGAGATTTTGATGTTTTTATACGTTTTGAAGGTTCCTGAATCATTTTCACTAAGGTTGAGAAAAATGTCTGTGTGTGTGTGTGTATGTGTGTATGTATGTAGGCAAGATTACGCAAAAACGGTTTGAGATAGAATGATGAAATTTGGTACATGGACATTATGCAAAATTCATAGTTTTCTATCAACTTTTGAGAAATGTAGCTCAACCGGAAGAGGGTCATTACCTACAACGTTTTGATTTTTTTCCTCTAAAGTGACCGTAAAAATAAAGATATATGTTTGATAATTTTTCACATGATTAATAATTGTATAAAACTGCTATATATAGAATTTCAGCTTGATTGAATCGCTGAAAGTACCAGAATTAATTTTTTAACACTGCAAATCTCACGCGCCAACACGTGCCATGGTGCCATCAATAAAAAAACCAAACATGCGCTGGTTTAATATTTATTATTTATAATTTATAATTAATTAAATTTAATTTAAATATAATATATTATGTTATTTAATCCAATTCAAATTGCGAGATAGTCGAGTGGAGACACTCCAACTTATTGCTTTATTTATTGGGAGTTAACTTTACTTATATATATATATATAAATATATATAGATTGCAAATTATGTATTAAAGAAAGGAAACTCATTATTATTTGCATTACATTTAATGAAATGTGTTTATTTAAATTGAAATTTCTTATTTTTTTATTTTTACTTTTTTAATTGTCTAAATGTTAGGTATAAATAATGTATTGGGAAAATATGCTTCACAGTCACGTTACAATATTGAATATTTTACTTTATTTCTGATAAATGATTTATATATGTTTATGGTAGGCCGTTATTAAAAAATGAGACATACAATAGTTATTTAAAAATAGTAACTATAAATATAGCATAAAGTGTGCATATGTGTAATTACGGAATATAAATGCGGAAACTAAGAATAAACAATCTGGAGTCTCTCCACTCGATTATCTCACAAATTTGAATAGGATAATTAAGTTTTTTTTTCAATATTTGAAAATTAATAAAAGTTTTATTCTATCCGATCATAGGATTTAAGGTTTTTAACATAATTTTCACTGATAACATTTTATTGAAATTTGTTTTAAACTGCTTTTAAATACATTAAACTTTTATTATAGTTTTGATTAACAGGTATTCGACGGGGACGTAAAAATTGATGTACCCATTACATCTCTTATAAAAAAATGAAAACGTGGTAGGTAATGGTCCTCTTCCGAATGAGTTACATTTCTCAAAAGTTGATAGAAAACTACGAATTTTTAATAATTGTGGGGAGACTGATTAGATACGTCCGCTTGGAAGACCAAGGACGGGTGAGTGGACAATGTAGTAGGACGGGACAAGAGAGAGATGGGAGAGGGTAGGAGTTGGATGGATGGTTGTGGCTCAGGATAGAGACACTTGGAGAAATGTGGGTGTTGCGGCCACGAATTTTCGAGTTCCGTACAACCACAGAGATAGATAGATAGATAGAAAATATATACATAGTGAGTTTTAAATATTTTATTTAATAAAATTATTCGCGTAAGAAGAATAAGAAAATAACTAACCTGATGAATGATTTATTATTTTATTATTATTCTCTTTTTGTATTAAATATAATATATATACATATGTTTTTTGAATATATATTTATAAAGCTTAACTTGATTTGATTTTAATTAATTGAAACAAAACAATTATCAGTTGCAAATCAATGAATATTAAAAATACCAAATGATAGGCGCGCATATTCTATTCAATTTATAACTTCAGTTCATAAATAAATATGAAAATTAAAAATTAAAAAATTAATTATAATAATGTTTTGGAGTTTTTTTTTATTATTCTTTCTATTAATTTTTTGAAAAATATAAATATTTTGAAAAAATTCTAAATTATCCAAGTGATTTTAAATCATAACCATATTCATTAAATATTGATAAAATATTGTAAAAATAATTATTAAGAAAATTGAAATTATAGGATAAAGGAAATGAAAAAATATATCATTCTTAATAATGTACTTAATAGGTGATGTAACAAATCATAATATCATCTAACTATTGCCTAAAATGTTCTATGTTCTCTAAAGGAATTAAAGAGAAAAGATTATCCTTACTTATTAAATTTTTTATATAAAATGAACTTATTTCAACATTTTTACCGACCGACGATAGGAAGACAAGGTATTGTTTTCACACCAAATTTCACATGTGGAGATTTTAACCAACCGACGATAGTAAGGAAGATATTGTTACATATCCCCACGAATCATACATTTTTATAACAGAAAAAAGTATTTTCAGCATTATGTCTGTCGGTCTGTCCGTTTATGTCCGTATAGACGTCTACAACTTGAACTTCCAAACGGATTTTGATAAAATTTGGTATATTTACTTAATGCATCAGTAGCTTAAATTCATCAACTTTTGGTGTATATCCCGAAACCGGAAGTGGTAATTTACAAAATTTTAATTATATATTCATTGTCGGAAAATATTTCACTTAAGATATAGTAGTAATTAATAAGTGAGTAATTAAACTAAAAATAAATACCAAGATAATTTAGTCATTTTAATTCAAATTTTTAAATTTTTTTTTTATACTTTATATATACTAGTATATATATAAAATTGTTTGGAAATTCATTTATTTCAAATCGTCATTCGGTTCTGTGCTTGGCCACAGCTCATCTTTTATGTAATTAATATATATATTTATATAATTTATTTATTTATTTTATATAATCAAAAATCGTTGTCGACACAATTCAAATTATACTATAGGGGACCTAATCTTAAATAAATCTTGTATAAAGGTGTATATGTATGTTCGACAAATAAAAAACATAGAATCAAGTTTTTGTCAAAGTAAATAATAAGTGACAGGACGAATGAATTAGATTTCGGATTTAATAATTTTTCAGTTCACTGTGATAATATATGCAAATATTATATACATTTATATTTCATTTCATCCAGTAAATATATCCATCCAGTAAATATATATATCTGTGATATAATTTTTTTTTTATTTATTATTTTAACGTACATTTAGACAAAAAATTATTTTAATTTTTAAATTTTAATTTTAATTTCTAATTTTCAAATATCATTTTAATTAAATAATTTTATGACTTTAACCCTCTCTACAGACACATTAAAGGTAGAAGATTATCTGACAAACAATATACTTTCAGAAAATAACAGACATACTTGGACTTAACTGATATGTGGGACTATAACTATAAAAAAAAAGAAATTATAATAAATGTAAATATTGTGAAACAAAATATGATACTTTGGTTCATTTACTGACATGCACAAAAATAAACATTCGATCGTACATATTAATGTCAAATGGAAAATAGGCAATTATCTCAGGATAGACTAATTTAACCTCGATATAAAAACTAAATGTTGCGAGTTCCTTCAAATAATTGAAAAGGAAAAATGAACTTATAATTAATTTACTGATTAGATTAAAATATATTTTAAATAAGAACACAAAAAGGTATGAATGTTTTAATATGCTGATTGAACTAAAATGAAGGAAAATTCTTTGCATACAAATTTTCAACCAAATACTATCTATCACTACGGGGATACAGGGGACGGAGCCCCCTGTCTGTATGCGAAGAGCGTCGAAGGCGAACTGAGCAGCTGGTTTCATATAAATACGTCATCATTTGATTTATGCTATATATTTAATAAATTAAATAAATTGTAAATTAATTTCATATGAAAATATAAAAATTAATATATATATATATATATATAAAAGGTAAATATTATTTTTATTTATATTTTCTATTCTAAAATATATGTACGAGTATATTAATTCATATGTCTATATTTGTAGATTGAAAAAGAAAAAAAATATTAATGATCAACTCGTAATCTAATTTCCGATTGGAATTTTTCCTGTTCATGAAGTTAATACTGTATTAACAAGATTAAAATAAAATATCATTTTAATCTTTCACTGCCACACTCTCAGTATCTCTCGTTTTTTTTTCCAAATTATCATTTAATACTTTTTTCCACCCTGATTTTTTTTTAAATGTATTTAATTTTGATCTTTTTTATCAGAACTCGTTCAGACACATGAAATAGAAAGAGAGAGAGAGAGAGAAATAAAATGAATGAAATCTGGTTAAAATTGGTAAAAGGTTGGTAAGTTTATTTATTTTTTATTTTTTTAATGAAAAAAGTGAGTAGGTGTTGATTAGAAGAGTGGGCAACAACGAATGAGTTGGGAAAGTTTAGTAAATGGACATTTATCTTTTTTCAAATATAGTAGATTATAAAAGTATAATATTTCTTAAATTATTATTATTATATAATATATAAACTAAAATTAAACATAAAAATAAATAAACTTTAATAAGAATATTTTTTTATATGAAAAACACTTTGACAAGTTTCAATTTGATTAATGTATTTGCTTTATACGAGATTTTAAGAAACTTTTATTTTCAACTAGTTGAGAAATTTGCCAAAAAAGGTAATATTTTGGATTTCTTATTAATATATACTTATATATTTAGGATATTGTATGATAACCCAAAATGATTCTAAAAATATTTATTATATATACAATATATAAATGTTTAATGTTTGTTTGATATATAATAGAAATTATTTTCTTTTAAGTAACTGATGTTATTATTAGCTATAGAATTTGATTATAGAGCTAGATAAATCAATTAAATGAATTAAAAGTTCTTTATATGTTATTTTATTTTTAAATTATTGTATAATATATTTAAATAATTAATGTATCTAAATAATGAATTAATTAAAAAATATTCATAAATATTTAATTGCTTTTATTCATGTTTTTATAGATAATATATTTATTTAAGTTAAGCTAACCATATTATAAGATGATATTCTTTGAAAACAAAAATAATCAATTTTTAATATATTGCGATCACTTATCTCTCTCTCTCTCTCTCTCTGTATGTGTGTGTGTATGTAGACAAGATTAGGTACAAACGGTTTGATCTAGAATAATAAAATTTGGTACACGGGTCTCCCATTCTATAGTCCGGGAGATGAAAGTTAGTGTACGAGCCGACCCCCACCCTCGGCCAACCAGTTCCCGCGCTTACCCCCACCATTCCAACGAAACCACACCGCGCAACTCTGTTGCGCATATCACATTTTTTATAGTTTAGTTTGAGAGAGTAGAAGACTCTGGTGGAGGGGAAATAATTCTAGGAGGGGGTACTCCCGCGGCCCCCGCCCCTCACGCACCTGCCCTGTCCATCGCAGCCTTCTCGATTTTATAACCCTAACTATGCATAGAGGACATGCAATTCTCTGTTGTGCAGTTGGTCCATAAATGCTGCCAAGAATCCTATTCTCAAATATTCTCATAGACCATACTAAAACCCACTATATTATCCCTAAATATGTGTATATAAATGAATTTTACTCTAAAAAATTTATATATCCTATATATATATATATAATATACTTAATATATCTTCTGTAAAATATGATCTTCTAATATTTTGGCAGATATTTAATTTATTTCCTTTAAAGTATAATTTGTGTTCATTTACATTTATAAATATTTTAATGAAAAGTTTTCATTCTTGCCCAGAATGTGATTTTCATTAAAAATTACTTCAATTATTTATTTTCTTCAACCTTCTTAGAATCAGAGAATAACTTTATATAAGTTGAAAAATATATATTATTTTGATATTGATAACTATTTTGTTTTATTTATGAATTTATTGATTCCTGCTATATTAAAATAAAATAAAATATACTTTTCAAATTGTTGACTTAATTATAAAATTAAATTATTTCACTTGATTAAAGATCAAAATAAAAATGTTATGCATTTTTTCTAGTCAATATAAAAAATTATTATACAATATTCGTGGTAAAAAAAGGAGATGAGAATACCAGGATGAAAGAGAGAAAAGTCAACGACACTCTACTTGGTTGTGCTTTTATATATATGTATGTATATGCAAACATTATGCGTATGTATATGCAATGTAAAAAAATATGTTCAACTAACGAAGCTTGAAAATCGGAATCCTTTGCCCTCCTCTAACGAGGCGGGAGTTTTATTTTTTTTTTTTTTTTTATATTTTTTATCTGAAAGGTGAAGAGTGAGGAGATAGCGAATTGCCTCCCCCCTAAACTCCCCGCTTCTTTTTCCACTAACAAAAAACCCTTATTTTTGGTAAGGAAGCTTTTTTTTTATTAAAGTTCCGTTTTTTGCAATTTGTCCAAATTTATTTTAATAAAATTTGAAGAAGTCCAAAAATATTTTTTATGACTTATGATTATTTTAATATATCGTTAAGAGTTAATAGGACAAAATATGCGTATTGGTAATGTCTTATGAACTTATTTAGATGTATCACTTAAAATGGGTATATAAGTGGAGGATTAGAATTTACAAGATCCAATCCAACTCTGAATACAAACACTTTTAATTTTTGTGTTTAATCAGGAACTTCTTGAGTGATCCTCAGAAGCAGTTAGTTTGATTGGTAGTCTGATGTGAAATAGTAGTTAATTAAATACACTTTTATTTTTGAACAATTTAATTTATTAAAATTTAATATACGGAATATTAAGATAATGTGAAATTAAAAGAACTGACTGGCCTTCGGGGAAAGTAGTGAACTTGGTAGCCTTACTTGGAAGAGTTTACCAACTTATAAAAAATTAAAATTTCTTAATAAGACTTCAATGCTACCAACTTATAATTATAAAACAATTATTTATTTGAATATTTAATGGGCATGTAGAGGGAACTCCTGGATTAATTACAAAATGAAAAGGAATATGATTGGATGGAAGAGTTTATATCAATGATGGGGAAAAAATGGATAAAGAGAAGAAAATTTAAATCATTTTTAAATCAATGCCAATTGATTTGGGTCGTTTTTCCTAGAAGAGAATCTAATCAAATTTATCGTAATGTTTCATATAACATTGATTCTCTTTCGACATCCAATAGCTATATCTCTCCATCCATTCCATCCCTTCTCTCCCCATTGAGGTAAAGTAAAATAATTTATTCGGAGATACAGAAATGCTATACATTCCCCTATTCAATATCTTTTTCTCACTCACTAACTCAGTATATATGAAATTTTAAGAATATTTCAGATATTGTATTTTCAAATTCTAATAGATTGGACTTAACAGATTCTAATTGATTTATTACAATTCCAACCAATAATTAATTAAATTGAAAACCATTATTAATAAACATGTATTCATATAAATGTTATTTTAATTGAAAATATAATATTAAATTTTAATTAATTTAAAAATAAATATATTTAAAAAGGTATTCAAATAAAATTTTTATTGTAATAATAATCATTTTTAAAAATATTTTTCATTGGTTTGCTTATACAATAATGAACAAAGAATCTACTTACTTATTTTTATAATATTTCAGAAATTTAATCAATTTGAAAGCAATACAATGATTGACTTTTTTTTATTATTACAAATAATAATATTAAAAAAAGATTTTACAAGTATTTCAAATATTGATATTATATAAATATATAATACTTCTCATTAAAAAAAATAACTTTTCAATGAATTAAAAATATACACCTTCCCACATCTTTTCATCTTAAATTTCTTTCTATTCTATTCAAATAATGTTTGTTTGCTTATGAATATATTTAAATATATATTTGGTCTCTTTCTTTATATATATATATAAAATGGTGATTTTGTTGAATATGCTTAACGACCAGTGAGTGGGAAAAAAAATCTTCATCTTGATTGCCCTTCTAATCCCTTTCATATAAAAACCCTCCTGAGAAGAATTGAAGAGGGAGAATAAAAAACACATATCAAAAATGCTAATTTCTATTGGTAGTAGAGTAAAAGGGACAAATCGAGATAATAGTTTAAAAAAAGAGGGAAAAAGTAATGACTAGGATGAAAATAATATTTTTTTTTTGTTCAAATAAGCAAATATGCATTGGTTCTTTCCTCAAATTATTTTGATTTCTAATAAAATTCTACATCTTCTAATATATGGGACAGGAAGGTGAGAGTTATGTAAAAGAAAAATCCAATAGCCTGGAGGACTGAAAACTGGTGTGGGAATGGGATGGATTCCGGAATAACCCCCTTCCGTTCAAGAAAACAAACTTTGTTCCCCTTTAAAAAAAAATTACAATCATTTTTTTCAATATTTTCCTTCTTTCTCTCTTATTCTTCATTTCTTCTTCCATCCACCCATTCTTTTCCTGACTCCTACTTTATCCGCCCTCTTGTTAGAACTCTCATAAATTTTCTATCTCTTTGATAGAAAAAAAAAAAATAAAGTTGTTCAATTGTAAAATGAAATGTTCTACAATAGATACTATTTTATTTTATTTTTATATTGAAATTTCATTCCAAACGAAATTAATGGTTTTAAAGAGGCTCATATCAAATGAATTTAAATAACATTTTTTACTACCTTAATTTGGATTCGATTCTAGTTGTTTTTGTTGTTGCTTTTTTTTAAAAAGTTGTTGTAACTGAAGTGTGTATTGGATATTTAGAGTATTTCTATACTAATGAGTGTTGGAAAATGGTACAAACGAACATTGATAACAGTGGAGAGAAAAGAGAGAAAGAGAAAGAAATGAGGAGTGTAAAGTAGCTTAGTTTATCGAAAGAAAGTTATAGTGGTTCGAGGGTGAAGAATAAAATACTAGCAGAGAAGCTAAGGGGGAGGAGTAGTAGAAGAAAGAGAGACATGGGGAAAGGGATTTTTGAAAATGGATTTACAAATACATATTCCAATAAACAGGATTATCAAATATGTACAATCTTTATGAAATAATATAAATGTTATATAATTGAATAAAGGAATAATTTCAATTAATTTTTATAAATAAAGAAAGTTTTAAATTAATTATTTATTTTGTTATTTAAGTATATATAAAGCCGCCGCTCGGTCATTAAGATTAAAATTTTTATTTAAAATAAATAAACGATAAAATATATGAAACAATTTCAAATAAGGTAAAAGAACATAAAATAAAACATACATCCCTGAAACGTACGTATTAATGCACTGAAAGACAGAAAAGTATGGCCTGTGGATATAACATAATATATATTTTTAATTTTATTATATTTATAATATTATGTATTTAAGGAAGCGCTGTCCGGCGTTGCCCTGCGCAATTTTTTTACTATTAAAATTCCTATTTTAAATTAAGAAAATACTAATAAAGATGATTTTTTCAGAGACTGAAACCAATACAGATGATTTTTCTTTATAAATATTATCTATGGTGTGAATTTTACAAAAATCCTTAGAGTGGTTTAATATTTCAAAAATACAAATATATAGTATATATAATATATACAATTTTTGCTATTATAATAAGATAAGATAAAATAAGATAATATATACCTATATATATATATAAATATAATACTTATACTGCATTTTATATTTTTCTTTAATTTCAATTAATAAAATAATATTTTAGCTCCTGAATCCAAATAAAAATAAATAAATTAAGTGAACTATAATTAATTAAAATTATAAAACTTAATATATGAATATTTTTTATAGGAAAAGACACTCGGTGAAGTTTTAACTTTATTACAGTTATTATACAGTTAAATTATTGTAGTTAAAACATCAAATTTATTTTGTTTGATACTTGAATGAGTTTTCTCAGTCGAGAGTGGGAAACTTTGGAATAAAATACTTTGTTTAGTTATTACGATAATAAAATATAAAATTTAAACTGTAAAATTCCAAATTAATAGGTTATATATGTATATAAAGACATATAAAGATCATAGTATTTATTGATATTTATTAAAAACGTCCGGTTGGGAGAAAATAGGAGTTGGATGGGTTTAACTCAGGATAGGGATGTTTGGAACAATGTGATTGCTGCGGTCAAGGATTTTTGAGTTCCTTAGAGACACAGAAATAGATTGATAGAATAATTTCTTTTAATTTGTTATTTTGCAAAATGTAAAATTTCGAGGACATGTCAATAAGTCCGTGACTTTTTGAATGAAAAAAACAGGTTTTTGGATAAAAAAATTATTTTATTTTTTAACATAGTCTCCTTTGAGCTTTATACACTTCGTCCAACGTTTCTCCAATTGAGAAAAATTTTATTCTTTCCAAAAAATAAGATTTGCCGAGGACCTCAAAATAGGTATTTGCTTGTGAAATGATTTCATCATTGGATTCAAATTTCTCTCTGCCGAGACATTTCTTCAGATTTGGAAATATGAAATAGTCACTCGGGGGCTGAATCCGGAAAATAGGGCGGATGAGGGAGCAATTCATATCCCATTTTTTCATGGAATTTCACTTTTCACTTTTTTCTATTTTCTTCTCAAATCATGAGATGGTCTGTTAATAATGGATGTCAAATAATATTTAAAAGACAGAGCTGGTTCAAATTTCGACAGGAGTCAGCTGATTGTTGCATGTTGACATGAGCAATTTCGGGACGGGAAATTCAAAAAGTCACGCATTTATTGACCTGCTCTCGTACTTCATAATTTTTATATATATTTATAATTGATTAAAATATGAATTTAAATATTAATTTTAAAAATATAATAAATATATTTTTTGTTCTAAAGATTATATAACAATTAAACATTAAAATTATTAAAATTTTATAATCACAAAAACAAATCTAATGACTTAAAACCGTTTGTAATTCATTGATGATCAATATTAGAAAATTATGATCAAAGTATTATGAACATTATTATTATTATTTTTATTACCAACTTATATGATTCACTCCAAACCAACAACTCGTTAAAAAGTAAAGGATGAGAGAGATGGTTGGGAGTGGAAGATGAAGGGGTTTTGAATTCTCCTCATCTCTCCTCTTTCTCCATTCACCCTTCTAGAATATATCAGAATAATTACATAACATGTTATCCGTTTTTTATCGAGAGTAATTTACACTTTAATTATCAATTTCAATCTATCGCGCCCACACATAGGTATAGTCATTTAAATAACATGAATTGATTAATTTTATATATAAAAATAAAAACATTTCGTTTTATATTCAAATAAAGAATGTTTCTTATTTAAATAACAATAATAATCATTATATTTGCATTTTCATATTTTAAAATAAAGTTTAAAGAAATATTTTAAAATATTAAAATAAGAAAAAAATAAATAGAAATATTGAAAAAAGTTGTAGGTGAAAAGTGGCAACCAAATTGTAAAAGGTAAATAATGAATGCTCTTATCAATGGGACAAGTGAATTGGAATTTTTTTTCTTTTATCATTTAAAAAAAAAGTTTTTAACATCCAAGTTTATATGTTTTTCTTTATTTTTCCCAAGTAAAACATTTTTTTTGGAAAAAAAGTTTGAAAACCGAATCCAATATGTATAATTGTCATTTCGAACAATAGAAAAAATTGAAAAATTTCAATATTTGTTAAAAAGTATGATTATTTTGATAATAAATATAAATTTAATGTATTCATATATATATTTAATATTTTATTGAAATATAGTTAAATTTATTTATATTGAAATTAATTAGAATTTGAAAAGATTTTGATACATAATTAAAGAATAATAACAATATTGCTTGTATTTTTTTCATTGAATTCAATTGAACGAATTAGTAAAAAAAGTAAAAATACACAAATAAGTGAAGTTAAAATATATCAAGAGGAAAAAAGGTTAAGGAAGATAAGGGATGAGAATCTGTAAGAAGGGAAGAGGGAACGATGGATGAAAAAGAGAAAATCCGTTTTTCCATCGATAACTCATTTTCCTAGAGCCAATGACTCGCACTTTTTTTTTTTTTTTTGCCCTCACTTTTACCAATTCATTTTAAGGGAGTGAGTGGGAGGAGGGGTGAATCTAAAAACGAAAGGAAAATAATCAATCAAGAATTAAAAACCTCCGAAAGAAACCACTTGAAATGCTCTTGAACCCGCAACCCTTCCTCCCCCTCCTCCCACCTTATTCTCCGTCTCTGATGCCATGGCTTGCCAAATGGAAGGGAGGATTGGTTAAATTTCCGGTTAGCAGAGGGGAATAAATACAGGAATGGGGAAGAGAGAGAGAGAGGAAAAACAGCATCCATCAATAACAGGCAATTAGAGAATTGAACTGGGATTTTTTTGTATTAGTAAATATTTTCCCTTTTTTTATCTTATCTTGATAATAAAACTTAAATTACAGAAAAAGTATGATATAATTAATTAATTAATTTTTTTAAATGTATTACATTCCTAATAAAATAGGTTGATAAATAAATTTATAAATTTATAATTTATAAATTTTTAATAAATTTAATTTGGTTAATAAATTGATTGATATTTTGTTTATTTTTTTTTTACTGTTTTACTTTTTAATAAGAGATCATCATTAAGTCAAGTCATAGAATTAAAATTTTTGGAAATTTTGAAAAAATTGAGAAATTTGATTCGAAGACGTAAATAATGAAAAATAATACCACCAAAGCTTAGAAGGAAAAAAATGGAATCAATTTATCTGTCTTGAAATGTTAAAAACACTCCTCTTCCTCTCCCCACTCTATCAACTATACATATACACACACATATACACTCACACAAACTAAAAGAAATAAGAGATAGATAGATAGGAAATATTTATTTTCTTCCTTTTAGTCTTTTTATTTAAATATATAACATTCACCGATGTGAAAGAAATTAAATTTTTACTTTTAATAAATTCAGACAAGTAAGATTTGATTTTCTTTTAAGATCAAAAGAATTGATTAAAATATAGAATAAATGATTATCGTTCTCTGTTGGCGAAGTAGAGAAAGGGGTGGATGATGATGAACAAAAGGAGTTAGTGTTTTTGAATGGTTTAATAGAATTGGGTTTTGTATTTTCATGTAAAATATAAAATGGTGACTATTGAAATGATAAAAATACGATTGGTTGTTTTTTTTCAAATTTAAAATTAGATTTTTAAAATTCTTTTTTATTGTCAAATTACTAAAATGGCATAAGCAGCAAATTATATTAGAATTATTGATAGAAAAATTGATTATATTTTTATCAAAATTTATTTGTGATATAGATATTTAAATAGATTATTAAAATATGTATATTATAATATTTTTAATTAAAATAATAATTAATAAAATTCATTTTTAATGAAAATAAATTTAAACAAAAATATATATAAGTATAAATGAATATCGAATTGATATTTTAATGGGAACACTGAAAGAAATCAATATATAGTAACAAAGCTTACTACATGTCCATGAGTAGCTTCAGCAACCACACTGAGTCTCTTGATAGAGTCAAGGCTGCCTCATTTAGCACTAAAACATTGCACATTAGAAAATGCATTAAATTTGCAATTATTAGGATTATATGGTACATAACTTATAAGAACGATAACGTTTCCTATTATTATATATTATATTTTTTTATCAAATCTTATGTAAATATTTTAATAAATACATTTTAAACCGGAAATAATTTTTCATAATAAATCTTTTTCGAAAACCTAGACGAACATTTATATATATTGTCGTATATTGGAGGCTTAGTTGGGTTATTAAAAAAAAATGGGTTTAAAATTAATGGTTCTTTAATTTAATTGGTAGCACTCTGTTTATTATTTATAGAAAATAGTTGAGTGAATTCAGTGAAGGTTGATAAGGAAAGAGATAAATTTGAATTCATTAAAATATAATATTCAATTATAATAAAATTAATATTTAATGATGAAGGAAATTAATACAATTATAATAAGTATCATGAGAAATTATAACTTTTAAATTTAATATAAAATAAAATTCATTTATTTTAATTTTATTTTTGTCTAGCAATTGCAAATTTTAAAGGGTCGACCACTTTGCTATTAATTGTTACAAGTATAAGTCAGGCCAATGTGATTCTCCGAGTGATGTTCTCAGGGGTTCCTTCCAGGCAATGATACAACTTCTCCCGGAAGCAACTTCTATGTTTGGCCTTGATGTATGATCCTGGCACTGTCGTATCAATTGGAGATGATGTCTCTCTGTCCGCTCCATCCCGAAGAATGATCTTACATTCTTTCTTCCATTCAACAGAATAATTCTTGCCTCTTCTAGTAGCCCTTGGATACTCTTCCAATAATTTAATTAATTTATGAGCCTTGAAAATGTTGAATTATAACAATAAGTCTCATTCATCAAACGATCATATTTCAATTGCATTGTCCGCATTTTAGGTCTGTCCTAAAATGTGGGCGGACGTTAGGATGTCAATATTTGTTTTAAATGTATATTTATAACATCTTAATGATATTTCCTATTAAATGGAATTTTTATGCTTATATATTACAATATATATATATATATAAATTCAATTTTTTTGTATAATTGTAATTTTTTTATTATTTTATAATTTTTAACTTTAAGGACTATAAATTAAGTTAATTAATTTAATTAATTAGTTAGAATTATATAAAATCGAGAAAGCCACTGTGGGCAGGGCACGTGGCTAGAATGGGTGAAGATAGAATGGCGAAAAATATATTGGTAGGGAGACCGAGTGGGAAAGACCAAGGACACGGTGGGTGGATAATGTGCGAAAGGATGTGAGAGAGATGGGAGAGGATAGCGACTGGAAGGTTGTGGCTCAGAATAAGAATACTTGGAGGGTGGTGGTGGTGGTGTGGTTGCTGCGGCCAAGAACTTTCGAGTTTCGTAGAGCCCCAGAGATAGATAGAAGGGCTGTAAATTAGTTATTTCCTTTTTTGTTAAATTAGTTTTTATGAGACCATACAATAGTTTGTCTCTATTCATATAAAAATAGGAAAAATAAAAAATCATACTAATCAATTTTTTTCCGTAAATAAAGGAAGTTTATAAATATTCATGAACAATTTTGCATTTAAATAATTTATTTACTAAAATAATAAAAATACGAAAAAGTGAAAAAATGAAAATTCAATCGAGTGGAATAAAGGGAATATTTTTTCAATGAAATATAAAAATAGTGTGGTTGGAGAGTTGGTGGATAAAGTTAAATAAAATAAAATAAAAATTGATAGAGCTATTCTTTTCATTTTCAAGAACCCACTCAGCCTCCCACACAAAATAGGTTTAGATAATAAATTCCACAATGACGAGCGTCATTTACTTTGCGACTTTTTTTTCATGAGAGAAATAAAATCTTAAAAAAAAGTAAAGAAAAAAAAATTCTTATCCTGAGCAAATTTATATTCGAAATTTATTAACCCTAAATAGAGAAGAAAGAATCTTATCTTTTTCCATAAATAATAATAAAAATTGGTAATTTTATAAGAAGAAAGAAAAATATATACGATCATATCTTATATGGAGTTTTTTCTTTTCCTTTTATTCTTAGAATGTTAATTTTTAATATAATCGGTAAATTGTGGTTTTGTATACAGGTGCAGTCTTGCGGAGGAAAATTAACGTGAAAGGGTTAACTAACCTCCAGAATTTCTAGAAAACTATGGTTTTTATCTAAAGTATTTTTATTATATACCTAATTCTGGAGCTTTGGGAATAAATATATTAAATTGCATTAATAACCACAGTTGCAACATGAGTACAATATATATATATATATATATATATATTTAGTGAACGTTCTATATAAGCAACCTCTCTATAAGCAACTTATTTTAGTTCAACTCTTGTGTATAAGCAACTTATTTTTTTAAAGCTAAACAACAATATAAATTGTAAAAAATTCTGTTATTGTAATATGTTTATGTTTTCTGCTGCGAGTATTGAAGTTAATTTCAGTTAATTAGAATAGTTACTAGAATTTCTGTTAGTTTCTGAAAATTAATTACTTAATTAATTAATATTTTTGTGCTTTAATTTTCATTATTCTCTATAAGCAACTTTTCCCAATAAGAAACTTTTTTATTGAAATTGGTTCAAATGCGTTGCTTATATAGAGCGTTAACTGTATAGGTGTATATACAATTTCGTTTTTTTTATTGTACATATTCGTTTCTAAAACTATTAATCTCCATAAATCTTAATCTCCATCTGAGAATACCTTTCCAAGGAAGGAGGGGTGGAAGTGTATGATCTACTGACCTCGATGTACCATTTTCTGCTACTGACAGGATTCTATTTAGACTATCTAATACTTATTATTCGAAACATTTTGATAATTTAACATATTAATGACTTGAAAACTAAGTCAAAGCCGATTTTTCAGAAAAAAGAAAACCTACTCTCATTTCCATAAATAACTATAATCTAGTATACAGTTCATTAATATTTACAATTTTTTTCCATTTTTCAAACATTATTATTATCCTTTTACATACAACTATTTTGATTTCAAGACCAAAAAATCGTTCTAATTGAATTTTTATTGCACTCTCATGTTTGTATTTTTCCATATTAAATATATTTTCCAAAGATCGTAATAAATGTTCTCGACTGTAACATTCGAACTCTACTCCAGTATTTTTACCTAGTGACTAAAGGGTTGTTCATTGTGAAGTTATGCTTTTTCGGAAATTTAGTTCTTCTAGCCATATATACAATTTTACTTCTATCTACTACGACCTTAAGAATGAGAAATCTTTTAACAAAAAATGATCAGATTCAGAAAATTCATCCACCCCCACCTTTCCTTTTTACTACAATATATCAGAAGTTAACCTTTTCTTATACTTTAACTAGCACTTCGCTGAAAAGTAAATTCGATAATTTGCTCGTATCTTTGTGTAATTTTCCGTTTATTGGTTCTTCTCCTTTGACCAACACCTACTCGTCTCCTCCTCCCTTCACCATTCATCTTTAGTACAGGTAATAAAAATTAACTGCTGCCTCACCGTTCAAAGATCATTCCCATTAACGAACTTGATACTAATGTTCTTTATTATCCCCCTCGTTTCTCTCCATCTCTCTCTCTCTATCTGTATGTGTGTTTGTGTGTATGTATGTTTGTGTGGGTGTTTCACTTTCTTACAATAAAATTGGTATTAAATCTTTTTACCACTTATTTGTTTGTTCTCTTCATGTAATGTGTAATAAATGTTTATGTAAGTACAATCTTTGAAAAAAAGTAATTTACTCACTTCTACACTACTTTATATAATCTATTAATATTTTACTAGCAAAAATTGTATATTTATATATTGTCGTGTATAAGAGAAAATAGGGTAAGGTATTTTATGAGAAAAAATGTGTTATTGAAATCAGTTTATTTAATAGGTAGCACTCTGGATTGAATTAGAATAAAACAAAGGGTTATATAATCCGCGTAGGTTGATATGGGAAATAATAAAATTGAATAGGTTCAATTAAAAATGCTTATTTAAATTACAACTAAAAATTATTTATTTACTAAGAATATAAGAATTTATTTGATACAAGAGATTATAATGAAATTAATAAGAAATTGATTAAATTTAATGGTACCGTAAAAAATTAAGAGGAGTATAAATTGAATGGAATTGAGTTCATAGAATAATTGCAATTATTTATATAGATAGTCGACTACTTAGCTGTTATTCAAATTAATAATGAGTTCGGGGAACACTGGGACTTCAAGTAAGATGATTCTTGGATATTTTCCTTAAGGTATCATGACTTCATATCAAGGCAGGCAGCTTCCTCGCACACTGGATGATCCTTGTATTTTCGTTCTCACTTAGTCAGATGAAGTCGCTTCCCTTACACTCAATCCAAGAATAACCAAAAAATGTCTAAACATGGAGATGGTCATTCTCCCCTCCTATGCCACTTGGCAAAATTGTCCACCCCTCTCTCCCTGTTGGGGTAACGAAGAGGTATATCATCTGGGTTCTTTTTAAAACAATCAATTTTAGAAAGTCACCTTTTATACACTCTGCCATGTGCTCAAACAACCCTCTACATTTCAGTATCATAATACATCCAATATACAAGCATAAAAAAAAGCATTTTTATATTTATATATTACAATATATTTGTATTTTTGAAATATTAAACCGCCCTCTTTTTTGGAAATAAGTTATTTTATTATTATTTATTTATTTATTTAATTAAAGAGATTATATACAACCCAGTATATCTCTATCCTCTCCCTATTTGGGGTAGAGGATTTATAAAAAAAAATAAAAAAAACAAAAACAAAGAAATATTTAACATAACAGAAATTAAATTATTTTTAAAAATCCATGTATCTAAAAATAGAAACAAAGAATACAAAAAAAAAGAGAAAAAAAAACAAAAACAAATTTCCATTTATTTAAATATGTAAGATCTGGAGTATTTTATTTATCCAATTATCCATTTAAGAGATCATATACAGATCCAGGTATATCTCTATCCTCCCCTTATTTGGGCTAGAGGATTTACAAAAGAAAAAAAATAAATAAATAAACTACAACAGAAACAAAAAAACAAAAAATAAAAAACCAGCGTAACAGAAATCAAACCAAAGAATCTTAAAAAACTCATACATCCAAAAAGGGTAACAGAAAAAACACACACAAAAAAAAAAGCAAAATGTGCAGCATCGTACACGTGGCGGAAGTGAAACTTCTTACAATCTAGAGAATAAGATAAATTTTAGTTGAGAGTGTGAGTGAGAGAGAAATAGAGAAAAATAAACCACACTGCCCTCTCCTACAAAGAATATTTCCAAGCACATACAATTAACAAGTCCACCCTTGCAATTTTCAATTGAATGACTCTCGCCAAGTGTTTTACCTGCTAAATGCTAAGAACCTTAATTTTAAGAGGTTGATTGATACATTGCAAATTATGTCGAATCATAAACTTACTATTTCAATTGTAATGTTCACATGTGGAAGTGTGAACGTGACAAACATAACTTACTTATTCTTAATTGTAATGGACACATGTGGGAGCTTGACATTATAAGCCCTCTGGGAAATTGCAAAATGTGTTTATTTTTTTATATAAATAATGATCATGCAAATTACACTAAAAATTAAAAAATTATTAGCTATAATAAACTATTATTGGCTATAAATTAATTAAAATTAATTAAATTAATAAAAATAATTTAAAGATACAACTCGTTGAGAAATGAACTTATAATTAACATTTCCTTTAAAACTGTTTAAAACCCCAGAGTGGACGCTGACAATTTGGGTTTTTCCTGGTAAGACTGTCCCCCCCCTGGTTTTTCCCAATAACAAAGTGAAAGAAAATTCCCTTATGTTGCCTCCCCTTCCGACCCCCTAAGAGGGGTTATTTTAAAGGAACAATCGGAAAATAATTTTAAATGAATGAATAAATGAAAATTCAAATTTTATATATAGTTTTTTATATATGTTTATTTATTCACAAAAAATTAATTAAATTGTAATTTAAATTCTTATAGTTTTATTAAATAAATCATTTTTAGTTATAATTTTATATAAGCATTTTTTAATTGAACCTATTCAATCTTGTCATTCCCTAATCAGCATACGCGGTTTCAATAACCCTTTTAATTATTCTAAATTCAATCTTTAATTAAATCTAATTTAACACACAACAATTCCGTCTCATTATTGTAATACAAAGTTAGAAATATTAAGTTAATATAATTAATATTATTTATTTATTAATACCAATTAATAATATTAATTACTTATAAATAATTCATAATAATAATAAATTGTGATACCAACTTATAGGAATATTAAAATAATATAATTATTATTTTACATATATATGAATATAATATAAATATTTTTAATTTTATTTTAAGAATAGATATATATCTAAAAGGCGGTAACTGTGAGGTCACATACTAATTTTTATTCTTTGACCCAGCAGAGGCTGAGAAATATTATTCCGCGTCAACGTACTAGCGCGCATGCGCGCCGTGGACTTTGGACCTAGCGAGAGGGTATTAGAACGAAAGACAGCACAAAACGAAGACGCAGATAGCCTCTTTCTCAAAGACGAAAGACCGGACAAAAGAAAGACGCAGATAGCAAGAACGAAACACCGCACAAAAGAGAGACGGAGATAGAGGCTATCTCATTCTCACTCGTTATATCTATATCTTTTTTTTCTCTTGCGTTACGAATGCGTTACGAAATTTCAATTTTTCAATTCACTCTCCATTCTCAACCAAATGTCAGGACGCCGCTAAAGAAGTTTCACTTCAAAAAAATAAAAAAAAAATTAATAATATTAGAATATTCAAATCAAATCATTCATTCAGCATAAATGATCTCATTCTTAACATTCCATTTAAGTAATAGAATAGACCATTTATTTTGTCCTCGCTATCTGCCCTCATAACATTCTCTCGGTTTGATTTCACCAGGTAGTGTTCCCTGAGGTTCTCATATATTGAACATCGTAACAGCAAGTTTCTTGCCTGTTACATATAGTGCACAGTTGTTCTTGGTCAACCCTATGTATGTTTCCACTAGAGGCGAGGAGAAGTATTCTTTCGTTCGCTACTCTGCATTGACAAATCAATTTTATCTTGGACAATGGACCACGATAATTGTAGAAAAAGTAATTTTCTTTTAGATTTTTATAGTTTGGGCAGTAAGTGGATTCTATGATCTTATTTAAATTCCGTGTCCTATACACATCTAACAATTTATCGGTCAAATATTGAATTTTGGTTTTTATTGAGGAATGATCTTGGCTTTCCCACAGTGGGCCCACCCCAAGTTCATAAAATATATTTTTCATTTGGGTTACCCAGTTGTATGTTGGGTCGGAGATATCACATAAATTAAGGAGCCTGTTATAGCATATTTGGAAATTAGTTAATTTCAGGTAATGAAATTTAGATAATATTCATAAAGAAAAATCGATCTGTATTGGTTTCAGCCTCGGAAAAATTATCTTTATCAGTTTTTTCTTATTTTAAAATAGGAATTTTTATAATAATAAAAATTGCGCAGGGCAACGCAGGACAGCGCTTCCTTAAATACAAAATATTGTAAATTAAATTACGAAATATGTATTATCTTGTATCCACAGGCCATACTTTTCTGTCTTTCAACGTCTTAATAACGTTAATTAACGTTTAAAGGGTGTATTTTTATGACTATTTTTTTAATTTGTTTTTTTTAAACTATTTGAAATTGTTTCATATATTTATTTTAAATAATTAAGGAATAATTTTTTTAAAGTCGAGCCGCGGCTCGCTTAACCAGGTACTAATCTATTAATACCACTTTATTATTGATATTTATTTATTTGTTTATTAATAAATTGAGTTTATATAAAAATTTTTATACATAGTTTATGTAATTAATTGAAAAGTAATAAATAAATGATGAATGTTTATGTAAAGTCGATTCTATCATTTATTTGATAATTAATGACCGGATCTGAACAAATATTTCAATGCATAATCTCACAAGGTTATAAATAGGAACCCACCCTTCCATCCCCACCAATTCCGTCTCTCCCACTTGAACCCTTTACAAATGTTTCATTTATGATACGACTTTTCTAATTTCAATGGATCCGTTATCTTGTTTTTGACTTTAGGCCCGCGTAGTTTGCGTACTTCTATTATGATATTTCCCGTAACTTTCTCTTTTTTTAATTTTTTTTTTATTTTTGTTGTTGTCTTCCTTCTTTGTTCGCTTGTTGTAGAAATGAAACAAAGACAATGCTTATCTTTATAAAGTTGTTTGTCTATGTGAGTGTGTATGATGTTGTTGAAAAAAAAAATTGTAATGTCCCATTAGATGAATAAAAATTCATTTGAGAAACAATAAGAGAGAGATAGAAAAAAAAAAGATGGAAAGAGAGAAAGACTAACCCAGTTTAAAAACACATTTGCATGTAAAATGATCAACAAATCAAATAAATTCATATTTAAATAAAAAAAAATTCATCAATCATTTTTATTTTAAACAATTTTAGATATATTTATATGTATATAAGTCTAATAAGGTTTATAATAATTTAATTCATTTTTTCTTTTCGAAGAGATTTTTTTATACATATAAATTTATACATAATTACACATAAGGCACTACATGTTATATATTTTTTTATTTATATACATTTCAAATTTGCTTTTCAAATTGCTTTATCATATTTTAATATATTTATTTATTTAATATAGTCCAAATTTCAAAGGGAAATAATTATTTTTTAATGATACCTTTGAGTTATATATATACGAGGGTTGGCTGAAAAGTTTCCGACCTGATCGATGTTTTTAAATTAATTTTTTTGCTATATTTTTCAACATAATCTCCATCAACACTGATACATTTCTCATTAATTAAATTAATTAATTTAATTAATTTTTTATTTAATTTAATTTAAGTCTCATCAACAGTTATGAATCGACGCAAAAATTCGTTGGATTACGCCTACATCGCCAAATTGTCGTTAGAAATGTTTTTTCGAAGCAATTTTTGGTCTAACGTTAGGAAATGCGGCACCCACGTTGCACACAGCTTTCCATATTCAAATGGTTTTGCAAAATATTTCGTACACGTTCAGCTGACATCGTACAAGTCTCAGCTATCTTGAATTTTGAAAAATAGAACAAAAAAAAAAAATTGAAAAACATCGTTTTTCTTGGCAAGGTCGGAAACTTTTCAGACCACCCTCGTATATATTGTCGTATATTTGAGGCTTAGGATGGGTTGTTTTATTAAAAAATATGAGTTTTATAATTAATAAATTTGATGTTTAATTTAATTGGTAACACTCTTATTAATCGAAAATAGTTGGGTGAATCCAATGACTTGGTAGGGGAAGAAATTTGAATTAATTCAGAATAAAAATCAAAAATTAAATTAAAATAAAATTAATATATTTAATAATAAAAGAATTTAATACAATTATATTTGGTTTCATTAGAAATTATAAATAGGTAATTAACTATAAATTAATATCCATTTATTCAATATTATAAATTAAATCGAATTTGGTATTTAATTAGCAATTGCAATTTATTAAGGGTCGAAGACTTAGATGTTAATGTTACTATTGAGTTCAGTGCGAGGTGAGACAAGAGAGGATTCTTCGGACTATACGTTCCAGGCCTCTAATGATCCATCTTCTATGGGCAAATTTGCCTTAAGGGCTGATCATGGCTCTATCTCACTTAGATATGAAGTCTCTCCGTCCGATCGATATCGAAGAATCATCAACATTCCTGATACATCCATAAAGAAAACTTTTATCCCCAAGTAGCCTCTGGCTAACTTTCCACTAACTCACCCCTACCTTGCACACATGTGTTCATTAGTCAATTCTCGCTAATTTTAAGAAACATGTCATGTAATTTATTATTATTGAAAATTTTCATTCTATATTATGAAATTTCCATTCTTCAATCGAGAACATTTCTTTATATATATTGTCCACATTTTATGTTTTCTTCCTTGAATAAGAAGGGAAGAAGAGAATATATATATATATATATATATATATATGCTATTATTGAGAGATTTAAGCAATTTATAATAAAAGAATCAATTAAATATAATTAAAATAAGATGCGAGATTTGATATTAAATATTAATTAATTTTTTCCCCCACTTCCAAGCTCAATTTAAAAAGAGAATCCAATAAGTAAAAATATATCATTTGATAATTAATTATATTAAAAAAGACAAAGAATCTTTTTTTTATCATATTATTTTAGCAATTCAAAATAAAAAAAAAACATCCACTCATCAATCTTGTTCTTTCTGTTGAATTTTGTATTATTCCTGTGTATATTATTTTTATTATCTCTCTCTCTCTCTCGATATATATAATTAATATAAAATTCGAATGTTTACATCAAATATTATAATTCAATATTCAATTCAATATATATATATATATATATTGAATTTTATCGAAATGGGCTTTTTCTTATGAATCTTAACTACTAATAAATAAAGAACATTGTGAACGAATCAATCAATCAATCAGTCATGTCAGTAGAGAGAAAAAAAGAAGGCAAATACTAAAACCACCATACTAGCTTCGACGCTTATGTCCCCCTTCCTTACCCCTTCACCACCATTCTGTTTAAACTCTATTTTCTTATTTCTTCTTCTATAAATAATAATAATAATAATAATAATAAGATCGAATTTAAAAGAGTTAGGAGGAAATAAGAATTCGGTTGGATATGGATTAGGGTAGATTAGTGATTCTCAACCTGGGCGATCGACATCTTAAAGGGGGCGATTATTTGACTATACGATTTTGGGGGCGATAAGTTATTTTTGGGGGGCGAAATCATTTTCAACTCTAAATAAGTTGACCTGTGGCCAGGTCCGAACCAACCGACGGTATGAACTAAATTAATTTCCAGCTACAGAAACAATTTCAAATAATTTTAAAATGTCTATTAATGTAATAAAAAACAGATATGGATATACCATAAATATTTTTAATTTTATTTTATTTATAATATATATGTAAGACCAGGCTGTGACGTCATGAATGGCTGGATGACGTCATAATTTTAAATTAAGAAAAAACTAATAAAGATGATTTTTCTCGAGGATAAAATCAATACAAAGTGAATGATTCGTGGAGATATGAAAAAATCTTCTCATGTGAAATTTGGTGTGAAAATAACCCTTCCCTTCCTATCGTCGATCGCTAATCCTACCACTTCCGGTTTCCGGATTAGCACCATAAGTTGATCAATTCATCCCACTGATGCATTAAGTAAATATAGCAAATTTCATCAAAATCCGTTGAGCCGTTCAAGTTGTTCACATCTATACGGACGGACAAACATCATGCTAAAAATACTTTTTTCTGTTAAGAAAATGCATGATTCGTGGAGATATGTAAAAATCTCCACATGTGAAATTTGGTGTCCCTTACTATCGTCGGTCGGTAAAAAAGGTAAGATGATTTTTTCGAACAGGCTTTTAACCATTTCCGCTCTTTTTCAATTTTTTTCAATATGGTTCTAAAAAAAAGGTAAGATGATTTTGCGATCAGATTCTGAAACTTATAAGGGAGCGAATTATGAAGCCGGCCTTACGAAGTGGGCGTTTGGTCCAATAAGGTTGAGAACCACTAGGGTAGATGGATGGAGAAATCTAACTTTCGATTTTGGTCCTTTTATTTCATTTAATTTTTTTTTTTTACATTTACAGAATTTTATAAAATATTGAATATTTATTTATTAAAAAAAATCTTGTTATTTATATTCGGTTGATAAATTTTTCTACTTTATTATTTTCGTTAATATTCAAATTCATTTATATTCTGGTTGAGTTTTGCGTTACAATAAACCATATGGAAACAGAAAACGATAAAATTGTATCGTTGGTTTTGAATATCGTTCATACATTCCCTTAAAAGACTATATTTGCTTGCTTTTTCTTCTTCTTCTTCTTCGTCTTTTTTTTTCTATAATATTTCAAGAGAGGATAATAGTAGTAAAAATTAAAAATAAAATGACAAAACATATAAAGAAAGACAGAAAGATTCCATCTTTTTGCTTTTTTTTTTTTTTTTTTTTGTCTGAGTTCGATCGGATGTTTGGTGTGGGGGAGGTTTCTTTAGTCTCTCTCACTCACCCTCTCAGTCAATCTCTTCCCCATTCCATTTTCACTCTTCACCCCCTCTCGTCCATATACTCTTCTGTTATTTTTCATTTCACATTCCGTTCACATCGGCCACGTTCTCAATAAACGCGAAGGAAATTTTCCATTTCTTACCGGGCCACTCACGCAATATTTTTACTTAAGGTCCCGTTAAATGTGAAATTAAATACTTGAAATTTAATTAATTTTTTTTTTTCTTTTATTATTATTTTACATCCTCACCTTTTTCGGCATCATTTTCAAAAAATAAGTATGTTTTTAATCATTTATGCCGCAAATTTTATGCGATTAATTGAAAATACTATCATTAATGAATTATTATCAAGCGACTTTCCTTTTAAATTGGAAAAATCTTATCAAAATATTAAAAAGAAAAAACATATTTTCTATTTTAAAATTGTCTCCTAAAAAAATGACTATAATAAAATAACAATTACCTGATATTCATGAAACTAAAATTAGATATTCTTTTAAAAATAACTAAACAATTTTGTATAAAAATATATTTAGTGATTTCCTTTTGGATTAATTTAATAATAATTAATTAAATATTACTATATATATGGCACTATTCTCCAACCGTCCCATGGGTAGGGTGATCAAACGTCCCGTTTTAAAGTGCTCTGTCCCGGTTTTAAACATGGGACATTTCCGACTTTTTTTCTAAATTTTTTCAAATTGGTTCTAAAAGAAGGTAAAACGGTTTTTGGGACTAGGCTTTAACATTTCCAACTTTTTTTTTCTAAATTTTTTCATTCTGGTTCTAAAAAAAAACGTAAACCGTTTGTCCCGGTTTGGTGTTTTCGAAATATGGTCATCCTGGGCAAAGTAACGCTTTGTTGCTTGATATAAATTTTAAAAAATTATTTTTTCTTTAACAAGATTAAGGCTATTTTATGGTAATTGTCTACAGCTTAAACTGTCTAATGAAGTGATTCCCAACCTCGGTGATCGACATCTTAAAGGGGGCGATTATTTGACTATACGATTTTGGGGGGCGATAAGTTATTTTTGGGGGGCGAAATTATTTTCAACTCTAAAAAAAAGGTAAGATGATTTTGCGATCAGGCTTTTTAAACATTTCCGCTTTTTTCAATATGGTTCTAAAAAAAGGAAAGATGATTTTGAATTTTTATCTGTTAAAATGTCTAGGGGGGCGAATTATGAAGCCGCCCTTACGAAGTGGGTGTTTGGTTCAAAAATGTCTATGTGTATCGCACTGTATATTGTTTACAATTTATATTTACAATTTGAAAAATTTGTAAGAAAATATATTAATATATTATTATAAAATCATATTACTTACGATTTACAATTCAAATAAATAAACTCATCACAAAAAAAGTTTTAAAATATATTCATTTGTTAATAAATTTCATATTACAATTTTCCACAAAATATACATTTTATTTAAAACGTATTTATGCAATATTATGAATAAATCTAATTAATACCTTTAAATTATATATTTTATATAATATGTATATTATTATAAAACAAAAAAAAAAAGAAAATCCAAAAAGCTAAAAGCTTAAAATATTATATTTATACTTTAATTTATTTATTTATTATTTCTATTAATCAATTCATTGTTTTCATTTTATTTTTATTTATTTATTTTTTTATTTTATATTCTAATAAAAATGTCACCTCATATGTTTTTATACATATTATAGTAAAAGGAATGATAGTATTTTTGTTTTTATTTTCT
This sequence comes from Labia minor, assembly GCA_963082975.1. Lineage (NCBI taxonomy): Eukaryota > Metazoa > Arthropoda > Insecta > Dermaptera > Spongiphoridae > Labia > Labia minor. The sequence goes on along the minus strand of OY720346.1, from coordinate 63,109,104 downwards.
CTGTTCCTCTCTCATTCCTAATCGTACATTTTTTAAAAGCTTTAAAAAAGAATATCAAATCATTTTCATGTTTTTTCAAAGGCTTATAATCACAAACTGATGGTAATTTAGTAGATAAAAATAAAAATAAAAAAATATATCCAGCACCATCAACAACACCCATGGGATACACACATATTGATAATATCATTTCGCGAATATTTATCCCCTTCGCTTTCTTCCATTTCCACTTATTCACCACCCTCTTTAATCCTTTCATTCTCTATTTTCCAATTAATATTATTTATACAAATATTATAAACAAAGATATATAAATATATATTTTACTTTGGAATATAATATTGAATTGTCATTCAACATCTTTTAATAGAAGATGAGGGTTGAGGATGTAATTGAAGAAGGGAAGAGAAATCATTATTTATAATATTACTCTCATCCAACAAAAGATTAATATTGATTAAAAATAATGATGATGATTTTAAGTGGGTAAAATGTGTATTTAAAATGTAAAATCTGTGAAGTGGGTAAAATTTTCACAAATATTAAAACCAACGAGTATTTACTGCGGAAATGAACTCTGAAGTTCGATTAAGATCAATTAAAAAATTAAAATGTTTAATTAATTTCTATAAAGTATCAATATTGAGTGTTTGTTTTTTATTCTTAAAATGGGAAAAAGGCAAATGAATTATATTTCTATTAAATTAATTAAAATTTTTAGTAAATATTTGATTTATTTATTTATTTAAAACTTTTTATTTAAAGTATTTTCTAATTCTAAGATTTTCCATTTATTAGATTAAATAAATATAAAATGATTTTTTTTTAAATTAAGAAAAATTAATAATAAAAAAAATTATTCACAATTTTTATACTTTCATTATTTTAACCTTAATTTATATAATTATATACGTATATATATATTATTGTCAGATTTATCCGGGTTTTTATCACGTAATTTTTGTGAGGTTGTTTTCTCGACGTTTCGGCCCCCATTTTGGCGCCATTTTCAAGAGATTATTTAGACGGGGATATTTTTGGGATTCAGGGTCTTGGTATGTGCGACCAAGAGTCGATATCGGGATTCCGAGTTGCTGTGAAGCTCCGAAGAATCCTGGGCACTGGCACTGAAACTGACACTGACACACGTCCCCACTTCACTTGACAACAGCCCGAATCTTACTATATATATATATAAATATATATATGTAGCTCTAAGGAACTTGAAAGTTCTTTGTCCCAGCAACCACATTTCTCCAAGTGTCCAACCATCCAACTCCTACCCTCTCCTTTCTCACTCACGTCCCTTCCTACATTGTCCATCCACTGCGTCCTTGGTCTTCCAAGTGGACGTTTCCCACTCGGTCTCCCTACCAATATATTTTTCGCCATTCATCTTCTCCCATTCTAGCCAGGTGCCGTGCCCACCGTGGCCTTCACGATTTTATATAATTCTAATTAATTAATTACATTAATTAACTTAATTTATAGCCCTTAAAGTTAAAAATTATAAAATAATAAAAAAATTACAATTATACAAAAAACTTGAATATATATATATATATATATATATATATATATATATATATATTGTAATATATAAGCATAAAAATTCCATTTAATAGGTAAAAGTAGACGTTTCACAATCGGTCTCTCCACCAATAAATTTTTCTCCATTTTTTCCTCTCCCATTCTAGCCACGTGCCCTACCCATCGCAACCTTCCCGATTTTATAACCCTAATATATATATATAAATATATATAAAGAAATATTTTTTAAAATATTTTACATTTTTTTACTTTCAGTAAATTAATTTATTAACTAAAAATTATATATATATTGTGTTTTATTCTGATAATTTCAAACATTCAGAATCCTTAAATCTTTCATTCATTTTGTTTCAATCATTATCTCCTCTTTTCACACAACTTGAAATAAATAACAAATTATTATTAACTTATAGATATATTATAATATTTGTAGCCCCAACTGTTTTATGGGGACGATCTATATTTAGTCTGATTATTTTCGAGAAGGCTGATTAATTTGAATGGTTTTTCTCGCTTATGAAACTGGCTCATGAAAGCACGATGAAATGTTTCTCATAATTTGAATTTTACTTAAATTTCATTCACTTTTAAAATGGTTTTATTTAATAAAAAGTTTATTTTTACCGACCGACGATAGTAAGGGAGGTATTGTTTTCACACCAAATTTCACATGTGGAGATTTTTACATATCTCCACGAATCATGCATTTTCTAAACAGAAAAAAGTATTTTTAGCATGATGTCTGTCCGTCTGTCCGTCCGTCCGTCCGTCCGTCTGTCCGTCCGTCTGTCCGTCCGTATACATGTGTACAGCCTGAACGGCTCAACCGATTTTGATGAAATTTGGTATATTTACTTAATGCATCAGTGGGATGAATTGATCAACTTTTGGTGCAAATCCGGAAACCGGAAGTGGTAGTATTAGCGATCGACGATAGGAAGGGAAGGGTTATTTTCACACCAAATTTCACATGAGGAGATTTTTTTATATATCACCACGAATCATGCATTTTGTATTGGTTTTATCCTCGAAAAAAATCATATTTATTAGTTTTTTCTTGATTTAAAATTATATGACGTCATCCAGCCATTCATGACGTCACAGCCTGGTCTTGCATATATATTATAAATAAAATAAAATTAAAAATGTTTATATTTATTATTTATGTATGCCTATCTGTTTTTTATTACATTAATAGATATATGAAAATTATTTGAAATTGTTTCTGTAGCTGGAAATTAATTTATTTCAAACCGTCGGTCGGTTCGGACCTGGCCACAGGTCAACTTATTTTAGTGAAATTTGAAATTTTCTCTCAAAAATATCTTTTAATAGATAATTATTTGTGTATTTAACCTTTAAATCCTTTAAATTGTGCCTTGAATGTGAATTTAAAGAAAAAATATATCAATCTTTATTAATCAATTCTTTTTCTTCTCTTTATCTATATAAAATACTTTAGTTGTAACTATGTTTTACTTAAAAAGTAAAATCTAACAATATAATTTCCAAGTTGAAGTGCGAAGCGAAGCCGTTTTCAGCTCCCAAGCCAATTGAGAGTTTCTCTGCTGCTGTATCAGCTTTCCAACTCTGATCTAACATTGCAACCCCCTGGGTTTGATAAATTTTCTATGAACATTCATCCCCTCTCCTCATTCACTGATTTACACTCCTCTAAAACTTTCAATTGTTTTTTTTTGTTCTATTTACAATCTTATAAAAATACAATATTTCAACTAATTTCATTGGTCAATGAAGAATTTCAGAAAAAAATAAATTAATAAATTATCGTAAAATGAATTTTTTTTCTCCATTCTAGTCTGTACTCACTGATTTCAGATAGCATCAACTCTTTTTCTATCATAATTAAAGAAAATATATAAATATTTTTAAATCAACATACGCAGCGTCCTGATTAGAAGAGATTAAGATTTAATGGAAGAAGTTGTCTTAGAATGTACAAGAACTTCACTAGTGGAAGAGAGATAGTTATTTTGACTTTCTTGGATTATTTTTGTGCTGGTTTAAAGAGGGTAAAAAGAAATTCTTCTTTCGGAATTCGTGAAACGTTCAATTGATTTGTAACCGGATAACACTTTTCCTTCCTTCTTTTCTTTTACAGGCAGCTTCTCAAAGTCTTTTTCTTTCTCTTCTCTCTTACATCATTTTCATTCCCATCTTTATTCACTATAATATTAGTTTATCAGTCGAAAACCTTTTAAAACATTCATGTGTTAAGTTATAATATAAATGCTTCTGATTGCTTCTCTAATTTTCTCTACTATTTCATTTATAGATAAAAGTTACCACGAAAATTTTCGCTGTCGAGATTTTGATGTTTTTATACGTTTTGAAGGTCCCTGAGTCGCCCCTAAAACGGTTTGAGCTAGAATAATGAAATTTGGTACACGAGCACGTAGTTTTCTATCAACTTTTGAGAAATGCAGTTCATTCGGAAGATGACCATTACCTACCATGTTTTCATTTTTTTCCTCTAAACTAACCGTAAAATTAAAAATATATGTTTGATAGTTTTTCACATTATTAAAAATTGTTTAAAATTGCTATATATAGAATTTCAGCTTGATTGAAGAACCAGAATTAATTTTTTAACACTGAAAATCACGCGCTAATACGTGACGTCGTGCCATCAACAAAGAGTCAAAAATGCGCTGGTTTAATAAATATTATTTATTAATTTTAATCTATAATTTATAATTAATCAAATTTTATTTAAATATAATATATGTTATTTAAACCAATTCAAATGCGAGATAGTCGATCGAGACACTCTAGCTTATTTTTATTTAATTTTTCTTACTCATTTAAATACCTACCACGTTTTCATTTTTTTCTTCTAAACTAACCGTAAAAATAAAGATATAGATAGATTTAGATTTAAAAATTGTTTAAAACTGCTATATATAGAATTTCATATATCGTCGGTTTGGAAGAACACCGTCACAACTCAAAAATTATCAAAATTGAAATTTTTACACAAAGCTATTGCTTATTGTCAATATATTATGTTGAAGAGAGGCTCAAGTGGTAACTGCTTTTAAAACCACTAGATAACATTTAAAATAGTCTGCAATTCCCGCAGTTTTATACGGACTTTGTGTGTAAGATCTTCACATATATGAAATATTGTCACATTTTATAAAGTGCTATGATTTTGATTTCATAGTTTTAGTGAATACAGTCATATTTTGTCTTGGATTATTGTGCAGTATTCAAAAGGTGAACTATTTTTTGGGCAAGTCTGTTACATATTTAAATAAGGGGGAGTAAAAGGGTTCGCAAGTGTACATAAATTACAAATTATTAGTCGAAAACATAGTTTAAAATGCCTTTCAATTATATGTAGAACCGTTTGTTTCTATTATTTATCACTGTAAATATATAACTGTTTTAATATTATGCAAATTTTCAAATTTTTTTCCTGGAAATCTTTTAATTTTGAGTTCTGACGGTGTTATTCCAGATCGAAGATATATAGAATTTCAGAATCACTGAAAGTACCGGAATTTATGTTTTAAATTTTTTAACACGTTGACTGCCATTGATGTCATCAACGAAGAACCATACACGCAAATTAATTTTTTAAAGTTTTAAATTTTGACTTAAAAATGTAGATATAAAGGTTTTAAATTTAAATTTAATATATGTTAATTAATAAATTTAATTGAATAACAATACTTTACTGTAAATTTGTTTTTTTTTTTAAATTGATTAATTAATCCAATTCAAATTTGCGAGATAGTCGAGTAGAGACACTCCAGATTTTTTTTATTTTCATTTTCTTCTTTCTCTTTAATAAGTTCTTTTAATTTAATAGTAGAGGAAATAATGTTTATTTATGATAACTGGAAAATAAAAAAGCGCAAGGAAAAGGAACAAAAGAATAAGTGAAAATAAAAATTGAAAATCATACATAAATCAATTATTTATTGTCAATTGAGTGATCTTTCTATTACTTCATTTGAATAAATTCAATTGAAATGGAAATCTTTTTAAGAAAAGAAGACTTAACAAGAAATATTTAGTAGAGATGAAAAAGAGAGGAAATTTGATTCTTATTTGCAAAATGGAGAATAGAATAGAAAAATGATAGCCATTTATTTTTTAAATCGATTATTAAATATGCCAAACACTTAGATATGAATTTTTTTTTAATAGAAAAAAAAATATTTTGAATTATATTATTTTTAATTTTATTTTTTTTTCGTCTTTTTATATGAATTTGAATTATAAAATTTTCATTTACTTCATATTTATTTTAAAATAAATAATAAATATAAAAATTGAAAATTTAAAAAAAACAATAAAAAAAATTACAATTTGTTAATTAATTGGAAATGATGAATTGTATTTAAAAATTTGAGTCAAAGATAGTCAAGTAATAACGTGAATAGAACAGACATAGTCCTTTCAAATTAGTACTTAAAATAGAGGTAAGGTTACAAAAATTCCCATAGAGCTAAAAATTGGTATGAATGTTTAGAATACTATTATGAATTGTGAAAATTCCCCATCAATCCCCTTGTGCAAAAAATTTTATTCATAGTGAAAGTTTGCAAAAATAGATTTTTCGCGTTTTTCAGCTAAACGGTGAGTTTTACAGCAAAAATAGTTCAGACAAAAATTGTAGATCATCTGATTTTCTACAAAAAATGTATTTACACATTTTTTCATAAGTATTGCCATTTCCGTGATACAGAGGTTCCAAGAACTGAAAAAAATATTTTATTCGTAATATGCACGTTAATGTACTTTTATAAACATTTTTGAACAGTTATACGAGTAAATATATCAGTCCCTAAATCTTATACATACAAATTATAAAATTCTTAGAATATAAATGAACACCGCCTATGAGGTAGTGTGCTTGGCGCTTTTTTTAACGTGGCCGGTAGGCCTATTCCACGATCTATAATGAATTCAAATTGAGTATTGGAAATGATGAAAGCTGTGTATAAATTATGTAATATATAAATTAAAAAATAATTTGGAAAAATTATTCGTTGGATTCATAATAATCGACAATTTTTGTCTGCACTATTTTTGCTGTAAAACTCACCGTTTAGCTGAAAAACGCAAAAAATCTATTTTTGCAAACTTTCACCATCACTAAAATTTTTTGCACAAGTGGGATTGATAGACTTTTCACATTTCATTTATAATAGTATTCTGAACATTCATACCAATTTTTAATTCTGGAAATTTTTGTAACCTTCCATATCTTATGACTGGACTAACAGGAATATATTATATTTTAGAATAGAAGATAGCAAGACAAGAAATTATTAACATTGTATTATTATTTAATTTAAATGATATTTTAGTGGAAAAAGGTCAAAAGGCATCTATTAAAATTTAACTTTTTTTTATGAAAAAGTAATTAAAATTGTATAAAATTGGATAATTGAAGTTGGCTAGGCAATTAGGGCTTAAATACTTCTACTCTCTTATTATCTCTAATCACAAAAGAGGCTTTAACAACTTTAATACGATTGTTTGATGAAATAATTATGATTAATCGCACGGGGAATGAGAGGGAGGGAAAGAGGTTGGAGGCATATCGAATTAGTAGCAGAAATAAAGTTTCCGTTGAAATTCAAATCTCCCTTCCTCAACGGTATACTAAATTACCCCCCCCTCTTTTTTACCCATTATCAACCACCACCTCCCTCTCCCTCCTCCATCTTGATCACACTGCCAATTTTAAAATTCCGATTAGAAATGATCGATTAGTTTAATATGCAAAAATAATAAGTATTATCCATTTTTTTTCTTAAAACATAAAGAAATATAAACTACCTGATTATTACAGAAAAATCATTCAATTTAAGATTTTCTAGTTAATTAAATGATATCTTATTATTTTTTTAATATATATATTCGAAGTATAAGAATTATCCATGAATATTAAATTATGTGTGCAATTTTAATAAGTAATTACTTAAATAAACAAAATTATGCATAAACATTAGACAAATTACTCAAATAAACCAATTCATATTTATATTATTAAATGAATAATGTCCTGCTTAGAAAAAATGATATTTGGTTTAGTAAAAAATAAATGAATTTTAAATTAATACCATCTAAGAAGATTTTTTATAATACCTACTAAGCTTCTGCTTAAATCAGGTATTTGCTAGTTAACTAATTAATTAAAAAAAATTCTTATTTGAAAAATATTTGATACCATTAGGTAGATAATAGAAAAGGTAATTCAATTCAATTAATAAACTTTCAATTTATTTTAATAATTAAAAATGAGCTGTGGTCAGGCACAGAACGGACCAAAGATTTGAAATAAATTAATTTCCAAACAACAGAGAGAGAGAGAGAGAGAGAGAGAGTATCAAGAAATATATTTTTAAAACTAGAATTAAAATGACTAAATTATATTATCTTGGTTTTTATTTTTAGTTTAATTACTCAATTATTAATTACTACTCTATCTTAAGTGAAATATTTCCGACAATGAATATAAAATTAATATTTTGTAAACTACCACTTCCGGTTTCCGGATATACACCAAAAGTTGAAGAATTCATGTTACTGATGCATTAAGTAAATATACCAAATCTTTATTAAAATCCGTTGAGTCGTTCGAGCTATACACGACTATACGGACACTCATTGGACACACGGACAGACATCATGCTAAAAATACTTTTTTCTGTTAACATAAATGCATGATTCGTGTAAATATGTAAAAATCTTCATATGTGGAATTTGGTGTGAAATCAATACGTTCCCTTCCTATCGTCTTTCGGTAAAAATTCGTTTTGAAAAATTTCAAATTCAAATTAAATATAAAATTTATTCTATTTGTTCAATATAAATTAAAATCTTATAAGGAATAATATAAGACAGTTTCAGACAATTTAAATTCATTCATATTAATTTCTATTTTATATCATTAAATATGAAAGAAATTGAAATATTCATTTTATTATAGAATATCTATTGAATCAATTTTATGATTTATCCCTGTCACACAAATCTTTGTGAACATTAGACTTTAAATGGAATAGATAAAATCTCATTAGAATGAATTTTATACTTGAATACTACTTTTACTATATATATATTATTTTAGAAAAATTCTATGCTTGTCACGTATAACACATAACTATTTCTAGATGAAAGAAAATAAAAAATGGCTCAACCCATCTGTTATGAAATTATTATGTAATAATACTAACGAATGGTGTTAAAATGAATAATGAGAAAATTTTTTATTATTATCGTCATATAAAAATCACTGATTATTAAAAAAATATTATATATAGAGACAGAAAAGGAGAGGGGGAGAGTTATAAATATATATGTTTCAAAATATTATAGAATATTATAGTTTATGTCATTTGAAGAATTTGTTTTTACTTTTTTATTACTTGGGATCTAAAGAATCACTTTTTCATCATTTGATTTCTTTATAATTTAATTAATATGTTATAATAGGTTGATATATAATACTATATATATTATTTAATAGGATTTAATACATATTTCTTTTTATCACTTAATCAAAAAAGCAAAATAAAAAAAAATGGATTTCATTTTTAACTCCATATTTAACCATAAAACATAGCATTCTAGATTTATAAATAGAATATATGCTTAAATAAAAATAAAAATGAGCTGTGGCCAAGCACAGAACCGACCGACAATTTGAAATAAATTAATTTCCAAACAACATTACATATATATAAAGTATCAAAAAAAATATTTTTTAAAACTTGGATTAAAATGGCTAAATTATATTATCTTGGTTTTTATTTTTAGTTTAATTACTTAATTATTACTAAATTTTAAGCGAAAAATTTCCGACAATGAATATAAAATTAATAATTTGGGAACTACCACTTCCGGTTTCCCAGTATACACCAAAAGTTGATGAATTCATGCTACTGATGCATTAAGTAAATACGAACGGACAGATAGACAGACATCATGCTAAAAATACTTCGTGTAGATATGTAAAAATCTTCATATGTAAAATTTGGTGTGAAATCAATACTTTCCCTTCCTATCGTCGGTCGGTAAAAAGTTGAATATATTTACAAGTGGAATCCCCTCTCTTATCTTCACTCCGATATTCTAACTTTAAATTTATTTATTTTTTTTTCATCTGTGATTTGTAAATCAAAATTAAAGATGATCGGATGGTTATTTAAAGATGGAAATGAATAATGCTCATCTCTTTTTTCCTCTTAAGTTTTTTTTTCCCCTATTGATGAAGAAAAATGAAGTTGAGTCGGATTGATGGTTGAGGTGTTTGGATTGAGTTGGGGGTGGTGGTGTGGGGTGACGGACGATTCATCAATGGAATACAAAGGAGGGTCGGCCATCGGGATCAAATGAGACACTTTGGGCCTTTTGCTTGCAGTAAAAGCAAGAAGAGGGGCCACTTGGGACCAATTCAAAGCCGAGTGAAGGAAGATCGACCCAACAGGAGGACACCCCCTTCACCCATCCTCATCCTCATCACAACACCATTGGTTGGGTAGATTTACTACTATGCAACATTCTCTAAACTTTAGTACTAGTAAGAAGCAATTCAAATCACCAAGAGGGCCAAAAAAAGCTCTTGCGATATTTCAATAGCCTTCTAATAAACAACTAAGCTTAATTAATTATCAGGTTACATAGAAAATCTAATATACCCAGAATAATTGAGAAAAATATGAAACAATTATATCTTCATAGGGAAATATTATGCTATTCAAAACTAAAATAAATAAAATAAACAAAAGAATTTAATTATTAAAACTTTTGTGCTTATGTTTAATCATAAGTGAATTTTGCAAATAATACCACATATTAACAAATTTATTAAAAAAAATATGATATACCTCTTCCTTACCCAAGAGGAAGTGAGGGGTGGACAATTTTGCCAAGTTGATTGGAGGGGATGATTAGCTTTGACATGTTTGAACAGTTTTGATCATTCTTGGATTGAGTGTAAGGGAGGTGAGGTGACCAAGTGAGAAAAACTACAAGGATCATCCCGTTGCCTGCCCACGGAGGAAGATACCATACCTTGACGAAATAGCCAAGAATCATCACTTGAAGACCCAATGTTCCCCGAACTCATTATTGATTAAATAACAGATAAGTGGTCGACCCATATTTAAATAATTGCAATTACCTAATGAAACTCAATTTCATTTAACTTATAATCTTTCTATTTATAACGGTACCATATCAACTTTATAATTTCTTGTTATCTATTGTTATCATATTAATTCTTCTATTTTTATTAAATACATAATTTTAGTTTAATTTTATATATACATTTTTAATCTGAACCAATTCAATTTTATCATTTCCCTTATCAACCTTTGCGTATTCAATACCTAATTATTATTCTAAATTTAACCAGAGTGCTACCAAATTAATTTAATCTTATTTTCAACCAATTTTTTTCACATTAACCACCTTACCTAAGTCTCTCTCATCCAATATACGACAATGTATATACATCTTATATTCACAAATACACTGATATTTTTCTCATCCGCCATTCATGGACCATGCCTCACATTCATTTAATACAATCAAGAAAATATTATTTATATAGTAGATTTTAATTTTCATGAATTTGGATGAACTAAGGCCCCTTTATAATATGTCATAATCTCATTCCTATCTTATTTCTTTTATTTTGCATGGGATATTTTTTTCTGTTAGAAAATACCTATATTATCTCTTTTCAATATTTTTTTTTCATTTATTTCAATACTTCCTATGGTTAATATCAATGATTCTCAACCTTTTTTTTGACCGCGGCACACTTTTAACAGTTTAATAAATTTGGCGTCACACAAAGAAAAAGATAAGTGTAAAACAGTTTACCTTTTGTTTTTAGAACCAAATTGTAAAAATTTAAGATCCACATAATCTCGCGACACACTTTGAAAATCTCGCGGCATATTAAAGTGCCGCGGCACAGTGGTTGAGAATCACTGGTTTATATATTATCTATTATATTTTAATAAATATATTTCTCTATTTATTCAAATTAATCCAAAAGTTAATTACTTTTCAATATAATAACTTAATTAATATTTTTTTTTGGACATATATATATATATATATATTTATATATATATAGGAATAAATAATAAAGAAAGTTTTATATAAATAACTCAAAAAATCATGTATATTACTATTATTCGTATATTATAGAGAAAATGGTTGATAATTTCCCGAAGGAGGCAGATTCATTGTTTCCATGAGAAATTATCTTGTATGAAAAATGACCTGAAATCTAATCTCAAATATGTAGAAACAGAGGGGGTGAGAAGGAATGGGGAGGGTGAGATAGAGGTTTAATTGAAGTTTGGTTTTCTCAAAGCACATTCATATCGCATATATTCTCAACACATCCACACCAACGACTCATATTAATATCATATATTTGAAAATAAATGAGATTCGTTACGAAAGGGTTGTAGAATGTTCTTCTATGAATATAGCACAAGGAGAGGGGGAGAAAAAAATAGATCATTAACTAAATCTAGACACTACACAGAGGGCAACTAAGAATACAGTTTCCTAACCATTCAAGAGTAAATGATAGTATATATATGTCCTTAAATATTGAAGAGAATTGGTAGGATGAAGATGGGAGGGGGGGAAGGTAAACGCATCATTTGTCATTCGAAATTCTCTCAACAACAAATAATAGGAAATTCATCAACGAAGAGAAATGGTCGTCGAGGAAAATGCATTCAAGTTGTCATGAATTTGTATTTCGAGAAATTTATATGTTAGAATGGATTATTCGCTCATCCACGATATGAGTTATATAATCTCTCGTTTAGATCGGTGGGCTGGGAAGGAAGAGGGATGGATGAGTTGGTGGGTGGGTGGGGGGAGGTAATGGGTGGGATAGGCTTACTCAGCGCATCAACCACAGGCGATAAACTTTGTCAACATATATGAGAATAGAATATTTATTTATTTTTTTTTTTTTTTTTTTTTTTTTGTATTCATTTTGATGTACAGTAAAATGTGAATTAGTTTTTTTTTATATATATTTCATAATTGTTTTTATTCAATCTTTTTTTTTAATTTATTGTAAAATATTCAAATTATTAAATAGGTATATAAATACTAATGTATTATGTACTATATATTCAAAAGTATGATTAATTTACGATTATGATGAAGTGTAAAAAATAAAGTGTTATTGGAATCATTGAATCTTCATTAAATAAAACAAACATTAGTAAATTAATTAAATTAAATCATATTGTTTATCCATTCAACAAATGCAACAAAATACACTTTTCAACATGTGTTAAATATTAAATTAATGATTATATAGAAAATGTTTCATTTACTTTCACTAGTATTTAATAATTTTCGTTACTTATTCTATTAGTTCAATATTGTTAGTAAATTGTGTCAAATTCTAATGAGAAAGGATATTAATTTAAAATAAAAAATATTTAGAATTTGTTAAATAGATGCACGATAATACTATTAAAAAAATTCCATTTTTATTTGTAAATAATAATTGATCTTATAAATATATATGAGCAATACATATGAAGGTATTAATAAGTATCTATTAAACTATAAATATTATAAGTTTTAATTTCAAGTACTTTGGAACACCGAGCGCTATCGCTCGTCCCTTTAAAAAATATTGATATACAATTAATTAATTATTTATTATGATTATTAAATGTTACATCATTGCATCAATCTCATTAAAATGAATCAAACTTGGGGTCCTCAATAATAATGAATAATAATAATAAATAATATTTTAGTTAAAAAATATTAAAAATTAAAAACTATCTGTAAATTAGTAATTTAATAAAAAAATAAAGTCGAAAATAGATAAAAAAAAAACATAAAATTAACTTATAAAAATTTATAAAGATTATCAAAAAATTAAAAGACAAAACTGATTAAAAAATTGTTTTCAAAATATCATAAATAAACTTACAATGTTTGCAAGACATATAAATTTTAGATTTTTTTTTGCTGATTTTTTTTCATATGTGACATTATATAAATTTAAATTAAGAAAAAAACTAATGAAGAATATTTTTCTCCAGGCTGAATCAAATACAGATCGATTTGTCTTTATAAATATTTTCTATGGTGTGAATTTTAAAAAAATCCTTCGAGCGGTTAATTAATAATTAATTCAAAAATTTACAAATATATATATATATATATATATATATATATATATATATATATTGTTATATATACAATTTTTGCTTCTATAATAAGATTTTCAATATAATACCTACAAATTTATAATTATTAATTAATAATCTCATTAACTGAAAGTAGTCTTTTAAATTGTCATGATCTATAAAACAAAAAAATAAAAATAATAATTTAATAACTATGTTACTACTAATAATATTCCTAAACTGGGCGCGTTTATCATTTGTCATATTCTTTGGCATAATTACACAAAATCTAAAAAAATATCAATATTTCAAATTACTCTAATAGAGAAAAAGATAAAAGATATATAAAAAGAATTAAAACATATCAATTGAATATGAGTTTTATTATTTTTATTAATTTGATAATGTTATTTTGTTTTAACATTAAATATACATTTTGTCATGTATTAATCATTTTATAGGTCATATGATCATACGTTATTTCAAATAAATTATAATTGAAACATTAACTTTTATAAAATTATTCTAAATTTATTTTTATGCAGCTATTCGACTTTGTGCCTATTAGAAAAAATATAATTAATAAATTATTGAGAAAATATATGGGAAGGTTGCCTGCTAATGATGGGCCGGCTTCTAATAGTTAGCTTAATAGTTGATTCCGTGTATTCTAATTGTTAATAAGTGTATTCTGTGTTACCAAAGGGTAGCCATTTTAGTTTTGAGTTGTTTCAAATATGCAGAAAGAAATTGAAACTAAGATTTTATTAACGAAACAAACCTTTCAGCATGTGAATAGTGATTGAATTCATGTACGCAATATTTTAAAGATCTTTTAATTGACAGGATTTTGTCATATTCACAATATAAATTTACTTCCCGTAAACTGACATTAGTTCTTTCTAAGTGATCTTATGCTAGTTGCCATAAATGTATATCCGTGCCAAAACAACTACTGATTTTCGTAGGAAACAAATTAAAAAGAATCAATTATGACAACAACGAATAATAATAAAAAATCAAGGAGAATTATTTTTTCAATTAATTATAAATTAATAATATAATAACAAGGTCAGACTTTCAGTTCTCATTCGATGACAGTTTTTGATTTTTTAAATATTTAATTAACATTGAATATTTATTACTTCTGTGTCTAGTATAGTGAAAAACAATATATAATCTATCTAATCCATTAACAAATATATATATTAAATTAATTTTCTTTAAATGGTTAATCGATAACAACCTTCTTCTATAAAGTAAGTTAGTATCTATATTTATATGTTCACACATTTATATTTATATTTTTACTACTTCTCTCCATTAAAATGTTTAATTATCATTAAAGTTAATATTATATATTAAGATATAAAATATATGTAGAAACGATAGTTTTCAAATAAAAATATTTTTAGTTTATACAATGACTTCTCATACTAATTTTATGTATGAATATATTATATTCTCATTTTAATTACAACATTAACAACAACAAAAAAATATATTCTTTATTTTTTTGTTATTGGTTATTCATAAAACATTTATTACTTCAAACCCTTAAAAAAAGCATAAATGTGAAAGTATTAATTTTATTTTGACTTTTAATAAATAAACCATCAAACTTTTAAATAAGTGGAAGTAATTAAAAATAAAACGAACTTGAATGTTATTCATTGAGATGGAGTAAGGAGAGAGGATCGAATATTTTTTCCCTAACTAATATCTAACTCCTTCCACTCGTTTCTGCCCCTGGGGGATTAACATCATTTTCCCAATTAGTGTCGTTTAAAGGGGTCGATGCGTATGAATTTGATTGCACTCTTGACATTGGAACATATATAAATTAAAACATCTATTTAGTTAATCTACAATTTAAATTGAACCAATAACCACCGGGTAATGTGCACTCGTCTAGTTTGATGCTAATTTGATTAACCGACTTTCTCATATGAAATGAATGTTGACTGTTGATTGGTTAGATCAGTTGATATGTGGATGGGTTGATCTTTGTCAACATCTTGCATGATTCCATTCATTTTTCATCCACAAAAAATCTTTATTACGAGATATTTATAAATAAATAAATGATCAACATGCCATTCTTAATATACTTCTCAAGTTATAATAAATTTTCTTTAATTTTCTTTATGACCTATATTCCGAAATATGTTCAAACTGTATAATATGTTATGAAAACTTTTTGTTAAGTTAAAGTAAGTGAGATTTTGTCATTCCTTTTTCCATCTAAACAGCTAACGGGATTAGTTTCCTAGGAAAAAAACAAAGACTAATGCGCATATGGGACAACTAAGTTTATCCCCTCCTCTCCCCCATCCCTCAATTTTACTTTGCTTTAAACTTTATTTATTTATTGTTAAGCAATATTAAGCAACCTAACAAAAAAGATTAAAGAGAAATATTTTATTTTTATATATTCTAAATTAACTTTCAGTTAATAATTACCGACCGACGATAGTAAGGGAGGTATTGTTTTCACACCAAATTTCACATGTGGAGATTTTTACATATCTCCACGAATCATGCATTTTCTTAACAGAAAAAAGTATTTTTAGCATGATGTCTGTCCGTCCGTCCGTCCGTCCGTCTGTCCGTCTGTCCGTCCGTATAGATGTGTACAGCCTAAACGGCTCAACGGATTTCGATGAAATTTGGTATATTTACTTAATGCATCAGTGGGATGAATTGATCAACTTTTGGTGCAAATCCGGAAACCGGAAGTGGTAGTATTAGCGATCGACGATAGGAAGGGAAGGGTTATTTTCACACCAAATTTAACATGAGGAGATTTTTTACATATCACCACGAATCATGCACTTTGTATTGGTTTTATCCTCGAGAAAAATCATATTTATTAGTTTTTTCTTGATTTAAAATTATATGACGTCATCCAGCCATTCATGACGTCACAGCCTGGTCTAGATAGATATTATAAATAAAATAAAATTAAAAATGTTTATATTTATTATTTATGTATCCATATCTGTTTTTTATTACATTAATAGATATATTAAAATTATTTGAAATTGTTTCTGTAGCTGGGAATTAATTTACTTCAAATCGTCGGTCGGTTCGGACCTGGCCACAGGTCAATTTATTTTAAATATTAATACAATATTTTATGTTTCAATTTATAAATTTACATATTCAATAAACGTATACAATAATTTATTTGTTTTAGAGTAAACCTTGAGGGCTTTTCATACAATCTTAGTTATTTAATTTAACTATAATCAAAACATTATTCTAATATCTATAAATAAATGAATAATTAAAGGAATAAGTTAACCGAGATATTAATAAATTAATTTAGAACAACTCATTTGTGTAAAACACATTTTCAAACTTTAAATTCAAAATCCACTAAAAAAAAGTGTTAATTATGTTAATTATAAATATAAATTCAAGTGGGATTTAGATGAATAATGATGAGCTGGTGGATTTAAATTTGTGTTTGAAACATCTCAAAATAAAAATATGTTGGTGTTAAATTAAATCTCTAAAATATTACTAATCTATCAAAACTCTGTAGCTCTACGGAATTCGAAAGTTCTTGGCCGCAGGAACCACATTTCATATCCTGGGCCACAAGCATCCAACTTTTACCCTCTCCCATCTCTCTCACTTCCCTTCTTACTTTGACCACCCACCGCGTCCTTGTTCTTCCAATCTGACGTTTCCCAATCGGTCTCCCCACCAATATATTTTTCGCCTTTCTTTCCTCTCCCATTCTAGCCACATGCCCTGCCTAACTACAATATGCAATTCTTCGTTATGCAGTCTTCCCAGGTGACCTCATCTTTCTTTGATAAAATATTACTAATCTCAAATAGGCTTTAAATGATTAAATAAATAAAACTATAGTATTTTTTTTATTCTATTTAATGAATCTATCTATTTATCTCTGGGCTCTACGTTCTTGGCCGCAGCAACTACAGTTCTCCAAGTATCCCTATTCTGAGCCACAACACTCCAATCCCTACCCTCTCCCATCTCTCTCACGTCCCATCCTAAATCAGCGATCGGTGAACTTTTTTAATCATTACCCTAAAATATTTTGGATATTACCCCATGGTGAAGAGCAAAAAAAACGAAATCGCCTCTTTTTAGCATCTTTCCAATTATATTATAATTTTTTAAAAAAAGCAATAACTAAAATTTTAATTTGTAAAAATACTAAAAAATTTATAAAATAGCAAATTAATAATATATACTTTTTACTCACAAAAGTTTCATTTTTACCCCATTTGGGGTAATTTACCCCGGTTCAACGACCGCTGCTCCAAATCCACTCTCTTCTCCTAAGATCATAGACCATGCCTCACACCCTTATAATACAACCGGCGGTTTTATATATTTTAATTTTGATCCCATTTTTGGACACGATAAGCCCCTTTACTGCATGATAACAGGCGTTTCCCGATTGCAACCTCGCTTTAAATTCTTCTCGAATATTATTATCCTTCTTGATTACAGAACGTAAGTATTTAAATTTTTCTACATTTTCGAATTCTAAATTATTATGTTAAACTAGTTTAATGAATAGGGATTATTTATTCTTTTGTTATTCTTTGTTTTTTCCGAAAATTTGTTTGTGTATTTTTTCAGTTAGTTATTATTATATTTTTTATAATTGTATGCGTCGTTCATTTCCATTTAATTTTTTCACTTTCTTATTAATATTCTCCCTACTCCTCCAATTTGACTTTAAAAAGATGAATTAAATGCAAAAGTATTTTCATTTTCTCTCTCTATGAATGAAATTGCTTTCAAATAGCCACCTCTTTCTTTCTTTCAATCACGAATGTCTTTCACCCTTTCGAGTTCTCTCTCTCTTTCTTACCCCATTCTTTCTTGTGTTCGATCTTGAAATCTTCCTGGCTCGAAATTTTCTACATCCATCGATCGTTTGTATATATATATATCTTAAGTGTGATAGGGAGGATTCCACTCCCTGAGGGATGCGTCTTTAATAAATATCTACCCCTCCATGACAACACATGGGCGTATATCGTTTTACAAGCCACCCTCTTCCTTCTCTTTCCTTCTCTACAATCTGCAACATCGTCCATCGTTTAACAGCCAACTCGATTGGGCCAACAACACCCTTAACTTAAGCCTTCAACGAAATAAATGGCAGACAAGGATTCACCAAATGAATCGCCCCGCCTTATCACGTTAAAATATCACCCTCCCACCTCTCTGTCATATTTATATCTAACCTTTGGATAAGCACTCACATATATACAAGATATTTGACATAATTTTTTTTTCTTTTTGTAATATAATAATAATAACTTAATAATTCTTTAAAAGATTTGTTTATATTTTTATTAAAAAATAAAATTAATTAAATATGTATATCCAAAAGTCCTAGAATTAAAAATAAGCTAACGTTAAATTTCTCGATGTTGTCTTATTTTAGAGAATATTTTCCTTTAAGAAAATTTGCGTTAAAAATTGTGTGTGTGTGTGTGATTGCATAAAATCGGTTTATATAAAATAAAAACTAAAATAATAATGTTTTAATATTATAAACAACATTTATAATTTATTTTTTTTTTTGTGGAATTTTTACCTAACATATATATCTTTAAAGAAAGGAACCTCAAAATATAATTTATATAAATGTATTAATTATTATTAAAAATGTTAATATACTTTTATATTAGCATTTATTCATATATTTTAAAAAATAAATATTTGATTTATATTTATCGAATTAAAAACATGAATTATATTATAGTTATTTATTTATCTCTGTGATGTTATCGAACTGAAAAGTTTTTTTCTATAGTAACCACATTTCTCCAACAAACTTACATTTATGAATTTGGTTTTCTACCAATTTTATCATTTTTCTTAGTAATCATCCTCTTATTTTTTACTATCTCGCCAGATGTTGAGATGTTGAGATTTTGATGTTTTTATACGTTTTGAAGGTTCCTGAATCATTTTCACTAAGGTTGAGAAAAATGTCTGTCTGTGTGTGTATGTGTGTATGTAGACAAGATTACACAAAAACGATTTGAGCCAGCTCCAGCTAATTAATTATGAAAATACGGATAATAATACTTAATTAACCTCAATTTCTAATCTGATTTAACCAAATGAACGAAATTATGAAGATAAACTAAAATCAAAGTGGTTTTAGGTGGTTTTTCCTAGCTTTACAGTTTATAGCTCCCCAATATTTTTATAATTAATTACATTCATAATCAAAATGTCATCCTTCAGATTTTCTGCAGTCTAAAGCGGGCCCTGGTAGTCTGATATAGGTATCAATATTGCATTCAATTGAGATGCATATTGAATTAAAAGATGAAGGTAACGGCCAATGTGGACGACCCCTCAAATATATTTACCCATTAAAGTTATTATCTTATAATTAAATCTTATTATTAATATTTCAAATGTATTTAATTGAAAATGTTGTTATTTGTGTCTTGGTTTGAAATACTAAATAGTTGGGACGTGATCATATGCGTGTAATGCCTAAGCGTTGGTAGGTGTTTGGATGGAATGAGGGTAGGAGGAACCCAAATAGGATTAGTTGCGCTTCGACGCCTAAATCATGCGTACTTGTATATTCTCAAGCTTCCGAAACCAGGGGCTTATAATCCAGCTCAGCGGTGCTTAAGATTCCCGTTGAATGGCGGGGCGAGAAGAAGAGTAGGGGTAGCTTCTGCTAGTTTTGCAACACCAATTCACACCTGACATTTACAAAGTGTTAGAGCAAAAAGCGTAAACAGAGAAATGGTAGGCATCCGAGTAGTCGAGTGAGAGAGAGAGTAAAGGTGAATGTGGGAATCGAATCACTATATCATTTGATTTAGTATTTAAGCATCTTCTCTAAAAGTAAGAATTATTCAGATTTTTATCAGAATTAATCAATAACTCTCCTATATATATTGGATTGGCAATTAAGTTATTGTCGATTTTGTGGATAAATGGAGTTTACACTTTCTTGTGTTTTGTTAACGAGGTCAAAGAATCTTAACTATATTTTTTTCTTATTGTTTGAACTTCTACCTTTAATTTAGTAAAAAATTATATCGATTAGTTCTTTAGATTTGTTTTTTCCCAATTTAAAAGTGGAAGAACTGGACATGCACTTCAGACATATTTTATTGAATTACTTTCGAAAAGGCAAGAACGCATCGCAAGCACAAAATAAGTTATGTGCCAAATTTCGTATTTTGAACTCAGGCCACAAAACCAAATCAATTCATACTTGTATGTTCAACAGTTCACCAAACTGAACGATACAATTCAAGAAAATCGGCTGGAATTGTCAAATAGTGTGTTGTTTTCCACCATACGTTTTTGATCACTCGCCTAAAATTATTGGAACTGAGTTGAGATGTTTTGTCACATCTACCCTATAGCCCTGATCTTGCGACTTCAGAATACCATTTGTTTCGTTCCATTTAGAAATCCTTAAATGATAAAATTTTAAATAACGCTGATGATGTCAGATCACATTTAATTCAGTTTTTTGATAGCAAAGATCAAAAATTTTGTAATTTTTTCACTGCCAGAACGATGAAAAAAGTCATCGACAAGAACAGACACTATCTAATTGAATAAAGTTATATTCTTAAACAAAAATTTTGAATTTTCTTTCTTATTTGAAACAGTGAATTACATACATTGATGCAAAAAATTGCTAACACCAAGAAGGAGTTGTGCAAGGTAAACATTAAGATTGCAATGTTTCTATTGAGAGAGAGAAAAGAAATCATCTAAAAATGATTAAGTAACATGAATAATTAATGATAATCATTTAAACATATATCCTTAATGAATTTTTCTGGAATATTTATAATAAATTACAAAATATAATTATACAATAAATTTAATTGTTGATTGCACATAATTTGTATTTCAAATTTTATTTAATATGCTAATTAATAATAAATGTTGTCGTATATTGGACGCTTACTATGGATTGGGTTATTTAAAAAAATGATTTTAAAATTAATAAAATTGATCTTTAATTAAATTGGTAGCACTCTGTTTATTATTAATGAAAAATAGTAGGGTGAATCCAGCGAAGGTTGATTAGGGAGAGGTAAATTTGAATTCATTCAGATTAAAATAAAATATTAAATTATAATAAAATTAATATTTATTAATGGAATAAATTAATATAATTATAATAAGTATCATGAAAAATTATAACTTAGAAATTAACTATACAATAAAGTTTATTTATTTTAATGTTATTGATATATCAAATTTTATATTATTTAGCAATTGGTCGACCACTTAGCTGTTAATTATTACTAGTATAGAGTTTAGGAAAGATGAGACAAGTGTTGATTCTCCGGGTGTGGTTCCTGGGTTCTTTCCGGGCATTCAATCATAATTCTTGAATAAACACTAACTTCTTAGTATGGTTTCAAGGTAGGGTCCTGACACTTGGTTAGAGATGATGTCTCCCTGTTCTGTCTCCCGAAGAATGCTCTTAAACTCCTTCTTCCATCCAGCAGAATGCCTCTCTATTCCCTTCCAATAACTCACCCCTACTCCTTATTCAGGTGATCAATAGTCAGTTTTCGGTAATTTTAATAAACATATGTGTAATTTATGAGCCTTTGGAAAAGTTGAATACATGACATAATGTCGCATGTCAACAAGCGATCCTATTTCAATTTGATTGTTCTTTTTTTTTTAATAATTATTAAATGTGAGTGAACATGAGGATGTCAATATTTGTTTTAAGTGTTTTGCATCTTAATGACATTCTCCTATTAAAAGGCATTTTTATGCTTATTTATGACAATTTATATATTCAATGTATTTTTATAAATTTATAGAGATCTTTGACGTTACTAATCTCGAAATTTCTTCAATTCCTCCAGATATCCTGAATCAGTTCTTCATCATAATATTATAAATTTATTATTATCTTCCCTTTCCATTCTTTATCTTCTTCCCGGTCGTCAAGTATAAAATTAATGAAATATTATTATTATTATTATTTAATCAATATATAATATAATTTAATTAACGATCTATTATTATTATTTCCTATCCTATTTCTATAAAACTTGGTTGTCAATCATCGTATATCATCCAAAATGAGTGACAACTTGTCTGTCCATAGACCTCCACCTCCAACAACCCTCCACACTCGCCACCTCTTCAAACCAAACACCCATACTTTTTTCCTTCTATTCACTCATATTAAAATATAGAAATGTTAAAATATTAAAGAGTAACTTTCAATTAGACATTATTAATATATTTCTTTACTTTTAGATTTTATATTAGAATGTTTTTATATTTTAATTTGGATATTAAACAAAATTATGATATTTATAAAAAATAAAATTAAAGAAATATTAATGTGTATTTACATTTACATTTATTTAAATAATTAACACCAAATGTAAACAAATATATTAATCTTAGAGTGAGTTTTTGATGTTATTATATTTTCTAGATATCACATACAAGGTTTGTTCAAAAGATAAGGTGAGTTTTGAATTATTTCGAAAAGTATTTATTTATTCAATATCCATTTTGTCTCCCTCAAAGTAATTCCCCCAGATATATAATGCACTTATATCAACGCTTCTTCCAATCATGGTAACTTTTCGCTTTTCGTAATGGCCATCAGCTCGTTCTTCGATTCCAATTTTATCTCATTAATTTGTGGCAAAACGCTTTCCTTTCATTGGTCTCTTCAGTTTTGAGAATAGAAAAAAGTCACAAGAAGCCAAATCTGGTGAATATGGTGGTTGTGGCATGATTACTGAGTTTTTTGGCCTAAAAGTTACGAACAAGCATGTGAGAGCTTGTGCATTATCATGATGCAGAATCCATTATTTGTTTTTTCACAATTCCGATCGTTTGAGCCGAATTTCTTCACGCAAACGTTGCATAACTTCCTTGTAGTATTCCTTATAAACATTACGGCCTGTTGGCAAGAACTCATGATGCACCACGCAATTGTAATCGAAGAAAACACTGAACAAAACCTTCGCATTTGATCGAACTTGGCCTGCTATTTTAAAGCGCTTTTACCACTTATTAACATTTTTTTGAGACAAAGTAGACTTTCCTAATGCCACAGTCAACATTTTAAGTGTGTTGGAGCACTTTATTCCATTTTTAAAGCAAAATTTAATACAAATTCTTTGATCCATTTATTTTTAAGTAAAAAATCGAAAAAGACACAAAAACGTGAGTAACTTTTTCAGTTGTTAAAAACAAACTACTAATCCAAAATGGTTGATAATGTCAACATATGTGTACCAACATAACAAAAAAAATTCGATAATTGAATATACAGAGCCCGCGAAAATTCAAAATTCACATTTTCTTTTCAACAGACCTCGTACTTTTTCTGAACTATGCGAGATTTGAATCGTCATTCTCAATTTTATAGCTTACACTTAGTTCTTTTATTCCAGTGATTCCCAAAGTGGGTGCTGGATTGATCCAGGGGGGCGGTGATGGCCACAGGTGCATTTAGAAAAAATTACTTGTATATTACTTTTCTATTCTGAGATCAATAAAAATAGATACATAAATTCAATGTTTCTAATTTACACCTTTATTTATAATATTTTGCAAATAGGTACATTTATCTTTCTGTTTAATTGTTATTAAAATTAAAAAAAGTTAATTTCCAAGGGGGTGCTGAGTAAAGTTTTTTCTGGAAAGGGGGCGCTTGGCCAAATAAGTTTGGGAACCACTGATTTATACCATTACGAGTATGCTTAGGATATTATTTGGGACATTCATTTCCTTTCGGAAAGTAAAAATAAGATTTTTTTTTCGTTTTTCTTTTAATCCATAAGACAAAATGCACTTAAAAATAAATTTCACTCACCCTTTATTGTGATTGGGTATTTATTTAATCCCGAGCTGTGATATAATTAAGTGACTGACTGTTGTTTCTTTTTTTTTCTCCATCGAGTTGTGAAGACAAAAGAAAAAGAGGAGGATAGAAAAAAAAGAATAAAAAAGCTAAGGCAAAAGCAAACAGAGAATCGTTTTAAGGCAGCGTCATTTGTGGTTCCCGGTGAGAATGGCCTCTTAGTGCCCATGAGGGAGGATTGAGTTGGAGGAAGGGGGAAAACTGAGGGAAAGGCGATGTGTGCTCCAAAAGGGAATGGGGATGAAAGTTTCTCGCTCGACCCAAAATCGAGATTGTAATCTATTTACTGGGATTGAAAACAATAGAGTCCACTTGAACGCGTCATTTTCTACTTTCTCTTGCTTTCTTTCTTTTTTTTCAACCTTACTAAGACTTTTACAGTGTTTTTTTTTGTTCAATACAATCAATCCTAATAAACAAGTTAAAACAATTATTTCCCTTTTACTAAATGTTTTATTTATATGTATTACGTTATATTAAAAATTCATTTTAAAATGATATCTAAAATAAAAAAAATATTAAAAAAAACTTTTTAAAAACACGTTTTTATTTAAATACACCAAAAAGGAGAAAATAATTTCTCCACACATATACGATTTTCTTACAATTAATCATATCTAAAAAATGAAAACGTAGGCGCCAAGCATGCAGGGAAAGGAAATGAATACGAAGGACATTTCATTGTATATGCACAAACATTTCTGTTTTTTATCCCTTTCTACTATACTTGATAACTATGTCTATTTGAAGTAGAATTTGCGCCCACGCTTTCATTTTTTAGATATGATTAATTGTAAGGAAATCGTGGTGTGAGTGTGGAGAAATTATTTTCTCTTTTTTGGTGCATTTATTGATTTTTTTTTAATTCACAAATTTTAAAAATTCTTATTTTTTAAAAATTAAAAATAATTCTTTTTGATTATTGCAGTGTCATCGACTTTCAATAGACGTTTCAAATTTGAGCGAAATCACCTTGAAAACTTGACGATAGGACACGATGTGAAACCAAATAAAAGCATGTAAAAACTAAGTTCTAAGGAATGTTCATACGAAATCTTGTTATAAATTTTATTACTTTCCTTATTATAATTTATTGTAAATGATGATATTATTGTAGCTGATATATTGTAGCTTATTCATACATGCTTTTATTTTGAAATATTATTTATTTATTATTATATGTATCTTCTAAGGTGGCAGTTCCATCGAAGGAGAAATAAATTATGTAATATATATATATAAAAGTCACACTAAATGATCGCTTTAAATTAATTAAAAAAAATTAAAATAATAAATAAAATCAATGATAGTAATGTGATGCTCCCGCACTTGTTTTTTTTTTTAAACTTAATGATTGAATTCTTTGATCTCTTTTTAATCGTGGATATATTTTTCAAATGGTATTAATCAAATAAACGTGATAAAATTAATGATTTTTCTCTCAACCCTATCCACCCTCATTTTTTTTATTAGAACATGTTAATTAATAAAATTGCGCGCTCTCATTCTATCTATAGATATAAATACACATTTTTAACCCCCTTTTTTTATCAATTGTTTTAATTCTTCCATATTGATTTTTAATTTGCCAATTTTTTTTTTAATAATTCATTTAATTATCCGTGAATTTTAAAAAGAGGGTTGGTTTTTCAATTTTTTTTTCTAATTATTTTTATCAATAACATTTTTTTTTAATGAATCTTTTATCAAAGTTTATATTTATATATATATATATATATATATATATTAACCATTCAATATTTAACTAATTTTAATATGATTTTTATATATTATACTCGTAAGTATAAAAAACAAATGGATTTAAATATGACATGCCTTGTATATTTTCCTTTCATACTTTTCTCTTTTCATATTTAACCATATATACCCATATATTTTCTATCTTTTATTTTACTATATGTTTTATCACAAGTAATTGTTCATTATCGTTACTATTATGTCATTTTTTATTAAAGACATTAAGTCTTATTACAATCTATTTAAATCGTTCACTTCAACTATTCTTTAATTCGTTTTATTATTCATTTTTCTAAAACATTTTATAATTGTTTGCGCCCTGTGGGGTTGATTCACCTTCCACAAGGGCTTGATCTTTTATTTACAATTTCTAAAAAATTAATTTTTTTCTTTGTATGAGGAAGAAATATCAATTTTTTTTAATTAATAACTAAAAAGGATTTGAGAGATGATTATTATGCAGTTGATAATTTAATCTACATTTATATTTACAATAATTATTTTAATATTTTAACTTAAATACTACAAGCTTAAAACTAATAATAAATAACCATGAAATTGAAAGGAATGAGTTTAATATTTGTCTTTGCAATTTTTTAAGATGATTACTATAGACGAGGAGGTAAGAGTTGGTGCATGAGGGGTTGCGGCCAAGATAGGCGGGGCCAGCCCTTTTTCCTAGAGTGATTTCCCCTCCACCACAGTCTTCTACTCTCTCAAACGTTCCGGGGATAAATAAGTTATTTTGAAAAAGATTTTTATTTTATTTATTTATTTTTTTTTTTTTTGGAATTAGACATCTCATTAGTTGAGATTCACCCACCTCTTACAATATATATTGAGGGTAGGTTAGGTTAGGTTTTGTAAGAATGGGGTAGGGGCAAGCGCGGGAACTGCTTGTCTGAGGGTGGGAATCGACCCAAGCACCAACTCTTACCTCCTCAACTATAATTGATGATTTCTTGGAGTACAGATGAGACAATTTCTCTAATTGATGTAGAAGTTGATAATTCCAGCGAAGTAAATGTTGTTTATTTGAGCCAACAGAAGATGAAATTTGGTACAGAGCACTTTTTTATGAAATTAAAAGTAGCGATGAAATTTAACGACGAAAGATGAGGGATTTGAGAAATTTGGAATAGAAAAGGATAGGATTGAATAAGGAAAAAAGAATATTTAATGAAATGGATAATGTGAATGAAACTAAAAAAGGAATATATTTTGCCTAGAGCATTCAAATGAGGAAGAAAGAGAGATTTGTAAAAAATTGTAGAAAAAATAAAATAAAATTGATTTCACTCCTTTCTCTATATGCATCAGCGGGCAAACAATAATTTATTGTTCAAAATTTTGAAAACTGTTTTTTTTATTTGATATTAATAAATTTTAATAATTTTAATTTAACTCAATTTTAAAGTTCATTTATACAATATCTACTCATTGTAGTTTAATAATTTAAGGTTTTTTTCAGAAAAGAATAATCGCTTTTTTGATACAGCAGAGATCAACTCACAACGAAGCGATGTGAATCCTTATACATTATCGTTGAATCTTTAATATCAAAGGCAATTTTAATATTTTTTATTTATATATTCATCAATCATTGTACCGTAAGAATATAAACTATAATAAATGATGAATAAGTATATTTTATATGTATTTATATTATGTATTTTTTTTTTATGTTTGTAGGTAGTGAAATAAAGAATAGAAGAATAAGTAAGGTGACGTGGAAAAGGGGAAAGGATAGGAATACGGTTTGGGGACATTTAATTGAATTATTCACTCAGCATTCAAATTAAAAAAAACTTTAGGAAAACTTGCAAAGAAACCCAATTTAATGGTTAAAGAGAATTTTTAATTCTATTAGCAGCCGCCCTTTCATTAGATTTTCTTTAATTTAATTACATCCCTATTTCATACACTATACGAATATATATATTTCCAAAAATAATTATTTTCAATTTTTACTATCTCGCCAATTTTCATTTTTTTTCCTCTAAACTCACCGTAAAAATCAAGATATATATTTGATAGTTTTTCAAATGATTAAAAATTATAAAAAACTGCTATATATAGAATTTCAGCTTGATTGAATCGCTGAAAGTACCGGAATTAGTTTTTTAACATTGCAAATCACGCGCCAGCACGTGAAGTAGTGCCATCAACAAAGAGCCAAACACGCCTACCATGATTTTTACTTTCCCGCATACTTCGTATAAGGGAAGTATTGGAATCGTCAAAAATTTCGACTTCGAGATTTCGATAGATCTTGACGTTTTAGACCTCCCTGAGTCGGAAAATACCATTTTTCGAATTATGTCTGTGTGTGTGTGTATGTATGTATGTATGTATGTATGTATGTATGTATGTAATGTCTGTAAGCAAATTTACTCAAAAACTAATCAAGCTAGGACTTCGAAATTTGGTACACCGATATTATTCACAGTTTGTAGATTTCTATCAAAATTTCGTCAAAATCGGTTAACCGGAAGTGGTACTTTACCTACACTGGTTGCGTTTACCTTTCAAGTAAAGTACCAGTTTGCTTCGAGATATTTGCTTCCTATTTTGTATATAGATTTAAAAATATGTAAAAAATTCAGATACCAAATTTCATCATGATCTGACTACCGGAAGTGACATTTTACCTATACAAGTAGCGTTTCTTTTTTACCGACCGACGATAGTAAGGGAGGTATTGTTTTCACACCAAATTTCACCTATGGATATTTTTAGGTACATATCTCCACGAATCATGCATTTTCTTAACAGAAAAAAGTATTTTTAGCATGATGTCTGTCCGTCCGTGCGTCCGTATAGATGTGTACAGCCTGAACGGCTCAACGGATTTTGATGAAATTTGGTATATTTACTTAATACATCAGTAGGATGAATTGATCAACTTTTGGTGCAAATCCGGAAACCGGAAGTGCTAGTATTGCCGATCGAAGAGAGGAAGTGAAGGGTTATTTTCATATCAAATTTCACGTGAGGACATATCTCCACGTGTTATGCACTTTGTATTGGTTTTATCCTCGAGAAAAATCATCTTCATTAGTTTTTTCTTAATTTAAAATTATATGACGTCATCCAGCACTTCATGACGTCACAGCCAGCCCTTATATATTATAAATAAAATAAAATTAAAAATATTTATATTATATCCATATCTGTTTTTTTACATTTAAAATATCAGTTAACCGCAAGTAGCACTTTATTCTATATATATATATATATATATATATAAATGTTACCAAATATCAAATTTGACACCAATAAACTAATACGAACTGGCTCTTTATCAATACCAAGTTTACACATTCTAAATATTCATTCACAACTCTTTATACCTATTTATATGCGGGAAAGTCTAGGGGAGGACACTCCCGCTTATTTGGTTTAATAAATATTATTTATTAATTTTAATTTATAATTTATAATTAATTAAATTTAATTTAAATATAATATATGTTATTTAATCCAATTCAAATCTGCGAGACACTTCAGATTTATTTTATATATTGTAGTAATATTCTCTCAATATTAATTCTAAAGATCGTTCTCCTCAGTGGCTAGAGTTGGTACACACTATCCTTTTCCAGATTCTTAATTATTTACATAAAAATACAAAAAAAAAATAATGAATTTAGCTAAAGTATTGGTTTAATGCAGGAATACAAGCACAGCGGCACTTTTTCGATAGTTTCAAACACCGCTCGAGGAATATAGGGAAAATAATCTCATTAACTGCAAATAGACTTTTAGATCTTGATGATCAATAAAACAAAAAAAAAATAAAAATAGTAATATTTTAATAGCGTGTTTCTGCTAATAATATTCCTAAACTTGCCACGTTTGTCATTTATCATATTCTTTGGCATAATTACACATAATCAAAGAAAATATCAATATTTCAAATAACTCAAACATTACAGAAACAAATGTAAGGCTAATAAAATTAATAATAAATGAAATATTTATATTATTATGTATAAAAAGAATTCAATCATATCAATTGAACGTTTATTTTATTCTTTTTATTAATTTCATAACGCCATTTTGTTTTAATCTTAAATACATATTTTGACATGTATTAATTTTTTTATAGGTTATAGGTTTTCTGGTTTGCGGCTCTCTAAATAATAGGATTTTTTCCGAGGCTCTCTTAATACATCCGATTTTTATATAAATTTTTACTCTCTTGAGAAATTCGAAAAACTTTTCTTTCCTCCATCGGAAATGTTTCAGAGCATCGCAACCTTTTTTTTAGAACAATATTGAAAAAAATTTCAAAATAATCGAAAATGTTCAAAAGTTTGCCCACAAAATCATCTTGCCTTTTTTTTATTTAGAAACAAAATTAAAATTTTCAAGTATTAGGAAATTTTTTCGCGGCTCCCAGTTTGGGAATCACTAGGTTATATAATTTTTTGTCAATTGTGTATTTGTACATTTATATTTTCATTATTTCTCACCATTAAAAGGATTAATTAAATAAATTAATTAAATTAATTATATACTAAATTTTATCAAATTAACCAAAACATTGTTGCCTTTAAAACTAATATTATGATTATATTTAATTGTATAAAATTCTAATTTTCAAATCACTCATTCACCTAAAATAATAAAAATCTTATTTCAAATTATTATTTTTTTTCATATTTTTTCATGTTTATCCCTTTATATATTTTTGTATAACTTTTAGTTATTGTAGCTTTCTACAGAGTTGATATAATATAATTATTAATATACTAATTCATAAGTTCGTATTTCATAACTTATGAAATTAAATATTTATATTTACCTTTGGTATACTATATACATAAATACATATATAGTATAGTAGTAAGTATAAATAAATATTTATATGTATACTTATTCATTGCATTCAAATGAATAATAAAATTTAATATACACTATATTAACATATAAATTATATAATTATGCAATGTATTTGTATAGAAATAAGATTGATTTTAAACAAAAATATTGTTTGTTGAAAAAATACCTGCTAAAACTCCTATTGAGAATATTTTTAATCACATTATATTATCAAATTTCAATTGAAATATTCTTTTAAAATCATATTTCAATTATTTATGGATAAATTTATTAGTAAATGAGTAAAAAGACGTATAGAAGTTTTATCTAGTAAATAATAAACATATTAACTCAGTGTATTATTTATTGTGTTCCAGAACCTGTGACTGTAATCATCGGCGAGCCTGACTTGTATATTTATAAAGGATCAACGATTAATCTGACTTGTGTGGTAAAGCACAGTCCGGAACCACCTCCTGCCATTTACTGGACGCATAATTCACAGGTAACCACACTCATTTAATATCAAAACGCAATCATATTTACCTATTCATTTATTAAAGTCCAAAATAGAAGAGTGACTGAAGGAAAGTGCCTAATTCTCTACTAATTAGTGTAATTATAAATATTTATCAAAGCTAATTTGTAGGATAGATTTCATTGATAATATGTATATACTTCAAAAATAGAATTAAAATATTTGGATTAATATTAAAAAGTTTAAGAGAGAGATAATAATAATAATCACACAATATACCTAAATCTCTTTCTCTCTCTGTTGCTCTAGAGCAGTGGTCGCCAAATTTAAAGAACTTTATAAAACAATAAAAAATATAATGTGATGTCAATCAACGTTTTTCTAAGTATCGTACTAATAAATATCTTCACGTAGGTAAACTAACTTCCCCTTAACGATTAATAAAAACCTCTACTATCTACTCAGGGGTCGCTACAAATTTTTTCAAAAAAATGGGGGTCGCAAATAAAGATAGGTTGCGCACCAATGCTCTAGAGAACTCGAAAGTTCTTGGCCGCAGGTACCACATTTCTCCAAATGTTCCTATCTTAAGCCACTCCCATCCAACTTCTATTTTCTCCAATCTCTCTTACATATCTTCCTATATTATTCGGCCACCTCATACTTGTTCTTCCAATCAGTCGTTTCCCAATCGGTCTCCCCACAATTTCTCCAGTCTTTTCTCTCCCATTCTTGCCATCGCAACCTTCTGGATTTTATTTCCCTAACTCTGGGTAGAGATGCTTAGATGTCATGCAATTCCTCATTATGCAGTCTCCTTCAATCCCCGGTGACCTCATCTTATTTTGACCTCTAAATGCTGGTAAGAATTCTATTTTCAAATACTTGAATCTACTCTCTTCCCCTAAATCGTCCATAAATCACGCCTCACACCCATAAAATACAACCGTCAAAATAATGTTTTTTTTCTCCTTTGATAATAATTTTGACGAGATAAGTCCCTTTACTGCATAATAACAGGCTTTATCCGACTGCATCATCGATTTAAATTCTTCTCGAATATTATTATCCTTTGTGATTATAGAACCTAAGTATTTAAATTTTTCTACATTTTCAATTCATTATAAAATATATATAATTATCTATCATATTTCTATCTCATTGGCACTACTGACCACGAATATTCTTGGGCGCAGCAACCCCTTTCATACATATAGTGTAAGCTAATCATCCTATTACTATTCTAATACCATTTCTTTCGCTTACGAACTAGTAGATCTACTCATTGATCACTTTTCACTAATGTAGTTGCATGATTGTATTTATAAAATTATTTTAGATTATTGTAGTTTTGCTTTTTAAGAGCATTTACGGGAAAAGAACAATAATGACTATAAATGACACCTGCCAAGGCAGTATTTCATTAATTTTCTATGACTTTAGATTAAATTTTCTAACTTTTTTAACTAATTTTAAAAAGTAAATCTTGAGGGAGTAGTTAAGGTAGTCCTCAATATCAAATCTCTATTGAGTAGCAATGTCTAAGGATATACTAGCCAATAGTAAAATTCCGAAAAAGTCAAGAAGAGGGTGAACTACTTATATTATAACATTCTTACTATCAAATAAACCATTTTAATAATATAATAAATAAAATCAACAAATCTATTAAATTGAATTTAAATTCATTAATATCATTAAATAAGAATTGTCGTCTATTCCATACAATATTACTATTAGATTTATTTGTGCGGTATTACATGTTATTTTAACATTAATTATTTAAATTTAATTTATTATCAACAATCGTTTCATAAAATTAAAACCATAACCTCATTTTCTTATATATATAGTATATATCGTATCGTATATATATATATAAATATATATTCAGATTTATCGTATATAAAATAAAATGTTTATATAATATAAAGTTGGTAAAATAATCCTTTCAAAATTCAAAGGAATACTTAAAAAGAGGGAGGTGAAAGTGTGAGTAGAGGTGAATTAATGAAAGGGAAAATAATACCAAAAAATAAAAAGTGAAATGAGTTTGCAAAGGGAATTGGGAATGTTTGCTTTAAAGAAAACGAGACAGCCATTGGATAATAAATATTTATCATCCGATTGGATGCTTATCATAATTACAAACGAAATGTTAATCTATTATCTCTAAAATACCAGAAGAGATAATGAAACATGTTTTTCCAATCGATATTATTTTAAATATACATTACTTATATATAGTAAACATGATTACTTTTTAGATCTCTTGTATTGGATAGTATTTAATTTTTTAAAATATTTGGAAGCTTTCATCATTAACTAAAATAAATAACTTCAAAATTAGTTTTAAATAAAGATAAATTTCCAAAAACAATTATTGGTAGAATTTAATTGTTATTATCTTAAATTAAATTAATATATTAATTTTATCTATAGATAAATTAAAAATTATTTTAAAAATATATATAGAATGTTTATATTATATTGAAGCCACGTAGCTTGGGAGTTAACGGTGTTACCACACCCTCGTGGTCTCGGTTTCAAGTCCTAGGGTCTGAAAAGAGAATTTCTATAACCAGGGTCTTTGAGATGGAGTCAACCCAGCCTCCGGGATCAAAATTGGGAAGCTATTTGATAAAAAAACTAGCGCCTCCGTTCAAGAAAATCTAGGTAGAGTTTGATAGAACCCCTTTTACTGAGCATAATTTATATAAACAACAAAGGTATATGTTATTTTATATTATGTCAATAGAGTGGAATATGAGAGCTGGGGCATCAGTATAATCATATTTTTTAGTTTCAGAAGTGCCAGTGGTCCATCTTTATTTAATTTACCTCTTTTCATTTTCATATTAGAGAGAGCCCTTTTCATCCGTCAATAATATTTTGGCATTATCTTCATACATCGAAATTTATTAAGTTTAATAGATGAACAATAAAATGTTAGATAAGTAATAAAAGTAAAATTTGTCAAATATAAAATCCAAAATAGCATATAACAGTGATTCTCAACCACTGTGCCACGAGATTATGATGCTATTAAACATTTCCGACTTTTTTCCTAATTTTTTTTTAATTTGGTTCTTAAAAAAAAGGTAAAACGTTTTTGGGACCACTTTTTTCAATATGGTAAACTTTTACACTTATCTTTTCTTTGTATGCCGCCAAATTTTTAAACCGTAATAGTGTGCCGCGGTAAAAAAAAGGTTGAGAATCACTGGCATATAAGAAGCGAAATGATGAATTCCCAAAGAACCCACATTGACCATAACATAATAATATCAAATTATTTAAATAACTTTTTACCGACCGACGATAGTAAGGGAGGTATTGTTTTCACACCAAATTTCACATGTGGAGATTTTTACATATCTCCACGAATCATGCATTTTCTAAACAGAAAAAAGTATTTTTAGCATGATGTCTGTCCGTCCGTCTGTCCGTCCGTCCGTCTGTCCGTCTGTCCGTCTGTCCGTCTGTCCGTCCGTCCGTCCGTATAGATGTGTACAGCCTGAACGGCTCAACCGATTTTGATGAAATTTGGTATATTTACTTAATGCATCAGTGGGATGAATTGATCAACTTTTGGTGCAATTCCGGAAACCGGAAGTGGTAGTATTAGCGATCGACGATAGGAAGGAAAGGGTTATTTTCACACCAAAGGAGATTTTTTTATATATCACCACGAATCATGCACTTTGTATTGGTTTTATCCTCGAGAAAAATCATATTTATTAGTTTTTTCTTGATTTAAAATTATATGACGTCATCCAGCCATTCATGACGTCACAGTCTGGTCTTACATATATATTATAAATAAAATAAAATTAAAAATATTTATGTTATATCCATATCTGTTTTTTATTACATTAATAGATATATTAAAATTATTTAAAATTGTTTCTGTAGCTGGAAATTAATTTATTTCAAACAGTCGGTCGGTTCGGACCTGGCCACAGGTCAACTTATTTATTCATGCTATCAAGACAAACTGCATTACAATTTGAAATAATAATAACATATATTAGTATATTATAATATTATATGATGTTAAAAGGAATTTTTTCAGTCCAATTATTCTTTTGAAAGGGAAAAAACAATGTTCTTTACCAACCACCAGTAATACAATCTTTACTAAAGTACAAAAAAGTAAATAGATAATAAAAATTAAATAATGAAATAAAGAAGGAAACAAAATAAAAAAACAAAAAACAAAACAAAATAATCCCGGAAAAAGAATTTAATTAAATAATTTGATTTTTAATTAAAATCTTTAAATGGTCTCTTATTTCCAAATTAAAAGTATTGTTTGATTTTGGCTGTTGTTAGTATTCGTCTCTACAACAAAAAAAACATCTATAGAAAATAAAATGGTAACCACTACTGTAAATATAGAAAATTATACATGCAACATTAATACTAATTAAAATGTAAACAAAAAAAAAAAGACAAATCGACTTTGAAAAAAAAAACAAACGGGAATTGGTAGAAGGAGGAGGGATTTAGAATATAAAGAGAGGGGAATTGAAGAGAAATACTTTTTGGGTTAATAAAATAACCAATGAAATAATTATTTTGGGTTTAATGTTTGTTTTATTTTTATTTTTTTTTTTGTTCTAGAGAGAGAGAGAGAGAGAATTACTTTACTATAACAAAAACCAATATTGAATCGGAAATAATTAGTTATAATCTTCTTTAGGCGGTTTTAATATATGTAATATATTAAATTTGTCTGCTTTTTGTTGTCTCTGTAATAATATTATCATTAATGATTTTCGGTGAAATACATTTTTATTAATTTTTTTTTCATGTAAATATATATAATAATATCTACAGAATATTTATATGTATATACTATATATATATATATAGCTAGATAGATTGATAAATATAATGAAATAATATTATAGTTAATATTATATTTATATAAATGAAATTAAGGAAATGTAAATATTATTAACGGTCACATAAATATAACGTTTTGTTATTTAATATTCCATTCAAATATATTAATAAATAATTTTAATAATTATAATTTTATATTGATATGATTAAATCCAATATGTAGGTTTAAATGGGTAAAGGATATATAATCGGGAATTTGTTTTTATAACATTAAGCATTTACGATCAAGAGAAACGGGGATTCGCAATTAAAGAATTTGAGAAATATAATAAATAATAAATAACGAATTTTTAAAGAGAGATTTATCAAACAATCAAATATAAATAAAAACATCTGACTTTTGTACGTCCTACGCAAGGACAACGCGTATCAAATCGGATATATCAATCAGGTGTCGTATGTGTAAGGGGCTTTATCAACCTTTACCTTGATTTTCTTGATTGGAGGCGCTATCAAGTAGCTTTTCCCCAATGTTGTTCCCAGAGGCTGGGTTGACTCTGTCCCATAGACCCCAGCTAGAGAAATTCCATTGCCAGGCTCGCGACTTGAACCTGGGACCACGAGAATGTAAGGCAGCTTCGCTACCTCCCACCCTGTGGCGCTTCTAATCAAATATGTATAAATGAAAGTAAAATATTTTTTATTATTATTTTATTAGTCAATTGGTTTTTGTTAATTATTAATTTTTATATTAAATTATTATACAGGGTTACTTCATTCTCAAGATTCGTCTGAACAGAAGAAATAATAATCCCCAGAATTGGTCAAAATTTCAATTTCATAGATCATTTTTCGAACTAAATTTTGAATGATAATAAAATATTTTTAATTTTATATTAATATTATTATTATTATATAATTCAAAAAAATGGTAAAATTTTATTATTTTTTATTTTATGAAAGAAAACATGTGATCAGAATTTATAAATTTTCTGATTTTTCTAAATCACTCGATTAAGATCTTTTATTTTTTCTATTATGTTAATATTAATAAGAATTTGTCTTTTTTTCAGGCTGTAATAATAATGTGTTATATAAAATTTTGAAATATTTTCTTTATGGTAATTTTATCTCGATTCATCTCATTTGATATAGAAATTGAAACCAGCCCCTATTATTCATTGTATGTTTTTCACCTCGCCCTCTACTATACTTCCAGTAACAACACACCCACCTACCCTTTCTCTTCCACTCATCCTTTCTCACTTCCTCCTCCCATTTCCACTGTCTCTTTGTCAATTTTCCTTAACAATATTTTATTTTTTAAAATATTTCCCTTCGTCTATTGAAAAAACTCATTTGTTTCCATGTGCCTTGCGGATATTTAAAAATAAATATCAAGAATAGAGAGATTTTTTTTTCTTTTTGTTTTCCCTCCTTTATATATTTGAATAGATGATGAAATTTTGAGTTATGAATCAGAAAACATTTTAAACTTAGATTCTTATTTTGATTTGCGACTATTTATTAATATAGAAACTGTGATTTTTTTTTATACTGTTTGTAGATGTAAATGATAAATAAACAGAAAATAATTAAAAAGTTAATTAAATATTAAATTTTTTAATATTTATTTTTTTTTTTGGAAGGTGGGTTGAGAGAAAATGGGTTTTGTGTTAATCACATTCGAATTTGATCTTATATAAGGGCCGCAAAGATGCATCTGGTTTATGCGTGCTATAACAATAATATTTTGCCGAGTTGGCTTTTCGAGATTGCGCTTAATGGGCTTCTGTTTAAGGGCTTCACCGATTTATGAGCTCTACTTTCTGCTCGGGCTGGTATATTTGGGATAAATTACTGGGAAGTCAGTAAGTCCAGGAGTATGTATAGAAATACGAAATTACTCTTAATGGGAATGAGAATTTGACAATTAAAGTCAAATAACTATATAATTTAAAACCAGAACACGCAAAGAGTGCGGACAACTTTTTAATCATACTCGTATAATTTTTAAAATTCAGAAAATAAAATACACAAATGACAATTATATACAATTTATATTAAATGAGTTAAAAAATTAATTATTTATTGTCAGGATATTTTGACAAGGTCAAAGAATTATTTGTGACTTTTATTTTTAAAAAAAGTGAATGATCAAATGAAATTATAATTTAGGGTTTACACTTTCTTCTTCCCTCTTTGGAATGGATTTTTTTTAATTTGATTGAGAAAAAAAATACTAAAATTTTTTTGGTAATTGTTTACAAACCGGGAAACTTCAGGGATTTGGATGCAACTTTGCCAGTGGATTCTTTTTTTAATTCCAAAGAAACTTTCCTTATACATTATTTCTCGGTCGCTTCTTGTTTCCAAGATAAAAATTATTAAAATTAAATCCATTCAATTTAACTATCATGTTTTATTATTTGGCCAGCAGAGAGCTTCACACATTTTCGGTTTTTTTACGGTTCGGTTTGGATATAGAAAAATTATTTAATTAATTACTTTTTTAATTTTCATATAACCAAACCGAACTGAAAAAAATACACACGAAAATTAGTGAATAACTGAATTAGGGAATTAGTCAATAAAACATTACTAAATGGCTGCTCATTCATAATTAGTTTATCTGTCATACTTTAATAATTTTTATTGCGTAAACTAGAAGAGCCCAAGAAATATTGCATAAGGAAAGTTTCTTTCGAATTAAAAAAGGAACCCACTGGCAAAGTTTCATCCAAAGCCCTGAAGTTTCCCGGTCTTTAAAAAAAATTACCAAAAAATTTACTCTAATAAAAGATAACACATAGAAAATGTTAAAGAGGTCCTATCTGGAATCTGCTAGGGGGTGAATTTTATATCCTTTCAGTTTTTATCGTTTTATATTAAATAGTTTTCAGAAGTTCGAGAAAAATTCATTTTTACAATGATATAAAAGTTGTGTTTTGTAAGTAGTATTTTCAAATAGCTTAAAAAAAATCTAAATTCAAAAATTTCAAATTTTTTTCAATTGACATTAATTTATAAACCATGTTTATTTATCTTCTATAAATCACTTTACAAAAATATATTATTCTTCAATTTCTTATAAATTTTATTGATGAATAAGAAAGTTGGGCTAAATCTCATCTATTTTCACATATACTGAAAAAATTTTTTTTTTTTTGTTAACTTTGGTGTTATATTTTGTTAGTACTCTTTTTATTATCAACAATCTCTGCGGTACCACATTACCATGGTTTTTATAGGCAACAATATGAGACGGTCTTATGAGCTTCTTCTTACAAAAAATAAGTTTGAATTACTATGGCTCTAATCCTTATCACCTAAAGAGCAGATTCTTGCGCAATAAAAACATTGTAAATGTGTATTAAAAGCCTAAAAAGATACAATAAAAATCCTAAAAGTGTGAAATAAAAGTGTAATAAAATAAAAGTTCAAAATTTTAATTTTTAAAAACAATTTCATCTTCATCACTTAAAGTAAAGTAAAATATAATTTGTATTCATATTCTTTAACTAACCTTTGAATATTCTTAAAGATGTTGATATCTGGGCTTTAGATATTATTTTATTAATTAATTCTTCTTCTTAAGGTGCCATCTCCCTTTCGGAGTTTGGCTATCATCATGACTAGGATAGCAGGGCTGCCCAACCATGATGATTTTTCTTGGGAATGTTAATGCGGTGGTTTCCCGTTGCCTTCCGCATGTATAGAACCAGAAACTGACAGTTCCTGGAGCCGGAGGCAGCTGATATTATATTGAATTTTATTAGAAAAATTTGCGCTTATTTGGAATCGAACGCCGACTTATTGTGTTGAAAATTGCTACACTACACTCTCGGCTAGCTGCCTTCTATTAATTAATTAATTAATTAATATTCAAATTTGCACTTAACTAAATTCGCTATTGTTTTGTGTTGTTTTCAGGAAATCAACTACGATTCAGCGCGTGGTGGTGTCTCTGTTATCACTGAAAAAGGTGATGTGACCACCTCGTATCTGCTGATCCAGAGGGCGGACACCCCCGACTCTGGAAAATACACATGTAATCCAAGCAATGCTAACCTGAAAACGGTTGTCGTCCATGTCCTGAACGGCGAACATCCCGCTGCAATGCAACATGGCGGTGGGCAGTTACCCTCCTCGGCCACCCTCGGCCTTCTGGTGCTCGCCCTCGCCCTCCACACTCTGGCATGAGAAACACCCCCATCGAAGAAACAATCTGGTTGACTGACCCGACCGCACCCTCCTCCCATCCCCCCCCCCCAAAAAAAAAAAGACCAAAACAACATCCTCTTTTGCAATTCATATTCATTCATGTTTAAAATATTAATACCACGTTTAAAATAAAAAACCAATTCTTCAAAAGAAACAAATTATCAAAAATCTATTTAGGTTTTCTTTTATTTTATTTCGAAAAAAAAAATTATTTTTAACAAAAAAATATTTTATATATCGTAAGAACAAAAAAATAAACTACTTTCTTTTTTGATTATAAGAATTATAGATAAATAATTTAAAATTAAAAATATTAATACCATTTTTATTTAAAAATCAAAAAGGAATAATAATAATAATAATATATTAAAACAATAATAATTCCCAAGGAGCACACGTTTTGATTTTTCAACATGAATAAATAAATATTTAATATAAGATGTAAATGAAACGTTTATAATCAATCGTTTTCAATAGTATTTTATTATTTATTCATAAATATATATTTACTTATAATAATATAAAACCTTATATTTTTTCTCCAGAATATGCAAATAAATATATAATTAAGGAATTGAATTTTTTTTTTATCTTTTTTAATATTTATTTTTCTTTTTTTTTGTCATAAAGATAACAAAGTTCGTGTGATTATGAATATTTTATAAGTACTTTATTATAATGATTATTATTTACTTAGACTATATTTAAAATATGTGAATACCTACCTAGTTTATTAATTCTTAAATACAGTATAAAAAACAATACCTCTTATATTTGAAATTCTTGTTTCATATATATATATATACCTAAATTATTAAAATTTTACCATATATTTTATTTATTTCTCAAATTGGATTTTTTTTTCTGTTGTTTTTGATAAAATAAATTTAATGATATCATAAGAAATAAGATTCTTTGTTAAATAATATTATCTTAAATTAAATAGAAATATATAGAAATATATATAGGTATAAAGTTTATAAGAAAAAATTGTAAAGAAATACCAAAAGGTCATGAATTAAATATAATTCATATTTATACAATAATTTACACTATTTTGGTAATGCTTAGAAATGAACAGTGGTGTATTGGGAGGGGAACGCGGGGGAACGACGTTCCCTTACCTTTTTTCAGAACCGGAACGCGTACCAGTACTTTTTAATGTCCTGACAACTCCCACTTAAATCTACTGTTAGAATTTCTTTTTTGTGTTCGTTAATATTTTGTATAATAAGAATAAGAAAAAATAAAACTTATATGGAAAAAAATAGTTTGCTGAAAATAGGACTTTTTTGCTCCCACTGTGCGTTCCCTTCTTCGTCTTATTTTACCAATACATCACTGGAAATGAACCCCGAGTTGAGATACATTTTTTTTTTAAATTTTGTTTTTTAAATTTGGTTAGGTGTGATTCCCCTAAATATTATTAATACTAATTTATTATGAAAAATTTTTAGTATTTACAATAATTTATATAATTATTTTTAAATCCTTATGTAGTTTTTATTTTAAAATGATTAAAGTCAATTTTGTATTTCAATTCAATTTGTTTTATTTTTTTTTTTTAATGAATCAAATGTCTGATGTGGTAGGAGAATAACCTCCCAGGGGGCTCACAACTTGTGAGTACGTGGACGGCGACCATGGGACCCCGAGCTGAGATTGACATTATTTCTCTCTCTCCCTCTCCATTCTTATCTCATGTCGATCTCCTTCTTCTCTCCTCCTCAACTATCCAAACTACTAATTCTAACATTATTACCATCTTCGTTATACTCTAACATTATTTAATTTTATCCTTTCATATTTATTATTTTTATAATTGGACTTGTTCTTAAGTTTAATATAATAAATGAATTATTTAATTTTTACCGACCGACGATTGAAAGGGAAGGTATTGTTTGCACACCATATTTCACATGTGGAGATTTTTTACATATCTCCACGAATCATGCAATTTTTAACAGGAAAAAGTATTTTTAGCATGATCCGTCCATTGTGCGTACGTTTAGACTTGTATAGCTTGAACGGCCCAACGGATTTTGATAAAATTTGGTATATATACTAAATGCATCAGTAGCCTGAATTCATCACCTTTTGGTGTATATCCGGAAACCGGAAGTGGTGGTTTCCAAAGTAATTAATTAATTTTATATTCATTGTCGGAAATTTTTCACTTAAAATATAGTAATTGAGTAATTAAACTAAAAATAAAAACTAAGATAATATAATTTAGGTATTTTACTTTAAGATTTAAAAATATTTTTTTTTATACTTTATATATATATATATATATAATGTTGTTTGGAAATTAATTTATTTCAAATCGTCGGTCGGTTCTGTGCCTGGC
Organism: Labia minor; assembly: GCA_963082975.1. NCBI lineage: Eukaryota > Metazoa > Arthropoda > Insecta > Dermaptera > Spongiphoridae > Labia > Labia minor. The sequence continues at coordinate 63,065,971 of OY720346.1, read as the reverse complement.
CACAGCTCATTATTAAAGTTTTTTTTTTAATTTAATAATGTCTTTATTAAATAATCTATTAAATAATAAATATAATGATGAAAGAAGAGACTCTTTAAAAGAGAAACTAACGTTGGCACTTTTCATACATTCCCATTTCAAATTTTCTTAATGTTATCTAACTTACTATGAATGTTGGTTGTGGCAGCAGATGCTTCTTTAAAGTACTATGTCCGGTTATTAAGTCTGTCATCACTATACGTATTTTACTCGTATTTAGTTGAAACACCCTTCTATAGGGTAGTCTGATGCCTCCATTATGAGTTTGTTAAGGTTTAAATCCTTCATCCAAAATCCTCTTATATAACCTACTCTCCTGTCTCCATCAAAAACTCACCTCATTTATGATTTTAACAACAACCTTACTCCACTCTCTCTCTCTCTTTTTATTTCTATCTCTATCTCTATCTTTAACTGCAACATTCACAAACACATAAAAAAATTTACTGGAATTTATTATAAAATATTTTAATTATATATTAAGACTCTTATTTTTTAACTTGAGTATGGACGAAGTAGGATTACATTACATTTATTCTCCAATATTATGTTTGTTTGTTTTTTTTTTTTAAACTGCTATTTAAATTGTTTTTCATCATCTTTCTTGGCCTCAGCAACCTCATTCCTCCAAGTACCCCTATCCTGAGCTAAATCCATCCAACTCCTATTTTCTCCAATCTCTCTCACGTCTGTTCCTACATTATCCACCCACCTCGTCCTTGGTCTTCCAACCGGACGTTTCCCAATCGGTCTCCTCACAAATACATTTTATTTTTAAATACTTAAATTTACTCTCGTCTCCTAAAGTCATATACCCATAAAATACAACCGTCAAAATAATTGTTTTATATATTTTAATTTATGATCCCCTTTTATAATAATTTTGACGAGATAAGCCCCTTTACTGCATGATAACATGCGTTATCCGATTAAAACATCGATTTAAATTCTTCTCGAATATTATTTTCTTTCGTGATTACAGAACTTAAATATTTAAATTTTTCTAAATTTATAAATTCAACCTTAAGTTTTAAATTTTTTATCATATTAATGTTAATATTAACAAATTTTGACTAAATTAAACCAACTAATCTTGGCGATTACAATAAAAAATGCTGATGATCTATTTCTTTAAAATTTCAACACATTTATATTATATATATATTGTATATAATCCTTTTGTATTTTTTCTAAGACTCATTTAATCACGGACCTTTATTAACTTTTATTTATAAATATTTTATTTAATAAAAAAAAATGTTGATTAAAATACAAGCTTGATTGTTCATATTTTTTCAACTTGAGTCGTATTAAACAATAATAATGAGTATTTTCAGCAATCTATTAATATTTTCCCTCACCGATAATTTAAAACAATTCACTAATAAGTAATATATGATTAAGTTATATATATATATATATTTTAATATTGTTTTAGAAAACATTTACAATTCTTTAAAGAATATTAAATTGCTGAATAAAATATATTTATTTTTTTGATTTATATTGAATTTGTGTTTTTAGCCAACAAGAAGAAAAAAAAATTATTAAATTAAAAAATCAATTTTAAGAGGTTAATTGAAAAGAAACATAATTAATGATAAATTGATAATGAATGCTTTTGGATAAGTATAAAATGATAATGATGATGATGTTGATGATTATTGATTGGCCGGTAATTTATAAACAATACAATTTAGCAAATCCATAAATCATTCTTTGGAATTTGTTTTGAATGGAATTGAATTGGGAGGGGCGTATGGGGGGTTGGTAGATAAAAAGGAGAATAGGAATTTTAAAAAGGAGTGTGGGTGAATGGAGGGGCGGGATGAATTGACGTGTGGATTAGGAATGTGTTCAGTTGAAAAAGTGATGAAGGATATTAATGATGCATTCTATTATTATAATTATTATTATATTATATAATTAGGAGACAACATGATAAAAACTATAGGATATTTGTAATATAATAATTCAAATAATTTTATATTTTGTTAATTTTTTTATTAAATTAAATCCCGTGAATTTATATTTTTTGATTATCAATAGAAAAAGTATAGAAGATATTATATGAATAATAGAATATGAAAAAATAAACATTTTCTCACTCATGTAAAGAAATTAAAAAATTGATTTATACTAACAAGGAGATGGCAAGAATTGTAAAAGCGCTTTTTAAATGAGTCATAGTCCATTCAATAGAGCAGGTTGGGGAATGAAAAAGTGTAAAGGGGTTTGAGTGAATGGGCCCTAGTTTTCGCGAAAATCGGAGTTAAAGTTTAACATTTTATAACAAATAATTATAAAAATACAAATATAACACTACAATAAAATTAAATTAAAATACGCGTAAGATAAGGATATTATCAGATACAAAAAATTAATTGACATAATTTTTAGTTTAATTTGCCTTTTAAAATAATAAAAATTAATAAATTTGTAAAAAAAAATATATAACACTAAAAAAAAAAAAAAAAAAATTGTGTCCGCCGAAATTGGAACTCTCGTCGTTGTTGCGCGGTTGCATGCGCATCCATTTTGATTTATATGTAATTATTGTATTTTTTATGTTTGACTAATGATCGCGAAAAGTGAAACTTTAACTGCGATTTTCGCAAAAACTAGGGCCCATTCACTCACAAATCCCTTTACACTTTTTCATTCCTCAACCTACTCTATCGAATGGAGTATGAATCATTTAAAAAGCGATTTTACAATTCTTGCCATCTCCTTGTAAGTATTATTTTCATCTTATTATTTTTATGATTCGAGATTTAAGTATTTAAATTCAAATATAAATATGTATTTTAACTTTATTATTAGTTTTATTATTTCTTTATAAAAATTTAACCAGGATATTATAGATTCAATCTTAATAATTTCATTTAGAATAATATAAAGAATAGAATAATACAAATTATAACATAATATTATATTAAGAATGAGGAATGGCACTGCCTCATTTTTTTGTAATTATATTTGCCAATAAACAAACAAGTTGCAGTAATGGGGAGAAATATAATAATATTATATAATTATAATATAAAAATATTATCCCTTCTTGTAAATATATATAGTTTTAATAATTTATTAAAGTTATCTATTAAGTATAATTAATATTAAATTGATACTATATATTAATTGATTTAGAATTTAATATATAATACTATAGAATAAAATATTATTTTTAGAATGTAATGAAAGGAATGAGGAATGGCAATATCTCATTTTTTGTAATTATATTTGCCAATAAATAAAGATGAGCACAATGGAGAGAAATATAATAATATTATATAATTATAATATAAAAATATTTTCTCTTCCTGTAAATATATAGATTTAATAATAATTTATTAATGTTATCGATTATATAAAATTATTATATTATTTTAATTGATTTAGAATTTAATATAGAATACTATAGAATAAAATATTATTTTTAGAATGTAATGAAAGGAATGAGAAATGGCAATATCTCATTTTTTGTAATTATATTTGCCAATAAACAAAGATGAGCACTAATGGAGAGAAATATAATAATATTATATAATTATATATAATATAAAAATATTTTCTCTTCCTGTAAATATATAGATTTAATAATAATTTATTAATATTCTCTATTATATATAATTATTATATTATTTTAATTTATTTAGAATATAATATACAATAAAATATTATTTTTAGAATGTAATGAAAGGAATGAGGAATGGCAATATCTCATTTTTTTGTAATTATATTTGCCAATAAACAAACAAGAAGCCATTTATGGAGAGAAATATAATAATATTATACATATAATTTATAATATAAAAATATTCTCTCTCCTCGTAAATATTTAATCTTACAATTAGTAATAATTTATTAAAGTTATCTATAATTATCTATTATTAAATTTTAAATTGATTTAAAATATAATATATAATACTATAGAATAGAATATTATATTTAGATCGCAATGTAATGAAAGGAATGAGGAATGGCAATAACTCATTTTTTGTAATTATATTTGCCAATAAACTAACAAGATGTCATAAATATAAGAGAAATATAATAATATTATATAATTATAATATATAAAAATATTCTCTCTTATTGTAAATATATAGCTTTAATAATCATTTATTAATATTATCTATTATTATTATTATTAATTGCGTATGGACCGTCTTGGATCACGCAAAGCTCCCATTCTTCTTCTATACATTTTTCTAATCAATCTACATATATTTTTTCTTTGTCCGCCAGATGTCTTTCATTTTTTCACTGTGGGCCTTTTTTCGTTCTTCAGACCATTTCGTTCCCGTTCTTTTTACTATTTCTCTTTCTGGCTCGATCTTCCATTCCTCGATCTTTCTCCTGTAGACACTTCTATCAGCTGCTTCTGCTGGGTCGATTCCTGCTCTTTCAAGGTCTTTGTTCACCTCTCTTATCCATTGGACATTCTTTAGTTTTCTGGAGTAGACCAGGATCTTGTTCGTCAATCTTTCCGGAGAAAGTCTTGATATATGGCCATAGAACTTTATTCTCTTTTTGCGCATATCCGCCGCTAAGTTCGAGAGTTCGTCCGTTTCTCTTTCCTAGATCTCATTCTATACCCTTCTTCTGTTCTTACAGAACCGAGTATTTTCCTCATTATTTTTCTTTCTTCTTTCAATATGTTCTCCAGGTCGCCTTTTCTAATTTTTTTATCTATTATTATTAAATATTATTAAATTTTAAATTGATTTAAAATATAATATATAATACTATAGAATAGAATATTATATTTTGATCGCAATGTAATGAAAGGAATGAGGAATGGCAATAACTCATTTTTTTGTAATTATATTTGCCAATAAACTAACAAGGTGTCATAAATATAAGAGAAATATAATAATATTATATAATTATAATATATAAAAATATTCTCTCTTATTGTAAATATATAGCTTTAATAATCATTTATTGATATTATCTATTATTATTAAATATTATTAAATTTTAAATTGATTTAAAATATAATATATAATACTATAGAATAGAATATTATATTTAGATCGCAATGTAATGAAAGGAATGAGGAATGGCAATAACTCATTTTTTTGTAATTATATTTGCCAATAAACTAACAAGGTGTCATAAATATAAGAGAAATATAATAATATTATATAATTATAATATATAAAAATATTATCTCTTATTGTAAATATATAGCTTTAATAATCATTTATTAATATTATCTATCTTATCTTATCTTCTTATGCTAGCTAAAATTGTTTGTTCTCAAAAACCGCTCTAACGATTTTTTTTAAATTCATACTAGATATAGTATTTATAAAGAAAAACTGAGTTTTATTGATTACATCTCAGGAAAAATACATCTTCATTAGTTTTTTCTTAATTTAAATTTATATATGGATGACGTCACAAATGACATCCATATTGAAATTTGACTCCCGCCTTTTTTTAAAGGATATTGTATTAATATTTTTTTATATTCAAAATATTTTAAAATTTTTTATTTAATTTCGAAATAAAATTAAAAATATATATTTTAATAATATTTTATAATTATAAATTACGATATATATTTATCATTCTTCAAATAAAAAAAAAATATTCATGCACTTAGAAACATACCTAATAATACATATTTATGTATTATTGAGGACCCCAAGTTCCATTCATTTTAATCAGGTTGATGCAATGATGCAACATTTAATAATTGTAATAAATAATTAAAGAATTGTATATCAGCTCGGTGTCTCAAATATTAATATTATCAGCCAAACCCAATAATAATGAATTATTTTTTTTCAACTTAATTACCGAGCCGAGGCTCGGGGTCCCGGTACTTATTATTAAATATTATTAAATTTTAAATTGATTTAAAATATAATATATAATACTATAGAATAGAATATTATATTTAGATCGCAATGTAATGATAGGAATGAGGAATGGCAATAACTCATTTTTTTGTAATTATATTTGCCAATGAACAAACAAGGGCTCATAATGGAGAGGAATATAATAATATTATATAATTATAATATAAAAATATTCTCTCTTATTGTAAATAGTTTTAATATTTTTTTTTATCAAAAAGATTATAATACAAGAATATTATATCTAATATTTTAATTATTTCATTATTCGAAATTTAATTTTGCTTTAAATATAAATATTGTCCTTCATTTAATTCATAAATATAGTCACATATTAGAAATTAAAGAAAATTATTCATTTTTATTATTCTAAATTAAAATGATAGTACCTTGTGTTACCAATTAGACTATTTTTGTGTTTAAATATTATTATACCAATATGATATTAAAGGAAAATCTCCAATTAGTATTTATGTATTAGTTTATACAAATTGACTAGAAGCATCCAGGATTATTTTTATATGTATAATTATCATTTTAAATTTATAATCCATTTTATTTACATTATTTATACTATATTTAAACTTTATTGCTTATACGTTTATCAAAGAACATTTTTTAATTTTTTTTTTTTGCCATCACATATTATTATATTTATATCAAATCTGTTGTCCACAAATCCTGATAACCAATAATTAATTTTATGATATTATATAATTTTAATATAAAATTTTCCATTTTGTAATAGATTGATTTAATAATAGATTATATAATTTAATTATTATTTTACAAGGATATTGTAATAAATTTCTAAATAATTTCATTTATAGTAAAATATATTTAATGAAATAAAATATAATAAATATTATGATAAGAATAAGAAAGTTCCTTATATACATTTTATTTTCTAATAAACTGCAAATCAACCTACAGAAACAAAACATTATTATAAAATTATAATAAAAAAATTTCTGTATTAATATAAATATATTTATTATTTATTGGTATTATATATTATTATTGAAGGCACCACAAAGGGAAAGGCAACATCATTGGCTCAGATTGTCATGGTCCGGGTTCAAGTCCCGGGCCTGTTAAGGGGTCTATGGGTCCAAGTCAACAAAGCCTTCAGGATCAAAATTGGGAAGCTACTTGATAAAAAGTAGCGCCTCCGATCAAGAAAATCAAGGTAAAGGTTGATAGGACCGGTTGTACTGATCATAGAACACCTAATTAATATAACTGACTTGATAGGTGCTGTCCTTGCATAAGATGTACAAAAGCCAGAGGTTTTTATTTTTTTATCAATTATTATTAGTTAATTGATTTAAAAAAATGTTCTATACTTTTTTTAAACAACTCGTTTAACAGACCTCTATATGTTTATGCAGTACAAGTAATCCTACATATTGTTAAAGTTAAATATAAAACTATGAGCATTTAATAGTTAACAATTTTGCAAGTGAAACATTTTTATAAATTTACTACTATTAATAGATCTAATATTATTTAACAAAACTTATGATTCAATATTGCATAAATTAACAAATTCTTAAATAATTAACTCAAAAAATTAATATCACGGTTTAGACTATAATTTTTTGATAATATTTTTGATATCAGGTTCAATTTTTTTATGATAATTAATATCAAAACTTTCGCATACGATAATATTGCTAATAAATATTAGTAAATATTTTATTAAATAAAAATTATTGAAAAAACTTTTTAAATTAAATTTAATTTAAAATGAAAATTTTATTTTTAATGGGAAATTTCATAAAAAATAACTTATAACATGGACACTTATATAAAAATATAACTTTAATAAAAATTACTACTATGGAAACTAGAAAGATCCTTTGACAATTGTTTTTATTTTATTTTTTATTTAATTTTATTTTAGTAATGAATTCTTTTAATTTTTATAGTTTTTATAATATAGTTTTTTCATATTTTGTAATATATATTATATTTGACAATATAGGCAGTGCGAAATGGTCTAAATGGAGAGAATATAATAATATTATATAATTATAATATATAAAAATATTCTCTCTTATTGTAAATATATATCTTTAATAATAATTTATTAAAGTTATCTATTAATTATAATTATTATTAAATTGATACTATATATTAATTGATTTAGAATATAATATAGAATACTATAGAATAAAATATTATTTTTAGAATGTAATGAAAGGAATGAGGAATGGCAATATCTCATTTTTTGTAATTATATTTGCCAATAAACAAAGATGAGCACTAATGGAGAGAAATATAATAATATTATATAATTATAATATAAAAATATTTTCTCTTCCTGTAAATATATAGATTTAATAATAATTTATTAATATTCTCTATTATATATAATTATTATATTATTTTAATTTATTTAGAATATAATATAGAATAAAATATTATTTTTAGAATGTAATGAAAGGAATGAGGAATGGCAATATCTCATTTTTTTGTAATTATATTTGCCAATAAACAAAGATGAGCACTAATGGAGAGAAATATAATAATATTATATAATTATAATAAAAAAATATTTTCTCTCCTTGTAAATATTTAATCTTACAATTAGTAATAATTTATTAAAGTTATCTATAATTATCTATTATTAAATTTTTAAATTGATATAAAATATAATATATAATACTATAGAATAGAATATTATATTTAGATCGCAATGTAATGAAAGGAATGAGGAATGGCAATTTCTCATTTTTTTGTAATTATATTTGCCAATAAATTGTCAAATTTGTAATAATGGAGAGAAATATAATAATATTATATAATTATAATATAAAAATATTCTCTCTTATTGTAAATAGTTTTAATTTTTTTTTTTATCAAAGGTATTATAATACATGAATATTATATCCAAAATTTTAATAATTTCATTATTCGAAATTTAATTTTGTTTTAAATATAATTACTGACCTTCATTTAATTCATAAATATGATACATATTAGAACTCTTAAGGAAAATTATTCATTTTTATTATTCTAAGTTAACTTGTGTTACCAATTAGTATATTTTTGGGTCTAAATATAATATTAAAAGAAAATTTTCACTTACTATTTATGAATTAATTTATTCTATTGTTTATTTATATATTTTGTGTATTTATGAGATATTAATTAATACTGGTTTGTCAAATTGAATAGAACCGTTGAAGCATAGAGGATTATTTTTATATCTCTATCTATATCTTTCTCTGTGGCTCTTCTGAACTCGAAAGTTCTTGGCCGCAGCATCCACACACACTTCTCCAAGTATCCTTATTCTGAGCCACAACCCTCAATCCCTACCCTCTCCCAACTCTCTCACGTCCCTTCCTATGGTAAAGTATATCGTCGTTGGCCCCGAGGCAGTCATTGGCCCCCTATCACTAAAATAGGCTACGCTATTAACTATGGTTACGTAATCGTTGGTTGTATGGTTGTATAATCTCTATAGAATAACTGTATTTTTTAGGATTCCTTTTTTTAAAAAAGTGCTTATTGAAAATGTCAAGAGAAAATGATTTTTTTTTATTCATCAAAATCCTCATAGTATTTATGTTCTGCAAACCTAATTTGACACAGATTGTCCCGCAATATGCCCAGATATGCATTAAAGGCTGCTAGGAGGCCAACGACTCTATGCTTTACCCTACATTATCCACCCATCGTGTCCTTTTTTCTTCCTAACGGACGTTTCCCAATCCATCTCTCTACCGATATATTTTTCGCCATTCTTTCCTTTCCCATTCTAGCCACATGACCTGCCCATTTTCTCGATTTTATAATTCTAACTATATCGAGATGCATAGAGGTCATGCAATTCCTCGTTATGCAGTCTCCGCCATTCCCCGGTGGCCTCCTCTTTTTTTTGGCCCATAAATGCTGCAAAGAATTCTATTCTAAAATACTCTAAATTTACTCTCGTCTCCTAACGTCATAGACCATGCCTTATCCATATAATACAACCGGCAAAATAATTGTTTTATATATTTTAATTTTAATCCCCCTTGATAATAATTTTGACGCGATAAGCCCATTTACTGCATGATTACAAGCGTTTCCTGATTGCAACCTCTCTTTAAATTCTTCTAAAACATTATTCTTCTTCGTGATTACAGAACCTAAGTATTTAAATTTTTCTACATTTTGTATGTTAAGATTTTGTGTGTTAATACTATTCCTCTCTGTTACTAAATACTTTGTCTCAGCATTATTAATTTCCAGTCCCACCTCTTTTCCTGCTTCGATTAATTTTTCTACGCTATCTTTAATTGCAATTGACGAATCTCCTATTATATTTAAGTCTTAACCTAATACTTGAATTTTTTTTATATTAATTGAACTTAGGGGTAGGTGGTGGAAAGGGGTAGGTTCAAGGATGTGAGGAGAATTACTTTCTCTCCCAATGGTCAAGTACAATAGTGTATTTTATTATTGTACCTGTTCAATAGCCATTTTATATAGAATCCTTACCAAGACAAATGTGTGTATGTACACTTGTGTTTTATATTTATTAAGACTATTTCAGTTAACAAACAAAGATTTCACTACCGGCATCATAATCAACATGAAAAATAATTTGTTTTTTTCACAGAGAAATGTTTCGTTTTTTCCCGGGAAACGGGAAATAAAAATTAAAAACCTTCTACTTTCCACTTTAAAATAAATTGATTTAAAAAAATAGATTTATCTAAATTAATTATTATTATACTTTAATATTTTATTAAATTTATAAATAATTTCATTTAGAGTAGAATATTATAATAAATATTAGATAAGAATGAGGAATTAGCAGACCCTCATTTTTTGTAATATATATTATATTTGCCAATAAAAGCAGTTCGGTATGCATAAAATGGAGAGAAAAATAATAATATTATATAAATATAATATATAAAAATATTCTCTCTTCTAATGTATTGAAAGGAATGAGGAATGGCAATACCTCATTTTTTTTTTGTAATTATCTTTGCCAATAATGTCAGAGCGAAATCCTTTAATTGGAGAGAAATATAATAATATTATATAATTATAATATTTAAAAATATTCTCTCTTCTTGTAAATATATATAGCTTAATTAAAGTTATTTATTATTATCAACTATTATTAAATTTTTCATTGATTTATAATATAATATAAAATTTTATAGAATAGAATATTATTTTTAGAATGTAATTAAATGAAAGGAATGAGGAATGGAAATAACTCATTTTTTGTAAATATATTTGTCAATAAAAACATATTGAATCAATTAAGAGAAATATAATAATTTTATATAATATAATTATAATATATAAAAATATTTTCTCTTATTGTAAATATATAATTTTAATAATAATTTATTAAAGTTATCTATTATTATTAACTATTATTAAATTTTTAATATATTTAGAATATAATATATAATACTACATATATAGAATAGAATATTATTTATAGAATGTAATGGATGGGGGAATGAGGTATTGGCAGTACTTCATTTTTTTTTTATTTATTTTTTTGTATTATATATTATATTTGCCAATAAAAACAATACTGGATTAAAATGGAGAGAATTATAATAATATTATATAAACATAATATAAAAATATTAACTCTCTTGTAAATATAAATTTAAAAATTACCTAAGTAATTATGTAAGTAATAATTTGTAAGGGTATTAAACATAAACTTATAATAGGTTCCAAAAATCTTTACAAAACATTTTTTTGGTTAATTATTTATTAGAAATATTTTATTATCTTATGGACTACAATTATCGAAATTAGTTAATATTTAGTTAATACACTGATTACTTAATATACTTGATTGTGATATGTAAAGATTGCTTTAGACCTACCTACTAAAGAAAATTTGGAATTAAATATACGTCTAAATTGAAAGAGTGAATTGTTTCTATAAACAAAATTAAAAACTCACCTTAAAACAAAAATTTTCAATATACAATAAATTAAAAAAAAAATAAATAAATAAAAGAAAGGCGAAAAAGGCAAATCGTACCATTAAGGAAATAGATATAATTTTCCTAACCTAATCATTGACCCAGCTACCATAATTTGAGCAGTAAATCATGTTTTTTTTCTTGGTTCTCATTAAATAAAACGCCTTACTCCTTGACCATATCGTTTCAATAGAAATTCTTTTGGAATTGCATAAAATAGCTTCAAATATCTAATTTAAAATTAAACCACATTTGTTAAGGTCTACTAAAGCCTCCTTACAAAGTAGGATTTAGGAATCTGATTCCAGTATGACTTATTGTTAGTAAATATCATACTTATATTCAAATTGGAAATATATTGCCAATACGCTTTATTGCAAAATATCTTTATTCACTCAAAAATCACAATAAAAAAATATAATAAAGAAACCTTATTTTTTCTTTAAATATATACTATTACTATTATTGCTGTAATTTTCCGCATATAATAATATTATATAGTATCATATTATACATATGATAGTAAACTTTTTGAAATAATTCTTAAAAGTCTTGAGTTTTTTTGAATATTACCTATAAACAATATGGCTGACCTAATAGTACTACATGGGCTGAAAAGTCCCGGAATTTTTCAATAGGTGACGCCACTAAAAATGAACATGACTCATTTCGAGAGGTTCATCTGTCACTAGTTTATGTATGAAGTATCATGACAGTTCGTCCATTCGATTACATGCTACAGTCCTTTGAGTGACGCTACTTTCGCCTTCATAAGAAAAATGGAAAAACAGGAATATCGAGTCTTGATAAACTGTTGTTCTCGAAGGAGCAGATGTGGGATAACATTCCTGGAACCACTGCAACGATTGTTCACAAGTTTTTCCATTAAAAAATAATGTTTAATCAAGACGCGATATTCCTGTTTTTCCATTTTTCTTATGAAGGCGAAAGTAGCGTCACTCAAACAACTGTAGCTTGTAAATATAAACGAATGGACGAAATGTCATGATACTTCATACATAAACTAGTGACAGATGAGCCTCTCGAAACGAGTCATGTTCATTTTCTAGTGGCGTCATCTATTGAAAAATTCCGGGACTTTTCAGTTCATGTAGTATATCTACTATGATTTTATATTACATTTTTTAATATGACAGTGGTACGACTTAGGAAGAGATACATTTAACACAACCTTTCTCTAATTAATATGAAAATTTTTTTTATATATTTTGAAAGAGAGAAGGGAATGTATTTAATATACAAATTTATTTGATTTTTTTTAACGAAATGCGTTATATTAAATTGCTAAAGCATTAGTGGTTGTTTTTATTTATTAAGGAATTTTGTAAATAAAACCACATTTTGATATTTTATTGTAAATTTGTTCAAAACACAAAAAAATACACAACGTTTCGATTGCTTCTTCTCCAGTAGCTTGATAACGATTGCAGAACGAGTAATCGAAACGTTATGTATTTTTTGTGTATTTTGATTAAATTTACAATAAAATATCAATATGTGGTTTTATTTATAAAATTCTCTTAGGAAAACGTTATGTATTTTAATGACCAATAAAAAAATTTAAACAAATTGCCTACTAGAAATTATATAATATGATCATTTATTTATAATTTTTTATGAAATTCACGGGATTCATTAAATATTTTAGAAGAATACTCGCCATGCAACTGCATACCTGTTTTTATGTTATTATAATAATTTGAATGCATATTAATATTAGTAAATTTGTTTGTATTAAAGGTTTAGTTTAGTTTTAATGAATAATTAGCAGATGGGGAAAAAACAAACATTGACATAATACAATAATCTAAATAGGTAAAACATTTAATATTTTGTTCAAGATTCTTTTTTTTTAACAAAGAAAACAATCAAATATTATATTTGTGAGCCTCATATATAATTTTTAAAATTGATTATATTATAAGAAATAATTACATATGACGCTCACAAATATAATATTTATTTGTTTTCTTTGTTAAAATATTAAATTAGATAAACTTATTGAAATAATAATTTTAGTAATTGTTCAGGAAACGAGGTACCTCTCGGATTTTGATGAAACTTCGCCAGTGGATTCCTTGTTTAATTATAATAAACTTTTTCTTTACGTAATATAGGGCGGTGTCTTCTGGTTTTCGAGATAAAAACGATTAAAGTTTGAATATTGACATTGGACACACAGCGGCGAAGATGAAGCCCTCTACTGGCTAAATCAATAAAATACTATAAATATTGTCCATTGGATGTATATGTAAACTTAATTCATTATGATCTCGAAAACTAGGACACATATTGCCTAAGGAAAAAGTTTCTTAGAAATAAACAAGGAATCCAATGGCGAAGATTAATCAAATCCGAGAGGTGACATGTATCCTTAACTATTACCGTAAATTTATGATTAAAATGTATAAATTATTTTTTATAAGTTTTAAATACTCAAAATCTACTCTTGTCTCCCAGGGTCATAGACCATTTAGTTCATTCATGCTGATTTTTGTCGGAATTCCCAATAAAATTAAAATTTATAAGTTTTCACCGGATCTTTACTAAAGTCTAGGAATAGTTGATGAATCGAAATATTGAATTGGCGTTTTTTTCTTCCTACTTCATCATTACTACTTACAAGACAAATTTTAATCATACGTACTAATTAGTTTTTTTTTTGAAATTCCCATTAAGATCAATATTTGAAAATGTTTATCCCGGTCTATTGAGTCATATGCTTTTGTAAAGTCTACAAAAAATTGGTGAACAGAAAGATTGAATTCGCGTTTTTTTTCTAATATCTGCTTCAATGAAAATATCCGATCTAATTTTGATCGATTTGGTCTGAATCTAGATTGATAATCTTTTAATATTTCTTCCGCATATTGTCAAAATTTTAATAAAATAATATTCGAGAGAACGTTATACGATGTCATTAAAAAGTTTTATTTTCGTTTTTAAAAAGTGAGATGATGATTGCCACCTGAATGCCATTCTAATGAAATCTTTTCCTTATGCTAAATTGAAAAAACTAATTTGTGCATATACTCTACTAAAGGTTTCCCATTATATTTAATTAATTATGCAGGTATTCCATCTTAATCCCGGTGATTTATCATTTTTAAATTTCCCCATTATCTTTACTACCTCATGTAACATTGGTTCTTCATTCTTGTAACAAACTAAAAGAAAAATAATAAATCTGAAGCTCGACCTGATTAAAAAAAATTAATCTTAATTTTAATGCTATAAAATACTTTTAATTATTACAAAATTAAAATCTATCCTAAAATTCATATTTATGCTTCAGATATCATTGAAATAAATTAAATTCACGAAAACTAAAGGATTTACCTTTATTCGCTAATTACATTTATTTTATTAATTATAATTCAATAATATTTCTTCCATATTTAGGGACCCAGTTAAATCACTCCAAAAATTTTCAAAAGACTAACTCAATTTAAAGTTGATGAAAAATCAATTCTAATTTTTCATTTGAGCTTACAGAAAGACAGACACATATGAAGTGAAGTTAAGAAAAACATTATAAAAATTGAAATTAAAAGAAAATTTAAGGAACAGTATAAAATAAAAAAAGTATAAATCTTTCTTCCAATATATACATTTTTTTTTTTAACTTTTTTTTAAAAAAATACTATTATTTGTATACATATTTATACCGATATATAGCTATATATTATAATACATTTTTTTTGATAATATATATATTAACATGCCCTGAAAAGGACAGTTGGTTGCTTGAGATTTAATGGACTGTTGACTGGAAGTGAGATGCTTGTCTCGCGTTTCTGTAGAGGGAGCCCACCCAGCTGAATAGGTTCGTTACAGGATTTTCAGTGAGGAACAAAAGAGTGCACGAAATATTTAAAGAAATTCGTAAGGGAGGGAGACCAATCAGATTCAAGCAACCACTGACGATTCAGCTATTATAAAAGAAAGGCATGCTTGATTGAAACTAGATTAAAATTTACTCTGTAATATGTTACTATTGAGTTATTTTGTAACTTCGTTGTAAACCTCACCTTAACAAAATATAAAAACAGACATTTTCACTTACATTTATAAAAAAAAATCTACTCATACTTATCAATTATCTACCAAACACTAATAAAAATATTTCAAAAGAATGTAAGATTACAAACTAAATAAAGAATAAAAATATTCATAAATCACGACTACTTTAATTTTAATTAATAAATAAATATTTTTGATAATAAAAGTACGATAAAATATTTAATATAAAATAACATGGAATTAAAAAAATAATATCATTGAAAACAAATCTCTTAGGTAAAAATTCTTTCTTAATTTAATTTCTAGGTCACATTTCACAGAAAAAAAAATAATAATAATAAATAGAAATATCAAAAACGTAGAATATTCAAAACAATATTATTTTAGTCTAAAAATATTTAATCAATCATTTTTTTTTTGATTATTAGCATGTAAATTAAAATTTCTTTCCTACACGAAAAACCTAAATATATACATTATAAATAAACTATATAAATATTTATTCTCAGAAAAATTTTTTAATTAATGAATTTTATTTCGAGTAGATTATCGATTGACAACTGAAGAATGTAAAAATTACATTTTAATAGAAAAACCAATGAAGGAAGGAATGTCTGAAAAGAAATTTCAAATGGATTATATTATTACACTTGTATGGTTTTGTTTATCAAAAAATTATTTATGATTATCAGATATAAATATATAATATTTGAATGATGTCTTGGTACATTGTGAAAATATTTTAGAAAATGGATATACGTCTTGTATATGTCAAAAAAATAATAAATATTAAATAAATTTTAAATAAATTAAAGAAACTATTATTTAAAGTTATAATAAGTATTTATATATTTCTTAATATTTATAATAAAAACAGAAATATTCATTAAAGAATAAATCAAAACGTCGTGCTCATTTATATAAAAATATCAGTTATAATTATAAATATTTATTTTATTTAATAAAAAATGAATAAAAATCATATTTTAATAATTCATATTAATTTGTTTATAAATTAATATTATTAATTATTTTTATTATATCCTTATTTGAAATGAATTTATTTATAGGACCATGGCAATTGTGAGAGACATAATTATAATTTAAGTTGCATTTCCTTTACTACTGTACTTATAATTATGTATAATTAATTTCATACTCTCCCTCATGCTGATGTCCTAGGAAATTGCCAAATATTAATAAATAGAATATTTATTCCAATCAACTTTATATAATCTTAACCAATTATTTAAGCTAATTTTATAATTTAATCTTTTTTTATAATTTTTCTCATTTTTCCCAAATCATATATATATATATATAATTTGGGGATAATTAAATGTTTTGAGCTCTAAAGATTTTGAGGTTGACTGAATTAAATATTCTGAAGGAATAGTACTATTCTTTAGGAATAAATTCAATATAATATTATTAATAATCAAAAAAACAAAACATTATTCATAATTATTTGAAAAAATACTACATAATATTAATAATTCATTTATTAATTGATTTGAGTTAAAATAAAATTGGGGGTTGTGATTTGGTCAAAGAATATTTTCTTAATGGGGGACTTGCCAAATATATATATATTTATATATATATATAAGGACATTTTTATTTCTTGAAAAAGAAAAAGCACTGTTTTTTGTAAAAAAAAATTAACAAAAAATAAATAAATAAATAAATAAAAAAAAAAAATAAAAACTGAATATACTTTATAAATTGAAAAAACAAAAACATATAATACTAATATTATTAACACTATTAATACTAATACTAAGAATAATATAACAAAAACATTATATATATAATTAATCATAAAATTAAATTAATATATTATATTGTTCTTTTATGTTTTTCTAATCATCTTTATCTGTTAAAGGGAATGAATATCAAATTGTTGATAAGATGGAATGAAACTATTAAGAATGGAGAAGCCAAAGGAAAAAGAATGTATGTAAATAAAATCTCTATGTAAGAATGTTTTTGAATTCTAGTAAAGTGAGTGAGCGAATATAGCTAAATGCCCATTTGTTATTGAAAGAGTATAATATAAATATAATAAATACAATCAGATTGAACACAGGGAAAGATTTAGAAAATAAAATAATGGAAAAATACACCAAAAACAAAACAATAATATTTCATAATCAAAAAAAAAATCTAATTTATTTTTTCAATAGGTGACGCCACTAGAAAATGAACATGACCCATTTCGAGAGGCTCATCTGTCACTAGTTTATGTATGAAGTATTTCGTCCATTCGTTTACAAGCTACAGTCCTTTGAGTGACGCTACTTTCGCCTCATAAGAAAAATGGAAAAACAGGAATATCGCGTCTTGATAAACTGTTGTTCTCGAAGGAGCAGATATGGGATAACATTCCTGCAACCACTGCAATGATTGTTCAAAAGTCTTTCCCAATAAAAAGCAATGTTTAATTTAATTTTATTTAATTTTCCTGTTTTTCCATTAAACAGGGATGCAGGAATGTTATCCCACATCTGCGAATGGACGTATTGTCATGATACTTCATACATAAACTTGTGACAGATGAGCCTCTCGAAATGAGTCATGTTCATTTTCTAGTGGCGTCACCTATTGAAAAAACCGGGACTTTTTAGCCCATTTAGTATTTATACAGATATATATATATATATATATATATATATATATATATATATATATATATTATATATATATATATATGTATTATGGTTATAATTATTTTATTTTATAAAAATGATACAAAAAACCACAATAAAATTGGAATAAATTTTAATGTCTCACATTTGACACATTTTGAACAATTGTTTTGAAAAATTGTATTTTTTTTAAGAGTAATAATTATAATATAATATAAATAATAAAAATAATATATAAATCTTATATCACCTAAAAGCAAAAATTTAATGATTAAAAAAAACCAAAAAAATTTACTTTTTTGAATCTTGATCAAAAATAAAAAATCTAATAGAACAAATAGAGAAACTAAAATACAATATAATATATATATGTATATATTGTTTTTAATTAAATCGTCTAATTAATCAATTTTCGCTTACCAGTGTTTAAAATTTGTTGAATAATTGACTCTTTTCTCATTTTTTTTTTCTCTATCCATAAATTAATCTCGTGTTTATCTACAAATCTACATAATATAATTTATTTAACATGTCCATAAAACTAATAAAGAGAAAATCAGAGAGAAATTAAATTGTTTTTGGTGTATAATCCATTCAACACAAAAAAATATGTATTTTTAAAGTGCAAAAGAATAATATTTGTTATTTATTAATTAATGTATGTTTATAGATAAATGAATATGATTTAAAAAAAAATATGAAAAACGCAAAATATAAAAAAGTTATAACACTTGGACATTTAAGTCGATTATGACCATAATTAAAATAAAAAATGACTGTATATAAGATATATAAATATACATATTGTATTTTTTTTTAATGAAAAAAGTATATATATATATATATATATATTGATAATAATAATAATTTTAGATTTTTATAAAAAAAATGAATTAAAAAAAAAATCAAAACGATCTCTTCTTAGTGTAATTCTTCATGAACCGGTTCTACTTTTCATGAAAAATGAAAACTTTCAATTTTCTATATTCTATGTATAATTATTAGATTTTTAAATAATTCTTTCCCTTTAACAGAAGATTTTCTTTTATAAGAAAAGATAAAAAGATATTTTTTTTTAAAAAAAAATAAAAATAAAATAATTGTCTAATCGAGCCAAAAAGATCTTAAGAACTTAGATCTGTGATGAGCAACTATTTTACTGAAAGTGTAACTATTAAAAAAATATCAAATACTAGTATATTCAATTCTTTATTATATAAAAGTTGATGGTTTTAATTTAATATATATATATATATATAGACAACGGCAATGAAAATATTAAATAATTGAAAATTCTATTCCCTTTTTAAATCAGGGGTGTCTAATCTATGATAACACATTGCAAAGAAAAAATATACTGGGCCACACATAAATATCATTTTACCTTTTTTTTAGAACCATATTGAAAAAATTTAAATATTTTTATAATTTGCGTGTGGGCCGCATCTCAAAGGGTTTTGGGCCGAATGCGGCCCGGGGGTCGCAGTTTAGACACCCCTGCTTTAAATCATGATGAAAAATATTCTGTATTTCTTATAATATATTATAATAAATATTTATAAAATATCTAATATATTAAAATGTTTTATTATTGGTTGTTAATTTATACAAAGTGGGGCAGTCAAACCTCACGATTCTAAGAATTAAAAACATACACACAGAACAGTTTTTTAGTCATATATTTAAAAAAAATGTTTATTTTTTGAATTTGACTCCAGTAACACAATTGTTTTCTCAATAAATAATCTTTTTGCACGAATCCCCTCCGATTATCGAACCAAAAATGCCCCGTCAATCATAGCCTCTTCACATTTTATGACTTTAACTATCTGGTGGGTGCATTAAAATTACAAAACCATCAGTTTTCATCTCTCTAACTACCGAAATGAGAACATAAAACAAATAAATAAATCAAATTGAAAGGTTTACATTATTACACACATTACACACACCTCGCTGTTCACCAGTACATGGTTACTAATTTCCAAATGTGTAGCACGGTTGGGTCACCGGCTACTCTCCTCACTGAACACCCAATCCACTCTACCAGCTTTGTTAATCGTGCGCTTTGACTGCCCCAAATATAAATAATATAAATAAATATATATTTATGTTTATATATATATAATTAATTTTTTTTAAGGAACATTTCTACATTTTATGGATTTTAGAACTACATATGTAAATAAAATATTTGATATTTAAACCATCAACTTAAGAATTATAACATCTTTTTAAGGTAGTTTGTGACTCAAATGACTTAAACTTGACCCTAATTTTTTTTAAATTTATTCGAAAGATTATAATTAAATAAACCTATAGAAAAAAATGAGATTTTTTTACCTCGCCCTTTAAGAGATATAATTAATTAAAGTTATGCAAAAATACATGGGCTCTTATAAGTGTCATTGTTCAATAACTCGGAAATTCAGGGTTTATAAGAAATTGACAAACTTGACCCCACAAAAAAACTTTCTAATAGATAAAACGGTATCTCAAACATACACTGTAAAATTTTTAAAACGATTTACCACATAGTAACCAAGCCTGCTAAGTTCAAATAATAACTAGAATTTTTTAATATACTTATAAATGGTACGTGACAATTAAAGAATATTAAACATTAATAATATAAAAAATATTTGTTATATTTTTTGGTTCATTTATAGTTTATAATTAATTATAGTTTATTATAGTTCAATTCCAACCTAAAAATCATTTAAAGTTGATATCATCTAGTGACAGTTGAGTACTAGTCAATTAATATTTTATTTTTACATTATTATAATTATTTAATTAAACTATTTTTAAATTGAAACGAATAAATTCTTATGTGAATTTTCATTAATTATTATAGCATGCTTTGGATAATTATTTATAAAAAAAAAAAATAATCCCGGTCACAAACTACCTTAATAATAAAATTTTAATATACATTATTTATATTTGTATTCTATTAAAACACACATAACATAGATAGCCCATTTGCTCATCACCATTTTTGCTCATACGAAAATAAATTTTTTAATCGATAAATTAAATAAAAAAATTTAAATTTAAATTTCCTTAAAAAAAGAAAATCTACACGGCCACCCCATCCAAATAATATACATATATAAATATAAATTTATATGTATGTGTACATAATAATGATACTGTCATATTTTAATAAATTAATGGTAAAAATACCATAGCCCCTTTCTCTGTATATGAATTGCTTTAATATTCATCCTTTCTTCACCCCCAAACCCAATAATTTTCGAAAAGTACTGTATATAAATGATTCTACAAAAATTGACATTATAATAATTAAATATAAATGTCAGATTGAATTAAAATTCAATTTAGACATAAATAATAAAAAAAGAAAAAAAATAATTAAATAAATGTAAAAGATAATATTAAACACATCACACAATTTAATAAGAAAGAAATATTTAAATAAAAGAAAATATATTACAATTCGATTTCGATAATTGATGAATAAATTTTATACAAAAGGAGCAATGTCTTTGTAAATTAATTTTGGTTTTAGGAAAGATAATATATTATATTTAAAAGTTTATCATATTATAGTGCTAAAAGAAGTTATATTAATATATGTTATAAAGACTGGAATTTGACTCTTTTGTGTATTTAGTCTCTTTTTAATTTATGTAAAGAAATACTACACAAAAAACACATCACTTACACAAAACTACACTGCTATGTCAACAAATAATACATGTGCAAATCCAAAGGAATGAATTTTGTACAGTTATATTTGTTTCTTTTTTTTCGGTGAAAGAGACTTAATTAAAAAATTGTAAAAATGAAATAAAAAAACTTTAAACTTTTTTTTTTTTGTTTTTTAAAGAAAAGAAAATGATGAAAATAGGGATTTTTATTATATTGTTGATTGGCTGTATTGAACACAAAAAAAAGAACTTATTCCCTTCTTGCAAGAAAAGTGAATTAGCTTATTTTGTTTCCCCCCAATTTACAATATTTCTTTTTTCGTCGATTAATAAATACAAAAAAACAAAAAAAAACAAAACAAAAAAATAAAAATAAAAAAATTTGGAAAAAAATAAAACAAATAGATTGTTGTAATATTTGTAAAGAATAAGTTTCTTAATTAAATGTGAAATAAACAAAAAAATTGGTATTTTTTAAAAATTAATCTCACCATGTTTCCACATTTATCTTTCAAATTTTTATATATATAATAATAAATATATTTATAAAGATGTAGAGAGGGAGTTAAAATAAATAACTAAAAATATTTGTATATATTATTAGTTTTATAATATTTGGAACTTATGCTAGTTAAAAAATTAATGTATTTGCATCATTGAAATTAATTTTTATTTTTTAATCAAAAATAAATTCTAAGAGTATTGAGAGTAAAGAGAGAGATATTGTAATCCCAATTTATATATATATACATGCGTATTTGAAGCTCTTCACGATTCAAGTCATTCTGATACCAAAAAACTTGTTTTCTCGTTGTCGAATGAGTGTTTATTTTTTTCTCCTCACCCCCACATATCACCTTCCTATTCCGTTCGACCTACTACATGCTCACTTTGCTTTAAATCGCTTATTCAATTTTTCTTTTTTATTTATTTCTATACCATAATTCCTTTTTATTAATTTACAAAAATATCTAAACTACTGTATGTACCGATTGGAAAGTTATATGGGGGCTACCACATAAGAGTGCCATTCAAGAAGTAAAGGTTTGAGGCCAGCAGGATCAAGGGGGCAATAAAACGCTGATGTTGTTTGTAGAATCGGTATTTATTGTTTGACGTGTTCGGGAGTAGAGGTTACAAAGTCGGTGTTGTTGAAGTCGCTGAAGGTGGCCGAAGGCGGATCGTCGATGCGGGATCCAGAGTACGAAGTCCTCTCGGAGTGCTGCTAGATGGCCCTGGGCGGTCGGTGATGTGGCCGGGTCGGATGATGGTCCGTGAGCAGTGTGCGGGGACCGGAGGGCGACTCGTGGCCGATGAGCGGTTGACCGCAGGACGACTCGTGGACGACGGTCTGGAGGACGATGAATGGACGATGCCCGTGGCCCAGAGGACGATGCTCGTGGCCCAGAGGACGATGCTCGGACCCGGGGAGGTATGGCTTACAGAGTCTCTATCTGCCTACTCTCTGTAAGCCGGGAAGGTGAGGAAGGGAATGATGGTGACGGAGGCAGCCATGGCAATTAGGGCCGTAGGCAGTCGGGGCGATGAGGCCCGGAGGTAGCCGTCACGTCGGGGTCACCAATTGAGGGGACCTGTGTAGGAGAGGATGGTGAGGATAGGACTGGGTACCGGACTGCTGTCGGGCTGCCCTTATATACCTCCAGCAAGCGCCTCTGGTCCGCCCTATAGGGCGTGTCCGGGGGCGGAGTTATTTCTACTCGAAGCGCCCGGAATCTTCTGGAAGCGTCTGGTCTGTTCTGGAGCCTTCGAGCACGATTTGTGTGACGCCACAGGTTTATTTGTCTTACAAAATTGAGGCTATTTTTCAACATAATCACCCCCCCCCCCCCACAATTATGCACTTGTCCCATCTTTCTTGCAGCTTGCTAATTCCCTTGGTGAAGAATTCTTTTGATTTACCCCGAAGCCACTTTTGCACCGCTTCCTTAACTTAACCTCATTGTTAGCAAATCTTTTTCCACATGCTTGAAGAATGACACCTTTTGACAAGAGCCCAAGGTGTTGCTGATAGCTGGTCTAACCTTGTGTTCTAGCATCTCCGGGAGATGAGAGTTGGTGCACGAGCCGACCCCCATCCTCGGCCAACCAGTTCCTGCGTTTGCCCCCACCATTCCAACAAAACCACACCGCGCAACCCTGTTGCGCATATCACATTTTTTTATAGTTTAGTTTGAGAGAGTAGAAGACTGTGCTGGAGGGGAAATCACTCTAGGTGGGGGTACAGCCGCCTCTCCTGGCCGCCACTCCTCACGCACAACTATAGTATTAGCTATTGATAGTTTGCTGATCTTTAAGGAAATCACAATAGACTGGACCCTTCTACTGGACGTCCTCATTGCAGGGGTTCATCACCTGCACCTGTTCGGCCACTTTTGAATCGATCAACCCACTTGTAAAAATTCGCACGGTTCATACAACGTTTACCGTACTTTATCAACATTCAAGAAAAAATTTCCTTTGGCATTACACCTTCTGCGATTTAAAATTTAATGACAGAGCGATACTCTTCTAGTGGACTTGTTGTGCTGTTTACACAGACGGTGACTCAAAACTTTTTATATTTACACATCTTCAATAGAGAAGGAATTACTTTCATATACCGCACATTTAGAAATATTTAGACTTGAGACAGATATAAGACTTATTATCCGATATTAAATGTACAAGTATCAACTACTGTTACATTTACCCTATTGAAATAAATTTGAATCGATTTACTAATATTAATATATTTATTGGTATAATTATATAGCAATAATATTTCAAATAAGGTAAGAGAATATCCATGAATTCTATAGAAAGTGAACGGGTCGCTTCATACCAATTCATTTAATTAAAATATATATATAGATAAATATTTTAATGTGAAACAGCGATATAATAATAATAAGTCACTCAATTTAAATATTTATTTTATTTAGATCCAAATTTGCTGTGCGAGGGGATGGTAAGTAATTTGATTAATTCTTTCTAATATTTATATGATAGTTATCGGTATATAGTTATATAGTTATTTCTATATTTATACTTAAAAAATATATATTTATTTATGTATCTTATTTGATAAGAATTTGATTGCATTCAATAGTATTTGAAAATAATATTTGTATGCATTAATACAATTAATACATACTTAAGACGAAATTAATTAATTTGTTATCTATTTTTTTTCATTAATGATAATTTATAAAATTTTAACTTATTTATTTTTTAAATATTTATTTATATATATATTTGTATAAATTTGTTTTTTTGCTTTTTTCCGGCATCAGAAAGTAAAAATTTGCATTAAGATGGTTGGATTTACCAACAGGGATTTACAATAATAGTTTATTTTTACTTTTCTATCTATTAATAATATATAAGTTTTTAATATTTTAGTCCTATAATTTTTCTCATGATAAAAAAAAACCTCTGCCTTTTGTACGTCCTACGCAAGCCGGTTTTATCAATGAGGTGTCCTATGCTCAGTAGAACGGTTCCTCTCAACTTTTATCTTGATTTTCTTGATCGGAGGCGCTATCAAGTAGCTTTTCCCCAATGTTGTTCCCGGAGGCTGGGTTGACTCCGTCCCCTAGACCCCAGTTAGGGAAATTCCCTTGCCAGGCTCGGGACTTAAACCCGGGACCATGTGAGGCAGGTTCGCTAACCACACAACCAATGGCGCCTACAATTTCTCATGATACTTATTAAAATTGTATTAATTTCTTTCATCATTAAATATGAATTTTTTTTAAAATTTTATTTTAATATGAATGAATTCAAATTTACCTCTTCCCTTATCAGCCTTCGCTGGATTCACTCAACTTTTTTCTATTAATAATAAACATGATGCTACCAATTAATTAAAGATCAATTTTATTAATTTTAAACCCATTATTTTTTTAATAACTCAACCCATACTAAGCAGTCAATATGCATTTTAATATTTTACACTAAGACAATTAATTTAATTCTAAGATGTATTTAAAATACTTACCTATAAATTAAAAATATACAGAAAAATAAAATTAGATTTTTAATTCACAACTAATTACTAACATTGAAATAACAAATTAATTTATTCTTTATATTTCGAGTAAAAATAGAGTATTAGGAGTAATTTCTAAAGTAGAAATGAAACCAAGACAAGATTGATTGAAAATGTTTAGATTTTTTCGAGAAAACCTGTCCACATTTAAACTGTTTTGAATTAAAACAATAAAAAACAAATTTTTGTCCTAGGATTAAATAATTTATTGATGTTATTTTACCCTCATAATGCTTTTGTACCAAAAAATATTAAAATTGTTTTTTTTAATATCATGAAATTATTTTAAATAAATTACTATTATTTTTTTAAATATTTGGTCGTGAATGGGCAAAAACAAGTATTTAGTAGTTGCAGTGGCGCAACCAGGGGGGGGGTTTTGGGGGTCAAACCCCCCCCCCAGGAGAGAAAAAAATATACATTGCTGTATATCATGTACTATATTACAAATAGAAAATAAAAAATATAATCCTTCTTTTTATTTGAAAAAAAAATAATTCATAAAGTATAATTTAGTGTATAATAAGTAAGTTTATTTTATTTTAAAATAATTTTAACAAAAATAAAAATTGCTTATTTTTTCGTACAGAATTAAATATAAGAAATAAAAAATTATTTATTATTTCTCCTAAATCACACACACATAAAAAACAAAAGACTTAATATAAGATTACTAGATGATTGTGAAATTTTCCAATTTGACTATTATTTAAATATAAAATAAAGAAAAATATTACTCAAATTCTAAATATTTCATAAAAATTATGAAGCGAAGACTAATTTTTTCAAAATGGAAACGGGTAAAAATCCCTAAAGGAAAAAATCCATAAAAGTCAAAACTCTCTCTCCCTAAAACCAAATATCCCTAAAAAGAAAAATCCTTAAAACCGAAAATCCCTAAATAAAAATATCCATGTGACTCAAAAAATCCCTAAAAGAAAAAATCACTAAAAACAAAATTTTTCATTTTTGTATTAATTTTAATTGTGATTAAGAAAATTTAATTACAAGGTGAGCATGACACCCAGTTGCCTGAGACACGAGCTCCCAAGGAGGTAATCGAGCCTGGACCGAAAGTAGGGAAAAATAGGTAAAAAAATACATACATATGGCCCAGACACGTGATTTTTCCAAAAAAATAGGGGTGTCAAATTCGTATGTAAAATAAAGGGAATTTACTCAAATTTCGTTTATTAGCATACGTTTTAATAGCTCAATGATTCCAAATACAAAATACACCATTTGCACCGTATATTTCACCAGGGAATATATAACGCAATTTGTGAAATTTACAATCATCAGAGGTTGTCTTTTTCATTTTGCTCAATGCATTTATAGAAACATCAAATCAATGCCAGAAGTTTTGAAGCTCTATAATGATATAGATAATCCTGACAACTCCACTCATTTACAAACTCTTGCAGCTTTGATTTTGGTACCACCATCAAAAGTCATTGTAGCCTACCAAGCATTAGCTGGACGACCAACAGGGCAAAACTTCGTGATCTTTTTTCTTCCTTCGAGCGCACTTGGCTAGGTGAACAATTTTTGGCTGGCTTTTATGACCCCGAATTCAACATTGGAACATTGGAACATCTACGATGCCACTTTGAAGGGTTTACCTCGAACAAACAATGCATTAGAAGGTTATAAGACATCTGTATGGGTCACCTGATTAAGCAAATCCATATTGAGCATAACCTTATCTCTTTGGAAATCTGTCGTGATGTTCTTGGTAAGAAGCCTGATCCACCAAGGAAACGATTCAGCGACTCGCATGATGAGCTTCTGACCATAATGAAGGCAAACCATGAAAAATGGGACGCTAAAAAACCAGATGGAACAGATGTGATGTCACCAAGCATAACTACCTCATTCAAGTCTCTTCGGCTTTTCATTATTAAATAAGTACAAAAAAATTAGGGAAATTTTTTATTTAGGGATTTTTTCTAAGGGATTTTTACATGATTTCTTTCAAAATATCCTGCCACTACGGGCGGACGAAAAGCTTTCGAAATCTTAAAGTACTTGGAGTGTCCCATAAGTTTCTTTGCTTTTTTTGATGCGAAATGAATACACGATATTTGTTGGTTAAGGTTGATTTATTATGTTATGTATGAACCATTCTGTTCTATAACCTTCTTCCATCTCCCAGGAAGCCTGATTATGCCCTCTTTCCAAAATAGTTGAGGCTTACTTTCAAAATATTCATTTAGGTGCGTTTTTATTTCGATTATGGATTTGAAAGATTTACCACGGAGAGAGATTTTTAAGGAGAGGAACAAGTAATAATCGGATGGAGGAAGGTATGGGGAGTATGGAGGATGAGGTAGAACATCCCAATCAAACTGTAATAATATTTACCTTACGATCAACGCAATAAGCGGCCTTGCGTTGCCGTGATGGAATACTACACCTCGTCGGTTCGCCAATTCTTGCCGTTTTTCTGCTATGGCGGTTTTTAGTTAATTCAGTTGATTGCAATATTTGTCAGCATTGATCATATCACCTTCAGGAAGGAGCTCGTAGTACAGTACAACCTTCCAGTCCCATCAAATGCACAAAAGAACCTTCTTCGGATGAAGCCCAGACTTCGCAACAGTTGAAGGTCTATTTTCTTTAGAACAAATCCGTTTTCGATCCACATTTTGATACAAAATCCAAGTCTCGTCTCCAGTGACTCTTTAAGAAATGATTTCTTTTGTGTCGCTGTAGAAGCAAATCGCACGTAGGGACGCGCTTTATAAGACCGGTCTCCGTCAATTGGTGTGGAACCCAAGCTTCATATCGACTCGCATATCCCATTTTGATTAAATGCTTATGTGCCGTTGTTTTGGGAATGTTAGTTTCACCAGCTATCTCGCGCACACTGTATCGTGGATTTTCAGCATGCACAGTCTTGATAATATCCGTCGTTGCTGGGTGGCCAGCTCTAAATTTCTTAAACCAATTGCGGACGGTCCTAATAGTCGAAGCACCAATCCCGTAAACGGTGCAAATCTCTTCTGCCGCAAATGATCTTTTGGCTCTCCATAGTAGAAAAATTTTAAAGAGACTTTGTCACCAACGAAACGAATTCTGAAAAAGCTCTGGGATGATTAAATAAGATGCCATAAACGGCTAAGAGATAAGCCTGCATGTTTATATATATGCGTGACGCGGAAAAAACTTATGGGACAACCTAATAGTTTTTTATAAATAACTCCTTTATTATTAAGATTAGGTAAAAATGAATATAATGAAACTTTTAGTAAATTCGATTCCCTATAAATTTAATACGATAGTATGATAATTCTCATAAAAATCGGTATTTATTGAGAAAATCAATAAAATATGCTTTGACACATCTTTAAACTACCCTTACTTATGGTCCGATCTTGTCCAACAACAATCCAATCCCCGCCCATCATTCCCAAAAAAAAAAAACATCTAAATATCAAATTTCAATACAATATCTCATTTTGTTTAGACGTAATCTCGGTAACGAGCCGGTTCAAAAATTTTTTTTTGCAGTTTTGGATTCAGAACCGTCTGAAAAGTGAAAATCTCAAAGAATCTCGGAGCAAAAATTTTCAAAATTTTCCGATCATCGTATAAGCTATCCTTATTTCATGAGGAAAGCTAAATTAATTTACTTATAGCTGGAAAAAATATTTTCTTTCTAAAACTGTGAATACGAGTAAATAAAATACAAAATTAAATTTTTTTGCCAGATTTTGTAAAACAGTGTTTCATTTACAAAACTTTTTTAAATATTTAATATAAAAAAAATCTTAATGAAAATTTGTCTTTGAGAGAGCCCGGGGGGGGGGGGCGCCATAGGAAGGTGGAGCGGCTAGTCAAAACCCCCCCCAGGATCAAATCCTGGTTGCGCCACTGAGTAGTTGGAATAGAGAGGGTGCCAGTATATGTCTGGGTAAGTGTAAGGAAAGGATAACAAGATGATTATCTTCAAAGGATTCCGGCTTACTTTATTATCTAAATTCCAGTGTAGCAACCTTATCCCTGTTAACGAAATGTTGTAATATTAGCAACACTTTCATAAACAACGGAAGGGTATCTTCCAACCACCCTCCCACTCACCCGTTAGTAATACACCCTTCCCCCTATTTATTCACTCATCTCCTTTCTAATTAAGCTAACGAGAGAAAACGACCTCTCATATAAGAGAGACATCAAAATATCTTATTAATGAATTAGGATCAAATAATATGAAAACTTTATTTCATATTAAATAAAAAAAATGATTATTATGCTCATAATCACTTGAAATTAAATTTAAAACTCGTATGTAAGATTAATATACTATATAGAGATATTAAAGTGAAATTAATTAAAATTAATTATGAGAGAAAATAATTTGAAAATGTAATTTTTTTAATACATAGTAACAAGAAAACAACAAATAATTTTAATATAATACAGCTTATCAATATATAATTATATATATATTTATTTATACTATGAGTGAGCCTTTTGATTTTCTCTTTGGATTCATCTACAAAAAAAAATAAACAAAATTTTCTCAAAACAATAAATATCAAAACCTAATTAAAACATAATGACTAATATTTTTTGTAGAATTAAATTTGTTAATTACAATAATAAATCGAATTCTAATTTTTATAATTAGCATCAATTTAAAATTATATTGTCTTTATATATTCCTTAACTAATTTATCATGCCAAAAATGGAAAAGTTCAGATTATTATATATATCTAATAAGTTGACCTGTGGCCAGGTCCGAACCGACCGACGGTTTGAAATAAATTAATTTCCAGCTACAGAAACAATTTCAAATAATTTTCATATATCTATTAATGTAATAAAAAACAGATATGGATACATAAATAATAAATATAAACATTTTTAATTTTATTTTATTTATAATATATATGCAAGACCAGGCTGTGACGTCATGCATGGCTGGATGACGTCATATAATTTTAAATCAAGAAAAAACTAATAAATATGATTTTTTTCGAGGATAAAACCAATACAAAATGCATGATTCGTGGTGATATATAAAAAAATCTCCTTTGGTGTGAAAATAACCCTTTCCTTCCTATCGTCGATCGCTAATACTACCACTTCCGGTTTCCCGAATTGCACCAAAAGTTGATCAATTCATCCCACTGATGCATTAAGTAAATATACCAAATTTCATCAAAATCGGTTGAGCCGTTCAGGCTGTACACATCTATACGGACGGACAGACGGACAGACGGACAGACATCATGCTAAAAATACTTTTTTCTGTTTAGAAAATGCATGATTCGTGGAGATATGTAAAAATCTCCACATGTGAAATTTGGTGTGAAAACAATACCTCCCTTACTATCGTCGGTCGGTAAAAATTAATAGGAAAATATAATATAGAATATAAATTTATACATATTTTATTTAAATTACAATAAAAATATAATTCTAATTTTACAAAATATATTTTCTCTTTATTTCATTTATAAAATATAATTAAAACAAATTAATTTTACAAAGACACATAGATTAGATAATATTATAGCTTAATTAATTAAAGAATTAAATATTTATTTTTTAATCTTATTATGATTTTCTATTAAATCATTTAATTACTTTTTCATCTACCCCTAATAAAACAATAAATACATTTTAATGACTAGATGAGTAAATTATTAAATTAATTAAAAATATTTTCATATTTAATTCATCAATTTTCCTTGCTTTTTGATTCTTTCTTTAATAATGAAATCGATTAGATGCTTTTAATATTGTTTTTCTCAATAATAAATCAGAAACTACACAAATATTTATTTATATATTTTTTTTTGAGGGTTTGTTTGTTTATTTTTGTTGTTGTGATTTGTATAAATCTACCACAAAAAGGGTAGATAGAAATAATATACTATATATTGTATAAAAAATTTTGGAATAAATAAATAAATAAATACTACACATATATTGGTGTGTATAGAAATATAATGGTTTATTTTAACCAATTCGTCAATTACTTTAAATGTGTATGCGGAGTGCAAACTGTTTTTCCTTTGCAACAGTTATTCAAGATCTGAAAATAATGATAATGAGAATGGGATCTAATTATATTAATCACAATTTTATTAAAAATATAATAATAAAATAAATATGTATTTATTTATAATTGGTAAGAATAATATGTTTGATTTTAAATAATTTATTTTAATATTTTTTCAAATAATAATTACCTTTAAATATTATATAAAATTGGAGATATTTTATTGTATGTCGATTTCTTTTCGTTTCTAATTAATTAATATTATATTTAGTTTGTGGAAAAACGTTTTAAAAATACTTAATATTTGGTGAAAAATTTAATTAATATAATAGTTAATATCTACGTTTAATTATATGTGCAAGTTTTAAAATTATTTTTCAAATTCAATGTCCTTTTCTTAAATTTTCAATTAGCATTCCATTAAAATCTTTACATATTTCAAAAGCTTTCTTTTTGAATAATTCATAGGCAGTTTCAGCATTTTTTGATGAAATAAATTCTTTAATAAAATAATTATTTTGTTCTATAACTGCAAGTTTCTTTTCTAAATTGTTTAACTGGATATATGCTTCAACATCAAGTTCTTTCTAAAAAATAATATATAAGAATGCAAACTTTATTTAATAAAAATTAATGTTTTTATTAGAAAAAACTAATTTGATTAAATACTTACTTGAATATTTTTATACTCTTTTTCAAGTTCATTTACTTGGTTAGTAAGTTCAGGTTTAACAGAGATTAATTGATCCCGTTCGGCATTCAACTCCTTTTGGCGTTGTTGGACTTTAGATTTAAGTCCTTCTATATCCTCAAGTTCATCCAAACTATTAGTCATTGTATGCATTTCTTCTCTAAGTGAAGCCATTTCAGCATTGATTTTGTTTTCTAAATCATGTACCTAAAATTAAAAATAAAATTAATCAAAGAAAAAATTAAAAAAATAATAATTATTAAATTTTAATTTATTAAATATATGTAAAAATTTTTAAAAATATTTCAAATAATTCTTCAAATGAAAGTGAATTAACCGTTTTTTGGACAATTTAAGAAAATTTTACATTCTATTTGAATTTAGAAAAAAATATTTATACATGTTTAAGTATAAAAAAAGAGAAACCTAAATCTGTAGGAAATAAATTAATTTTTGTTAAATATACCTTCTTCAGATTGTTTTCAAGTTGAATATGTTCTTGCGTCAATCCTTCAATTGTGTTTTTCGATTTTTCTAATTCGCCTTCTTTAAATGAAAGGTTCTCTTTTATTGTTAGATAATCTTCAGGTGTAGGCATTATACCTGATCTTGCTAAATATCTACTAGTTCGTTCTAATGACAAAACAATATCTTTTTCATAATTTTCAAGACGAGACTGTTCTTCATTTCGGTATTCCTCAAACGAATTCATAAATTGGTCCATCATTTCCTCCCGACGTTTATATTCACGAAATTTTTGATAACGTTCACTTTGACTTTCTTCTAAATCCTTTATGATATATTATATATTATAATATTAAAAAATAATATTAATAGATAATAATGTGACAATTAATATATTCAAGGTTGGAAGAAAATGATTATGAGGAATTAAGAATGTATATATACTATTTTAAGTAATTGTGAAGGCTGGTCAAAATGAACATAAAATATGATATTTACCTGATCTAATTGGTCTAATTCATCTTGTTTTCTTTTAATTGATTCCTTGATTTCAGATATTTGCTTTTCCAAAGAACTCATTTCTTGATTATCTTCTTTTACTTTCTTTAAAAGCATATCTCTTTCTTGTTGAGGCGTTGTACGATTTCTTTCTTCTTCAACTAGCTCATCACGTTTCAACTCAATTTCTCTTAACTTGTGAAATAGACGTACAGCTTCTTGTTTATTCTATCAATAAAATAATAAATATTATTAAATAAATCTAAATAAAATATAGTTATAAGAAATTTACTTTGATGAGAAAAAGAACAGCCTATAATGCAAGTTATATTTTGATAAGTTTTTTTTTCTATAAAAGATTATTGTCAATGTGACAAATGAAGTGTTACTATAATTTATTTTTCAATATACTAATAATGTCTGCTTCTATAATGTATGTGAAAAGGTTTTCAGACCTTTTTCAAAAGAAAGAATTATTATTATAAAATATAGTAAATAAGTTAATTAAAGACACAATTATTAGATCATTTGCACAACATTTAAAAAAAGTATTGTATCATGAAACTTAAATTTCTTTCCATTAGAATTAAGCAATTCTGACACTGTATTTTCTATTATTAATTACTAGTACTTTTTAAGGTATAATTAAAGAGTACATACATGTGACATAGAAATTTGATCTTCAAGGAGAGTCTTTCTATTTGATAATTCATCTAGCCTATCCTGAAGTTGTTCCATTTTCTTTAGATTGGTAGAATTGATTTGTTCAAGTTCTGAATATTTAGAACGTAATTGAGGATTCATTGCAGAAAGTAAATTATTTGTCATATTACGTTCCTAAAAAAAATTATTTTTTTATATAAATTATATATATATATATATACTATTAGTTTTTGTTATATAATTGAAATTTTTTGATTTTTTTTTTACTGTAATTGTGAAGGGTGGATTAAATTAGAAAAAGAAAAAGAATTCTTTAAAACAATAAATATTGTTTAAAAACCTTAAACAATAGTGGTTAGTAAATTTAATATCATATTTTTTAATTATTTGATAAATCTATAAAATTAATAAAGTGATGTTAAAATTTAGCATTAAACACTATTGTAAAATCAATAATTTTTAAATATTACTACTTTAATATAAAATTAAAATACAAAGTGATATTAATTCAAATGAATATTCTATTTACACTATTTTCATAAAAAAAGTATTTTTAAGAAATAATACCTGCTCAATTTCCATTTCTATTTGACGAATGATTGACTCTTTTTGTTGTTTATGTGCAAATAATTCTTCTATTTTTTTTGAATTTTCATTATTTTGTATTCTTAATTCTTTAGTTTCCATTTCTACATCTTCTTTTGCTGTGTCAGTATTTAACTTATCGACTACAAGATTATAATCAGCTAACTGTCCTTGTAATTCTATCAAATAAAAATATATATAAAAATATAAAATAAAATTAGTAATTTATTATATATTATTTATACCTGTGAGTTCCGATGCTAATTCCTTAACTTTTTTATCGTAGACAAGAAATGTTGCTTGTTCTTTTTGTAAATTGTCATTTTCTTTTTGAATTTTCGTTATTTCATTAGAGATTCTTCTTATTTTCATTTGAAGTACTCCCTCAAAATATCGTTTATCTTTGACTTGACGAAATTGAGGTCCTCTTGTTTCTGGTCTCAAACCACTTAAACCCTGTTGTGTAATTGGTCGATCAACAAGGTTGAACTAAAAAAATATTTAAACTGTTAAGTTTTTAATTATATATTTAAAAATATATTAATAAATGAAATATATACAGATAGCAATATCATCAGTTCTTTTACAGATCTAAAATAACAATAAAGTATGATAATATTTATCCATATAATCAAATTTTTGGCATCCTTTAATTATTGATTGTTCTTCATTATTATTTTAGATGTTAAGATAAATTAATTTCAGTTTGACTCCATTAAAATATATATTAAATAAAATTCAAATGCCTGCGATGAAGCTAATCCTACGGCGGTTCCAGCTCGACTTGAAGGTTGGTTCATCATCGCGGTGGCCAGGCGAGAGGCAGTTCCAGGTACAACAACTTTAGCTGCTGATCCCGGTCGTCCAAAAGGGCTTTTACTTTGGACAGAAAATGGACGTGCGGTTGATGGACGATCATCTCTAGTTGATGGCTAAAAATAAAATAATACATAATAATAATTATAAACATTAAATAAATAATCTATGTTTTTCTTTATGTATTGCTTTAACAAGATAATAAGGTGACATAGATCAATTCATAAATAGTTAAAAACTAAATATATTTATAAATAAATAGTGGCAAGTAATACTATTTCAATCCGATTTCAATAAATTAATGAGCAATTAAATGTTTGTTAAACTTTTTAAAACTATAAAATAATATTAAAATAAAAATAAGGAATTAAAAAAAATTATTAAGAATAAAACCGACTTGTGAAATCATTCCTCGTCGAGAAATGGGTCTGTCTGTTTGTTCAGATGGTATTCTTTCACTTGGAGGTCGGGGTGTACCTCTTGATTTATGATAATCAATATCCATCAGGGGAGAACTATTAAAATATTAAAAAACAAAAATACATATGAGTTTTTACCTTATATGCTAAAGATATGCATAAAATATATCGTTGCTAGGCCAGTTGTCAAGTAAACAAATGTCAAATTTAAAAACAAAATTAGCGCTACCTAGTGGAAAAAACTTAAACTTAATCACAAGAATGTGCACCCCTGACACCTGGTGTACGAAAAATATATTTCTTCAAAAGAGTTTAAATCCAAAAATAATGTTTTTTTAATAAAATAATTAAAAAAAGATTAAATTTTTACAGAACAAATTTAGTGAAATGAATTTATAAAAGTTAAACATAAAATAATTGTTCAAAGAATATTTTTTGTTTTTAATTAAAAATAATATTTTTATTATTTATATTATTCAATGTAAATAAATATTAATTTATTATTATCAACAATTAGTAAATATAATTTTGTTAATTATTTCTTCTAATACAAGTGCCTTGAAAAATTTAATTTAAAAATGGTATGGAAAGAGTCTTTTTCAAAAAGCTTATCACAAATACGCCGCTTTACAAATCAACGTAATTATAATTTTAAATAATTTTATTTATATTTTCATATAATATATAATTATTTCATTTTTTATCCTCAAGAGATGTTTAAACAGAAGAAACTTACAAAACCTTCTGATATATTTTCGTCTGTTAAACGTTTCGTTTCTCGAAGTAAATATATGATTGAATTTTATTCATATTTTTTTAAAAAGTAACAGACTCGCTTAACATTTTGTTTATATTATAGGAACTTTCAGTCCAATGGAATTAGCAACAGGCCTTGAAAAGAGATTATTACTTATGATGAAAGCAGGCAATGAGGTAAAAAAATATTTAAATATTTTCCTTTTTTAAAACTATTGAATTAAATTAATTATATTGTATATTTAAATAAAAAACGGAAAAATGATATTGTATTTATGGTATATAAAACGAAATTTTATTACTCTATTAATCATTTAAAGATAGGACAAGGGAAATCCAAGCCTTTCTCTCTTCTTCTGTCCTAAGTAAAATTTTTCGCAACATTGAATTTAATTTTTTCCAGCTTAATTCCATCGTTTTAAAAGGAATTTTCAAAATATTAAAAGTCTTTTACTATTGTCTATTTTTAACTATAAAAAATATAAAATTATTATTTATAACACTAATATAAAATAATAACTGTTTTT
This sequence comes from Labia minor, assembly GCA_963082975.1. Classification (NCBI taxonomy): domain Eukaryota; kingdom Metazoa; phylum Arthropoda; class Insecta; order Dermaptera; family Spongiphoridae; genus Labia; species Labia minor. The sequence continues at coordinate 63,028,242 of OY720346.1, read as the reverse complement.
AGATAAATAACGTTCATAAAATTATTCTCTTTTACAAAAATTTTATTTAAATGTAGAATTTACAAAATTTGGGTAAAATCTCAATATATTTCTAAGTCAAAAAAGTGTAAATTGTATATATGTTATAGTATTTTATTTTTTAATTAGCTTAAACTATTAAATCAAGATAATTGATTAGAATTTAGGTACTTAGTAAATATATAATACGCAATAAATTAAATTCACAGTATTTTAATACATTTTTGATCAGTAAAAAATTCCAAATGACCAGTATTTTATTGTTTTTTGCACGGTAAAATATTTTAAATTGCTCAGTAATTTATGCTCACTAAAATAAATAAAATCGTTCAGTATTTGATGCTCAGTGTAAATATCACTGATTGCACAGTAAAAATGACTGAATGCTCAGTAAATACCATTGTCTGCACAGTATAAATCACTGAATGCACAGTAAAAATTACTGAAAGCACAGTAAATTTTCTCTATTATAATATTGATGAATTCATCCATTGTATTTAATTATTTAAATATATTATTTTAATTTTTTTTTAATTTACATTTTTTAAAAAAATTATTTAAATATTTAAATTAAATATATTTATTTCTGGTATTATAATATAATAAATAAATAAAATATTATGAATTTGTTATTATATACTTTTTTATGAAGATTTATAATTGAATTTAATTTTGTGAAATATTGATACAAGAAAATATTTTGGCTGGTTCTAAAACAAAAAATGTCAAATTAGGATAGCATTTTCTATTATCTATTTTAGCCACTTTATAAAATAAAGGTAAGTAATTTTTCATTTTTATTTTTTTACAGAACGGTTTCAGATTTACTGTGCTTTAATAATTTTTACTTATTAAAAAGTGTTTTTACTGGGCATTTAGATTTTTTTACTAAGCGTTTAGTTTCTTTACTGGGCATTTAGTTATTTTACTGAGCATTTGGTTTTTTTTACTGGGCATTTGGATTTTTTACTGAGTATTTAGTTTTATACTGTCTATTTTTTTTTTCTACTAAGCATTTGAATAAATTACTGGGAATGTGTACTGTGCGTATTATTATAATACTGAGCAATTAATTGGTACTCTATATAATATAGTATTCTAAAAATTATAGAAACTTTTAATACTTTAATTTTTTTAAAACAATAACTAAAGAACAAAGATTGAATGTTTGTTTTATGTTAATTCTAATTTAAACTTGCCAATAGACAATAAGTTAATCGTATAATAGCCAAAATGACCATAAATCAAACAAATAAATCAAATTGAAACATCACTGCGTGTTTCAATTGAATTCAATTATTATTGATTTCATTTAGATTTGATCAAGCTCAAATAACTAGCTCCTCCTCCTTTATTCAGAGAAATGTTGGGCTTAGTTGAACAATTATATTTATATTTATCTCGAATTAAAAATCTTATAATTACATGAAAATATATATTAAAAAATTGTAATTGATATTAAATCGAAGGTTGCCAAAATCTTATTTATAATAGGTGTAGGAGACTAAAGTTTCATTTCATCCATGCCTGAATGATTCATAGAACAAGATAATATTTTAGATATCATTAAATAAATTTTCCACTTTTTTATCAAACAAAAAATTCTATACGTTAGGAAACTTTGATATTGAATTCAACTTGATTAATTTATATAAATTGATTAATGTCTCTAAAAATGGTCAGATTAAGTTAAGTTATTTGTATATTACAGGACCCTTATGATATGATAATGCAGAAGAGAGGTCCGGGCACCCTCCAATGTCCAAATTTAGTTCCATCCGTCGGAGACAAACGTTTGGTTGGATGTCTCTGCCATCCAGATGATATTGCCTTTATGTACATGTGGTTACATAAAGGTACTCCTAAAAGATGCTATTGTGGATATTGGTTCAAGCTTGTAGAAAAATCACCTGTTTAGAGAACATTTTTGTCATTTTGATTCTAAAATATTTTCATCAAATATTTATTATAAAATATTTATTTGTTTAATTTGAAAAAATAAAATCAATTTATTAATCTAAAAATTTTTATTTTAAATTTCACAAATTTTATTTTTAATTATAAGATATTTTATTTGAATTAATTCAGAGAATTATAACTGTTAAGAAAGAGAAGTGTTTATTAATAATTATGCAGTTTTCTACTTTTTAAAGGACAATTATAATTTTTCAATTTTTATTTTATTATTAAAGTTTAAATTTCTTTTAAGTTCAGAAACAAGATATTTTTATTGGAATATTTAGCATTTGCTAATATGGAATTAATTTCAAATCTTTGAAATAAAATGAATTAAAAAATTCGGAGTATATGACATATTAGACAAAATATTTTAATATATACGAGGGTAGGGTGAAAGGTTTGCCAAGAAAAACGATGTTTTTAAATTTTATTTTTGCTATATTTTTCAACATAATTTCCATCAACACTGATACATATCTCATAACGGTGTTCTAATTAATTTAATTAATTAATTTAATTTAATTTAATTTAAGTCTCATCAACAGTTATGAATCGACGCAAAAATTCGTTTGGATTACGCCTACAGCGCCAAATTGCCAAATGGTTTTTTGAAGCAGTTTTTGGTTTTTCAATTTTCAATTTAAAGAGTATGTTTATTAGCCAAAAAAAAATTTTTACAATAGTTGATTATCAGAACATACAAAAGATGAAAGTTACAATATTTACAAGATTAAATTGTTTCTTTTGCGATCATTTATTGATACGCTATTACAATTTTAGTTAATTATATTATGTTTTATTTACATTTGTTTTCTTTTTTTTACTTAAGTATATTTTAAGTTTAATATACATATAATCAGGGTTGTGATTGTCAACTCACCAGGAAAGGCTAGTAAAACCTGGAGATTGCAAGTGAAGGAAGAGGGGAGGGATGAGGGGTGATAATATTATTTATTTACAATTTTTCTTATAAGTTACATTGTACAATATATTATATAATTATAAGGATACAAATAAATATTTACATTTTTTTTAAAAGATATATATATATATATATACAAAAGATTATGTGATCCACCATCTTTTTTTATCCACCTTTTTCCAATCTAATTTGTCTTTGTTCGAAATTTGCATATTATATCTCCATATTCTGTAAGGATCTCTTCCATCCAGAAACGGATCATAAGTTATGGATTTATCTCCACATCTCCTAAATACATGATAGATAATTGGGATTCCATTATCATCCTGTATATATCCTTGTTTATCAAGGAATATGAACGCCTCTGGTGGGATAAAACCGCTTTTTAAAGTGTTTTTGAAATATGGCTCGTTTTGGAAGATTGACAAGCTAATGAGACTATTTGGAACCTGTGCAACTTGGCAATAAAAGTTCCTTATTAATTTTAATATCAAGCAATCAATGCGATTTATGTTTGCTTCAAAGCAGTTTTTGGTCTAACGTTAGCAAACGCGGCACCCACGTTGCACTCAGCTTTCCATTCAAATGGTTGTGCAAAATATTTCGCACATGTTCAGCTGACATCAGGACTCAGCTATCTTGAATGTTGAAAAATAAAACAAAAAAAAAAAATTTAAAAACATCGTTTTTCTTGGTCAGACCGGAAACTTTTCACCCCACCCTCGTATTTATTAGAACAAAATAATTTATATTAATTACACTAACATACATAGTGTGAACGTAATCCAAAATCCAAAATAATATTAATTGTTGATTGATTAAAAATTAGTAAAGGAAATATTAGAAGAAAAATTGAAAACAATGTATAACATATAACAGGGGCGTATATGAAGGAGATTCTTATATATCTGTCCTCCCTTCCCTCTGAAATCTAAAAATATAGGAAAACTTAACTAATCTGAATAATTGTAGTGTAAAAAAAATAATTTCTAATATATGTTTTATAAATGAAACCATTTCAATATTGTAAATTGTAGAATAAAACAGAAAAATAAAATAAGTTGACCTGTGGCCAGGTCCGAACCGACCGACGTTTTGAAGTAAATTAATTTTCAGCTACAGAAATAATTTCAAATAATTTTAATATATCTATTAATGTAATAAAAAACAGATATGAATATAACATAAATATTTTTAATTTTATTTTATTTATAATATAGACCAGGCTGTGACGTCATGAATGGCTGGATGACGTCATATAATTTTAAATAAAAAAAAACTAATGAATATGATTTTCCAGAGGATAAAACCAATACAAAGTGTACGATTCGTGGTGATATATAAAAAAATCTCCTCATGTGAAATTTGGTGTGAAAATAACCCTTCCCTTCCTATCGTCGATCGCTAATACTACCACTTCCGGTTTCCGGATATACACCAAAAGTTGATCAATTCATCCCACTGATGCATTAAGTAAATATACCAAATTTCATCAAAATCGGTTGAGCCGTTCAGGCTGTACACATCTATACGGTCGGACAGACAGACTGACGGACAGACATCATGCTAAAAATACTTTTTTCTGTTAAGAAAATGCATGATTCGTGGAGATATGTAAAAATCTCCACATGTGAAATTTGGTGTGAAAACAATACCTCCCTTACTATGAAACCTGGATTTTTTTTGTTTTATATTGATAAATCTTGGTCCCTAAACATACATATTTTCTATATTTTTGTAAATGACTTAATGTTAGTCGGATTAACCTAAACAAGAAATAGACCATGCAAAACTAAATAAAGAAAAAATAATTATATAATAAACGAAAATAATATATAAAAAGAATTCTAAATTTTCGGAAAAATTAGTTTCAATAAAAATAATCATTTTTTAAAAACCGGCCCCTTTACTTTTGTTTCATATATCTTTGTGATATATAGGTATATTCATGTTATATATTGTAATGATATTCCAAAAATATCATTAATCCGTTAAAAATAAAATTTATTCTTTTAAATATAAATTTATTTTGGAAGAGATAGTAATACGTTTCCCCTGAAGAGAGGAGTTGTTAAAAAAGCAGACAACGAGATTCGTTCAGTAGCTAACGTCCAGGACGAACGGACTTTATTGGAGGAAAAAAGGACCACCATTCACCAGTCCACTGATTATCGCTTATATAAGGACCTGCTACATCATTAACAAGAAATATTGTGTTTTTCAAGAAGAATTGTGTTTTTAATTTTTTTAATCTAAGAATAAAAAAATTTTGTTAAACAAATATTGATTTCTCTATAATTTTTATAAAATGTAATTTCTGTATAAAAAATTATAATATAAAAGATTTATATTTAAATCTAAAGGTTTTAAAAATTTATATTTAAACAGTAAATATAATAAATCTTATTATAAATTTTAATTCTTAATGATAAATTTAATTTTTCTCTCTTTTTTTAGTCCAGATCTCCAGGTCAGTTCACGCCGATTCAAAGTCCACACTTTTCCATTACACATTTGTGACCAACCCTTATTTTTCATAAAATTTTCCCCTGCCAAATCCACCCATATATAAAAAAATAATTACAATATATATATATTATATAGTAGAATTTAGAACCGTAGATATTTTTTATTTCTTTGTTATTAATGAAGTATATTAACAGGTAAATAAAGTACAGATGTACACATGTTTTCATTTCTCAGGACTATGGAACAGTAGAACAATTTTCAGGAGGAATTGCTTATAAGTGATTGTCTAATAATTTTTCAGGTAATTGTTTACAAAACGGGAAGTTTCAGGGATTTGGATGAAACTTTGCCAGTGGATTCCTTTATTAATTCCTAAGAAACTTTCCTAATGCAATATTACTCGGTCTCTTCTAGTTTACGAAATAAAAATTATTAATTTTTGACAGATAAACTAGTTATGGATGAGCAGCCATTTAATAATGTTTTATTGTCTAATTCACTAATTATTCACTTATTCATTTATTTATTATTAAATGGCTGCTCATCCATAACTAGTTTATCTGTCAAAAATTAATAATTTTTAGTTTCTTAGGAATTAATAAAGGAATCCATTGGCAAAGTTTCATCCAAATCCCTGAAACTTCCCGTTTTGTAAACAATTACCTTAAAAATTATTAGACAATCACTTATAAGCAGCAACCCTCGTATGTTGAACAATTTATATTTAAAAGGAAGTGAGAAGTTTAACAAAAATATATATATTTTTTCTAAATTTCAATCTTAATTTACCTCTTCCTATTGTTTTTTTTTAATTTTAGGTGAATTCACCTCCAAAATATTTCATTTACTTTGTCTTTGAATATTAAAATGATAATAAGATAAAGTGAATCAACAAATTGAATTATAAAAAAAAATAAGATTAATCAAATTCATGTTTGTGGGTTAAATAGATAATTTTAATAAATTTTGATCTGGATTATCGAGAGACAAACAACAAATCAACTGTTTAAAAGGAGTGAAGTGTATCGAGGGAGTTTGGGGGTGAAGAATCGATAGGTAGGAGAGACCTTTCATTGAATTGTTTCTTGCTGTGGTGGATCTCCCTCCTCACCCTTTCGTCAAGAATCAATATTTGTAATGCATTTCGAGGGATGCAATGCACATGGTAAGTCTTGGCATTGGGGAGGGGGGGCGTGGCCTGGACCAGAGGGCGGAGTCGTTTCCTCCATTGGGATTGGCCGAGAGACCGCTCCAACCACCTGGCAACACTTTCACGACGAGTTCTAGAACGTGGCGAGCGGCCGTTCAGTCAGGATGAGTTTGCCGAACATGGACGTGTCTGCGCTCATGTCCCAGCATCCAGTGTTGGGCGCGATCCCACCTGCTGCCTTCTTCTTACGTGCCACCGAACGATATCAACGAACACCGAAATGCGCCCGATGCCGCAATCACGGCGTGGTCAGCGCGCTCAAAGGTCACAAACGCTATTGCCGATGGCGAGACTGTGTCTGCGCCAAGTGTACTCTCATCGCGGAACGGCAACGGGTGATGGCTGCTCAGGTAGCATTACGACGACAACAGGCCCAAGAAGAGTCGGAGGCACGGGAGCTCGGTGTCCTCTACTCAACGACAACGGCTGCAGCAGCATCGGCTGCCGTGGCAGCAGCACCGGGACAAGAACTCGGACTTGCGTTGCTGCAACAGCAACGAGCCGTCGCACGACCACCAGATTCAGCCGACGGCTACGATGCACCCTCACCACCAAATAACACACACGAGCCTGACAGTCCCAGTAAGTAACAACAACAACATTCATAATAACAACACAACAACAGCTCTTCTTCTCTTTCTATGCATGACTGACCTATGCTACCTCAACGCGAGTTACTACCTTCCTTTCAAACTTCAAAATATCGATAATATTTAGACAAACCCCTCGCATGATTTCATTCCAAAATAAATCTTGATCATTATCATCTGTTTCTAGTCCTAAATCATGATATCATTATAGATTTATTACTATTGGTAATTATATTGAATTGTCATCCAGTCATGGATTTGGATAAAACTTTACCAGTGGATTCCTTTTTTAATTTCAAATAAACTTTTCTTATGCAATCTTTGCGGGTCGCTTCTAGTTTACAAGATAAAAAAGGATTAAAGTATGCATATAAATCCTTTGATATTCTATTTAGCCACCATGTCTTATTATTTGACCATCAGATGGCAAAATTAAATTAAAAAATTAATTAATTAATAATTTCCCTATATCCAAACCGAACCTAAAAAAATCGAAAAATAGGAATAAGTGAATAATTAGTGAATTAGTCAATAAAAAACATTACTTAATGACATCATATTCCGAGGTACATCATAAGCTAATCTGGCAAACTTTAATCCTTTTTATCTCGTAAATTAGAAGCGACCCGCAAAGATTGTATAAGAAAAATTTATTTGAAATTAAAAAAGGAACCCACTGGTAAAGTTTTATCCAAATCCATGGATGACTATTTGATATAATTACCTTACTTGTATATTTTGATTTTAAATACAAAAAAAAAATACCTAAAACTTTATTTAAGAAAATCATTAAAAAAAAAACCAACAAATTATCAACCACCTAAAATTTTATTCCAATAATAAACAATTAATTAAAATATTTATAAAAGAAAAAAATAAATATTATTCCTAGTTTTAATTTTCATTAATTAATTATAAACTAATTGCATTCAAATTGATTTTCCCAACTCCTTCATTTAAGTACACTCGCTTATTGTTATTCCCTCCTGTTAGTATTTCATAAGTAGTTAATCATTTTTCAATTAAATGGTCCTCCGTCTTTAGAACGCGTGGCCCTTTCAAGGGCCCACACATAGTAAACAATAATGGTACCCATTAAAGTCCTTTACTTGACACTATATATTGTCTCAGTTATAGAGTTATATATATATATATATATATCGCCGCGTGGCTCTCCTTAATGGAGTTAAGTACTAAAATTTAAAAGAATAAAGAATATAGGATGTAAAGTATTATTCTTCACATTCCTATAACTATTTTAACTAGTTTAATTGAATGTTTATAATAATACTTTATTATATATACATTATATATACTTTATATATATATAGTATAATTAAGTCAAAATAAATAAATATAATGTCATTAATTACTTTTATTAGGAATCAAATTTATTAATATTAAATTGAGTTTAAAGTGCTAAGTTTAATTATTATAATTACTGATTGAATTTTTGTACTCCTCTCTCTCTTCCTCTCTTTATACAGATAATTGTTACTTTTATAATAATTAATTTTAAAAAAAAACTAAATTTTTTATTTATTTTCTTATTTTGATTTGAACACACACTACACTAAACTTGTAGAATTAAAAATAAAAAAAAACACGTTCTACATATATTTTTTTAATCCAATTTGTAAACAATACTTCCGGTAATTTTTAAAATGTATTAATTAAATGTAACCTTAGAAAATATTTCACTTTTTTTTATTAATAATAATATCCTATGAAATCTGTGGTAACAAATTACTTCTACTCAATTTAATTTGATTTTTGGGGTTGTTGTGTGAAATCGTTTTTAAAGAAATTGAAGAACAGACAAAAAAAAATAAAATGAAAAAGAATTCTACTAAATAGACAATGATGAAATCGAACAAAAACCTCCCCCATTTGGGGATAAAGTTAGGAAAAATAACATTCGAGCAACCTGAGAGGCAATGACCTGGACAGAGACGATCCTCCACCCGCCACTTGAATAGGGTAAAAAATGTTACTTTTCATTTGATACAATAAAAAGATCAAATTCCTATATCAACAGAAAAGGAAATCTGTCAAAACTACATTTTGGACCACTTAATATGAAAGAAATATCAATTTCATTATCTCCCTCTCTCTCTCTCATTCTCTTTCTTTCTCTTTATATATATATATATATATATTTGAATTTGTATTATTACTATATTAAAAAATTTTGCTAAATAATATAAATGCTAAATAATATAATTTTAATGAATTTGGAATTCACTGAGTTTAGAAAAAGAGGGTACAAGAAAAAATAAATAAATCAAAAAAGAAATAGGAAAACCATATAAAGTTTTATAAATTGTATATATATATATATATATATATATATATACGAAGAAGACTTTTTAAATTCTATAAATATATACTTATATATATATTTTGCAAATCCTATTAAATAAACATTATTCTACAAATTATTATTACTTAAAAATACACTGATTAAATAAATCTACAAATATGTAGGTATATATTTTTAAAGAAAAATAACTATTTACATTTATTATGTACAAATTTAAATTAAAATATGTCAACAAGTCGTTAATAAAAATATATAAAATTTAAATACTTTTTACATGAAAATACGTATATAATTTTATTTTAAATAAATTAGATTGCAATTAAATAAATAAGACCGTAACTTTTTAAATAATGAAGAAATACATTTTTAATGCAATTTAAACATTTTTTTTTGTATTATCTAATTTTGTATTAATAATACACCTTTTATATCACCTTTCTTAAATATTTTTTTCTGGTCCATTATATTAAAGTATAGGAAATTAACGATTAATAAATGTGTAATCGATATTAATAATATTGAAAAGAAACTTAAATTAATATTAAGATTTATTTATTAATTATTAAAAAAAATTAGAAATATTTACGTTAATTTACGTAAATATTTTCTATATTAATAAAAAGTAAAAATTAATCAAAAATAGACTATAAGAATTAAATCATCGTAAAGTTTCGAAAAAAAAATTAAATATTGGAGAAGTAAGTTTTTTGTTGCAATTTCCTTAAAATTTCATTTTAATATTATTTTGTTCGTTTTTTTCTTCCGAGGAAAATCAACTTCTCAGATACTCATTGAAAATTATTTATAATCTGTGTTTGTCTTGAAAACTACCAATGATTGGTTGGTGCCCATCCAAGAACAATTTAAAAGAGTTCATTATACGAAACACAATACAAAATATAGCAATATATTGCTGTGAAAATTTTAAGATAATTGGAGAAAAATTATTTTAAAGTGAAATTAAATTAATCAGTTCGCTAGTTTCCTTGTTAACTAAATGAAGATATATATCGTCTACTCGTATACATATGCACGATCTGAACTTCATTGAAGCAAATACTTAAGAAGAAATACAATGTGGATGTGTAATTTCCGAGTCTTGTCTCTCTGTTCTATTTCGAAACCTTCAAGTACACGAAATCAGCCCCAGGCAGTGAGTGTTGCCTGCTTTTAGATGGAGAGAAGTGGGGGTAGGGGTGGATTTTGGAACCAACTCCATGCATGCATGTCTGCATGTCACTTCAATCGCACTCGGATCACAGAAGAAGAAATACAGACGCGAAAAAAGACACGATTTGCAGGAGGTGGGGAATTAGAAAAAAAGATGGAGGGGGGATGAAATAAAAACTCAAGAAAATGGCACCATTATTTATGAATTAGAGAGGAACTTTGTGAATAAATTTTATTTAAAAATAAATTGTTTGCAATTTCAGTTTAAACTGAATTAAATGTTTAAATAAATAATTATTAACTTTATTCAAATCGTCGTAATAATTTTTTTATTTGACACTTATTTAATTTAACAAAACAAAATTTAAAAAAAATGAAGTTACTTACAAATTAAATTAATTTTGACAATTTGTTACCACCTTCATAATGTTACTGACATCACATACATACATATATACATACGACGGAAATTATATAGATAAGAAGGGCCTTTACCAGTTACTCTTAAGGTAGTTTGTGACTGGCATTCCGAAATCAAAAAAATAACTTTTTTTTATAAATAATTATCCAAAGCATGCTATAATAATTAATGAAAATTCACATAAGAATTTATTCGATTCAATTTAATACGTGTTATAATTAAATAATTATAATAATGTAAAAATAAAATATTAATGTCACTAGATTATATCAACTTTAAATGATTTTTAGGTTGGAATTTGAACTATAATAAACTATAATTAATTATAAACTATAATTGAACAAAAAAGTATAACAAATAATTTTTATATTTATTAATGTTTAATATCCTTTAATTGTCACATACCATTTATAAGTATATTAAAAAATTCTAGTTATTATTTGAACTTAGTGGAGCCGCCATTTTTCCCCTAGTCGAATAAACAACAGATTTAGAAGAACACATATTAATATGAAAAAAATAATTAAATTAAAACTATGTGGTAAATACATAGTTTTAAAATTTTTTTACAGTATATGTTTGAAATACCGTTTTATCTATTAGAAAGTTTTTTTTGTGGGGTCAAGTTAGTCAATTTTTTACAAACCCTGAATTTTCGAGTTATTGAACAAGGACACTTATAATTAATTAAAGTTATGCAAAAATACATGAGCTCTTATATCTCTTAAACGGTGTGGTAAAAAAATCTTTTTTTTTTCTATAGGTGTTTTTAATTATAATCTTTCGAATAAATATAAAAAAATAAAGGGTCAAGTTTAAGTCATTTGAGTCACAAACTACCTTAACAAATTCATACATATAAAATACAATATATTAATTCCATTAAAAAAATTTAGTTTTATAATATATATATATATATATAAATTATTAAATATATTTAGAATAACAGAGAAAGAGAGCGATATTCTTGAAAAGATATTTGTTCAAGGGTTAAATAAATTTGTACCATACCAACATTATAAATCAAATGATAAAAATTTATTATAAGCTTATTGCAAATTGTGTTGCAAAATAATATAATATAATATTATACTTATAACTAAAAAAATATAAAAGAATTAAGCCTGTACCAAGTTGTTTAAAAAATTTTAATTATAGAAAAATAATTAAGTAATTTTCATTTAATTATTTTACGATTATGGATTTAAAATAATATTTATTTACTAAATGGAATTTTAAAGTAGTAAGATGCTATTTTTTCCTAATTTGAATAGAATTTTAAAAAAGAAAAAAAACAATAAATTTCCTTTTTCAAAATATTAATTATCCTAACAGATATCTTATGTTACATGGTCAGAATTGAGAAAGGAGTTTAAAGTATTCTCTCCTTATAAGGTGATGAGATGAATTAGCTAATTGTATAATGATCAAGAGTAATTAATAGAATTGGAAATTCACAATTAGTCTCTTTTCAAACAAACAAAGAAATAATTGAATTGTCACAATGAGACATTTCACCATCAGAATGAAAGTCTATCCATCTATCTTTCAACTTATTTGCAGAAAAAAAGCCAACATCTTCCACTTATTGACTAATCATTTAGTCCCCATCTTCAAGTTTGAAGTAGGCTGAGTCCCCACTTCTCCCCCATTGGATACGAAGCCAATTGAAATTCCATTGGCTTCTCCGTACGTTAATGAAGTGTCTGCTGAAGAGGATTTAATTCGTTTTAGATGTTGTTTGCTGGCACCTCCCATACGAGCAAGCAAAGTGGATAGACAGACATCTTTTCCTCATTTCAGTAATTTAAAAGAGATGTTAGTGTTAAATAAATGAATTATTAATTATTTAAAAATGTAATTTCAATTTTTATGTCAATAAAAGTCAAAAAAAAGAAACAAGCCAACAGATGGGATGGGCAATCTTAAAAAAAGAAATGTCTTTAGATATACAAAAAAATATAAAAATATAAAATTTATAATAAAATTCCCTCATTTTTATTATAATTATTTTATTTTAACACTAACGATTATAAGAGAATGATAATAATAATGAAAACATATATACGAGGGCAAGTCAATAAGTCCGTGACTTTTGGAATGAAACGCAGGTTTTAGGATAAAAAATTATTTTATTTTTCAATGTTTCTCCGATTTTTTTATCCCTTCCAAAAAAATAAGATTTGTCGAGGACATCAAAATAGATTTGTTTGTGAGATGATTTCATCGTTGGAATCCAATCTCTTTCCTCCGAGCTATTTCTTCAGGTTTAGAAACAGGAAATAGTCACTCGGGGCTAAATCCGAAGAATAGGGCGGATGAGGGAGCAATTCATGGAAAATCACTTTTTTCCATTTTCTTCTCAAATCGCGAGGTAGTCTGATATTAATGGAGGTTAAACAAAAACTAAAAGACCCAGCTCGTTCAAATTTCGACAGGAGTCAGCTGATGGTTGCCTGCTGACAGGAGCAGTGTTGCAATTTCATTTAAGAGACGGGAAATTCAAAAAGTCACGGAATTATTGATCTGCCATTTTACTGATTAGAGAGTCAAATTTTCAAATGAAGATTATCCGATGATTCTATGAACTCCCTTTCCATATCAACCATCAATCATAACTTATCATAAATGAAATTTTTCCAGTGCAAAATTAGAAAATGGAATAATAATACAATTTCATCACTGAACAAATTAAAATTTCTTATTTATAAAAATGATTTAAATTTAATCATTAATTTTTTTTATTATTAATTTCCATCATCATTAGGGTCTTAGTTTTATGTGAATGATAAATAAACATTAAGAGAAGTGAAGTGTGTGTGAGTGAGAAGGAGAGAGAGAGAGAGAGAGAGAGAGAAAATTAAAACTCATCTCTATTTATTAACTATATAATTCAATTTAACTTTAACTTTTGCGATTTTTTTTTTCTTTTGGTGAATTTGCGAAATTTTTCAGATTTATTTATTCATTTTATTATATTGTTTTAATCAATAAATACAGCAAATATTTTAAACTATCACATATTTATTATTATTTATTATTTTTTAAATACAAAAATAAATTTATTAAAAATACACATATTTATTTAAAATAGAAATCAACAAGAAGTTTTTTTTTTAAATGAATAATTTAATTGAATTGCAAAGAAATGTGGAAAGTTACAGCTCCTTTTATTGAAAATAAATAAATAAATAAAAATAAAGTGTAAATGAATAAAAAAATGAAATATGTATAAATAAGTTATATAATAATTTATTTTTTATAAAAATTTAATAGAAAAAATATTCTTATTTGAAGATTTTGCAATTCAAAAAGTTTCTTTTTGATTCAAATCTTTGGAATGAAAGCAGTTAATAAAAATAAAGGAGATTTTTTGTTGTGTTAAAATAAATATATAAGAATTTTTTTTTTTTTTTGCAAACATTTTCAGCAAGAGTAATTTTGTAATGTTTTTCTTTCATTCGCTCTTAATTTCTTTCAACTTTAAAATGTATTCAATATAAGTTGAATAAATATTGTATACATTTTTTTCTCACAAAAAAAAAATAAATAAATAAATTAAATATTTTATTAATAAAAAATTGCATTCATACTTATATATAATTAATAAGTTATAAATACGACTAATATATTCGTATTCTTTATATAATTGACATTTTTAGTGGTTTAAAGCTAAGAATGTTCCTTAAGGGCAAAATAAAAAAATAAGGTAAGAATTCAATGCAATTGATAAAAAAAACCTTCTCTTTATGAATTAAAATTTTTAATGAAAATATTACTAAAAAATTAAATAAAATACATTTTTACTATTTCGTCAGAGATAGTATTGCGATCACGAAAATTTTTGATGTCGAGATTTTGATGATTTTATACGTTTTGAAGATTCCGGAATCATTTTCACTTGTAAGGTTGAGAAAAATGTCTCTCTGTGTATTTGTATGTGTGTATGTGTGTGTATATGTATGTAGACAAGATTACGCAAAAACGGTTTAAGCTAGAATAATAAAATTTGGTATACGGGCATTATTCAAAATTCGTAGTTTACTATCAACTTTTGAGAAAATGTAGTTCAACCGGAAGAGGGTCATTACCTACAACCTTTTCATTTTATTCCTCTAAACTGACCGTAAAAATAAAGATATATGTTTGATAGTTTTTCACATAATTAAAAATTGTATAAAACTGCTATATATAGAAATTCAGCTTGATTGAATCACTGAAAGTACCGGAATTAATTTTTTAACACTGCAAATCACGCACCAACACGTGACGTGGTGCCATCAACAAAGAGCCAAACATGCGCTGGTTTAATAAATATTATTTCTTAATTTTAATTTATAATGTATAATTAAATAAATTTTATTTAAATATATAATAAATGGTTAATTAATCCAATTCAAATTGCGAGATAGTCGAGTGGAGACACTCCAGCTTATTTTATATGATATAAATGATTATTTATTCTATATTTAAATAATTGAAAATATATAGCCGTACAATCCGTTCCCATCATAAAATTTAGAAATTTAATAATTTTAAACGTTTTGAAACTTCACATCTAAATTATAATAAAAACACAAATTGCTACATTTTCGTATATACTGGTATATATTGTTTTCCAAACTAAATAATATTTATAATTCAATCGGGCAAACAATTAAAATTACTATTAGACATAATAATGAATATGATAAACAAATTTTATTTTTATTTTTTTTTTTTTTGACTAAATGAGTGATGATTTTAATTTGTTTTACACTCAGATTCTATACATTTTGAATGATATTAATAATATCTGTATTTGGCGTAAACAGAAGCTTTAAGTGATTTTTTATGATGCATATTGTAGAAAGTAAATTAAAAACTAAAATTTCTTTGAAAAATTGCGATATAGTTATTTCAACCTAATTTAAGTAAAATTTTATATATTCCAATAGAAAAATAGAAAAAATAATATTAAATATAAATCACATTAAAAGAGATTTTTAAGTAACTATAATGCAAAACTAATATTTTTTCTTAATTTTTACCATCTCGCCAGGTACAGGTTTGCGATCACGAAAATTTTCGATTTTGAGATTTTGATGTTTTTATACGTTTTGAAGGTTCCTGAATCATTTTCACTAAGGTTTAGAAAAATGTCTCTCTCTGTGTGTATGTATGTGTGTGTGTGTGTGTATATGTAGGCAAGATTACGCAAAAACGGTTTGAGCTAGAATGATGAAATTTGGTACATGGGCATTATTCAAAATTCATAGTTTTCTATCAACTTTTGAGAAATGTAGCTCAACCAGAAGAGGGTCATTACTTACAACGTTTTGATTTTTTTTCTTATAAAGTGTCTGTAAAAATAAAGATATATGTTTGATAATTTTTCATATGATTAATAATTGTATAAAACTACTATATATAGAATTTCAGCTTGATTGAATCGCTGAAAGTACCAGAATTAATTTTTTAACACTGCAAATCTCACACGCCAACAAGTGACGGGGTGCCATCAACAAAGAGCCAAACATACGCTGATTTAATAAATATTATTTATTAATTTTAATTTATAATTTAATTAATTTAATTTAAATTAATATATGTTATTTAATCCATTTCAAATTTGCGAGATAGTCGAGTGGAGACACTCCGGATTTTTATAATATGAAAAAAGAATTAATTAATGGAAGAATAAAATAAAAAAAATTAATAAAAAAAAAAAACAAAATTAGTTTTTACGAAGTAAATAAATCCAAAGGACAATCCTTTTAAAATAAAGGTCATATCGTTGCCATAGTGCCAAAAAAAAGAATGAAACAGTGAGAGAATTCATATATATATATATATATACTTAAGTATATTTCAATATCACTTGAAAGTTGAAATTGATTTTTATTTTTATATATCATTCTCTCTTCTCTTCTATAGCTAAATAAACAAAAAAAAGCACCAAACTGATTTTTCAAGAGTCCGATTTGATTACAATTTAATTCCATCCACTTTGTGACCTTCCAACTCTCTTTTTTCTCTCTATATCATATAATAATATAAAAAAGTAATATGAAATAAAATAAAATACAAACAAAAACACAAAAAAACAATTGATATTTGATAATGGTGACATACTTGCTAAAAGAGATCTCAACGAGTTATCTTGATTGAAATTTTATTCATTCAAAGTAATCGATTTAATAAATAACAAATATACAGAGATAGAGAGGAAGATTTTTATAGGGGGTTGAGGATTGAAATGAATCATATATATATATATATACAAAATATAAATAAATACTTTATATTATATAGGCAAGCAAATCGAAATAAATCCTCTTGAAAAATACAAATTAAAAATACAAACATATACAATAAAAAATATATAGGAATCGATTTATATATTATATAATAAAAGGTGAAAAAGAGATTATTAAAAATTTTTGAAATAAAAAAAAAGTTAGAATATATTTAGTTTATACCTTTTTTTTATTATATTTATTTATTTTATTTTTTGAATGTTTCTATATCAGATTTAAAATAATATATAACATATATATTGCTATTGAAACATTCATATTCAATAAAAACATTATTTAATATAATTTAAAGCGTTGTTTTTCATATAAATATATAACTATATATGGTATTATATAAAAAAAAAAGAATGGGGGAAAAATAATATCAATACCGATTAATGTCTAAGAGACAAATTACATATAAATTAATTAATTATTTAATTTTTAATTACAATCAATTTTTTTTTAAATTTTTTTTTCCACTTATTAATGAGAAAATTGTTTACTTTACAAAAATTATTTTTAATTTTTTAAAAAAACGAATATTTTATAAATTCTTAATTGGGGAAATTAAAACAATTGAATTGATGTTAAATTGATACAACTATTATATATTATAATAATTGTTATTATTTTATAAATTATTTTTTTTTCTTACTCTTATTATTATTAAAAAACGCCACGCAGGCATAAGACTTACACTCAACCTCGTGATCCGGGTTCGAGTATCGGGCTAGACAAGAAAATTTCTCTAGCTGTGGTCTATATAACAGAGTCCAACCATTTTGAAGCTACTTGAAATAAAAAATAGCGGCTCTGATCAAGAAAATCAAGATAAAGGTTTTGAGAACTGATCATAGAACACCTTTACCCCGCTTAGAGGGCAACCGACTTGATAGGCGCTGTAGTAGAATATACAAAAGCCATATATTTTTTATATTACTATTATTTATTAGTTATTAATATTATATAAAAGTATATTATAGTAAAAATAACGAAATAATTCAATAATTTAGAAATTAAAATACTATTTTCAATTTATTGTGTAATTTGAGGTTTGAGTATTAAAATAAATACCTTAAGGAAGAAATAATTATATCAGGACTTGGATAAACTTAGTAATTATTATTTATTAAGGGGAATGAATTATATCTAGGGAATAGATTAATACAAACACTATCAAAATTAATCCCAATAAAATAAATAAATTATTGCTATTTATATATTATTACTTTTTATATGAGATTAGTGAACAATTTCTTCCCTTAAGAGATGTTGGACTAAAACCATTAAGTCACAATCCTGTTTTAAATATGTTATCAAAAAATATTTGTTATTGTTTAAAAATAAGTACTTAATGATTTGCAGTAAAAAAAGTGAAGTGGATTTATTTATTATTGTCATATTCAAAAACTAGTCATTTGATTGGTTGGCATTCAAAGTTTTGACAAACTTTATATTTGTTTAAAAAAAAAATCTCATCTCCACCTTTTTTTTTTCTTTTTCTTCATCTAATCTTTTGCCACCTGCTCCTCCTCCTCCTCCTTCTATCACCACCTTCTACCATTTATGATTGTGAGAATGATATTATCGATGTATTTATATAAAGGAGATGATTTCAAAATAAAAAAAAAATTGGTTTTCTAGCTATTTCTAAATTTCAATATTTAAATTGATCTCGAGAGTTGGATTCGAACGCTTAAGCTAATAATTCAACTTAACATTGGTAGAAAATATATAAAGTGACGGTGTATCAATATTTGCCATTCAGGACCAACCAGATAAAAAGACAAAGACAATTTATTAATTTATATATATATATATATATATATGAGTTAATTTGATTTTCAATGAGATGCCATTTACACGAATTTAATCTGTGATATTATATTATTATAATAATTAATTTGTAATTTGTATTAATTTTCATTAAATATGTATATTTATATATTATTATAATAATATAATATCACAGATTAAATTCGTGTAAATGGCATCTCATTGAAAATCAAATTAACTCATATATATATGGGGCAGCATGGCTAAGTGGGTAGAGTACTAGATTTCTACACAGAAAGCCTGAGTTCGAATCCCAGCATAGAACTCAAGATTATATATTTATTTAATTAATTTAATTTAATAATTTAATAATTTAATTTAATTAATGAATAAATATAAATCTAATTCAAATTTAACATCGGCTGCCCCACCGAAGAAGGCAAGGGGAAACCACTTCGGTCAAATTTTCCCATGAACACCCTATGACTCCTGTGGAGTTATTAGGGCCACGACACTTCCGCTAGGAAGTTATCGACAACGAAGAAGAGAATTATATATATACCAAGAAACAAAAGCACTTACATAATTTTTTAAACAGAAACCCTCCATCCCTAAAAAAAATAATTTACCTCAAAATTTTTTCTTTAAAGAAATATTATATATACGAGGGCAATTCACAAAGTAGGTTATTAAGACAAAACTACTAAGAAGAAAATGTTTTTTATTATATACATTTGAAAGAGCAACTAAAATACTATTTTTCTGCATAATCGCCAAAAAAGTGGAAACATTTATCGTAGCGATGAACGAGCTTCGAAATTCCTTCCTCATAGAAATCCGCCGCCTGAGTGTTGAGTCAGTCAGTCACCGCACGTCACGTGTTTCACCCAAGTCTCGTCTCCCGTTACGATTCGATCAAGGAATGAACCACCGTGGTACTCGTAGGCCTCCAAAAATGACAAAGAGGCATCCATTCGCTGACCCTTGTGATGGTCTATCATCTATTTGGTACCCTCCTGGCACAAAACTTATGCTACACTCAGGCGGCGGATTTCTTTGAGGAAGGAATTTCGAAGCTCGTCCATCGCTACGATAAATGTTTCCACTTTTTTGGCGATTATGCAGAAAAATAGTATTTTAGTTGCTCTTTCAAATGTATATAATAAAAAACATTTTCCTGTACTAGTTTTGTCTTAATTCCAAAACGTAACCTACTTTGTGAATTACCCTCGTATATATTGTAAACATAAACTATTAGGGTGCTTGGACTTCAGGCAGCCAGACTTCCAATTGACTGCCTGTCTGAGGAAGACAAAATATTGAATAACCACTTGCCAATAGTTTATTGGATAAAATTCATGGATGTTTTCCTGGCTGTCTTATAAGCAATTTCTTATAAGTTAGCACATGTTGGAATGGCTACAGCTGTCATTATGAATAGCATGCAAACGCCCGAATCAAATATTTTTTTTCTTTTATTTTTATATATCATTTTAAGTGGATAATATTATTCAAATGGATAATATATATATTTACATTTAAATAATAAATTAATATAGCATATAATTAAGTTATTAAAATGGCGGTCTTCCCGGTTCAGTTTTTAGTTTTATTGGATAAAATTAACAGTATAATTGTAAATTAATAGAAATTAAAAAAAATATAAAATTTTTATCAGATTAAATTTTTATAAATGAAGTTGTTATAATTAACAATTATTATAATTGTGAAGTAATAGAAATTAAAAAAAAATGGAAAAAAAATATAAAATTTTTATCAGATTAAAAATGTTTATAATTGAAGTTGTTAGTTGACTTAGTAAGTTATTTATTCTCAAGCATAGAGAATTAAATAAGTACATATAAATTTTATAATTGGATTCTCCAGTTATATACAAAATAAAAATAAGACAAACTTTAATCATAGCTAAATTTCACAAATTTATATATAAAAATTATGAAATTTTTTTTATATTAAATTACGAGGGTAGGTCAATAAGTCCATGACTTTTTGAATAAAATACAGGTTTTTGGAAAAAAAATTATTTAATTTTTCAACATAGTCTCCTTTGAGCTCTAAACACTTCGTCCAACGTGTTTCTCCAATATTTTTTATCCCTTCCAAATTATGAGATTTGTGGAGAACATTTTTAGTGCAGATTCACCCCGAAAAACCCACTGTTTTGACTGGTGTTTAGTCTCTGGTGTGTTGTGGTGGATCCACGTTTCATCTACGGTTACGAAACGGCGCAAAAACTCGGTTTGTTTTTTGTTCCGCAAACAATAATGCTTAATGAGCATACAAAATTCACTTTTTCCATTTTCTTCTCAAATCCCGAGTAGTCTGCTATTAATGAATGTCAAACAAAAACTAAAAGACCCAGTTCGTTCAAATTTCAAATGGAGACAGCTGATAGTTGCCTGTTGACAGGAGCAGTGTTATCATTTCATTTAAGAAACAGGAAATTCAAAAAGTCACGGACTTATTGACCTGTCCTCATATTTATTTCGCCAGATGCAATATTATTCATTTATTTTTTATAATTTAAAAAAATGTTTATTAGAAACAATAGTTTTATCGTTTTAATAGTCACTTTTATTTATCTATTAACTTTATTATTCTAAAATAAAATAAATTTATAAAATTTCGTTATTTTGTTTTAAGTATATAAATTCTATATATCGTAATTTGTATAACGTTTCCGCTCTCCCCAATTTGTGGAAGATAATTTATGGCAAGTGGTTAGTTTGCCGTCATTGAAATTCAATCGAATTGAAAAGCGTTGTATATTAAATGTTAACCATCAAGTTATAATATAATAATAATTTCATCGGACATTGTGTATGGCGGCCCTCGTCCTTCATCAGTATTGTTCGTTTAATGATAGCTGAGCATTGAATTCAATTTTAGTGACTGTTGTTTAGAAATGCACTTGGCACTCGGCCGCTGGCAAGTAACCAGTTGGGTAATTAATTGTATTTGTATGGATGGGTTGATTTTAGTGGGATATATACATACCCGATTCACCCCCTCACCATTATCACCTCCACTCCCTCTCCCACGACTTTTAGTCCCTGCGTGCGAATGACTCGTCATCATCATCATCATCATCATCATCTGCATTAATTCGATTCAAAGTATTATTTTAAATGTGTGTATTTGTATTAATTTGTGATTGTTCACACCCAATGGAATCGGTAACAAAATATTTCGACGATTTATATATATATATTTCAATTTTATTATTAAAATCCATAAATAACATTTTTAATTGACATAACATTTGCAAAAGGTGAAAAATTATAATTTATTTATTTAATCGATTCAATTGAAATTGAAATCAAATAAATAAATATTAAAATTATCTGATTATACATTACAATAAATATAATACAATATCTAGCTTTTAAATATAAAAATAAATTGAATTTATGATGATTTTCATATTTATAATTGTTATATTTACTATTAATACTAATTTAATAAAAACTAATATATATATATACAGGGTTTTCATAAAAGAATGGTGCGGTTTCGAACATTGTTTAAAGAAAAACAGAATTACTTACAGTTAATGTTGTTTATTAATCTAATTTGTCGTCTCATACAGTTTTTTTACATAATTAATAAATTTCAATATGTGCGCTTTTTTTATGATAACCCTGTATATAATATCAATTGAAACAAAATGGATGAAAACCTTTTACTACTTTCAACCAAATACTATGTACCACTCGGGGGTACAGGGGGCGGAGCCCCCGTCTAGGTGTGAAGAGCGCCGAAGGCGCTCTGAGCAGCTAGTATCAATATATATATAATTTCCGTTGTATATGATGTCTGTAACATTATGAAGTTAATTACGATATTAGAATTTTTTCAATTTACAATTTTAAAATACAAGTTGAAATATTCTAATTTTTAAATTTATATACAATTTGATATTAATATTATTTTTTATTAATATCACATCATAAAAGAGAATTTATTAAACATAATAAACCTAAAAAGAAGCCTATCAAAATTATTAATTTGTTATTAACTTCATTTTTTTAAGATTTTGTTTGGTTATTATTAAATTTTGAAATAAAAAATAAAAAAAATTATTACGACAATTTTAATAGAGTTAATAATTTTATATTCTAAGAGTTTTATGCCGGGAACGGCTAGTTTTAAAATAAGTTGATTAATTTTTAATTTAGAAAATTTAAATGGATTTAAAAAAATAGAATTTGACAACAAAGACAATTTTAAAGAGAATTGTAAAAATATTTTTAATATAAATATATGAAGTGTATTCATATATAGGTACTTATATTTTGCATTTAATTAAGAAAAGTAAAGAAGTTCAAGGTCACTATGATTTCTATTACATATAACAAACACATAATTGTTAAATTACCTTTAATATTTATTATTAACCTAAGCAATTAATAATTAAATATTAATTTTAAATATAAATTAATAAATTTATGGAAAGAAAAAGATCAATTCAGATGAGACTTCGATACATTTCCAAAAATATAATCAGAATTCTAGAAAAGTGGGATGGGCGGGTGGTTCGAATGAGTGAAGAAAGGTTTGAATGAAAAATTTATTTATAGAAAATTGGAAAACGATCGGTGGGTAGATCATAAATACACTAGACTGTCAATATAAATGCAGATGAGGAAGTTAGGTGAGAATTGAAATTGGATGGAGATGGGACAAAGATGGATGGAGAAATGCGGTTACTGCCGATAAGAATTTATAAAAAGTAGCAAAATATCTTAATTACATCATTAAAAAAATTTTGCAACTAAATTATATAAATAAAAATAAAAAAAAAAAAACTATAAATATCTAAATTGAAGTATTTAATTAAGCATCTATTTTATTTATTTATTTTAATTTTTCTTTGATTTGTTCTTTGGCCGACAGATTTGAAGTATACTGGGAAATTTAAACTTCAAGTATTCTTTCCTCTCTCTCTCATTCTTTTATATACTTATATACATATATTATATTTCTTCATTTTAAGTTCTATTTTAGATAGAATATTTGAAGTGATTTCTATTCAAATTCATTGAAATAATTAAATTTTAATTACTCTTGAATTGAAAGAGAGTAAAGATGTGGGGAGAATGCCAAGAGAAAGTTTCAAGACATTCTCCAATGATTAATCCTTCTACTTACTTTCCAAGGTGGTAATCTCATACTTCCCCTCCCCCCATACCACCCAACATCACCACCAATTCTCCTTCTATCTTATTTCTCCCTCCTCCCATTTCCCTCTCCTCTTCCTACACCCGTTTCTCTATTCATATGTAGAAGGAAGGGCCTCCACGGTTCGTTCGACACAATAGATAGCAGCAGCCGGTGGCTGGAGTCACGGAGGTGGGGAGGGGGGCTTGGCAAACCCTCGGGGTGGAATATTTGCACGTCCTATGCCTAGAGGAATGTCTCAATAGGGCCAGCCCTGCAAAGGGTGTGACGGACACAAAGTCTCCGATGAGCAATTCACCGACCCTTTTATAACACTTCATTATTTACTTAGAACTTTATAACTATTTTCTAACTCTGTATTTTATTTTCAAGACGTGTAAAGAATGTAAATATCATTTGGCTGGCCGAAATTGAATACTTTAATTAAAAATAAAATAAAAAAAAAATCACGAAAAGAAACTATCTTTTGTTTTTTATTTCATATTTGTTTTACAATTCTACTGAATTGTTTTATATATTAAATTGTTAAATATTTAAATATCTTTAACTAAATAATTATTATCAATTTCGAGATTAAAATTTCAACAAGCTTCAACCCTATATAGGAAGGGAAGGTAGTCACATGTGGAATTTTTTTTACTTATCTATACGAATCATGAATTTTGTTCTCAGAAAAAAATATTTTTAGCATGATGTCTGTCCGTCTGTCCGCCCGTCCGTCCATCTGTCCACTGTGTGTCCGTATAGACATGTACGGCTCAACGGATTTTGATAAAATTTGGTATATTTACTTAATGCATCAGTAACATGAATTGATCATCTTTTGGGGTATATCTAGAAACCGCAAGTTGTAGTTTACAAAGTATTAATTTTGTATTCATTGTCGGAAATTTTTTATTACATTAAACTAACTGGTGAAATAAAAAATACATGCATATATATATAGGTATATAATGTTGTTTTTAATTATATTTATTTGATTTTACATGATATATTAAATAAAAAAACATATTAATGGTCCTTGTACAGTAAGCTGCCTGACTATGGCAGTCAAAATATTAAATGGCTGCTCCTCAGCAGTCTTACTTGACTGTCTACTTGTATGTATAGTGAGGGGGGCTTTCATAAACTGTCTAATAAGTAAGCGCCTATAAAATTCGCCGTAATACTAAAACAAATAAAATAATTTAATATCTAATAAATAAATTACATTACGATAGTATGTATTATTTAATTTATTTTTCTTTATAGATAAAATTTAAATAAAATATAATAAATACTTTTTAAAAGAATTATTTTTTCTTGATTGTTTTCCACTCCAAAAAAGTTAAATATAAAATCTTTTCATACACAATTTGTTTTTTCACTTATGCAAGCGAATTATTGTTTAAATGGGTATCTACTTTAAAAAAAAAATTACAGAATAAAGAAAAATATTCATTTCGACTGTTTCTCTTTCTCTCTTTCGCTCGTTAAGATAGAAGATAAATAAGCGTCACGGCGGGTAAACAAATCTCCAGGCGTATAGTTCTAGGTCCACCATATTTTATGTCAATAAAGCATTGGAGAACCCAGGGGCCAGCAGCACAGAGACACAAATTCATTTTTATTAATCTTCATCACACAATATATGATCATTTCAATTTATTCATATTGATCTTTGAATTTTTTTTTTTAAACCATTTTTCTTTTCATATTTTTGTTTATTTATTTATTTTACAAAGAATATATTTATAAATATTTAAACATTAAAAAATAAATAAATGAAAAAAATAATAATTTTCTATTGGAAAATTTGAATTAAACGATATTATAGATATATTCTTTATTAAAATTTATTCATTTCACCTCGGAAATATTAAAAATTAAATTTTATATTCAAATTTGTTATTTTAGAATAGAAAACATGTTAGTTTAGTAATAATATAAAATTTACATACAATTTATATAATCATTTTAAGTTCAGAAATATTTTTCAATTAATATAAAAACAATAAAATCAAAGTAAAAATATTATATCATATAATATATAAATATATATATATATACATTAATAATTAGATATTCTATTTTAAATTTCTAAATTCTGTAAATAAATAATTAAGGTTGCACTTACATTTTATCCATAATTTTTCTAATTTTAAATCGGTCGACCGTCGGATGATATTGGAATGAAAAATCCAATCTGAAAAATATTTCAGAAATAAATGTATAATTTGTATTTTCATACAAACAAACTAATACTTTTCTGGATCATTATAATCTCTTTAATAATTTCAAATTATTAAATTAAACAAATAATTATTTGTAATATTATTATAAATATTATTATGGATATATTAAGAGTAAAAAAATTATTTTTTTAAATCGAATAACTACAATTAAATAATAGTAATTTTCATTTTTTAAATGTTTCTAAATTTTTTAAACATTTAATAAAATATTCAAAAATTCAAATTTAAATTTTTTTTATTTTTATAATATAAGTAGAGTATGAAATCTTTTTTTATATAAGAGGATAGAGTACTTGATTAATTTTTATTATTTATTATTTATTAGTTAACATATTTACACTAATATATATATATTTACGAAATAGTTTTGAAAATAAAAGAATACTATAATATATATATGGATATAGTTTATTTGTATATATTAGATAAATAGTAGAAAAAAAAATATGTAGTGAAGAGGGAAAAAAAAAAATTCTCGAGATGTTTGAATGAGGGTTGTTTAAGTTTTGTAAAACATTCATTACAAACTGAATATATACAATTGATATTACAATTTTTTTTTTTTATTATTTTTTTTTAAGAGGTAAATGAAAGAAAAAGTTATAAATAATTTTTCTAAATGAAAAATCAATGGGTGTCTCTAGACAAAATCCCTCCCGTTCTTTCTTTCAGAATTGATTTGTCAATGCTTTTATTTGAAAGCCACCAATATGCTTGATTAAAGATTAAGAGAAGGAAATTTTTCTAGATAGAGAGAGAAAAAAGCGGTAGTGCTTGGCTGGTCGTTGTCATTTTAGATAAACATGTCCCGCGGACATTCAATATTGATCTATGATCCTTTCAGCTTGAGGATTGTTTTATTATATGATTTCTGATACTTTCACGAGAATCGCATACAAAGATGAATTGTTTGTGTCGAAAAAATTTTTAAAAAACGTGATAGAAAAAAAAATACTTATACTCATATAAATACACACAGAGATACGTTCGTATATATATATATATTTATATATATATATATAAATGTATTCACACTCAGAAAAATAAGCCCTGGGATTGATTTTAATTCAATATTTGCGTATTATTAACCGAATAATGATTGGTTGGCCTCAATTGAACATTAAAACATTAAAATTAATAAAGATTTCTTTTATTTTTTATTAAAAAAAACAACTTTTTCTTCACATATACCTATTTATTCATAATTAAATACATAAATATATATATATAAATTCTTTAATAATAATTAATAACTTTCTGAATCATTCATATTTTATTAATATTTTAATATTCGAAAAAAAAATTTATTCAATCATTTAAATATTTCAATTAAAATATGAAGGAATTTAAAAAAATAACTTATTTATTTGAGTATAAAATACTTATATACATTAATTTCATTTATAACTTTATTCAAATTCATATTGAAAATATTAGAAATGAGGGAGAAATATATAATTGGTATTATATTGGGCGTTTAAAACATATACAAATACAGTAAACGTTTTATATAAGCAACCTCTCTATAAGCAACCTAATACAGCAACTTTTTTTAGTTCAACTTATTTTTTTAAAGCTAAATATTTGAGTTGACAGCTGTTCACAACAACATAAAAATTCTGTTATTGGAATATGTTTGTGTTTTATTCTGCCAGAATTGAAGTTATTTTCTGTTAATTAGAATAGTTACTAAAATTTCTGATAGTTTCTGTTAATAAATAAATTAATTAATATTTTCCACGAGGTAAGTACTTTTATACTTTTTATTTCACACTCGCAACTTCTCCCAATAAGAAACATTTTTTATGAAATTGGTTCAAATGAGTTGCTTTTATAGAACGTTCAATGTACCAAAATAGTATAGCTTTTATCTTTCATTTGATAATCCATTACTCAAAATATAAAAAAATTAATTTTATAATTAAAATATGAATTATTTCATCCTTCTTGTTCGATTTTTGTCTCGTTAAGAATCAAATGTGATATGCTGAGAGGGGTAGTTAAGAAAGGGCACGATGGGGTGTAATGTATTTAAAAAAAAAATTATTTTTCTACATTCGCCACTCTGATTCCACTTGTGTAAGACAAATACAATAGCTGTTGGTTGAAAATTAATTTGCATGATGTGTTTTATTCACAAAATCTAAAAGGTTGCTATAAAGACAAACAAAGCATTACAAATTATTAAATCTCCCACCAAACCACCCTCTACAACAAAGTCAACAACATATTAATATATATATTTCTTGTGGTTGGTTTTAATTTGACCAATTATACATTTCTCCCTCCATATATATATATATATATATATATATATATATATAATTTTATATTCTAGCCTTTTACTGGGAAACGAGGTTCAAGTGGCCTCTTGTGTTGCCTCGGGGTCTGCAAACCAAACAACATTAACAATTTAACTTAATAATTACCACGAGGAGGAGGTTTTTTTTAGTATGATTTATTTTTTTTTATATTTTTAATATACTCCCCTTCAAGTGGTCAAAAAAAGGGTGGGAGAAGGAGAAATATTAGACCTCTCTCTCCCCCTTTTGGCAAGTAATTGCTGGTGGTCATTTACTTACTGAAAAGAAGAAAAAAAAATAATTAAATAACAAAAAAAAAAAACAAAAAAAAAACTGAAATTACTAAAATATTTTTTTTTTGAGTTCAATTAAATATTAATTATTATATTTGTAAATCAGTAAATTTTATATAGATGTAAGTAAATGCAAAAAATATAAATAAAAAAAAAATAAAAATAAAAAAGATATTAAAATATAAATCTCTATATACATATAAAGGAACCTATTTTATATATACCACATACCACATTTATTTATACTTATTTATCAAAAATTTAAAAAAAGGAGAGTTCATTTATTAAAAAAGTATTTTTATTTCTTTTAGAGATACTATGAATGGAAAAAATAATTAACATAATAATTATTAGAAGCAATATTTTATTGAGAATAACCAGTACTAAAAAAAAAATAATTTATGTATGATTTGAAGTTAAAATTATTATCAATTAAAATTTGAATAACAAAATTTTTAATTTGATGTTTGAATTGAAAATAAGAATTTAAGATAATAATAAATATTATGCTTTTTCTATTTATATATAACAATTTTCCGAGTATAAAATAAAAATTATTTTTCATAAATAAAACCAACGAAGGTTGTTAATTGGCTTCATTAACAGAGAAATTAAAATAAGATTTGTAAAAAAATGTATAAAAATTGTCTTTTTCAAGTACAAACAATTTTATATTATAAAAATAGTAAGGAATTTATTGAAAATCACTTATTGGTTAATTTATAGGTAATAATTGCCATTAAGTAAAAATATTTTAAATTTCATTATTATTTTTAATGATTTATTATTATAAATATCAGTTATTTCAAATAGTTTTATTTTAAAATCCTTGGTAATTCCATAATTGAATGGGCCTCGACTTACATTCTATATTATTTTAGTATTTATATACATATATAGGATATATATATCATTTTTTAATATATTTATATAATTATATTGTCCCCTAAATGAATCCTTAATAAAATACCTATTGTAAATGGATAATAATATTCTTTTCATATAATAATCAATTATATATGTTTTTAAAATGTTTGTTTGCATATTATATGTATGTATGAGAGAGAGAGAGAGAGAGAGAAAGGGGGTCCAACAACATTAGTTAATCCTCTTTTGCAATACGGTTTTTGTTTGATTGATAATAAATAATAAAACACTTGATAGGAAAAGGTGACTTTTTCCAATTTACAATACCAAATGTTTTGTAAACTTTTACTCATAATATATAAATATTTATTATATATGGCTACCTATTTAGTTAGGTATAATACAAATCGCTAATTGTGCATTTGCATAATCCATATTAAAAAAACTTTCATGGATTATTAATCAGAAATTATAATTATTTATTGACAAAAATAACAAAAAAATTCTTTGAATATATAGATTATTATTAGTATGCCAATATATATATTCAATAAAAATATACCGCAATGGAATTCAATTTAGTATGAAATATATTTTTTATTTATGATAATAATTTTTATATATTCACATTCTATTAAAATAAAATGATTGACAAACTTTTCTATCAGTATTTCTATTAAAAATATTTCCACACCACATTAAATATATATATAGTATAATATAAAAAAAAATAAAACTTGAATTAAAATGACTAATAATATTATATTATCAGGGTTTTTATTTTTAGTAATTAAACTAAATAATTAATAATTGAGCAATTAAGCTCAATTATTAATTACTTCTATAGTTTAAGTGAAAAATTTCCGACAATGAATATAAAATTAATACTTTGTAAACTGACACTTCTGGATTCCGGATATACACCAAAAGTTGATGAATTCATGCTACTGATGCAATAAGTAAATATACTAAATTTTATCAAAAGCCGTTGAGCCGTTCAAGCTGAACACGTTTATATGGACAGACGGACGGACGGACAGACAACATGCTAAAAATACTTTTTTGTGTTAACAAAATGAATGATTTGTGAAGATATATAAAAATCTTCACATGTGAAATTGGATGTGAAAACAATACCTTCCCTTCTTATCGTCGGTCGTTAAAAAATAGAAAACCAACTGATACCAGAGTATCATTCCTGCTATGTTACAATTATACTACTTATTTAAAATACTAATTGTTACAATTTTGTTTTATATATGTTGTAGGCAAATGACAATTTTAGGAAAATAGCATTTTTCCTAGACAAAAGCCATTTGGCTAAATCTTTGTTGCACAGTTTTATCTATTATTTCACTAGAAAAATAGCTCAGAAAATGTCAGACATTTATTGGACCGATGACAGATATCAAGACACACGACCAGTGTATTCGTCTGCCTATTTTCCATTTTGTTCTTAGTAAAAGTAGCAAACCTGGAAAATAAAGTGGGAGGGAAGAAACAGAAAAAATACCCAAATATTATTTATTTTCAAAATATTTTATTTTGACATTTACATTAATTTAGAACTCAAAACTATATTGACGCTGAAATTACATAAATCTACAATAAAGAACAAAAATTTTTTTGAATAATTTCGTAATTGGCTACTGTAATAGTTAAAGATAATTGTCCAAAAAAGATTTAGCCAAACGATTTTTGTCTAGGCAAATGCAACTTTCCTAGTTAAATTGAAATGAAATAATAGTTGAAGCTATTTGGCCAGGCAAATGTTATTTTTCTAAAATTTATCTTTTATCTACGGTATATATATATTTTCAGTTATTTATTAATCTTAAACTTATTTTCAAATTTATTAATTTCATTCTCATTGTTTCAATTTATCCATTTTTCACTATAATTAACACAATATAATTAATTTAAAAATAATTAATAATAATAGAAATAGTCATTTTGAAAATTCGAAATTTAATTTCTTTCAAAAAGTGTAAAGCAATCCGATTAGCTAATTTAACTAAAATGTAGTTAAAACTCCCAATTAAAATTTCGTTTCGTTTTTAAAAAGTGAATACAAAATTAATTTTTCATTTTGATATTATTAAAAGAAATTATAATAATTTTTTTATAAATAAATAAATTCATTATAATATTAAAAAAAAATGTGTATATATGGTATATTTAGATAATGATTTCAACTAAAAGACAATTAAAAGTTTTAATATAGATGAGAAGAGGCGGAGCATATTTATCCTCCACCTCTTTTTTCGCATCCTCTTATTAATAGGCATAAAATTAAATCGCTATTTTATAAAATAAATATTTTGTTTTTTAATTTTCGTTTTGTTTTTGTTTTTCATTTATCATTTGAACATCAAGTATACATTGATTTGATTAACTTTTTATTTAATGATTATAATCTAGTGGAGAAGTGTGGAGGACGGGGGTTGGAGGGAGTGGGAGTGTGGTCGCTGTTTTATCAATCCTTTATTTTCTATTATGCTCTGATTATAATGGATTATATTATATTATTAAATCTCGATCCTCCAGTCACATCTATCGCCCTTACTCCCACCCCTCCCACTTTCCCATTTTCCCTTTTTTTTCCTGACCAATAATCTCCAATAGATTGAAAAATACATCCGGATCGTGTTATTGTCAAATAAATGCATTTCAATTAACGCATCATGATGATTTTTTATGTATTTATAATCATATTAGGTGTCTTATTAATTACAATAGAAAATTTTTTTAATTAAATTGGAATGTCATAAATGCATTAATAATAATACGCATGCATTTTTTTAAATATAAATATATATCGTGGTGTGGGAGGGGAGAAAGGGAATGCGTAGCACTTTTCATCTACTTGATATAAATTGGAGAATCTATTAATCTGATTGTATGAATAAATCAGGGAGCATAAATTTATTGGCACTTGCACTCAATTAATGGTATTTATTTATTTATTTCCATCCACTTGCCCTTCTTCCCCAACGATAAATTTATTTTAAGTTATTAAAATAATATATACATATATATTCAATTTTTTTAATATAGAAAATTTACATTTTACAATAAATTGATTATCAAGAAATAAATATAGTAAAATTAAGTAATAAGTAAATTTTTTTTTTAAAATATCATACATATTTGTATTAACACACTCTGAGCGGGGCGGGTATTTGTACCCGTTGCGGGGACTGCCACTTATAAGCGGGGCGGGTATTTATACCCGTTGACACTTATATGAGGGATATATATTAGTTATCGTTTAAAATAAGTAATTTTAAGTGACACAAGGGAAAATATATATTATCACACTATGAGCGGCTAGCGTCCGCCCCGCTTATAAGTGGCAGTTCCAGCAACGGGTACAAATACCCGCCCCGCTCATAGTGTGTTAACTTTCCCTATAAAAAATGATAAATAATGTACACTATGTAATTAAGTATTATTAATTTTAAATTTTTAAATTAACCACACTCTTTTTATATAAAATAAATAAATTACTTGATTAATTAAAATATTATTAAAATATTGACACTAAGACATTTCTGCCGATTGCAATTTCTTATTATATTTCTTTCACTTATTCTTTCATTGTCACTGCGTACAGATCACTATTATATATCCTAGGATTCCATTCATTGGGAATGGATTCATTTTTTAATTTGTTTGAACATTCAATGTGAATGATTCAATTGCAATCTGT
This sequence comes from Labia minor, assembly GCA_963082975.1. Classification (NCBI taxonomy): domain Eukaryota; kingdom Metazoa; phylum Arthropoda; class Insecta; order Dermaptera; family Spongiphoridae; genus Labia; species Labia minor. The sequence continues at coordinate 62,994,492 of OY720346.1, read as the reverse complement.
TTTCTTTTATTGTAAAAGAGTTTCTTTGGATAACTTTCGATATCTTTCAAGATTGATTGCATTGAAGATTAATTTAGTGTTTTAAATATATATTAATAATATTTTTACTATCTCGCCAGGGATTTTGATGTCTTTATACGTTTTGAAGGACCCATCAACCTTTGAGAAATGTAGTTCATTTGGAATAGAGTCATTACCTACCACGTTTTCATTTTTTCTCATCTAAACTGACCGTAAAAATAAAGCTATATGTTCGAGAGTTTTTAACATGATTAAAAATTGTATAGAATTTCAGCTGAAAGTACCAGAATTAATTTTTTAACACATTGACTGTAAATCAGGTGAGGTGGTGAAATCAACAAAGAACCAAACACGCGCTGGTTTAATAAATATTATTTATTAATTTTAATTAATAATTTATAATTAATTTAATTTAAATATAATATAATATATGTTAATTAATGCAATTCAAAAGTTCGAAATAGTTTAGTGGAAACTCTTCAGTTTCTTGAATATATATATTTTGAGAATTTATTTATTTAATTAAGGCTTATCTCAAGAGAGCTTATCTCTTGAGATCGTTTTAACAGATCAAATACGATTCTGTATAAATTTACTGTTAGTATATAAAAAAATCACTTATTTATTTTTTATTTACTGTATTAATATTATATTTCAGAAATTCTTAAAAAAGAACTGATTGATTATTTCTACAATAAAAACAGAACTTAATTAATTGGTTTTCCTAATTCAAATATATTTTTTAATTAAGTATTGTAAATATAAAATTCTTATACTTGGAATTTTTTACCTAAACAAAAAAGATAACATTTTTCCTTTAAATTTTCAATTGTATTACATTTGAATTTTTAAATCATAAAAATAATGTATTATAAAAAAATTATATTTTATTTTTATGCTTTTCCATTTTTTAAACATCTCTTTGTAATTACTAACAAAATTCAGTGATATTTAACGATATAAATCTTTTAAAATATTATTTTAATACAATTAATTATTTTTCAAGTAACAATTTATATAATTATTTGTTAAGACTAAAAAGGCGACCGTTTTTGAATAAAACAAATTGTTATTTGTCTATAAGAAAATTTATATCTTTTTCTTTTATTTTTTACACACACAGTTGATATTACATATTCTTATTCCTGAATCGAACCACTATCGCATCTTCTACCTCGAATAACTCGATTTTACACATGGTCCAAAGAATATAACTAATATTAGGTATCCTTCAGGAGTAATTACTTGGCTTTACTTTAAAGTTTGTATTTTCGCCTGAACAATATTTTTTTAATTAAATCTCTCTAAGAAATGTTTCTATTTTATTGTTTCAGGTAGCAAAAGAGCTCGAATCTGCGTAGACGACCTGGAGGACGATGCTGAGGAACCGGAACCGGAAGTTTCCGACTCAGCCTCCCCGCCACCGGGTGGAGTGTCTTCCCTGGCTGCAGTTGCCTCCAATAGCTCACCCAGTCTCAGTCCTAGAGCCACATCGGCTACCCCACCACCTCCTCAAGCACCGCCTCCTCCACCCACCATTCCACCACCTCCACATGTCACTTCAACGCCCAGTCCAAGTCCACCCCCATCCGACGATCCAGCAGCACCTGAAAACCTCTCATTGCCTAAAAAAGATACCATCTCGCCACCTCCACCACCACCACCCCCATATCATCAGTTGCTCTATCAGCCAGCCGCCTATCCACAATACCCTTATCAATATCAGGTGAGAATCTCTTTCCCACATAACTCTCTCTTATTTTTTTTTTTTTTTTTTTTTTTGGTTTATTAATTATGATTCATTTAATTTTACAGCCTGCAACGCCTCAACAACGGTCGCCAATTGACGTCCTTCTCACTGCCTTTCCTGGACGTCGCCGAGGCGATGTAGAGGCAGCCCTTGCCAGGGCCAAAGGCGACGTACTCCACGCCATTGAGCTCCTGGTGAGTTCACCAAGTGAGCCGTCCTCGCCGGTGCCTAAATCCGCTTTTGCACCGCCTGCTGGCGCCAATCATAATCCATGTTGGGTGAGTTATCCTTTTTTTTTCCTTTTTTTATCTCTCCCCCCCTCATCTCTCTCAAGAATCCCCATTCTTTAATCAAATTTACAAAATAATCAACATAAATTGTTTATTTTTTTTCTAGCCGCAACGTTATTCACCTCACCGTCGTTTTTTGGCAGCCCCATATGCGGGCACCGGTTATTTGCCAACAGTGATTCGGCCGCCAATGGATTATCCAGGTCTTCCTGGACCACCACATCCCGACCTCTATAAACCTACCGCTTCTTCACCGGGTTCAGCCACCGGCTCTGATAAAACCTCTTATTCAGAATGAACTTATGGCCTGTGGGCAAATCAATATACTTACATTTAAAATTTAAAAAAAAAAACAAGAATCAAAAAAAACATTTGATATTAATGATGAGATGATTTTCATTCTATTCTATTTTTTCACAATTTCTATTTAATGAATATATAAAACAATTATTTATAAAAATTAGGACTGGACATTCTGGATATTATAGTTTTATTATATATTTATTATATATATTATTTTGTGAGATAAAATAATATTAAAAGATATACTACTTCTAAACGAAAGATTTAATTTTTTAAAAACCTTATCGAGAAAAATTAAATTTTTTTTAGATGATTTTAATGCTATTTAAATATCAAGGAATCAAATTTGGCTGAACATAGCTTAATATAAGAATGAGAACAAATAAATTTAAAAATGAATAAACTAATGACTATTTCAATCTTATTTTACATCAAAGTGATATATATAAAATATAATAAATTTGACCAGAAATATTCTTCCAGATTTAGAAGATACATACTCAAATTGAATTTTAATACAAATCAGAGTTAGATGATTATATGACATCAATTATTTAAAAATGAACAAAATTTCAAATTTATATACCTGAAATCCATTAACAAAAATTGTTTAATTCTAAACGAACAAATCGAGTTTATAAAAACGGGTGAGTGTATTAAAATATGCAAAAACTTATTTAAACATATTTATATTTCATATTTTTCTTATTTTAATATCATTTAATGATAATTTATCAAGTTCCTAGTGATTTAGGAAAGACGCCTAAATACTATACATATTTATTATACATATATTTACTAGCCGTTCCCGGCATCATATGCTGCCGACGGCATAAAACTCTTCTTAGAGGGACAGGCGGCTTCTAACCGCACGAGATTGATTAATAATAATAATTTATAAGAAATTTTGTTTCAAATTCTTTAAAAACAACACAATGTTTAAATATAAAATTATTAACTTTATTCGTCGTATTTTTTTATTTGACACTTATTTAATTTAACAGAACAAAATTTTTAAAAAAATGAAGTTAGTTACAAATTAAATTAATTTGAACAATTTGTTTGTAACTAACTTCATAATGTTAAAGACATCACATACATACATACGACGGAAATTATATATATATATATATAGATTGCAGTGACAACGTTTCATCATTAATATCAATAAATGGGGGTATTGTTTATCTTCTTCTAAAACGGACAATGTTTTCATTTTCCTATCTCCATCTTATTCCTAGTAAGAGAATATTAATATTTGAAAATAAGGGCTAAATGTTCCTTATTAATAAACACGAATCCCTCCTTTACCCCCTCCGACACAGCTGGTTACACGAATAAAAAATCAACCAGATTCATGATCTCTTTTTTGTATTTCGAATCCGCCTACTCCTCTTCTCCTTCTCTCCTCTACTTTCTATATTCCTCACCTAAGAGGAAAATTGTATTATATAAATCTTAAACCTATAATAAAATCATATCACTAACAACAAACAAACAAACAAACAAAAGCATTTAATGTTGTATAAAATAAATTAAAACTTAAATTTAAAAAAGAAACTACAGAACAAAAAGGTGTTGTAAATATTAGAAATATATGAATATATTATAAATATATATATATTATATATAGATAAAGGAAATAAAAAGATTATATATATTATAAATATATTATTAATTAATAAAAAAACGAAACAAAACATTATATATATACATATGAACAAATTTTTAGATTATATTATTATTACCATATTATTATTATTATTATTATTATTATTAAGAGGCCTGTGTATTGTAGAAATCAATTTTTAGAAGTTATAAATAATAATAAAAAAAAAACAATTTTAGAAAATTTCAAATTTATTTTTATTTTTATTTTTCTTTCCTCTTCCTCACTTCCTATCATCAATTAATTTTTTTACAAAAATATTTTAATATAAATCTTTTCTAATAATAATCAAATAATTTAGATGATTAATTAGAAGGTATAAAAATACCGTTTATCGATTTATTTTGTCTAGAATTTTTAAATTTTTATATAAGTTGTAATAATGGATTGTTTAAAAAAAATGTGCTTTCATAAAATTTTGTTTTAATTATTTTAAATATTTATATACTTAATGATAGATAATAATAAAAATATTAAATCTTAAAATTACATTATTAAATTAAAAAAAAAAAATAAAAAATAAAATAACTCATAAACCAAACATTGATAATTAACATATTAACGTAATATTTCACTTTGTTTATTAAAATTAATTTTTAAATATGAAAACACACAAGAAGAAATAATTGTATAATTTATTATTAAAACAAAGAAATATTTAAGTATTTTGTTTTACTATATCGCCAGAGATAGTATAGTGATCACGAAAATTTTCGATGTCGAGATTTTGATGTTTTTATACGTTTTGAAGGTTCCTGAATCATTTTGACTAAGGTTGAGAGGTCAACCGGAAGAGGGTCATTACCTACAACGCTTTGATTTTTTTTTTCCTCTAAAGTGACCGTAAAAATAAAGATATATGCTTGATAATTTTTCGCATAATTAAAAATTGTATAAAACTGCTATATATAGAATTTCAGCTTGATTGAATAGCTAAAAGTACCAGAATTAATTTTTTAACACTGTAAATCACGCGCCAGCACGTGACGAGATGCCATCAACAAAGAGCCAAACACGCGCTGGTTTAATAAATATTATTTATTAATTTTAATTTATAATTAATTAAATTTAATTTAAATATAATATATTATGTTATTTAATCCAATTCAAATTGCGAGATAGTCGAGTGGAGACACTCCAGCTTATTTTATTTATTTATTAACTGATTCATATATTGTCAGTAAAAACAGTAAATAATTTGTAAAATAAAATTTAATCTCTAATATTTCTTTATAAACATTATTTAAGCTTCCATTTTTCATCTACCATTAAAAAAAGACAACTAATATATTAAATAAGCCTTGGTTGAATATATTAAAAAAAAAATATCTTGTTACTTGAATGGGGTTGGCTTGAAGGGCTTTATTTGATTGGCTACCACCGTTTGCGGTGAGGCGGGGGCAACGTTTCTTTTTCCCCATCCACCTGGAATACTTACCAGTTGAGGGACAGTGGGGAGAATGGAGAGGGTTATTGTTCCCATTCATTTGAAACGCACGAGAGTTGGAGACCGGGAGAGAGAATGGGATGAGAGTGACATACATACGTACCTACATATGGACTTAGAGAGGTAGAAGGGGCGAGTTGATAGGACGGTTGCCCTTTAGGGCAAACAATAAATAAAAAAAACGATATGAAGAATTAAATGAATCGAGAAGGGAAGAAAAGTGGGAGGGGAGGGAGGGGGTCAGAGAAATATGTCTGAATCAAATTGGGATAAGTCGTAGCACGTGACCTCAATCCTGGAGGTATAAAGGTCCTTATACACAGACCCTTATGAAGTGCACTCGTTATGGTAAAAGATAAGACATCTATTATATACTATAACTACACAAATTTCTATTTAAAATTTCATCACCTGAGATTTTGATTTTTATAATTTTATATTATATTTAGAAATGGATTACTATTTTGAATGATTTTTTTTTTAATCTGATATTAAATCAATATCATATTTGATCTTATTATACTAACAAAGATTGTATATAAATGTATATATATATTTGTCTTTTTGAAATATTAAACCGCTCCAAGGATTTTTTGAAATTCACACCATAGTTAATATTTATAAAGAAAAATCTATCTGTATTAGTTTCAGCCTCGAGAAAAATCATATTTGTTTAAAATAGTAAATTTAATTTAGCAAGCAACTACGTCAGACAGTGCTTCCTTAAATACAAAATATTATAAATATAAATTAAATTAAAAATATTTATTTTAATAATATTTTGTAATCACTTTACGAAATATATTTTGTTATATCCACAGGCCATACTTTTGTCTTTCAGTGCATTAATAGTTACGTGTAAGGGCTGTGTGTTATATGACTATTGTTTTTTAATTTATGTTCTTTTAAATTTAAAATATTTGAGCGGCGACTCGGTGAACCAGGTATTAATATTATCAGCCAAACCCGATAATAAGGAATAATTTTTTTTAATGACCGAGTGGCGGCTCGGTGAACCAGGAACTAAATACTGAAATAATCTTAGCGAGAAAGCCATTATTATAAAATATTTCTATTCAGTTTCAATAAAAAATTGTAAACAAGAATTCTAACAAATAATTCATAATGAATACAAGAGTATATGAAGGTTGCTTTTGTTTGCAAAAATTGATAAATATTTTTGAAGATATATTTTCCAGTTCCAGAAAATAATTCTAGAAATGAAAGGGGGAAGAAGGAATTATACTTCAAAATAAAAGGACGATAGAGAAACTATGAGGGTAGAGGCGCTCATTTTGGAGGATTAAACATCAAATCATGTTCTAGTACTATATTGTTCTTTTGAGTTTGTTTTTGTTAAAAATATATTAATGATGATTCTTTAATGAATGGATCCATAAAATCAAATGGGGATTTATATTTATATCTACTTGAAGGGTCTTTTAAAGGGTTAGTTTAGGGGTGTTGTCTTTCCAAGTCATTAAAACGTCATAAAGAAGTGATTTTTGACTATTAGGATGAGAGCAATTAAAAAAAAAACAGCCGCCAATGTTACTCGAGTGGTTACAATAATTTCCACAGAATGTTTTCTGTATCCTGGAGGGTGGGAAGAAGAGGGGGAGGGTTGAACTCAAGTCTAGAGCTCTTGATATTGTATCCACTTGATGTCAATAAGGGCGATTGCCATGGCCTGACTCACCGATACAATTGAAACAAAAGATTGGGTTTATTATAGGTGCAAGTGCCCCTTTGCGTGTTGGGTTACCAAGACAAGGCGAACAAAACAAAAATGACAACAAACAACAACAACAACTAAAAACAAATGGAGATCATCAAATACATTGAAAGGTATCTTTTTTCTTTTTATTCAATCGAAGGTGGAAACAGTAAAAGATCAGTTAAAGGAGAAAAATGGGTGTTGAAAGAAGCTGTAGGAAAGGATGGGGAGGCATACTGCAAGAAAAGAAAATGAAAAAACTTTATAAAACCTTATCAAGTTTCACTTCAGAAAAAAAAATTTCATTAACAATCCAAGTAAAGAATTTCAAAAAAAAAAAATTCACATTCAAATATTTTACGGACTAAATTTAAGAGACCTCGAAAATGATATAAAACGATTTATTTTCAGATGAGTGACTATTAACCTCAAAGACTACTATAATATTCATAATAATCAACATAAAATAAAATTGAAGTATACTGTTTTAATATGGTTCATGAATCATATATATAATGACAAAAATTTAAAGTACAAGCCCCTTAAGAAAGTTTATTATTATAGTCTTATATTTAGATGAAAAATTATAAAAAAAAATATTTAAAATAATTATTAAGTTAAAAGAATATATGTAATTTTTTAAAGAATTTATTGCTATCTACTATTTGAATATAGTATTTTCACTTAAAAGAAATAATATGAGAAACTCTAAGATTTTTATATACATTTTCTCATTAAATTATTTCATTCTGAGTTATTCTTATTAACTGTTATTATTACTTATTAACTCAATAAATTAATCAATTAAAGAAACGTAATCATAATATAAAAATATTTTAACGTTTTTAAAATCTATAAATTATTATTTTAAAGGATTAAATAAATAATAAGAATAAGAAAACTCAGCGTGTAATAAATAAAGTAGAAACAATCGGAAAGGCTTAATAATCTCTATGTATAATATCCTCATAAAGTTCCAAACATTGTTGACAAATTAATTCCTCTATAATAAGAAATTTTACTACATCCTACATATTCACCAGATATTATTCTTTTTCATAATAATAAATTATTTTTAATAGAAAAAAAATATAATAACCAAAATAATATTATAAAAGATTTGAATTGTTTATTAACTCTAAAAATCAAGATATTTGTAAAAAGTAGATATTAATTTCACTGTAAAAAAATTAACTATTATCCAAAATATTTCCATAAATATATATCCAAATTAATTTTAATTTTATAAAAATTGATTATTTTTTAATCGTCTAATTTGCTTATTCCTCTTGTAAGATTATGGATTATTTTCTATTATTATTCTCCTTATTACTTATATCATTATAATACCCCTTGTTTGTATAAATATTAAATACTTTCAATTGAGTTAGATTTATTAACCCCATTGTTTTACCTTATTATAAGAATAACATAAAAACATACATAGATTAGTTTATATATTTATTTTTGAAATATTTTAATAATCATTTTTAATTAATTAATTTTAAATATGATTAATTAAAAAGATAAACTTAAAAAAAATCAATTTTTTTTTAATAGAAAAATAATATTAAATACATTTAAAATTTTAATTATAATTTTTTTTTTTATTACAATATTTAATTAAATATAAAAAAATTAATAATATTTGACTTGTGCGTCTTATATTCATTAAAACACAATGTAAGTGAAAAATGAAAAGAGCTTTATTTATAAACTGAATACTGATTTCTATTTGAATTTTTGTTTTTTTTTTTTGTTCATTTCATTATACACTTTTAACAAAGAAAATGATATCATGAAAGAGCAAGCAACTTTGATCAAAATATTTATTAAACTTTACAAAATAAGGAATGTACGAAGAAAAGACTTCACAAAATAAGGATAAAATTACATCCTATCTACTACTATATTACTTGAGGATAAAATGGGAAACGGAAAGAGAAATGGGGAGTGGAGGTGGAGAACGAGAGAGAGTAGGGTAGTATGTGAGGGTTGGGGTTTAAACTGAAGAAAGAGGTGGAACGAAGCCTCCTTGCCTGATGACTTTTCTCTCTTTTATTTTTATTACTTGAGATCAAATGGATTAAGAATTGCCATTTTTGGGTCTTTTTCACGGATCAAGAATTCTTTTGTAATTTTAGACTCCTAAAGAAACTGATGATTTCATTTCAATGAGTTTATTTTATTATGTCTACAATGAATTTAATTTTATTTTCTAATGATAGGTCATCAGCATTAGCAACGAACTACAATATTGAAAGTATTTAGACGTCTTAATAACTTGTTTTAGGTCCTACCCCTGCCCTAATTATTATTATTATTATTATTTGCTTGATAGACCCTGAGGACCAGGAAGAGCTTTTTAAAGATAAATTATTAATTATTGAATTTCTCTAGGTGTGGTAGACTGTCGTGCTAACCACTAAACCACTGAAGCGTCATACCCTTCCCTAATATGTATCAAATAAATTGTATATATTTAGAAATCGGGACTTATACACTTTGCTTTTGCCAAAATAGGATTAATAAAGATTTAAAAAAGAATATAATTAGATTTTTTGATTAGATATTTTAATTATTTTATTTTATATCTATATATAAATATAAAATAATATTTGACAGAAGGGAATATGACAATAATAAGTCGAATAGAAGGAAGAGAGAGAGATGGATATAAGAAGGAGAAGGTGTGTTTGCGCAGGATGAAGATGATAGTAGGAGATGGTTGGTTGGCTGGAGGTGAAGGGATAGGAAGTATAGGTTTGGAACTCAGTTTGTTTATATCACTTCTTGGCGTGTGTCATAAATATAGAAATTATGGCGATAGGAGACAATAGTGCAATTTCATTCTGTGAGTGGAGACAATAAACAGCGAGCGGCGGTAGCAGAGCACATTTGATTTCTTGTAACCGGTACCATTGTACTCTACCGTTTGTGCTTTGTAATTTGTATAATGGCCTACGGTGGGCTTTGTTCACGCCTAAACGGATAATAAGAGGCCTTGGCGAGGGTGGGCTTAGGGTGGAGTATGGAGAGTGGGGACAAATGGATAATGCCAGAAAGACGGGTAGGCCACCACCAATCATTGCATTGATTTATCAACCATGTTCATCAGTGGATGAGTGGGGGTTACTGGTCACAAAGAAGGTGGGGATAAAATGAAGAAGCAGTCCAAAAACAGAATAGAACAATAATAATCTAATTTTGTTGTATTTAATATAAAATCTTTTTGTTTATAACCATAAGTTATATTAAACTTGATTAATGAATTAAATTATTTATTCTATATATTTATATTATTTATTCTATTATACATGTTTTTTATATTCCACTAATTACTATATATATATATATATATACTTTAAAATATTTTTATACAATTTTATTTATTTATTTTTTTTATATTAAATTACTTAATTAAATTAGACAATCGATGAACGATAGTTTCAAATTAATTAATTTAATTTGTTTATCTTTGTTATGATGTTGATCCATATTAATAATATTTTTGCAATTGAGTATATAAAACTGAAAAATTAAAATGGAACTTAAAAGAGATTAAAATAAAAAAATATTATTAAAATTATTAAAATAAAAATAGTCTTTATTTTGAGATTTGAATACCTTTAAAAATGAGCTGTGGCCATGCACAGAACCGACCGACGATTTATATATATATGTTAGTATAAAAAAAATATATTTAAAACTTGAATTAAAATGACTAAATTATATAATCTTGGTTTTTATTTTTAGTTTAATTACTCAATTATTAATTACTACTATATTTTAAGTGAAAAACTTCCGACAATGAATATAAAATTAGTACTTTGTAAACTATCACTTCCGGTTTGTAAATATACCAAATTTTATCAAAATACGTTGAGCCGTTCAAGCTGTACACATCTATACGGACGGACAGACGGACAGACATTATGCTAAAAATCCTTTTATGTGTTAACAAAATGCATGAATGGTGGAGATATGAAATTTGATGTGAAAACAATATCTTCCCTTCCTATCGTCGGTAGGAAAAAATTAAAAGTAACAATTTTTCAAATGAGGTACAATAATATTAAAGGATTGCTATAACTATTTAGAATAAATAATTTTCAACTATTATTATAATTTTAACATTAAAAAATAATAATAAAGTCTTCTTAACATACTATGAGCGGGGCGGGTATTTGTACCCGTTGCGGGGACTGCCACTTATAAGCGGGGCGGGTATTTATACCCGTTGCCACTTATATGAGGGATATATATTAGTTATCATTTAAAATAAGTAATTTTAAGTGGCACAAGGGAAAATATATATTATATAAGTGGCAACGGGTATAAATACCCGCCCCGCTCATAGTGTGTTAATAAATGTTAATCTGAATAGCTTACTAAAATAAAAATTGACAAAGTAAAACACTCAATTAAAAATCTATTCTCTCTTCTGTCCCTTTCCTCCTTCCCTCATCACATGTCGTTAATATAATATATGTATACAAATGATTATAATTTTGTTTTAAATATCCTTGTGGGAAGTGGACTCTGAAAGATAATGGAAGAGAAGGAGTAAAAGTGTGTGGGGGATGATAGCATTTCCACTCATCCTCATTCCCTTTTCTCCCCCCACTATCTCTCCGCCCTTCATTTCAATACCAGGATGATGTTGTCGTCGTCGTCGTCGTATTGTCCAAGTGCAAATCCGATTGCATGCAAATGCTTTTCGAAAACAGCTTTAGAGAATAGACAGAATCGTGGCACCACCACCACCCTCTCCCCTTTTAGTACGCCTCTCCCTCACTCTCCCTTTTCGGGTGGTTCTTCCTTGCCTATTCGGTACCCACCACCCATTCCATACCTCTCTCACTCTCTCCCTCCCAATTCCATCCCACGAAACGGCATGTCAACACCAAATGTGTGGCAAAATTGAAATTTTGCAATTTACAATTTTAACTCTTGTTGTTGTTCAGTCGAATAGAAAATGAGTTTGCGATTTTAATTGTGTTTCGATATGTAGTTGGGCTCTGTTATTCACGCCCTGCCCACTCTTGTTATATCTATATACGTGTATATATTATACATAGAATATAAGGTAATATAAACAGTAGAGTACACTTGTTAACATATAAATGGGTGAATAAAATTGTTTTTAATTAACCGCTATTATATGATTCTCTGCACCTTTATTTAGATGCCAGCACAAATACAAACAAAAATCATTTACAACGCGGAAGAAGAAGAAGAAGAAGAAGAAAATGTAGTAAAAGAAGCTTTCATTAATATATAATCTTAACAAGGGAAAGAGGAAGAATTTTATATACTAAACAAATAAGTGAAATTGTAAATTACTAAAAACTACCTGTGGGAAAATATGTATAATTATTAATTAATTTAGAATAAATGTTTGAATGACTGAAATGACATAAGCATCATTTAATTATCATTTTTAAATATGTATAATAGATATAGAAAACATATGGCGAAAAATATAATGGGAATCGCCCGCTTGGAAGACCTCGGACGCGGTGGATGGACAATGTAGGAATGGACGTGAGAGAGATTGGAGAGGGTTGGAGTTGGATGGTTGTGTCTCATGATAAGGACACTTGTAGAAATGTAGTTAAGAACTTTCGAGTTCCGTTGTGCCACAGAGATAGATAGATAGATATAGAAAACATAGAAAATTTAAATTTAGCTTATTGAGGGTAGTCAATCGGTGATCCAAGTTATGTAAAGCGTTCAAGGAACTTTTTCTTTCTTTCCACCCTTATGATGGCACAGGTGTTGTTTCCTGAGAAAACTTGTTAAATATATAAAAAGATGTTATTTCAAATAATTTTATGAGAAAAACAAATTTAGTAGAAAATTTAAATTTAACTCAAAGAAGGTAGGCAATTAGTGATACATGTTATGTAAAGTGTTCAAGGGACTTTTTCCCTCTTTCCACCCTTATGATGGCAATGGTGGTGTTTCCTGAAATAACTTAAATAATCTTATGAAAAAAACAAATTTAGAAATTTTGGATTATAGTGATCTTGAAACCATCATTTACTTATTTAAACAGATTTTCACAAATCTACAAATTATATTTAATATTAAATTATTAACACTGGATTTAATATAAAGTACCTGCCGCTCGGTACTTTATTAAAAATTTTCCTCATGAACTATGAATATATTTAAGATTAAAAATATTATTAAAAAAAAATAGTCGTAAAACATACAGCCCTTAAACCTACGTATTAATCCACCGAAAGACAGAAAAGTATGGCATGTGGATATAACATAATATAAATTTCGTAATTTGATTACAAAATATTAGTAAAATAAATATTTTTAATTTTATTTTATTTATAATATTTTGTATTTAAGGAAGCACTGTCTGACGTAGTTGCTTGCTAAATTAAATTTACCATTTTAAATTACTATTTTAAACAAAGATGATTTTTCCTGAGGCTGAAACCAATCCAGATCGATTTTTCTTTATAAAAATTATCTATGGTGTGAATTTCAAAAAAAAATCCTTAGAGCGGTTTAATATTTCAAAAATACAAATATATATATATATATATATATACAATTTTCGCTAGTATAATAAGATAAGATATATAATTTGTTCAATTGTTATTTTATATAGTTGCATTGTTAAGGATAATAATAGATTAATAATTATTTGAAAAGATTAATTAATTTAACGATTAATCGTTATTTTTTCTGATTATAAAGGATGGTAGTGTTTTATTAATCGGTTTGTGCATTGAGTGTGAAAAGCCAATATCCCAACGTCACACAATTATTGTGTTAATCAGTGAGGAAAGGGTAAAGGCAAAGCCTTTGCATTCGCATCTCTCAATTATCAGCCTCAATCCATTCATTTGCATTCATAGACAACAGATAATATTCTAATGGAAATTATGGACCGCTTTTCTTTCCATTTACTTAGAATCTTTCTTTATTATAAATGTTAATTATACATTGCTTGATTATCACATTGATTAGTTCCACCCCCTCACCCCCACCCCCGAATAACCAAACGATTTAAGATCCATCCAGGTGGTGTGTGTGATGTTATAGAAATGAATTCCGATTAGATCGCCGGTGGTCTTCGGCGGCAATTCAAGTCAAGTTCACTGTTCATCCCCCCCTCTCCCACCTCGTCGTTGGGCAAATACGCCCACACCCACCCGCCATTGACTTTTTTGTTACCCTCCATGAAAGGTTAATGGTTGGACAAATAGGGACCGGTAACCCGACACCCGGCAGCGCATTTTTCAACAGTTCCAAAAAATAATAAACTGGACTGTGTGCGGGCATTCGTCTCTTTTTCTTTTACTAAACGTTATTTATTCACATAATATTAGTTCCAAATGGTTCGAAGTCTCCTTCCACCTTCTTTCCCCTCTGTCCTATGTCACCATCACTCCAACCCCGTTCCATGTTCCGCCTCCTGTTACCTTCCATGTCTACCTTTCGTTTCGGTGTCTTAAGTTTTTTAATTAAACAAACCGAGGAAGAATCTTCTTCTGTTAAATGTAAATAAAAAAAATTAAAAAAAAAATAATAAAAAATAATACTCACTTAAATCAATTCGTTTGAATAAAAAAAAATCTTTGTCAGCCGGAAAATTATTTCTTGCAAGATTTTGTTCAAGTAATCTATCTAATTAATTTAAGATACGAAGGGTTAATATTATTTTATATAAGTATTTATTTTTATATCTTTTATTTATATTTTAGATAGTTATAAAGATGGAAAAGCAGCATTAAATTAAAATATAAATTTTTATAATAATTAAAAAAATTAAAAATAATAACATTTTGTTTTTTTCTTAATAAAATTTAAAATAATAATTTAATTTATTAAAAGATTTATTAGTATAAAAATTAATAGATTATTTTTACTTTTTAACAAAGGTGCTAGGAAGGGAGGTATTGTTTTCACAACAAATTTTA
Source organism: Labia minor (assembly GCA_963082975.1). NCBI lineage: Eukaryota > Metazoa > Arthropoda > Insecta > Dermaptera > Spongiphoridae > Labia > Labia minor. Next base: position 62,979,346 of record OY720346.1, on the reverse strand, counting down.
CATGTGGAGATTTTTACATATCTCCACCTCCATCATGCATTTTGTTAACAGAAAAAAGGATTTTGATGTCTGTTCGACTGTTTGTCTGTCCATTGTGTATCCGTATACAGTTTGAACGGTTCAACGGATTTTGATAAAATTTGGTATATTTACTTAATGCATCAGTACCATGTATTCGTCAACTTTTGCTGTATATTCGCAAACCGGAAGTGAAAGTTTACAAAATATTAATTTTATATTCATTGTCGGAAATCTTTCACTTAAAATATAGTAGTAATTAATAATTGAGTAATTAAACTAAAAATAAAAACCAAGATTATATAATTTAGTCATTTAATTCAAATTTTAAATATATTTTTTTATACTATATATATATATATATGAATCGTCGGCCTGGCCACAGCTCATTTTTTTATAGGTATTCAAATATCAAAATAAGAACTATTTTTATTATAATAATTTATAGATGTGTACATCAGGTACGGCTCAACGGATTTTGATAAAATTTGGTATATCTACTTAATGCATCAGTATGATGAATTGATCAACTTTTGGTGTATATCCGGAAACGGGAAGTGGTAGTTTACAAAGTAATTAATTAATTTTATATTCATTGTTGGAAATTTTTCACTTAAAATTTAGTAATAATTAATAATTTAGCAATTAAACTAAAAATAAAAAATAAGATAATATAATTTAATCATTTTAATTCAAGTTTTAAAAATATTTTTTACCGACCGACGATAGTAAGGGAGGTATTGTTTTCACACCAAATTTCACATGTGGAGATTTTTACATATCTCCACGAATCATGCATTTTCTTAACAGAAAAAAGTATTTTTAGCATGATGTCTGTCCGTCCGTATAGATGTGTACAGCCTGAACGGCTCAACGGATTTTGATGAAAATTGGTATATTTACTTAATGCATCAGTGGGATGAATTGATCAACTTTTGGTGCAAATCCGGAAACCGGAAGTGGTAGTATTAGCGATCGACGATAGGAAGGGAAGGGTTATTTTCACACCAAATTTCACATGAGGAGATTTTTTTATATATCACCACGAATCATGCACTTTGTATTGGTTTTATCCTCGAGAAAAATCATATTTATTAGTTTTTTCTTGATTTAAAATTATATGACGTCATCCAGTCATTCACAGCCTGGTCTTGCATATATTTTATAAATAAAATAAAATTAAAAATGTTTATATTTATTATTTATGTATCCATATATGTTTTTTATTACATTAATAGATATATTAAATTATTTGAAATTGTTTCTGTAGCTGGAAATTAATTTACTTCAAACCGTCGGTCGGTTCGGACCTGGCCACAGGTCAACTTATTTTTTTGATACTTTATATAAATATACCTATATATAATGTTGTTTGGAAATTAATTTATTTCAAATCGTCGGTCGGAGCTTTGTCTGTCCACAGTTCATTTTTAATAGTTAATTTTGTGTTTAATTAAAATGTTTTTTTTAATATTATATTTTATTATAAATTAAAAAGTATAATAATATAAAAATATATAAATGATACTATTATGATATAATTAGCAATGAAAATAATTTTTTTGAAAAATCTAAGAAATATATAAGTATTTCTTTATTAAATCAATCAATTTTTAGAAAGTAAAAAATAAAAATTTACTAATTTAATTCTTTCCTTTAAAATTTAGTGAAAAATTGAATTCTAACTCTTCGATCCTTAACCATTCTCTTTCGATCTCTTTCTGGTATATTTCTTTCGATTGACACCCTATATTTTTGTTCACTAAGCAATCCACAAAAGCAACCCAGTTCGAATTTAGTTTATTTCCAACACTCAAGGATAGAGTCTCGCAACTCTCGAAAGCAAAACCCACTCACTCCCTCCTCCCATTCCCCATCTTCTCGAATCTCCTCCACCCACTGAAAATCAATATATATTCCATGTTCGGATATTGTAAGAGGCGCCAAGCCACTTGAGACCAAGATTAACAGTGCTGCCTCTGACATGAACCTCTAGCCCAGAGAGAGAGAGAGAGAGAAAGAAAAAAAAATTTAAAAGAAAATGTAATGTGAAGAAGATATCCTCTGTGTAGATGGTGAAGTAAAAAAAAATCACGAATAAGAAATGGAAGAAGATGATGGAATAGAATCCATTTCAATTCTTAATTAATATAATATAATGTCAATAAATTGTATTGTATAAAAAAATAAAAAAAAAATTACTATTTAAATTATATTAATTAAATTATTTCTCTCCTTTTATCAAATATATTAACTCTGAGTTATTTCTAATTTTTTATTTAAAAGTAAGAATGTTTTTAAATTAACATTTCAATTTATATAGACAATTTAGAGCAAAATATTTCTAAAGGTCTGTATTTTATTTCTATCACTTGCAGAGCATTTTACTCTTTTAGTTTTCGAGATACGTAGCAGGTCAATAAGTCCGTGACTTTTTGAATGAAACGCAGGTTTTTGAATAAAAAATTATTTTATTTTTCAACGTAGTTTTTTTTGAGCTTTACGTACTTCGTCCAACGTTTCTCCAATTTCTTTATACCTTTCAAAAAATAACATTTATCCAGGACATCAAAATAGCTATTTGTGCCGAATCACCCCGAAAAACACTGTTTTGATTGCTGTTTGGTTTTTGGTGTGTTGTGGTGGATCCACTTTTCATCCACGGTTACGAAACTCGTTCATATCGCGGTTAAACAACGCCAATAACATAATGCTTAATGAGCACACGAAATTCACTTTTTTCCATTTTGTTCTCAAATCACGAGGTAGTATGCTATTAATGGATGTCAAACAAAAACTACAAGACCCAGCTTGTTAAAATTTAGACACGAGTCAGCTGATAGTTGCCTGCTGCCATTTCATTTAAGATACGGGAAATTCAAAAGGTCACGGACTTATTGCCCTCGTATAATAATAATTGTTATTATTTAAAGATTGAATTGTGTGGGAATGAATTTTATGCGAAAAATCTTAGTTGGAAATTTCAACTCGGAAACATTTTTTTTTTTTGGACTAGAGATGAGGTTGTTTACACACAAACTATTTGCTAACATCTTTTTTTTTGTTCACGAACCTTTTAAAACATTTTAAATTAAATTTCTGATAAAATATCAAATTGGAATTTTTGTATCAAACATATTTATTTTATTTTTTTGTATTATTTTCATTCAGTTATTAAAAATAATTATTAAATATAATATTTATTTTATAATTTTTAAATAAATTTTATAATTTTTAAATAATTCTCAGGTGGTTAGGATGAAAATGAACATTAATCCAATCTTTTAGAAAAATAACCAAGACCATATCTAAAGTTAGGGTGACCATATTTTGAAAATACCAAATCGGGACATTTACATTCGGAAATGTTTAAGAGCTTAGTCCAGAAAACGTTTGAGCTTTTTTTTTTGCTTTTTTTTAGAACCAAATTGAAAAAACTTTGGAAAAAATTCGGAAATGTTCAAAATATTTCAAAAAACGGGACAATAGGCTGTCCCGAAGACTTTTTTCGGGACATCGGGATAGAGCACCTAAAAACGGAACAATCCCGGAAAAACGGGACGTTTGGTCACCCTTGATATTATATAATCAGACCAAGATTTCCCATAAAAATCTCGATGGACATTCAACTTAAATCTTTTTTTTTCTTTATAATAGGGTTGAATAGATAATTCGATAAAATCATTTAGCCATTTTTTTATTCACCTTCTAATCTCGATCTCAAACTTTATTAATTAACAATAATGATTCATTGATAACCCCGGGAGATCAACCCTTAACCGGTAAAACAAGTGAACAAAAAAATAGGGTTGACGATTTCTCATAACCTCTTTATTATATATTCTTTTTTTTTATTTTTTTCGATGCTTCAATTAAAAAGAATAACGGTGTATTACGTAAAATTTAATCTCTAATCACCTGATTTCAAAGGGTAGATATCTATATTTAATTATTATTTTATTTCACATTGTAGAGATGATGATGATGATGATGGTGATTGAATAATGATAATAATCTTCAAAGGTAAGCTTTTCTTCTCAATAGATTATTGATAAGCAAACATCAATATATATATATATATATATATATATATATGTCTATCTATATTCAATATTTGTCCATTCTGCCCTCTCATTCTCTCTCTCAAAATTCCATTTTCTATATGTTTAACGTCTGGTCGAATTTCGAACAATACTGAACAGACCTTTGCATAAAGAGATATATCTAATTTAAATGGAATAATAATATTAATCAAACAATACGGAGGGTGCATTGTGGTCCAAAGATGGATCAAAGGCTTCGTCGATGCATGGTCGGTTATGAATGACCCCCATCCGCTTATATAACGCTTATATATCGCTGTATGTATGGGGAGGGGGGAGGAAAAAGGCTCTTCCAATTTAAGAGGGAGTATATCATCTCAATATACCCCCCTCCATAACTATAATGATATTTATTAATATCTGTATTTGAATTTTGATCAATGCCCCGAGTTTTTTCATCCAGCCTTCCCCCCCCCCCCCACCATACTCTCTCTTTAAATAAATAAAGGTATACGGATGATTTTTTTTTAAGAGGTTCGATCTCTCAAAGCAAATAATGATGAGTTGAGGTTCAATAATCAATTTTTTTTTTTTTTTCAATTTATAATTCCGAAAAAAATTATTAAAAGGGGTGGTGAATGGGACTAGAGTAGGAGGGTGAGAGAGGATTGAATTTTTATTAAATAGCTTGAATTTTTTTTTTTTTTTTATTTTTTTTTTAAACTAAGAATATGATTTGAAAAGAATAAAGATGAAATTTATTTGTGAATATATGATTAATTCATATTTAAAAAATTAATCATTTAATAATAATTCAAAAGGCTATCTAAAAAATTTTATATAGGAAGTCATTTTTTTATAACGTTTTTCTCAACTTTACTTGGCGTCTGTCTCTCTGTCTGTTCGCTCTTTTGACAAATTGAAATCGATTTTTCATCACCTTTAAATTGAGATAGACTTTTGAAAATTTTTATAGATATTTCAATGGATCCCTAGAAGGTATAGAAGAAATATAATTTAATTATAGTTAATTAATTGTAATTAATTAGTGATTAATTACTTTTAGTAACTAACTCCTCTTGTATTGCTCCGATTAATTTTTTTTCAACGGATTTTGAAAATTAAATATTGATTTCAGGACAGATTTTCATTTTGAACGTATTTAAGAATATTTCTTAGTATTAAAATTAATGATGAATTCTTATTAATCAGCACTAACGTCGATGAAGTAGGGATGGTCTTCCCCTCAAATGGCATAGAGAAAAGGTCCTTACATATATATATATATATATCCCCGAGAGAAAAAACAACAAAAGAATGGCCTTTTTTATGAAGACAATATGAGTACATTATTCTATATACATTTATACAATCTTATATTAATAAAAATTATTTATTTATAAATATAATATAATAATTATTATTCAATAATAACATTTTCTTAATATAAATGAATAAAATAAATAAATAAATAAAATCAATTTTAGAAGATTAATATATTTTTTTGTTTTATTCAATTTGTGCAAATTTTCGTATATCTTCATCTTTTCTATTTCTCTTGTTATATTAAATAAATTTATCATATTAAAATTGCACTAAAAGAATAAAATAATATAAATATAAAAATATTTTATAAAATAACGTTTTTCCAATTAACTAAATGGAATAAAATAATTTTTCTATAAGCCTGACAAAGTTTATGGATGAATTGCTTCATATTCAACGTTGGGCGCTTTTAGTTTTCATTTAATTTCTATGCAATTAATTTCCTTTATAGAGCTATAATTCATATATACTGTATATATACTAAGATACATACCACACTAAAACACTTCATTAACAAGTAACACTATTTCTTCAAATATTATCAACCATTTTGGATTTGATTGATAATATGTAAATTTAATAAAAATTCTTTTAAATTTTGATACATACTTTGATATAAGTATAGAACAGTGAAAAATAATAAAAGATTAATTTCTTAGCTCTTAAACTATCAATTTTATTACATGATAAAAAAAATTTGTCAGTTTATGTGTTTAATAAAATTTTTATTATTACAAAAATTTGACTTGATTGTTCATATAAATAAATCAAACTAAAAGCGCCCAACGTTTTTAGTTGAATATGAAGCAATTCATCCATAAACTTTGTCAGGCTTATAGAAAAATTATTTTATTCTTTTTAGTTCATTGGAAAAACGTTATTTTATAAAAATTTTTTATATTTATATTTTATAATAAATTTGCTCAGAGATTTCTAAAAAAATTTTAAGTTTATTAATTTTTTTATATTAAATATTAATAAAATATCTTAATTATATAAGTATCAAATTTTTACTTTTTACATATCTCTAAATAACTGTGAATAAAAAAGTTTTTTATGAGATTTGAAATTTATTATCAGAAATTGTATTGTAAATAATAACTATTATATAAAATTAAATAAAAAAAAAATAATGAAATTAATTTTTATTTAATATAAAATATAAAAAAATAAATCCAGAAATATATATATGTATAAAGAGAGAGAGAGATCTTGAATTATAACTTTTATTGATATCGTGCAAAAGTTTTATCTCAATAGAAGATTATTAAAAAGTTTCTTGCAATGCAATCCTGTTCCATACTATTTGAGGGGTGTATCTCCACTCCACTCTCCCTCACCCCTGAACCACTTCTGGTTTATCTTATCCACCCGTGCACCTCTTATCCACCGTCACAATCTTTTCCATCCCACTCATCCTTCCGTCTGTCCCGAGAATTGTAAAAAAAAATGTCAAACACAATCACTCTCCTTCTCTCTCCCTCTCTTTTTGTACTATTCAAAAATCCGCCACCACCCATCTAGGAACAAACTCACTTTCCCTTTTTTATTTATTTCTTTATTTATTTTTAAATTTCATTTAAATTAAGTTGATCATCGCCCAGCTATGTGAGTGTCGATGTTGTTGTTTTGAAGGGCGTGAGACTGGAGGGTGTTTATTCGTGTGGTGAGTTTACTTTTTTATTTTTCATTTATTTTTTTTTTTAATCTGTTCATGTCGCCACCAGCTAAAATGGATTATATCCCTTATGCCGTCAGCGACCCTTGATTTAAATCCATTTTTACAAAACGCCTCTGTTCAATTGTCTGTTTGTAAAATCACAAGAGACAAACCAGAGAGAGATTTACATCGTATAAAGAGAAATAGTGTACGTGTGTGTGTCTGAGAGAGAGAGAGAGAGGGTTAGGTGGGGGATGAGAGGAGGAGGATGCAGGTCAGTCACATGTGCTAATCATTATAGAATAAATGTGAGTTGAAGAATAATACATTAAATAAATAAGAAATAAATAAAAATAATAATTCTATAGAAATCAAATTTAATATGTAGTTTTTTTTAGTATAAAATAGTGATATCCCCCTTCTCTTCTCATATTAAAAATATTAAATATTAACAATTTTTCTTAATTTTATTCGATTCTCAATAACAGAAAAATTTATAAATTTATCTTATCTTATCTTATTATACAAGCAATACTAGCAAATATGCTTGTATATTTTTGGCACATAAAACCGCTTCAAGCATGTTTTTGAAATTCACACCATAGAAAAAATTTATAATAAAAAATCAATCTGTGTTGGTTTCAGCCTCTAAAAAAATAAACTTTATTACTACTTGCTTAATTTAAAATAGTAAATTTAAATGACGTAAGCAACTGCGTCAAACACCGCCTCTGGAAAAAAAATATTCATGAAGTTAGCAACATAATAATACATAAAAATAAAAAGAATAAATGAATCAACAATAATGTTTTATATTATTAATAATAGATATATATTATTAATAATAGATTTCTTGGGATTTTGAAATTAATGGATATTTTCTTTGTACAAATACGGCTTGGTAGTTTAAAATTTATATATTACTAGCTGCTCAGAGCTCCTTCGTCGCTCTTCACATCTAGACGGGGGCTCCGGCCCCTGTACCCCCGAGTGCTACATAGTATTTGGTTGAAAGTAGTAAAAGGTTTTCATCCATTTTGTTTCAAACAATGTATAACATTCATTTCTTATTGTGTGATTATTTAAAATATATTTTAATTTATTTAGTAAATTAATTATATATATTATTATTGAATATGTTATATCTATCTACTCGAAAGTTCTTGGCAGCTACAACCACATTTCTCCAAGTGTCCTTATCCTGAACCTCTGTTCCATCTCTCGTACGTCATTCCCTCATCTTTCTTTGGCCCATAAATGCTGGGGAGAATCCTATTCTCAAATACTCTCAATCCACTCTCATCTCCTAAGATCATAGACCATGTCTCACACTCATATAATACAACAGACAAAATAATTGTTTTATATATTTTAATTTTCATTCCCTTTTATAATAATTTTGATGAGATAAGCCTCTTTACTGCATGATAACAGGCGTTTCCAGATTGCAACTTCGATTTCAATTCTTCTCAAATATTATTATCCTTCGTGATTACATTCAATTTTTCTACATATTCAAATTCTACATTTTGTTTGTTAATACTGCTCCTGTTTGTTTCTAAATATATTTATTTATCATTATTAATTTCAAACCTCATCTCTTTTCCTACCTCGATTAATTTTTCCTCGCTATCTGTAATTGCAATTGCCGAATCTCCTATTATATTTAAGTCGTCTGGGTAACCTAATATTTTACAATTGATTTCCACATCTTACTCTTTCTTTACTACCTCTAAGATAAATTTTAAGATCAAAATTTGAAAAAGTTTATCCGGATCTATTGAGTCATGCGTAGGTTTTACTAAAGTCTACAAATAATTAGTGAACAGAATTATTGAATTCGCGGTTTTTTTAATATCTGTCATAATGAAAATATCTTAATTAATGTTGATCGATTTGGCCTGAACCCGCAATGATATCGTCTAATATTTCCTCCGCCTATAGTTTATAAGTATTGAATATGTTATAATAGAGTATAATATTTCTTGATCATTTAATTTTGATATTTTACTTTCATTGCTTGATTTTTATTGAATATTTTTAATTATAATAATATTTCAGAAAATGCAGTTAGAGACTTGAAACAATTTATAAAAATTAATTTATAAAAATTAACGGTGTAAAAGTATTGATAAAACTTAAGATAAATTAACAATATATACATTCATTAATAGTATTAATTTAAATTAATGGATTTATTTGATTTTTTATTATTAAGTTCATTTATTAATTTTTTTAGATCATAGTTAATTCCCTCCCTTAAAATAAAAGAAGTATTCAAATATAGAAAGAATAAATACAAAATAATTTAAGTTAAATATGATTTAAATATTTTATTATATTAATTAAAATGAGAACTTTTTTAGAATAAATTATTTAATTAAAATGAGAACTTTTTTAGAATAAATTATTTAATTGAAATGATATTTGAATATTAGAATTTAAAATAAAAAGTTAAATATTATAATAATTCTTTGATTGGGAATTTCTTTTTTGTTTGTTTCTATGACAGCAAAAAAGTAAACAAATTACATACATACATACATACATACAAACACTCTCCTTTATATATATAGATTCTAAAATTTATCTTATTAGTCTGGCAAAAATTGTAAATATATATATATATATATTATCTTTCTGTCTTTCTGATCTTGTAAATTGTCAACATATTATTTATAATATGATATTTTAAAAACTATTTATTTCTTTAATATGTAGATATTCAATTGAAAAACTTGTTGAATAAATTTGATAAATTTGTTAAAGGATCGTGCGATAGCTCGGTATTCCAGGTACTTGTATTTAAATCAACATAACAATAGGTCAAATTTTAATTTATCTCAATATTTATGGAAATTGGTACACGCACTCTTTGATTTCAATTAGAAAAATATTTATCCCAAAATAATACCGTTTTTTAAAATGGTTTCATTAATAAATAATAATTCTCATTGTACTATTCTATTTACCTAAAAGATATTAATTAGGTAATATGTATAATTTCTATTCCCAGTTAAAATAAAAGAATATATTGAAAGAAAGTAAATATATTTTTGTATAAAATTAAGAATTATTTTCCTTAATTAAATACAATTCTGTTTTAACGAAACAGTTAATTAATCATAACGGTGGATCAGACAAACAAAACGAGAAACAAGCTCTAATGAATTGGAAAGAAACTTTGTTAATATTTATATTTGTTGAATCAATATTTACAGTATTAAATATATTCCTATATGTATATGAAATGATGTGGGAATGAATCGACTATATAATAATTAGTAATTCATTTTTTATAAAATTTTAAATTTTTAAATTGGATAATAATAATATATATATATTTGAACTAATTTTTTGATTAAACAAAATGTTTTATAATCTATATATATAAAAAAAGATTTTTGTCTCCACATTGCTCAGAATTTAAAATTGTTTGCATATCTTCGCGTTTCATGATCTCTAGAATCCAAAAGTGACTTTAGAATTTTTCATGTCTGTCTGTCTGTCCGGAAATTCTCACGTTATCGACTCAAAATTGTCTGAACCGATTTCGATGAAATTACATCACAATATTCTTGCATATCTCTATTTGTCCATAGGCTATAATTTTTATTAATATCTAATCATTAACCGCAGAAATTAATTTTTTAAAATTTGATATGTAGACGTTCTTTTTATTGTATTCTTTGCGCTGATGAATCACAACATGTACATATAATCTTAAAAATTAAAAGAGAAAATGTAGTCACAATGTTAATGTTTTCAGTGTGTTAAATAAGTTAAAAATGAGTTATGATTAAACAAAATGTTTTATAATTAAAAATAAATTCATAATTAAATATAGTAATTGAATTAAAAAAATTAAATATTTTTTCAATTTATAAAAAGTGAGAATCTTAAAGGTGTCATTATATTTTTATTTAAAAACAAATAATTTCATGAAATATATTAATTTAGAATTTATTGTTAGTTTTAGAAATTTGTAAGAGTTAAATATCCAAAAAAAAAAAACAAACTAAAATGAAGTTATGAAAAAAAAGAATCATGATTATATGATAAAATTGGTAACTGGGATGAATGAAGGAAAAGAGGAAATGGAAAGAGAGAGGGATGGGTGATGAAATGATCATTCAACCAACGTATCTTTTTACCTGGTTACAATTTCCAACCAACCTTATTCATTTATTTTCAAGTGGCTGTGGTGGTGGTTTCTTTAATTTTACATTTGTCAATTGCATATCACAGACGTTGTTGAGGGTCTTCGTTACTACTCCCTTGACATTTTCAATTGGATATAAAAGAAAAAGTAGGAGGGGTGGAGAGAGGAGGCCGAGGGCGATTTTGACCCCATGCAATAAGTGGAGATGCCGCCCTTTTGAGGTTTGTTCTGATAACCCACTGACCTAACCAGTCGGAAAATCAAATGATTCATCAGACAATTAGCATTTAAGGGAGAATGAATCCGTTGGCTGAATGAATATTACTAGTATTTAAGTTACACCAATATAAATAAATTTTCAATTTATTAAAAAGAGAATTATTACTAAAAATAATACACCTAGCAAAGATAAATTAAAAATTAAATCTTTATTTCTATTTTAAATTGAATATTTATGAAATATTCAGTTCTCTTATGTCAATCATCTCTAAAGAGTATTGCTGTGTCATCTGAGCTTTTTCTAACAGTACAATAAGTTGGAAATCATAGCAATTTTTTTCTAATTCTTAGTTTTCAATTTAAAAACCAATAGTATTAATATGATTCGCCACTCTTTCATCTTCCATACTTGCCAAGTGTTATAACCCTAAATATGTCTAGAGAGGTCATGCAATTCCTCGTTAAGCAGTCTACATTCTTCGGTGACCTCATATTTCTTTGGACCTTAAATTGTAAAACATTAATTTAAAATAAGGCGCCACAGGGTGAGAGGTTAGCGCAGCTGGCTCACATTCTCGTGGACGCGGGTTCAAGTCCCGGACCTGGCAAGGGAATTTCTCTAGCTGGGGTCTTTGCAACCCAACCCCGGGATCAAATTTGGGAAAGCTATTAGATAGCGCCTCTGATCAAGACACCTAATTGATATAACCGACTTGATAGGCGTTGTCCTTGCGTAGGACGTTCAAAAATCAAAGTTTTTTTTATTAATTTAAAATATATCTATATATTCATGTGGCTATACGGAACTCAAAAGTTCTTGACCCCAGCAATCAGAATACTTCAAACGCTGCTATCCTAAGCTACTTCCATCCTATTCTCTCACTACTCCCTTACATAATCCGTCATTACATTTTACCTCCGGTCGCTTCACAAGTTCTCCTCACTCTTTTCTCACCTCATGTCTAGCCAATCACAACCTCCATGATTTTATGACTCTAATTATGTTTGGAGATGCATAGAGGTCATGCAATTCATCGATATGCAGTGTCCGCCTCTCACCGGTCACCTCATTTTTCTTAGGCCCAATAACCCTGTTTGCATATATTCTTAATCTATTGTATTTTCGTCTCCCAAAGTCTTTCTATAATAGAACCTGTAATATCATTTTTTTATATATTTTAATTTTATAACACCCTTGAATAATAATTTTCACGAAATACGCCAGTTTACTGCATAATGATATGCATGATCAGACTGTAACTTTAAATTAAATTCTTCTAGAATATTAATATCTTTCGTGATAATATTAAGAACTTTAAATATTTAAATTTTTCTAAAGACATAATATAGTTTCAAAATAGTTTGATGACTTAAATTTTTTATACAACATTTTATAAAAATTATTCAAAATATTTTTGAATATAAATAGGCAAGTGAAATTAAAATTATTGATTAATGAAAATTTTAAAAAAAGAACATTCATTTTTTAATAAAGCATATGATATATATGAATATTATCTTATCTTATTATACTAGCAAAAATTGTATATTTATATATATATATATATATATATATATATTTATTAATTAATTTTTAGATAGTTTTATAATTTTTAATAATTTTTCAATAAAATATTATTTATTAATTAGTTATTAGTCAGTTTTATAATAATATTTTTAATTATTAGTTAATATTTATTTTATTAATTAGTTATTATACTTTTTAATTATTTTTTTTCTCTAAAATATCTCTTAAAGGGTCGAGCGATAGCCAGGTTCTTACAGGCTATACTAGTATAAGAGAGTATTAAATATTGAATACATATAGACCAGGGATGTCCAATCTTTTAATTTAATGGGCCACATCGCAAACTTAAATATTTAACTGGGCCGCAAAATTACCAGAATATGTTAAGCCTAGCTAGTGAATGTCTCAAAACTTATGGAGATTTTGGGGATAGAGGTGGTTTTTTTGTTTTTGAATGTTGCAGCCTTTTTTTTATAGCCTCGGAGTTATAGGTCGCTTGCCGGACTGTGAATTCTTTAAAATTTAACTCCAAAATGAGTCGATAGTGGGCCGCATTAAAACTTTGAGTGGGCCGCAATGCAGTGATGTATGGGAGGGGTACGCGTTCCCTTACCTTTTTTTAGAACCGGAACGCGTTCCATTACTTTTTCATATCCCGACAACTCCCACTTAAATCTACTGTTAGAATTTCTCTTTTTGTGTTGTAAATATTTTGTATAATAAGAATAAGAAAAAATAAAAACTTATATGGAAAAAATAGGACTTTTTTGCTCCCACTATACGTTCCCTTACCTCTTATTTTACCAATACATCACTTCATATAGAAAGTAATGTGCGACGAATTGTATCTACGATAATTTAAGTAATATTTAATAATTCATTCTAAAAAAAGTTTGAAAAAAATTATAATTAATAATATTTATTGTTTTTTGAAATTTATATTTTATATTATATTATTTAATTAGTATATAAGATATAATATATATATATAAGATATAAAATTATGAAACTAAATAATTTAAAATTCATTAGAATAAAATAATAATGGTCTAATGATCCAGTTTTTATATATTAATTAAGGTATGACTTTTAATTTTATTTATTAATTTTCAATTAAATTTCTTTTTGATACGATTTTAATTGCAAAGGGCGTGTAGATTCTTCCAATAAATGAGCCCTTTTTTTTGATATCATACAAATGATTAAGTTTTTAAGTTTCATTTCTAAGCATAATTTTATTAATTCATTCAACTAGAAATACAGAAAAACAATAGAAGACTTGTGCAACGGAGACAATTGAAAAGTTTTCTAATCCGTATTTCGAATTGTCGTCAATTTTTGACTGTTCATTCACAATGGCTATTAAAAATAGGAGGGGGAGTGTGCTCTTGTAAGAGAAACCGACCGGGTCTCCAAAGAATAGGAGAGGAAATGATTGTTTGGAGGGTAGTCGGGCGCAGTGGGGGTGATTACTTGGGGATGCTTCGAGCGTGTATAATGCATTTAATCAAGGGATGGAAGAATTGTTTTTAGGGACAATTAAAAAATCACTGACACATAAGAAGACTTGGGAGATACACTCACTTTCTTTTATGTGCAAATCGGTTGCCTCTCTACTCGATTCCGACCGATTAGATTTATTCGGACCCGTTGCCTCTATGTTTTTTTTATTCACTTTTTATTCTCTGCCAAGCATTTGGAAATATGATTTTTTTTTCTTTATTTCAAATAAAGGGAACATTTGTAATCTCAGAGGCATGGAAGGAGAAGGAGAAGGAATCTTTTTACCGTTTGTGCCAATCTCAAGCATTAAGAATTGAATTTGTCAGTTATTCTGGTTGAAATCATTTAAGTATGTTATTTTTAAATAATATAAATGAATAAAAACTATTTTTTTTAAATATTACCTTAAAATAAATATATAATTAATTATAATATTATAATGTTGTTAATAGGGTTACGAGAAAAATATGATAATTGGTTTCAAAACGGAAAGCTTCAGGGATTTGGATGATACTTTGCCAGTGGATTCCTTTATTAATTCCAAAGAAACTTTCCTTATGCAATATTCCTCGGTCTCTTCTATTTTACGAGATAAAAATTATTAATTAACATTATATTTAGCTACCAAAATTTATTCATTTAGCCAGCAGAGGGCTCCATTAATTTTCTGGGGGGGTTTCAATTCGATTTTGATATATGAAAATTAAAAAAATAATTAATTAAATAAGTTTTAAAGTTCTAGTTTATGAGATAAAAATTATTAAAGCTTGGCAGATAAACTAGTTATGAATGAGAAGCCATTTAATAATGTTTTATTGACTAATTCACCAAGAATCCACTAATTTTCGGGGGGGGGGGGGGGTTGCCCGTCAAATAATAAAACATGGTATCTAAATTGAATGTAAATGGGCTTATAAGCCAAATTTAATAATTTTTATCTCGTAAAAGAAAAGAGACCGAGAAATATTGCATAACGAAAGTTTCTTTGGATATAATAAAGGAATCCACTGACAAAGTTTCATCTAAATCCATGAAGCTTGCCGTTTTATTAACAATTACCAAAAAAATATTTTTTTTTTAACATCAAATAGAAATATTTTAATGAATTTAATTATCTGAAAAATTGAAATGAATAATGAGCAGAAAAACAGACATATATATTATATATTAGGCTATCAAATTTCTAAAAGATGTTATTTTAATCTTTAATAATTATTTTATATAAATCGTTCAAATTAGTTTGAAGATATGTATATGTATATATGTATTGTCCCGTTTTTAGGTGCTCTGTCCCGGCGTCCCGAAAAATGTCATCGGGACAATAAGCTGTCCCGTTTTTAAACATTTAGAACATTTCATACTTTTTTTTCAAAATTTTTTCAATTTGGTTCTAAAACAAAAAAAAAGGTAAAACGTATTCTGGACATGTTTTTATTTTTTATTAATATTTTATAATTTATTTATTAAATTTTAAAATACATTAGCCTGCCGAGGTTCGAGTCTTCAATCTCAAGTTGATTATTAAATTTCATTTTAATTTTAATCAGTTATATTTATAAATATTTTATTTAATTTGTTAGTGGACTCGTAATGACTGACAACTATTCAGTTCAAATTCCATTATCGAATTTTTTTTATCTTGAAAATATGTCTTTATTTGCAAAAAAATTGACAATAGACATATACATATATAATAATATGTACAAATAATAAGAAAATTGTGCAACAAAGCACATATAAGGTGTTAAACTAAAATATTACAATAAAAGGTATTCAAAAGTAAAATTATTACATTGTTTCATTTGTATTCCTAAATTATTTTAAAATATTTATTTTACACTATAAATAATATAATATGTTATAATTATTCAGGAAAAGGCTTAGAAAAAAACTTGAAAATTTTCAATATGGAATAGTAATTGTCACAATCTTTGCACAAAAAAAAAATTTTAAAAGAGAATTTGTATTTATTTCAATTTTATATGAGCAATTGTAAAATTTGTAAGGATAAATATGAGATAATAATAATAATAATAATATAGAAATAAAAATAAAAGCGAAAAAATAAAAATAAAAAAAAAAGAAGAAAAAAATTGAATTCATTTTAATATAAAAATACTTTTCTCCAATTGATCGCATTCAACGATAGATATAAGGCAAGAGATAATCGCTGGTGGGTTTCCCTGAAGGATGAGTGAAGTGGGAGGGAAGTGGGGAGGGGGTTGACTCTCAAAGCATTTGCGGCTTGGAGATATTAGCTCCGATATTGAGAGGGGCCGATACCAACTCTAACCAGAAAGACATTCCACAAGCCGACGATATTAAACCGTATAACTTAGGATACATGATATGTACTCCATTAGGGCACCATCCAAACGGGGGTGGCACGCCTACACTTTTAATTACACGTCAATTGTAAATATATAGATTCTTCCTATACTTTAATTCAGGGGGGGAAATATTGGCAATAATCCTAGTAAATTTATAAATACGATTATAATTTAATATAAAATAATTTTGATTTTTAGAAAAAAAAATATAATTAAAGATAAGGAAGCTCTTCATAAAGCTTCCTCAAGAGTGATTTTTTTTTTGTTTTTGTCTATAATCATAAAATACAATGATAATAAATTTAAAGTAGTCAAAATTGTGAAAGTTCGACATTAATGCCAAGCTCCCTATTTATTTTTTTATATTTTTTCAAGGTTTTCTTTGTCTAGACCAGAGGTGAACAATCTTTTTTACTATTACGTCAGAGATAGTATTGCGATCACGAAATGTTGAAATTTTGGGTTTTTATACGTTTTGAAGGCCCCTGAGTCATTTTCACTAAGGTTGAGAAAAATGTCTGTATATGTGTGTGGGTGTGTACCATATATATAGAAAATTACGCAAAAATGGTTTGAGTTAGAATAATGAAATTTGGTACATGGGCATTATTCAAAATTCGTAGTTTTCTAACAACTTTTGAGAAATGTAGCTCATTCGGAAGAGGATCATTACCTACCACGTTTTCATTTTTTTCCCTCTAAACTGGCCGTAAAAATAAAAATATATGATTGATAATTTTTCACATGATTAAAAATTGTATAAAACTTCTACATATAGATTTTCAGCTTGATTGAATCGCTGGAAGTAACGGAATTAATTTTTTAAATTCTTTAACACGTTGATTGCCAACCACGCGCCAGCACGTGACGTGGTGTCATCAATAAAATTAAATTTTTGAATTTTTACTTAAAAATGAAGGTAAAGGTTTTAAATTTAAATATAGTATATGTTAATTAATCCAATTCAAATTTGCGAGATAGTCGAGTGGAGACACTCCAGATTTTTTATCAAAGGGCCATCGAAAGTTCAACATTTCCTGGCGGGCCTCAGACAAAAATACGACTTAATAAATTATCAAACCTTAAATATTTAATGAATAATTCACATAATACTAATATGTCTCTTTCATTGTTTTACATATTTGACCTAATATTTGACCTAAAATGTTTACGATAGGATTCCAATAAAATGATATTTTACTATTATACGGGCCGCAGGTTGCTCATCCCTGGTCTAGGCTGTTCCTAATTTGTCTACAGTCTCTTGAACAATGATCTAGAACCTGATATTTTTTGGACATTTTACAACTAAAGATTATATGTCACCATCTTCGTCCATCTTTTTTTTTTTTTTAGAACCAAAAATCAAAAATTTTGAAAAAAAGTTCAGAAATGTTTAAGAGAATAGTCCAAAAAACGTTTTACCTTTTTTTTAGAACCAAATTAAACAATTTTGAAAAAAGTACGAAATGTCCTAAATGTTTAAAAAACGGGACCTTTAGTCACCCTACTTTTTAGTAGTTAAAGATTATAAAATTATTAGAATATAATTATGTCTATTTTTTTTTAATATTTCAAATTTGAATTATATATTTGTTATAATTAAAGGTGAATGAACTCAAAATAAGATGCTCATAAACTAGTTCATATAAAATAAAATTAAAATAAAAAGTAGTTGGTTCAATTTTAATGAATATCTAGTATATATAATATTTCTGGGAATCTCCAACCCGCTTGGTTTCGAAAAATAATATTAATAATAATAAAAAATTCCAAACTTTTCAATTAACTCATCTCTCGAATAAAAGACTCGATTTAATAGGAGTTATTTTTCGTCTTGTTTTTTTTTTTTATTATTTTTATTTTTGAAATGTCTGCAAGGGCAGTCATTCATTGTTAACGAACAATGGCAGCCAGGAAAGAGTCAATTGTCGCGTCAAAGGGAGGAGTTTTCATCTGCCCACCCCTGCCAATTCCGGGACAACTCTCTTCCTCCCCCTCCCCCCACCACCACCACCAACCCATCGACCTTCTATCGTCTCACTCACAACGCGCATATCTCTATATTCACGTATATATATATATTTAACAACCAATCGAATAGAATTCACCCCAACCCTATTGGTTTTGGTTGGGTGTGGGGGTGTAGGGGGTGGGGCAGAGGGGCAGCTTGTGCTATACTGGCTTGGAGAGATTGGTTGAATAAATAATTCCAAAATGGATAACTTCCTGGCCTAGAAGTGAAAAAGTTTGCATTCATCTTTGATGGAAAAATAATGAGAATGAACAATTAAGGGCGTGGACGATGATTTTATAACAGTGGGGGTTGAAATGAAGGTTGGTTGGGTGGGGAGGTGGGCGTTCGTTCGCGCGCCTCCCCGGAGACATCATTAGCGAAGACTTTTCAACTTTAAAAACAATACCCGAATATTAAGGGTTTGGAATTATAATTGATTTAATGTTCAACTGGAAAGTTCATATTCACATTTTTCAAAACCGCCCCATCCACCAAACCCGACTTAAAACCGTTTGCAGCCTCATCCCATTTAAACGCCTCCACCACCGCTTCACTTATTTCTTAATAAAAGATTAATGTAAAATTAATTAAACGGAAATCGTTAAAGATGAATTATTAAATAGGAAACTTTACGGGAAAAAAATTTATATTCGTTTTTTTTTTTATTATTTCCCCAATCAACATTATAATTTTCTTTTTATAAGATATTTTCATTAATATTTTCCAATTTAAATAATGTCAATTTTGTACTTATTAGATCAATTAATGTAATTTTTTTTTTATTAAATTAATTATTTTTTTAAATTAAAATTGAATTTATTCTTTTATTTTTAAAATTATATATTTTCATTTTATAAAGGTAGTCTGTTCTACAGATTTTGAGGTTAAGGCAGCGGTCGGGGAACTTTTTTAATCATTACCCCAAAATATTTTATGTGTAAGTTGATATTACCCCATGGTTGATAAAATAGCAAAATAAAAATATACTTTTTACTCACAAAAGTTTCATTTTTACCCCATTTGGGATAGTTTACCCTGGTTCCCCGACCGCTGGTTTAAGGGATCGAATCTCGTTAATTTCATTAAATTTAAGAATTAGACGTTAATTTGAAATAAATACGAATGCTAACTAAAATGGTCATAAATCCCACAACCAAATAAAATTAAATTAAAAAAAGTATCAATTTTTAAAATAAATTCCAATGATTAAACATTAACTAATTTGTTGTTAATAATTAACTAGCCATTCCCGGCTTCATATGCTGCCGGCGGCAAAAAACTCTTAGAGGGACATTTTAAAACATCATGTTTAAATATAAAAAATTATTAACTTTATTCAAATCGTCGTAATAATTTTTTTATTTTTTTTTATTTGACACATTTAATTTAACAAAAAAAAAAAAAAAATTTAAAAAAGTGAAGTTAGTTACAAATTAATAATTTTGACAATTTGTAACTAACTTCATAATGTTACAGACATCACATACATACGACGGAAATTATACTATATATTGATTATTTTCTTAATATTTTTTTTTTTTTTAATTTTTTTCTAGAAAATTTAATTTATTAATAATGTTCTCTAAAACTGTTATTTTATTCTAGATTAATATTAAATTTTGAATTTAAATTATTAATTTTGATTATTTTTAATTTTTAAAAATATTTAATTAAAAGTATTTATTTTCAAAAATAGGTTTGTTTGTAATAAAAATTTTAATTAATTGCAAAAAATAGGAAGCTATTCTTATAGATTGCTTGGTAAATAATAATAAATATATCAAAAGAATTTCATTTGGCATTAGAGAATTTATGAAAATATCTTTAATTTTATTTAGGTATATAATTCAGAATCAATAAAATATTTGAATTACACAAAAGCAGAAATGTATGTTATATTAGTCTTTTGACAAACAATAAATAATTTTTTTTCTATTATTATTTAGAAATATGAATTCTTACAAAAAATAAAAAGAATATATGGATGAATGGTTGAAGGGTGATAGAGGGTTGTTTTGAAGAGGAACTTTTTCGAATGGTGGGGCAGTGATGAATAGAAAATACACAATATAAATTGGCGAATAATATTTTTAATATTTCCACTCCCCTACCATATCACGAGAAGAGAATTCCTACCTCACCTCTCCCACCCACCCACCTGCCCCGTTTGTTGAATGACTGATCTCGATGGCCACGTGCTTATCCATAGTGAAGTACTTGAGAACTGTACAATACAATCTGAAATGCACCCTTCTCCCCCACAGCACCACCCCCATCGCAGAATCCACCTCTGCCCATTTCCATCCTGGCCACCTATCTCAAAATGCCCTCAAATGTCTAAATGGGGTCTCAGTGAGGTGAAGACGTTAGACGCAAGACAATGCAATTGACCTGAGGAGGGCTCTCCACTCGAATCGAAACGTCACTCAACGTCATTAATAATGCCATCGCCAACGTGAACAAATGGAGAATAGAGAGCGTTGCTTGATTGTCGCCTAATAGGAAGGAAGATAGACACAACCAAAATGGAAAGAAAGAAAAATAATTTACAATTGTATCGAATAGAATAAGAAAAGAAAGAAAGGTTTTAGAAAATTTCTAATTACTGTTATATCTTCCTAAAGGAGATAGAATATTCAGTAAAAATATCAAATAATTGAATCATATAAATTATTATTGAAAAATAAAGAGCTTAATACTACTTTCATTTACGTTTACGACCTTTGATAATATATGTACTATATAGAAATACTATAATCTAATTAATTTTAAAATAAAAAAAAAAAATAAAAAGTTGTATAAAAATATAAAAATCAGAGATGAGAAGAGGTTTAATATTCAATATACGTAGTTTTTTTTAATTGGGTTTACATTTTGATAAAATAAGCTGGAGTGTCTCCACACGACTATCTCGCAATTTGAATTGGATTAAATAACATAATATATTATATTTAAATTAAATTTAATTAATTATAAATTATAAATAATAAATATTAAACCAGCGCATGTTTGGTTTTTTATTGATGGCACCATGGCACGTGTTGGCGCGTGAGATTTGCAGTGTTAAAAAATTAATTCTGGTACTTTCAGCGATTCAATCAAGCTGAAATTCTATATATAGCAGTTTTATACAATTATTAATCATGTGAAAAATTATCAAACATATATCTTTATTTTTACGGTCACTTTAGAGGAAAAAAATCAAAACGTTGTAGGTAATGACCCTCTTCCGGTTGAGCTACATTTCTCAAAAGTTGATAGAAAACTATGAATTTTGAATAATGCTCATGTACCAAATTGCATCATTCTAGCTCAAACCGTTTTTGCGTAATCTTGTCTACATACATACACACACACACACACACACAGACATTTTTCTCAACCTTAGTGAAAATGATTCAGGAACCTTCAAAACGTATAAAAACATCAAAATCTCAACATCGAAAATTTTCGTGATCGCAATACTATCTCTGGCGATAGTAAAAATGAATATTAATCTAGATCATAAGAAAATTATCATTAAAAATTATTATATAGTGTAGGATAATTTCAATTTTAATACCATCGTGCTGGCATCTCTGTAAGTATTTGTTGAAAACACGAAATATATTATATGTGCCCATAATTATGAAAGTGGTCTAAGGTCTAAGTCATATATTTCTTGTTTCGAAATATCTAATGAATTAAAAAAATATTTGTATATTATGCGACATTTTAAGTTATAATTTTCTTAGATTTGATTAATGGAAATTGATTATGAATACAAAATTTTTTTGTGAATTACACATGAAAATGTTTTGAAAGCTTGAACTGACCACTTTCATCATTATGGGCACATGTATTGGCTACGTTTTGATATTCACCTTTAATTGCTTTATTGTAGTGTGTCTGCTCCAATTTATTCCCCAATAAGCTCGACTTTATATGGCACAGATTTCATCTTCAATTTCTGATTTCATTGCTGCCGGCAGCAAAGTAAGGCGGTCCTAGAACAAACAAGTGGAACTCAAGCAGCGAGCAAAAAGTAAGGCAACTTTTTTTTTAAAAATATCTTTCAGTTTTTGGTAAGAATACAATCATCTGTTCTTAAGTTAGTATGATTGAAATCTGACAGAAATTTCATAAAATAGGAAAATCAATCGAGCAAAGAATTTGCATTAAATTTTGTATAAAAAACGAAATTAATTGTTCTGATTCATTAAAAATGTTAAGAAAGTGTTATAGTTGTGAAACTATGTCAAAAAAAAGATGTTTACAAGTGGTACAAAGATTTTACTTAGTTGTTGAAGATGAACCTCTATGGAAGAGTTTCCATATCAACCAATGAAGAAAACATTACCAAAATCAACGTTCTTAGTTATTGTTGATTAGGTATTAAAAATATTGAGGACATTACTGAAATATTAATTCCAAATTTGTAGCAAAACAGTTCATAGTTTTGGCGATAACGATATCGCTCTATCAAACAAAAATTATTTGTCAAAATCAAACAAATCCTGTTTCACAAACATCATATCCACCATATATGACACCGTGTGATTTTTTCCTGTTTCTTCGATTGAAGAAACCACCGGTTAAACCCAAAGAAAACATTCAAGAGAGTTCACTGGCTGTTTTGAAGGAAATACCAAAAGTCAAGTGCTGTTGCGTAGAGGGCTCAAAAGCATTCTACATCTATCACAAGTTTATTGATCATGGTTAGTTTTTTGACAAAGAATTATAAAAATATACAGTTTTAGATTTAGTTCACTTTATATAATATAATTAAATTAACAACATTAAATTCCCTACATTCCACACAATTGTAGGATCTTCTAATAAATAGTAATATTTAATTCTATAACATTAAAATTATCACTACAATTTTAAATTAAGCAAGTATAACAAGTGATAGTTATATACATATATAATATATAGGTATATATAATTAAATATAAATACTTGCATACTTATGAAATATAAATTATTATTATAAATACAAATTCCGACAATTTTATCAATAAATTAATTTAATTAATTAATTTAATAATACTAATAGTTTCTTTATTATAATAAATAGTATAAAAAATATATTTTTTCCATTTATAAATTTGATTTTTTACCTCACATCAACAGAATTGCAACTAAATATCCATTATATTATTATTAAATAAGTGGTTGGTTTTAGTTTATGTTAAGTTTACACATAACACCCAACAATTCGCATATATATAGTGAATTCTTTAATTGAAAACTTTCTTTCTTACTCTACTATAGATATATCAAAATATAGAAATTAAAAGAATACTATCATTAAAATAAAAAATCAAATAATAATCAAATAATACATATATATATTATGTATACGAGGGTGGGTTGAAAAGTTTCCGGTCTGGCCAAGAAAGTTTTTAAATTTTTTTTTTTTGCTTTATTTTTCAATATTCAAGATAGCTGAGACCTGTACGATGTCAGCTGAACGTGTGCGAAATATTTTGTACAGCCATTTGAATATGGAAAGCTATGTGCAACGTGGGTGCCGCGTTTGCTAACTTTAGACCAAAAACTGCTTTGAAAAACCATTTCTACCGACAATTTGGCACTGTAGGCGTAATCCAAACAAATTTTTGCGTCGATTCATAACTGTTGATGAGACTTAAATTAAATTTAATTAATTAATTAATTAGAACACCGTTATGAGAAATATCAGTGTTGATGGACATTATGTTGAAAAATATAGCAAAAAAAAAAATTTAAAAAGATCGTTTTTCTTGGTCAGACCTGAAACTTTTCACCCCACCCTCGTAATATAATATAATAATATTCTTCCTGGTAAATTGGAAATTTTTATATACCTTAAATTGACATAAAAATAATTTATTTAATTAAATTTGAAACATTCCCGTAAGGAAGCATAAAAGACATTAAATTGTCGAATTAAAATTTGTTAAAAGAAATTAAAGTATTAGATCATTATTGATAAGAATAGGAAACTTGAAAACACACCTATTATTAGAAATTTGATATAGGGTTCACTTAAATTACAATAGCTATAAAAAATAAATAATTATATAAATATATATATATATTGTTAAAGAAAAATTCGCTATTATTGATATTTTTGGTAATTTGATATTGTCTGAGTTGATGCTCAGGTAAACATAATTGTTTTGCTTAAATATAAATAAAATTTTTTCTATTTTTAAATTTAACAAATATTTAAAATTTTAAAAAGCCTAATTCTTATCTTAATATGAATTATAATCCAAAAGTAAGGGGAGGAAGTAATTAAATTTGTTAATTTTATTTCAAAATCTATGTAAATATAATAAATAATCTATTGAATGTTTGAGTATTTTTTTTTGTATTAAATAAATAATTAAAATAAAATTTTTATTTTAAAGTGGAGAGTCAAATCTATCGTTTCAATGCCCAGAGTGGTTGTTTCAATAATTTAAAAAATATAATAATAATAATAAAAATATTGTATAAATACTCTTGATAAAACAAAAGCGTAACTAAACGTAACGTAACTTCTAAATTATAAAGAGATTTTAAAATAACTTTACTAGATAAAGGGTAAAGGGAGGGATTTATGAAACTGACATGGTTTTAATTTATCTTAATATTTGGATTAATGCCAAAAGAAGGGTGAAAAAATAAATTCAAAAGGATTCAATTTCAAACCAATTCTCTTTGGTAATAATTGAAATATTCTATTAGAACCAGTTCGCTTTGTTCTATTCTATTATCAAAATATTTAAAAAATAAAGTGGTTTATGAGATAGTCCACCAAATGGCTTTTCAATCTAGAATAAATGTAAATTGAATAATATTTATAATCTTTTTAAAGAATAAACTAAACTAAAAGAATTAAAACTCGACAAATAAATCAATAAAAAAAAAATATAATTAAAATATCAACACATTTAAGTTGTTTTTGAAAATTAAATGATTCATATATAATATATATACAGCAATACCTCACTTTGCGTCGGGGTTACGTTCCACAAAAAAAAAACACGACGCAAAGTGAATTAAGATTTTCTAAAGCAAAATAGGTTCCAGGGTTACGAAAATACTACTTTGTAAAAAGAAAATTGAACAAAGTAAACAACAAAAATAATATAAAATTTTATTACCTACATACAAAAAACAAAATAAACTATTCAATTAATTTATGAAAAACAAAATTTGTGTATTTGTAAGTTGGCTTTCTTTCACAAAAAATTGGTCCAATGTTTGCTGCACAGCATTTTTACTATCTCGTAAGATAGTATTGCGATCACGAAAATTTTCGATGTTGAGATTTTGATGTTTTTATACGTTTTGAAGGTTCCTAAATCATTTTCACTAAGGTTGAGAAAAATGTCTGTGTGTGTGTGTGTATGTGTGTGTGTATGTATGTAGACAAGATTACGCAAAAACGGTTTGAGCTAGAATGATGCAATTTGGTACATGGACATTATTCAAAATTCATAGTTTTCTATCAACTTTTGAGAAAAGTAGCTCAACCGGAAGAGGGTCATTACCTACAACGTTTTGATTTTTTTTCCTCTAAAGTGACCGTAAAAATAAAGATATATGTTTGATAATTTTTCACATGATTAATAATAGTATAAAACTGCTATATATAGAATTTCAGCTTGATTGAATCGCTGAAAGTACCAGAATTAATTTTTAACACTGCAAATCTCACGCGCCAACACGTGCCATGGTGCCATCAATAAAAAGCCAAACATGCGCTGGTTGAATATTTATTATTTATAATTTATAATTAATTAAATTTAATTTAAATATAATATATTATGTTATTTAATCCAATTCAAATTGCGAGATAGTCGAGTGGAGAGACACTCCAGCTTATTTTCACCAGGGCTTCGAACCGTTATTTTTTTCGTTTCGGTTTTCGTTCCGGTTCAATAAAAAAAAAAAATATCAGTTCGGTTCCGGTTTTCGTTCCGGCAAAAATAACGGTTTTTTCGGTTTTCGGTTTTCGGTTCAGCTCCGATTAATTAATTTTAAAGACCTTTTATTTGTATTAGAAATTTAGGTCGGGGTATGCCGAGTCTGCCATAAATATATAAAAATATTTCTTGCTACCACCCTAAATCATACTACATGAATTGATACAATATAATATAAATAATAATAATTAATTAAAGGTATAATAATTAGAAGTATATAATATAAGATGTTAATATAATTTATTAAACGAAACAAATAAGTATGAATATTTTTTTACATCCTTCTACTTTCAAACACTCAACAAACGAAACAAATTCGTATATTTAATGTTAAAGTATACAGGATTCTTGGATATATTTACTTATAATTATAACTAGAATTATAAAAGATGAAAATTATACCTCTAATTATTAAAATATCTTCTAATATATTTTCATTTAAACTATTTCTATTGTCTCGTAAAATAAACTTTAAACCAGAGAAAGCTCTTTCAACACTAACTTGTGCTGCAGTATTTCCTAAAACCACCATTGCAATTTTGTTAAAATGAGGATATGTTATTTATTTTCCTCCCAAAATTCTAAAATAAGTTTTTTACTGTCTAATCTTCGTACTTGGTCAAAGGTATTCAATATTTGTTTAAATTTATTTAATAATTTTATTTATATTTATGAATCATTTTCTTTATATCAATACATAACTCTGATGGAATAAATAATTTAAAAAATTAATACTATCATTAAATCAAAATATCAGTATTAAACAAACGATGAAAACATTAAATTCTGTATTGCGACTACGAGACGCTGCCAACACAACCGAAGGGAGAGTATGACTAGGACACTAATTTTTGAAACAAAGTTTTTATCGACACCATGCAGTGCGAGGCATAACTAATTGAAAAAAATTCGGGCTTGGGTGTTGCCAAAACACCTCTTCTGGCAACTCTGGATTGAACACGTACTGAACTGAAATATTATTTTTTTCGGTTCAGCTCCGGTTTTCGTTCCGACAAAAATACCGGTTTTTTTCGGTTTTCGGTTCAGTTACGGTTCGAAGCCCTGATTTTCACCTAAAATAAATTTCCTTGTATCAATTGATATTCGTAGCTACTTTAAAACTCCTACCAGCAGCGCCTTTTCCATTCATTTGACTAAAATAAAATACAAGTGTATGTAAAAAATAATATTATAACTCTACCAATAAATAAATTGGAAAAATATATTTACCTTTTTTTATAACCAGAAACAATCCGTAAGAATTTATAAAAATTTATTATACTCTTTTAAAAATAGTACAACACACTAATTAAAATGTTACAAAAAGCACAACACACTACATAATGGAAACTGAACTCTAAAATTAGCAAAACTAAGTGAAAATAAAACTGTATTAAAATTGTGTTGATTTTCAGTTAGAAAGGGAATCCCCGAGTTTTGATGGCATGGCGCAATTAGAAACAAAAGTGGTGCCATCTTTTAGTAAAAAAATCTGGAGTGTCTCCACTCGACTATCTCGCAAATTTGAATTGGATTAAGTAACATATATTATATTTAAATTAAATTTAATTAATTAAATTACAAATTAAAATTAATAAATAATATTTATTAAACGGGTGCATGTTTGGCTCCTTGTTAATGACACCACGTCACTTACTGGCGCGTGTTTGACAGTCAAGGTGTTAAACAATTAAAAGAATATTTCCGCTACTTTCAGCGATTCAATCAAGCTGAAATTCTATATATAAGCAGTTTTATACAATTTTTAATCAAGTGAAAAATTATCCAACATATATCTTTCTTTTTACGGTTTAGAGAACAAAAATGAAAGCGTGGTAGGTAATGACCCTCTTCCGAATCCTCTACATTTTTACCGACCGACGATAGTAAGGGAGGTATTGTTTTCACACCAAATTTCACATGTGGAGATTTTTACATATCTCCACGAATCATGCATTTTCTAAACAGAAAAAAGTATTTTTAGCATGATGTCTGTCCGTCCGTCCGTCTGTCCGTCTGTCCGTCCGTCCGTCCGTATAGATGTGTACAGCCTGAACGGCTCAACCGATTTTGATGAAATTTGGTATATTTACTTAATGCATCAGTGGGATGAATTGATCAACTTTTGGTGCAATTCCGGAAACCGGAAGTGGTAGTATTAGCGATCGACGATAGGAAGGAAAGGGTTATTTTCACACCAAAGGAGATTTTTTTATATATCACCACGAATCATGCACTTTGTATTGGTTTTATCCTCGAGAAAAATCATATTTATTAGTTTTTTCTTGATTTAAAATTATATGACGTCATCCAGCCATTCATGACGTCACAGCCTGGTCTTGCATATATATTATAAATAAAATAAAATTAAAAATGTTTATATTTATTATTTATGTATCCATATCTGTTTTTTATTACATTAATAGATATATTAAAATTATTTGAAATTGTTTCTGTAGCTGGAAATTAATTTATTTCAAACAGTCGGTCGGTTTGGACCTGGCCACAGGTCAACTTATTTAAAAATTGATAGAAAACTACGAATTTTGAATAATTGCCGTGTATCAAATTTCATTTTTCTACCTCAAACCGTTTTTGTGTTATCTTGTCTTATATGTACACACCCACACACATATACAGACATTTTTCTCAACCTTACAAAGTGAAAATCACTGAGGGGCCTTCAAAACGTATAAAAACATCAAAATCTCGACATTGAAAATTTCCGTGATCGCAATACTGTCTCTGGCGATATAGTAAAAAGAAAATTTCAATAAATTAAAAAAAAAAAAAAAAAATAAAGACTCGAACCCAAAACAACGTAACCTCGAAAAACGAATAACAAAGCGAGGTATTGGTCTAATCCAGGGGTGTCTAAACTATGACCATTTGTGGGCCACATTGCAAAAAAAATATGCTGGGCCGCACATTGGGTTGCCAACTTTATAAATTTTTCAAAAAAAGTCGAAATTTGTGTTTGGGCCCCATCTCGAAGTCGTTTGTATGTAATATTATTTTAAAATTTAACTGAAGATGATCGTGTGAATAAGAAGTTAATGTTTTAATGAATATTTCATTAATTGAAAAAAAAAAATTTCAATATATATAGGTACATTAGTAGTCGCACACTTGACTTTTTAAGTATGCCCTTCTTATTGATTGTACAATTAAAAAAAAATTTGTATTTAAAAAATTATATCTCGTTTCGTTATCGAATAAATATTAATAGAACTTTGTGTAGCGCCTTGTAGCACAGTTTTGGACGTTAAGTGGGCATTAATTGGCGGGGTTTTGCCAGTGGACGAGTGCACCCCCACCTCTCTCTCTCCCTTGTTAACAAGAAAATAAAACTAAAGGGGGAGGGTCAGTTAGCATATATAAATATAAACTTCATCCTAAATCCACCGCGGTTAACCCCTACTCCTCTTCCCTCCCTCCTCTGGCTCTTTTGAAACCATTTCAATACTCATTATCTCTAACGAGCCATGCGGGGGTCAGTTTTGAAAAAATAAACCTTAAAAGCTGGTAAAACCCTTGCTAAAGAGTAGCATCTAGGAATATATAGCATATAAACTCCACTTCAAGGGGGATTGAAGTGGCAAAGAGAACGGGAACGAATTTTTACTATACAATACAATACAATTATGAATGGGGATCAAGAAGATAAGCAGAGTGTAGGAGAAAGAAGGTCTTTCTTTATCTGTAGGGGTGGGTGTATTTTTTTCTTTAACAAACATTGAAAGAATAAGAAAAAGACGATAAGAAGAAATATTAAAAAAAATAAAATAAAAAATAAAAAAATATAATATATAATCTACTTGTTAACAATTTTAATTAGAAGCAATTAAACTGGACAAAAATATTCAAATTTAACGAGAATTTTTATTTCATCTTATATAATTAGACCAAAAAGTTTGTTTTGTTTATAAACAAATAATTTGATATATAAATATACAATTGGGCCATTGAAAGAGTCTTAATAAAACATCCATTATTATTTTTTTATTTTTATAATATTCAAATATTAAAAAAATAATATACTGTGGAGTTAATTAAGATAAAATAATAATAATAATAATAATAATATAGAAATTATTTTCAATATTTAATTTAATTTTTAATGTTTATTAAGGTAGTTTGTGACCCGGATTCCGAAGTCAAAAAAATAACTTTATTTTTTTTACAAATAATTATCGAAAGCATGCTATAATAATTAATGAAAATTTACATAAGAATTTATTCGATTCAATTTAATACGAGTTCTAATTAAATAATTATAATAATGTAATAAATAAAATATTAATTGACTAGTATTCAGCTGTCACTAGATATGAACATTAAATGATTTTTAGTTTGGAATTTGAACTATAATAAACTATAATTAATTATAAACTATGATTGACCAAAAAGTATAAGAAATATTTTTTATATTTATTAATGTTTAATATCCTTTAATTGTCACGTACCATTTATAAGTATATTAAAAAATACTAGTCATTATTTGAACTTAGCAGGCTTGCTGGAGCCGCCATTTTTCCACTAGTCGAATAAACAACAGAGAAAGAAGAACACATTAATATTAAAAAATTAATTAAATTAAAACTATGTGGTAAATCGTTTTAAAAATTTTCCAGTATATGTTTGAGATACGGTTTTATATATTAGAAAGTTTTTTTGTGGGGTCAAGTTTGTCAATTTCTTACAAATCCTCAATTTTCGAGTTGTTGAACAAGGACACTCTTAAGAGCTCATGTATTTTCGCATAGCTTTAATTAATTATATCTCTTAAACGGTGTGGTAAAAAAATCTGATTTTTTTCTATAAGTATATTTAATTATAATCTTTCGAATAAATATAAAAAAATATAGTCAAGTTTAAGTCATTTGGGTCACAAACTACCTTAATATATATAATTTTTGTTTATATTTGTTTAGACTTCGATATTTAGGTATATTGTTTTTTTTTCAAAATTAATAATATTATATATTTTTTTTCACTTAATTATTTTATTGTATATATAGTTAATATAATTAAATTTTTATGTTAAATAGAAATTGATTTCTTTTATTATTTATTTATTCTAAAAAGGTGATGGAAATATTTTTAATTATTAATAAAAAAAATAATTAAAAAAAAAATAAAATTAAAAAATTACATAGGGAGGAAAAGATAGAAAGACAGAGAAAATGAATGTGAATGAATATTTTTTTATATTTTAATTTTTATTTTATAATTGAATAGATGTTAATCAATGATTATAATTATTTATTTATTTATTTATTTTGCAAATATATATATATATAGAGGGAGAGAGAGGGAGAGAGAGAGAGTCAATTGAGATGCAAAAGTGATCAGGCAAAAGTGGACTGTGTTAGAGGTGAGTGGTGAGAGAGATCGAATGACGATGAGAAGAGAGGAGAGAGGGATGTAGAATACTACTATGAGTGCAATAGAGATAGAGAATAACGATAACCAATTAATCAAAAAAATAAAAATATTTGTTCTCAGTTAGAATTTTTTTGCAATTGATCCTGAATCCTAATTAAAAATATTAATAAACCCCCCACCACTTGATTATAAATATATATGGTGCACATTTTTTCGAAATAATTAAAAAAAAAAATTAAAATAAAATCATATATAAAATGGAGTTATGCAAAAGACATTAAAAAAAATCAATATCTAGAGAGAGGAAGGGGGAAAAGGGGCAAACGTTTGGGATTCATGTCACCCAAAACGAAGCCATTTCCACTATTCTAATATTAATATTAATTAATATCACTTATACTTATTCATATATTATATTTTATAATCTCTATAAATGGTATATCTGATTAATTTTTCTTAATATTATGTTCATCATCGATAAAATATAATTTTACATACCCATATAAATATTTACTTTCCTAATATAGGAAAAGTTAAAAACAAAAATATCAAGTACATCTATCATTCAAATTTATCATGCAAAGATGACGAATATATCTTGAATTTAATTTACTTTTGGAAATATATTCTTTAAAATCACTATATTATTATTTATTATAGAAAATAATAAATATATAACCATTTTAAAAATTCTATATTTTCTATAATTTTAATTTCTTCATATGAAATAGGTTAACTTTAGTATGATCTTGTAAGTCTATATCAGCGGTCGCCAAACTTTTTGACCTCACGGACCAGTTAATTCATAATTTAAATCCCGCGGATCACTAATAGGATGTTTTAAGTGTTAAATATATTTATAAATCAAAATTGTGATCAAAGAACATAACTTAACATGATGAGTAAGGATATTCCACATTTTTCTGCGGACCAGCGAAATTTTCTCGCGGACCACCACTGGTCTATATGACATGAAAAACACTTTGTCAACCGCTGGTCTATATGACATGAAAAACACTTTGTCTCTATTAACTATTTGGAAATTACTCTTTTTACTATCTCGTAAGAGATAGTATTGCGATCACGAAAATTTTTTTGACTTTATTTTTCAGTTAATCTAAATATATCAATTTAACAATTTGGATTTATCAAATTTTATAATTATTAAAATTTGTTACAAGTCTGGCCTTTGGGGTAAATATAGTATCCCGAGTTTTCAAGTCTCTTCTAATGATCTTTTATTATTTAATTATGTTATTATTATTATTATTGGTGGTTCAATGTTTTTCCAATAATTCTTTGCAAACCATGAACAAAGCAGGATTGGTTTATAAATTAAATTGTAATCAATGTTTAATAAGGTAAACAAAAAATAAGATTAAAGTCATAATAAGATAATATGAACTATTAATTAAAAATATAAAAACATTAAGAGCGTTGTCTATACACACATGTGAGAGAGTGCACAATTTGGAATTGA
Source organism: Labia minor (assembly GCA_963082975.1). Classification (NCBI taxonomy): domain Eukaryota; kingdom Metazoa; phylum Arthropoda; class Insecta; order Dermaptera; family Spongiphoridae; genus Labia; species Labia minor. The sequence goes on along the minus strand of OY720346.1, from coordinate 62,945,729 downwards.
AAAAGAACCTCTCTTGAATTGGTATCCATACGTCAATATTGCTAACAAGCCAGCAATTTTATAGATGACACCCAGGGCCCTGTAGTACTCTAATTAAAAATTTTAAATAATGAATAAATAATACTTTGTATAAAAGAGAAGTTGTTTGGATATACGAGGTAGGGTCAAAAAGTTCGCGGAATTGGTTATTAAAAATTTATTAAAAATATTTATAACATTCTTACATTATTTCCCTTCAAAATACTCTCCTCCTGCATCTACACATTTATTCCACCGTTCATATAATTGTTGGAAACACTCTTGAAAGCCGTTTTTTGAAAGTTCCTTCAGCAGCTCCGTCGCATTTTCAATCACCTCTGACGAGTCAGCAGTCGCGAAAACGCTTATGCCACTCGTAAACTGCTGTTTTCTTCATCGCAGAATTTCCGTATGCTTTTTTTTAGCATCTCAAGAGTCTCCGAGGGTGATTTCTCAAGCAACACACAGAATTTAATATTGCCACGCTGCTCTAATGACGACATTGCACAATGAAAGAAACTACGATCTACAATATTAAACACCGAACGCACGGAACCAACTACAACTGCCTGCTAACCTCAAAAGCACATTCACTACCAGTTATGCCAACCTCACAAACAAAAATTTCCCTTTCAGCTAAGAAATACTTGACTATAAGCGACCATTCCGCGAACTTTTTGACCCTACCTCGTATAATAGTAGATGGTGTGATTTAGTCGTAGTACACACACACACAGTTGTTTAGTCACACACATAATATCTATCTAATTATCTATGGTATCTTTTGTAGTTCTACGGAACTTGTAAGTAATTAGCCCCAGCAAACTTATTACTCTAAGTGTCTCTATCCTGTGCTACATCCATCCAACTCTTATTTTCTCCAATCTCTCTTATGTGCCTTTCTACCGCGTCCTTGGTCTTCCAATCGGTTTCCCCAGAAATAGATTTTCCGATAGCCTTTCCTTTTCTATTCCTTCCACGTATCCAGCCCAGCAGTTTAATATTCTAACTATATCTGGAGATGCATAGAGGTCATGCAATTCTTTGTTATGCAGTCTCTTCCATTTCCCGGTGACCTCACTTACTTTGACCCATAAATTCTGCGAAGAATCCTATTTTCAAATACTCTAAATCTACTCTCGTCTCCCAGTAGATCACGCCTCACACCCGTATATGACAACCGACAAAATAATTGTTATTTTGATTTCTTTGGAAAATAATTTTGAAGTATTAAGTCCCTTTACTGCATGATAACAGGCGTTACCCGATTTAAATTCTTCTCGAATATTATTATCCTTACACACATATTATAATAATGCTAATAATAACATGTATAAACATGAGATAAACATAGTGTTACATCTGTAACTTTTAACCATTTGTTTGTAAGTAAACGTTAATAATATTTCAAAGATATTATTCATTGTATTAAACATGTAATAATTACTAATAAAAATGGTTTCCATAGGTGCGACATGTACTCAAAACGTCGGCATCTAAATTCTGTATAAAGTTTATTTGTACCTGTCTGATTTCCAGTATGAGTTCACGTTTTTTATTCTGATTATATATCTACAGTTATCAATCACTAAATATCCATAAATTATTTGCAAATCATTGTTATTTTTTTAACTTTATGAGAAAATTTTTGTTGTTTTTTGTGTGAATAAACTATATTTCTAAAAAAAATTTTTTATTTCTTAATGTCTTTAAACTCAATCAACATGTATTGCAAATATGATATGTTGAAAAAATTGAACAACTTGTTAATGAAAGTGAGTCATAGCTTGAAGAAAGTAAAAATGCAGTGTCACAGCCCCTTTAGAAGACGAGAAAGAAATGTGACTGTAGAAAGACAAAAATATAGCCAGAAATGAATCATGTTATAATAGAGTTACCAACTCAGCAGGAAATATCATAAAATATAAAATAGGTATCACAGAGAATACTATAAGCTCAATATCTGAAATAAATGAGAGCTCACAAGATATTGATAAAATAATATATAAAATTGAACGATCTATATTTTCATAAAAAGTTGCAATTTCAAAGTAGAAGTGTAAAATAAAACTACATTTCTTTAAATTTCTATGACTGACTTGATCAATCCTACAGGTTGTTTTTAATTTAATAGAAATAAATATTTTTAAAAGGAACGATTGAGTAAATAATATATATGAACTCTAATCGATTGATCTTTAGTTTTAATTTAAAGTTTAAATATAATTTGAAGAATTGAATAAAATTCACCCTCTTGGTAATATGATAAGGTTAATATATTATATCCTTTCACCCTACACTCCGTGACACTTCCCCTTGCAATTACAGTGTCAATCGACCACCCCCGTTGAGTGTATTGTCTCGAAAGGGTGTTGGCTGACTCCCTCCACCTCCAACACCCCCCCTTCTCTTGTGTAGATATATTGTCCCGGAGCCACTGTCTGTTTCACCAGTATGGATGAATAGAAGGGCGCCAATACACAAGTACTCTATTGGATCATACTTTATTTATTAATTAATTCTATGACAATATGAATGTCCTGGTTGCTTGAGTGGATGTAGCAGGCAGAGAGTGGGACAATGCCCAGCAATGATTAGTCGATAGTGATAGTTTTAAATTAACATCTTACTATTTTTTACTGACAATAAATATATATATTTAGTATTTATAATATAAATATAATCAAATAATTCAATAAAATAAATGCAGAAATAGCCAAAATGTATATTAGTATATCCATCGAATTGAATTTATTATAAATATTATAATATCATTTTTAAAATTAATTAATCCTTTTTAAATATTAAAAGACGCACTTCTGGAAGACAGTCATCCTTGTGGTTTCTAGTTTATAACCAGAACCCAGAAAGAGAATTTCTCTAACTGAAATTTGTGGGATGGAGTCTACTCAGTCTCCGGGATCCAAATTGAGAAGCTATTTGATAAAAAGTATAGGGTCTCTATGATCAACAAAATCAAGAAAATGTTTGAAAGGACCCTTTCAACTGATCGAAGAATAACTTTAGCCAGCCTTGACAGGAATTGACTTCGTAGAATGCATAAAAGATTAAATATTTAGAGTAAGACCCCGTTTAACGAGGGGTATACGCGGAGAATTTCTTCCGCCAACCTGTTTGCTATGAGTGTATCGATAAGATTAATGGGTTAGGGATGACTACGGTTCTGGTTCCGAAATTCGCCCGAACAAAGGATTCTATTAAATAGCCCTTCAAAAAATGAGGTACGTGCTCTCACCAGAAACTTGGCGACCTTCGGCAGGAGCCTTGTTGTTTTTTACTTGATGCCTCCATTACTTCTTTGTCAGAAAAGATAGAAAATTTGCCCAGCTCTTCTCCATCGGACACTCAATCAGGTGTTGTCCTCGCAGCACCTGTTTACGATTTCTAGCTTCTGTTCGATGTATAGGTTTATTCACCTTTATATTCCAAGTTTTTCAACAACAATTTTGTAAGCAACTTCCCACACATCCTGCTTCACACCATCCACCAACTCTTTCCAGAATTGCGAATGAATGGTGCGTATTCATCCGCGGCTAGAACCACTCCGGGGTCGCCAAGCCCATATACACGTTTTACCGTGTATGTTCCGGAGTCTTACTGTATATATATATTTCATGTTAAATATAGTAATATATAAGTCTACTAAATACTTTTCTATTATATTTTATACAACGTTAATAATTAAAGTTCCATCTTAATTACTACATTAATATCTCATTCAACAAATAATTATATAATTAATTATTAAATAATAATTTAATGAAAACATGAGGAATAACATGATCTCTATGCATTCATAAAAAGAGTTAGAATCATACAATGAATGTGACGATGATAGGAGGGAAAAGTTACCAAAGGCGCTTTTTCTTCGAACGATATCCAAAACCTAGAGGTCTTTGTAGGAATTGGTAGAAACTTGATATAAGATGGTCTAAAATATTTCAAAGAATTTTCTATTCTATAATATGATTATTAGAATAACAAAATTAATTTTTAATATAGTCATTTTTATAATAATATATTTTTTTAACCTTTTTTGCAGGAATCTCAGTGAAATTTTTATGAATGATTATTCGATCTTGTAAAAACTTAATCGTGAATGGTTAAAGTAAATATTTAATTGAAATAAATAAATATTTAAGAGGGATAAATAGTGGTGTCAAGAAGGGTTAAGGGTCCTAACAAGGTATTCCTAAAAAATTCATCCATTATAAAGGGCAGTTAAATGCATTTAAATCAAACTTTCTTATTCTTCAAATTCATTTAACTTTATTATTTTCAATTTAATCGACTGTTTATAACGAAGTTAGTTTTAATTCAATATAAAATATAATTTATTTAAATAATTTAAAAATTAATTATATAATATATAGAAAAATATGATTATGTGATAAATAATATATTTTACAAGATCATCCCCATCATAAGACATTTTTTTATATATAAATATCTGAAGAATTAAAAGAAAAATTAAAAGAGAGAATAAAAGAAAATTAAATATATTTGATGGGGTAGGTATATGAAAAAAAATGATCATAAAAACTTTGCCTTAAAATGACGCCAGAGCAAACACCCTCTCTCTTTCTCTCTCACACACACATTCAATTCATATTCACACTTTCTACTCCCCGTTAACAAAACTCGAAGGAAATAAAAAAAGTGAGTGGGTGTATGGGAGGGAGGAAGGGAGGGAGTAGATCCATTGCGGTTTAAATATTGACATATTTTCTTGCCAAATTGCAATAAAATTCAATGCGAGAGGGTAACTTTAGGAACAGTTTAATATATACTTGGGGTCGAAGGGTGCAAGTGCCAAAGGGAATACTTGAGGGGTATTCAGTAGGGGCGGGAGAGGGGTTCCTAACACCTCTAATTGGCGAGAAATGACTTCAAATCGATCCTCACGCAGTTTATATCGAAAATAAAGGGTCGCAGTCATTAAAAGAAAATGCGTTAAATGTATATAGGTACATATACACCATATATATATATATATATATATATATAATCTCCCGTGAGTCATAATTAAAACTCCCTCAAACTGAAATTTACATAAAAAAATATTTATTTACCCCATACCTATTCAAAATAATATTTAGCCAGTGTTTGATTTAAATACACCTATAATACTACCTATACACCACATATAATACTTATATATCCATTATACAGTCTTTTTGTTAAACTTAAATTAGCTGGAGTGTCTCCACTCGACTATCCCGCAATTTGAATTGGGTTAAATAACATAATATATTATATTTAAATTAAATTTAATTAATTATAAATTATAAATTAATATTAATAAATAATATTTATTAAACCAGCGCATGGTTTGCTCTTTGTTGATGGCACCACGTCACGTGTTGGCGCGTGAGATTTGCAGTGTTAAAAAATTAATTCTGGTACTTTCAGCTATTCAATCAAGCTGAAATTCTATATCTAGCAGTTTTATACAATTTTTAATTATTTGAAAAACTATCAAACATATATCTTTATTTTTACGGTCACTTTAGAGGAAAAAAATCAAAACTCTTCCGGTTGAGCTACAAGTTGAGATAAAACTACGAATTTTGTATAACGCCCGTATACCAAATTTCATGATTCTAGCTCCAACCGTTTTTGCGTAATCTTGTCTACATACACACACACACACACAGACATTTTTCTCAACCTTAGTGAAAATGACTCAGGGACCTTCAAAACGTATAAAACATCAAAATCTCGACATCGAAAATTTTCGTGATCGCCATACTATCTCTGGCATGGTAGTAAAATGTTTACCGACCCCTGATATAGATCAACAAAAAATAGGAATTTTCATTGGGTTATCTATTCATAATTTGATGGTTAATTTTAACTTCGAATTAACCACGAGTACAAAAGAATATGAGACTTAAATCTCATCTTAAGAAGTTATGACAAAATTTTTGGACATTGTTGAAACTGCTATAGAATTAACATAGCTAACAAGATAAACAATTTTTAGGCTTGGTTATCTGATGAGCCTTGACATATTCCACTCCTTGCACAATCATCTTGAATTTTTTCATGAAAACTTATGTAAGTGAAGAGCAAGAGGTACACTTTCATCGGGACATAAAAGAAATAGGGAAAGGACACCAACTTTATGGCACCATTAGCAATCAAATATTTTTGTAAGTGGACATTGTAACCTAATAAAAAAAATGGAATTTTTATTTTGTATTGATCAAATTTTCCCATCTTTAAAATATGTAATAAATGTCATAGGTATAGAGAATTGTGGATAATAAAACTCATATTGAATGGAAAAATGCAAAAGTTTTAGGTAAATTATTTTAAGAAGGTTTTTTTATTGTTTGTTTGTGTAATTTTTGAATATTTTTTTCTACATCTTTATTTTTGAAGGTGTATGAAAAAAAATTATATTTTGTATGGTGAACTACGAGCAAAAATTACATCAAAATTGGATCATTATGACAATTCAGATAGAAACTGATTATAATTTTAATGATTTCACACTACCCATCCACTCTTTGATTCTATTCAATCCTTCACCTCCCCTACTATATTTTGTAGACGATATAATACCCCAATCCATTGGATGATTGTTTCAATTTTTCTAACAAGCATTAATAATAGATTTATAGTGAATATCACCGATAATTGACATTTAATTGAAATAGATAATAGATAATTTGATCAATTGCTTGCTCTATTGGCATTTTGTTGAATGAAGAGAAACTCCCCATTCGATTCCCAATATGACACTAGATAATAATTGCACTACTCATCACTCGACTCCACCCCCCACCCCCTTCCTCTTCATCCTCTCCCCTCTCTTTGACTATCGATCTCTTTGTATTTCCAATTGACCATCAATGAAATCTTTCTATGTCAAATGAATGGAAAATATACTGAAATTTAATGGGATATAATTGGGTTTAATTATTATTAATTAATTATTAATTATTAAATTCTAAAATAATAAAGGATTAAACAAATGGACTGGAAAAAATATTTTATAGTAATAAAAATAAAAATAATTTGTAGAAAAAAACATATATTTTTGATGAAGATTACAAAATCAGTAAAATAAGTCTGTTTAAAAACAGTAAAAAAATTAGCTGGAGTGTCTCCACTCGATTATCTCGCAATTTGAATTGGATTAAATAACATAATATATTATATTTAAATTAAATTTAATTAATTATAAATTATAAATAATAAATATTCAACCAGCGCATAGTTGGCTTTTTGTTGATGGCACCACGTCACTTGTTGGCGCGTGAGATTTGCAGTGTTAAAAAATTAATTCTGGTAATTTCAGCGAGTCAATCAAGCTGAAATTCTATATATAGCAGTTTTATACAATTATTAATCATGTGAAAAATTATCAAACATATATCTTTATTTTTACGGTCACTTTAGAGGAAAAAAATCAAAACGTTGTAAGTAATGACCCTCTTCAGGTTGAGCTACATTTCTCAAAAGTTGATAGAAAACTACGAATTTTGAATAATGCTCATGTACCAAATTTCATCAATCTAGCTCAAACCGTTTTTGCGTAATCTTGGTTACATACACACACACACACACACACGCACACGCACACACACACACACACACACACTCACATACATACATTTTTCTCAACCTTAGTGAAAATGATTCAGGAACGTTTAAAACGTATAAAAACATCAAAATCTCAACATCTAAAATTTTCGTGATCGCAATACTATCTCTTACGGGATAGTAATAAAGGTATTTAAAATGTTTAAAGGATAAATATAAACTTATTCATAGAATAATAATCAAATTTTTATTCTTAAAGATACAGAAAATCACATACCCATAAAATTGAAGAATTTAGTTAAACATTTTTTTTTTTTACCTTAAAGTATGTATAGAAAGATTTATTTCATTTAATGATGATAGAAATATAAATAAAATATTTGAATAGGAACGCTTTTGTGATTCATTCCCTTTTTATTTATTCTCAGGCTAAATGTTTGGTGTTTTCTAGTCAAGCGAAGCGAAAAGAAAAGACGAAGGGGTTATCCTCAGAAACAGATAGATAGATTATCGATTGGATTTTTAACCAGCAGTGGGGGGATGAGGGTGGGGAATGAAGAAGGGATGGGACGTTCATAAATCCATTCGGTAGAGGGTTACAGCGCCGAGCAGCTGCCCTCAATGGTCTCCAACCCGATATTGTGTTCAACCCTATCCTAGTCTGTCCACAATTGTCTTAGACACCCTTAAAACTTCACAAAAAAGAAATATATATATATAATATGCGACTAAAGATAAAAAAGGCAAAAATAAAATTGACTCACCATTCTCTCTCCTCCTTTTTACACTCACGAATGGCCAAGCGGGAGTGGAAAGAGGGTGGAAAAACGGCTATAAAATGCAGCAGATGATGAAGGCGTTGAAAAATAAACGCGAGGGAACAGGCAACATTTTTTTGACTTGGACCCCAACTGAAATTGAATTATAACGGCATTCGGTTAGCCATTTATAGCAAATAATAATAATAAAAATAATAGGGAATTATTAATTAATGATCAAAAAATGAAATAAAAAAAACTATAAATATTCTGAATTATTAAAATTTAAAAATAAAATGATCAATGAAAATTCATTCCTATATCCATAATTATTTTTAACTTTTATATTTCATTAATTAATTAGAAAAATGTCTTAAACTCCGAAAGTAAAATATTTGGTAATTGTTTACAAAACGGAAAGCTTCAGGGATTTGGATGCAACTTTGCCAGTGGATTGCTTTTTTAATTCTGAAGAAAAGTGTCTCATACTATATTTCTCGGTCTCTTCTAGTTTATAAGATAAAAATTATTAAAGTTTGACAGATATACTAATTATGAATGAGCAGCCATTTAATGTTTTATTGACTAATTCATACTAATTATTCACTTATTCACTAATTTTCGATTTTTTTTCAGTTCGGTTTGGATATAGAAATATTATTTAATTAATTATTTTTTTAATTTTCATATCCAACCCGAACTGAAAAAAGACATGAAAATTAGTGGAGCCCCCTGCTAGTCAAATGAATAAAACATGGTAGCTAATAGAATGTAAATGAATTTATATGCAAATTTTAATAATTTTTAACTCGTAAATCCTTAAGAGACTGAGAAATAATGTATAAAGAAAGTTTCTTGAATTAAAAAAGGAATCCTTTGGCAAAGTTTCATCCAAATCCTTGAAGCTTCCCGTTTTGTAAATAATTACCAAATATTTGAAAAATAATGGAATTTTTTTCTTTCAAATTATTGTTAATGTAAATTTTGAAATATTTTTTATGGTTTTTGTCTATTTTTTACTATTTTTATTTTTTTTTCTCTTAGGGAGGGTGAGAATGAGCGATAAATAGGGGGAATATTAAATAATAAAATAAAGAAAACTGTGAGAATTTTTTTTCTAAATGCCCTTTCCTTATTTTCTAGTACATTTCAAGTTCTTGATATGAGATAATAAATACTCATACTAATTCTACTACTATTATTATAATCATTATTAATAATAATAATAATAATAAGAGGAGAAGTAAAAAAGAGAGGAGTCTTTTCTTTCATTACATTCATTACAGGTCATAATAAATTTCATTTTTTTCTAAAGGCATCTTTCTTGAGTGCTAATCTCTTCAAGACGATCCCCTTTTAAGGGAAGATTTTGTTCGCACGGACAATTCGTAATAAAATTTGCACGACATTTTTCTTTTTGACAAGCTGTCATCATTTGGGTCGATTTTTTTTTCCTTTTTGTCAACGACGTAACCCACAATAGTTCTCAACAAGTGATTCATAGTCCAGATTGGACCTCTTCATCTTTGCGAATTTGCCATCTTCTTTCACCTCCTTCTTCAATCCAACTATCAATCTCCATGCTTATATTATTAATATTCATCGTTTTATGATATTTTTTGTATATTATTTGCTAATTTATATATATATTACTTAATAAGTAGTGGCGAAAAAAATTTCAACTCAATTATTATTTACAAAATGTTATTTTTTTTACATTCTTTAATTTAATTTAATTTACTTGATATTCTGATAATAAAATTAGCTGGAGTGTCTCCACTCGACTAATTAATTAGTTAGTTAAATTTAATTTAAATATAATATATTATGTTTTTAATCCAATTCAAATTGCGAGATAGTCGTGTGGAGACACTCCAGCTAATTTTTAAATTCATTGAAAGGCAAACTTTTAAATTACTTGATTTGAAGATAAATGGAGTTAAGCCACTTTCTTAATAAACGGCTCAAATACAAAAAAAAAACTTTCTAAACAAGCCGTTATAATGACTGGTTTCAATTAGCCTATAAATTTTGTTGTTTTTTTTTAATAAATAAATATCTTTTGTGTATTAGTAACAGAATAAAAAGAATAATCTTAATTTATAATAATTAATTAAATTTAATTTAAATATAATATATGAAAATTAATCCAATTCAAATTTGCGAGATAGTCGAGTGGAGACACTCCAGCTTATTATATATTATATAATAATAATCTCAAATGAGTCTAAATGATACCCCAAAATATTTGATATGCTTAAAGTGGATTAGATTTGGGCGTTTTCAAGAGACTTGAAAGCCAGAGCATCCAAACCATTTGGGGTATTCGAAAAGTTAAGCGGACAATTTTACATGAAACATCAACATCCTTAATAGTTTTTAAAGAAAGAAGACCAAGACAAATTAACGAATATTGTTATATCTGCCACTCTCTGTAATTCTATCTTTTTTGCAGTTTATAAGTTCTCTCTCTACCAAGAATCCTATTTAATTACCCTAAATCCATCTGACCCTTAAAAACGCATTAGCACACATTTTAATTTTGATACTTCTTATTAAGACTATTATTAAATTAGATTACATTAATATAAATATATTAATTTATTTAATTTATATAAATTAACAAATTTATTCATTTTTTGATTTTTGATTATTCATTAAATTCCCTTACAATTCATAATAAATACAACACTTTTAAAACTATTTTTATTTATAAATCATGATAACTTCTATTGAATATAAACAAATATCTTGATAACAGTTCAAAAATAAAAGCTAAGAAAAACGTGGTAAAAAACAAAAACAACAAAAGCAAACAAACACAGCTATTGAATGGGAACAGTACGTCTTAAGACGTCATTCTACAGTAGGACAAAGCAATTTAGGCTAAGGTAGGTAGAAAGAACTTGTTTTTTCTTTAAAAGGAGCCTGAAATATATATATATATATATATATACTCACTTTGACAAATCCAAAACAGGGTTGCAAGCTGAGAGGAGCTCGGGAAGAATATCCGGCTCTTTTTTGATATTGAAAGATGGACATATGAAAAGATATAAAGGAGAAATTTATATATATATATATATATATATATATATATATATATATATTCAGTGAGAGATAGAGATGTAGATGTATATACGAGCAGGATACAGATAGCAGGATTGTTGTCGGCCAAGAGGCCAATCTTGAGTAAGCAACATCCCCCCTCATCCAAATGATCATCATTATTCGGTGGAATAATCAAAATAATAATCAGAATAGAAATGGGAATAAAATGTCAAAGCATTTTGTCAAGTGGACCAAACCTAGCAAGCAACCAAGACATTTTTCCACTTGAATTCATTCGCAAATATTCAAATGAAATAATATTCAGTCCAATAATAATAAATATATCCATAGAAAAATGATATGGATCTGTGGCAGCAAGCACAAAACACACACGACATAGACCACATATGACGACTCACGTGACTTTCCAAAAATGTTTTGTGTGCCAGCTTCGCGCGGGACTTAGACAAGAGATCTCGTCGTCACAAGTCATTCAGCTGCCTCAGTTCAACTTGCTCACATACAATTGCGATAAATAAATATTTCTATATCTCAACATAGTGTTTTATTTCGAAACCCTATATTGGTGACCCCGAAATGAGTACGCCAGCGATCCAACACACGGCGGTCAAACTCCCGCCATTTTGGCACGAACGGCCCGGAGCATGGTTCGCCGTCGCAGAGGCTCAGTTCACCCTTGCGGGCATAACCCAGGACGAGACAAAGTACTACCACATCTTGTCTCGTCTTGAAGCCAGCGAAGCCGCCATAGTGCACGACATTATCGAGGACCCCCCCAACGACGGCAAATACGCCAAGCTAAAAGAAGGCCTCATCAGCCGTCTCGCCCCGACCAAACAACAGCAGCTGAAACAACTGCTAGAGGAAGCGCCCCTTGGAGATCGGAAGCCGTCGGAGCTTCTCCGAGAGATGCTCACACTGGCCAAGGCCAACGCCGTCCCCGAGGACCTCACGCGCTCCCTCTGGTTGCAACGCCTACCCACCATCACGCAGGCCATAATCGGGGGACAGCCCCAGCTGCCGCTCGAAACAACTGCGCAGCTCGCTGACGCAGCCTGTAGTGCGCATGAGCGCACAACAACTAACGTCGCGCATCAACAACAGGTCGCCGAAGCCCGCTCGCTGAGCGAACGCTTAACGGACTTGGAGCGACAAATCCAGCAGCTCGCGGCAAATCTGGCCAGGCCGGCACCCTCAAGGCCACGAGCTTCGGGCCAACAGCAACCAGCCGCCCCCCCGAACAGCCAGTGTTACTACCACGCTCGCTTCGGGGCCGAAGCCCGAAAGTGTAGGCCACCCTGCTCCTTCACGCCAAAAAAACACCGACACCAGCGCCTGAAGGCGGCAGCCGCTGGTACTACCAACACCCACCGCCTGATCATCAGTACACGCGACACGGGCACACGCTTCCTGGTCGACACCGGGTCCGACCTTTCCTGCTGGCCCCGCTCCCGCGTCTGCGGACCCCGTTCAGCGACGACGTACGAACTCAGCGCCGCGAACAACACCACAATCAAAACATACGGCAACATCCAGCTACACTTGGACCTGGGCCTACGCCACAAATACAAGTGGAACTTCGTCGTCGCCGACGTGTCCACCCCCATCCTCGGCTCCGACTTCCTGGCGCACTTCCGACTGCTACCAGACTGCCGACGTAGTCTGCTCATCGACGGCGAGACTGGCCTCTCCATCACAGGCTCCAGTAATAAAGTGCGCCAAGCAAGCGTCAAGACGATGATCCCGGGTGAGTCCGTATTCTTCGACATCCTGGCCGAGTACCCACTCGCAACCCGACCGGACGGCGTACAACGTGGACCACTACACACAACCGTCCACCACATACGGACCACGCCCGGACCACCAACGTCATGTCGACCACGTCGCCTCGCCCCGGACCGACTACGCATTGCCAAAACCATCTTCGACGAGATGGTGCGCGACGGAATCGCACGCCGATCCGAGAGCCCCTGGGCCTCGCCGTTGCTGATGGTCCCTAAAAAGAACGATGACTGGCGCCCCTGTGGAGACTACAGGGCCCTCAACGCACGGACGATCCCCGACAGGTACCCGGTGCGGCACATTCATGACTTCAACCAGAACATCAGGGACTGTAAAGTCTTCTCAGTCATTGACTTGGTGAAGGCTTACACACAGATCCCAGTGAATCCCGCCGACGTACCTAAAACGGCTATCACGACCCCATTCGGCATGTATGAATTCCCATACATGTCGTTCGGCCTCCGAAACGCCGGTCAGACGTTCCAAAGGTTCATCGACGAGGTCATCAATGGACTCGAGTTCGCCTACGCCTACGTCGATGACATCCTTGTATGCTCGCGCACCGAAGAGGAGCACAAGCAACACCTCCGCGCCCTTTTCCAACGCCTGTCCGACCACGGGATCATCGTGAACGCCCCCAAAAGCGTCCTGGGCGCCGACAAAGTAACATTCTTGGGCTACGAGGTCAGCGCCGAGGGGACACGCCCCCTTCCCGACCGTATCGTCGCCCTACAAGGCTACCCCCCACCCAAAACAGCTAAAGACCTCCGCCGCTTCCTAGGAGTCATAAACTTCTATCGACGTTTCATCCCCTCCGCCGCCACGCACCAAGCCCCACTCCACGACGCCTTGACGAAGCTACGAAGCTCTCAGCCAATCCCCTGGTCGCCAGCGCTCACTCAAGCGTTCGAGGCTTGTAAAGAGGCCCTGTCGACGGCAACCATGCTAGCGCACCCCGCCCCGGACGCACGACTCGGCCTCTTCACCGACGCCTCCGCGACATCCATCGGCGCCAGTCTACAGCAACGTATCGGCGACAGTTGGCAACCGTTAGCTTTCTTTTCCAAGAAGCTCACGGACAAGCACGTTGGATGGCCCGCCTACTACCGTGAACTCCTTGCCGTCTACGAAGCCGTGCAGCACTTCCGCCACATACTCGAGGCGCAACACTGCACGATATACACGGACCACAAGCCGCTCACGTCCGCGTTCACCGAGCACCGCGAGCGCCTACCGCCAGTCCAACTGAACCAACTCTCATTCGTGGCACAATTTACCACCGATATTGAGCACGTCAGCGGCGCCGATAACGTCGTCGCCGACGCTCTGTCACGAATCGAGACCATCGAGCTAACGACCACCAGCCTAGCCGACCTAGCACAAGCACAGACGAACGACACGGAGTTACAAGGACTCCTGAACGGCGAGACCTCCCTACGACTGACGAACATCACGCCACCCGGCCTTGACGTTACCCTCTACTGCGACACATCGACGACACGGACAAGACCCTTCGTCCCAGCCAGCTACAGACGCCAGATATTCGACAGCCTACACGGCCTCAGCCACCCAGGAGCACGAGCGACGACGCGCCTCATCGCCGAACGATTCGTTTGGCCAGGCATGCGCCGTGACTGTAACACCTGGACACGCACATGCCTACCCTGCCAACGATCAAAGGTGAGCCGGCACACCACATCACCACCGAGCACGTTCGAGATCCCGACCCAGCGCTTCAGGCACATTCACATCGACATCATCGGCCCCCTACCAACCGCGGGCCCATATCGTTACTGCCTGACAGCCATCGACCGATTCTCACGATGGCCGGAAGCCTGGCCCATCGAGAACATCACGGCCGACAGAGTCGCAACTACCCTCTTCGCCGGCTGGATCGCCCGGTTCGGAGTCCCCGAGACCATCACGACCGACCAGGGGCGCCAGTTCGAGAGCCAGCTCTTCCAGGCTTTGGGTAACCGCACCGGCTTCAGCAGGTCGCGCACCACCGGCTACCACCCCTGCGCCAACGGGATGGTCGAGCGTCTACACCGGCAACTCAAGGCCGCCATCATGTGCCACCCCGGCACCACATGGCTGGAGTCGCTGCCCGTTGCCCTCCTCGGCATACGCAGCGCCTTCAAGGAGGACCTCAAGACCACCTCCGCCGAATTGGTGTACGGCGAACCGCTACGCCTGCCCGGTGAGATGCTCATCCCTCCACCCACGAACGCGCAGACGATACCCCACGCCGACTTCATCGAACGGCTACAGCAGCAGATGCGTCGCCTACGCCCGTCTCCAGCATCGAGCCACAGGAAGCCAACCGTCTTTGTATTCAAAGACCTGGCAACCTGCACCCACGTATTCCTAAGAGACGACAAGATACGCGCGCCGCTGCAGCCTCCTTACACCGGCCCCCACCAAGTGATCAAACGCGATGAGAAGACGTTCGTGATCCGAGTCCAAGGCTCGGACACGCGCGTCTCCATAGACAGACTGAAACCGGCATACGTATCGACCACCGACACCACCAGGACAACGACACCGATGACAGACTACGTCACACGCAGTGGACGGCGTGTGAAACCCACGACAACATACAAGGCCTAGAAGGGCCTACTGACCCTTCTTTCTCCGCGGGGGGCTGGTGTGGCAGCAAGCACAAAACACACACGACATAGACCACATATGACGACTCACGTGACTTTCCAAAAATGTTTTGTGTGCCAGCTTCGCGCGGGACTTAGACAAGAGATCTCGTCGTCACAAGTCATTCAGCTGCCTCAGTTCAACTTGCTCACATACAATTGCGATAAATAAATATTTCTATATCTCAACATAGTGTTTTATTTCGAAACCCTATAGATCATTTATTAATGATCTAAAGCAGTGGTTCTTAAACTGTGGTCCGCGGACCCCTGGGGGTCCGCGAAGCCTTTACTGGGGGTCCGCGGTCCTCGGAAAAAAATCATCGTAAAAATATATACATATATAAATATTTAAAGTTCATTGTGTAACTATATCCTCCTAGAGAATTACGGCTATAATTTAATACTATTAATAATACTATTTTATTTTATTAAATTGATAATTATGTCAATTAATTTTTTGTGAATAAATAAACATATATAAAAAACTATATATAAAATTTGAATTTTCATCCATTCATTCATTTAAAATCATTTTTCGATTGTTCCTTTAAAATAACCCCTCTTAGGGGCTCGGAAGGGGAGGCATATAAGGGAATTTTCTTTCACTTTGTTATTGGGGAAAACCAGGGGAGGGGCAGTCTTACCCGGAAAAACCCAAATTGTCAGCGTCCACTCTGGGGTTTTAAACAGTTTTAAAGCAAATGTTAATTATAAGTTCATTTCTCAACGAGTTGTATCTTTAAATTATTTTTATTAATGTTAATTATAAGTTCATTTCTCAACGAGTTGTATCTTTAAATTATTTTTATTAATTTAATTAATTATAATTAAATTATAGCTAATAATAGTTTATTATAGCTAATAATTTTTTTTAATTTTTAGTGTAATTTGCATGATCATTATTTTATAAAAACACTAAACACATTTTGCAATTTCCCAGAAAGGCTGTTTTTGAGAGTAAGTATAAGTTAGTTTTATGAATAAAAAATATTTATTTTAATAATATTTTAGAATCAAATTACGAAATTAATAATATTTTAGAATCAAATTACGAAATTAATAATATTTTAGAATCAAATTACGAAATTAATAATATTTTAGAATCAAATTACGAAATATATTTATTATATAAATTAATATTCATTTAAAATGATATTAAATCATTTATTTAAAATTATTTAAAACATTTATTAAAATGATTTAAAACATTCATTTAAAATGATATTAAAACATTCATTTAAAATCATATTAAAACATAGCTAGTAAATAATAATTCGTTATATTTATATTATATTTATATTATATTTATATTATTGTAGTTCAATGTTAATAAATTACTCCATAAAATGGATCGTTGGCTACAAACTGGTTCAACACAGAAACGGAAAGAATCAGATGATGAGGCATCAACAGCAAACTCTACCAAGAAACGCAAAACTAGAAAATATTCGGATGATTATTTATCATTTGGATTTACTTATATTTGCAACAATGATGTGGAAAGACCAGTCTGCGTTCTATGTCAGGAAAGTTTATCCAATGAAAGTATGAAACCTGCTAATCTCAGACGTCATTTACAAACAAAGCACAGCGAGCATGTTAGTAAGTCTATCGAATTTTTTAAAATGAAAAAAGAAGAACTTAATTCAAGTCAGAAATTGATGGTAAAGACGGGATCTGGTGGTATGAGTAAGAAAGCAGTAATGGCATCATATGAAGTAGCTCTACTTATTGCTAAAGCAGGAAAGCCGCATAATATAGCAGAGCAATTAATTCTTCCTGCTACAAAAGTAATTACAAATATAATGTTAGGAACTAAAGCAGCAAACGATATAAATTTGATTTCATTATCAAATGATACGGTTAAGAATAGGATTGAAGACATGTCATGTAATATAAAAGAAGAATTAATATCGAGAGTGCGCAAAAGTCACTATTACTCATTACAATTGGATGAAAGTACTGATGTCACTAATAATGCCAATTTGTTAGCTTTCATTAGATATGAGTTTGAAAATCAAATACAAGAAGATGTATTGTTTTGTGATTCACTACCTTCACGAACGACAGCTAATGACATATTTAACAGTTTGAATAATTTTATAACCGAAAATGAAATAGAGTGGCCAAAATGTGTTGGAATTTGCACTGATGGTGCTCGTGCAATGTCAGGTACAAGAACTGGATTGATTGCTCTTATTAAAAATGTTGCGCCTCAGGTTGTTTGGAATCATTGCTGCATTCACAGAGAATCATTAGCAGCCAAAAATATGTCACCAGATTTGAAAAGAACATTAGACGAAGTAGTTAAAATTGTCAATTTCATTAAGGCTCGTCCACTTAATTCCAGAGTTTTTAAAATTTTGTGTGAGGAAATGGGTAGTCAACATACACATTTATTATTACATACAGATGTACGTTGGTTGTCCCGCGGGAAAGTACTCATTCGCCTTTTTGAGCTTCGAGATGAAATACGATTGTTTTTAATAGATGCGCATTTTGAACTGACCGAATGTTTCAATGATTTTATCTGGTTAGCTAAGGTGGCTTACTTGACTGATATTTTTACAAAATTGAACGAACTTAATTTGAGCCTGCAAGGTACTGTTGTAAATATATTTAAAGTTGAAGATAAAATAGAAGCAATGATTAAAAAAATCGACTTGTGGTCGAAACGCATCCAGAACGGTGTATATGAGTCTTTTCCAACTCTCAATGATTTCATAGAAAGCTCCAGTGAAAAATTGCTTAATCAAACGCGTCAATTATTTGTTGAACATTTAATTACTTTGAAAAGCAACTTCAGGAAGTATTTTTCTACTCCTGATCCTTGCAATAACTGGATCAGAGATCCATTTAATATGGAAATTACAAATACTAAACATTTATCTGCACCTGAACAAGATATTCTCGTGGAATTATCATGTGATACAACTTATAAACTAAAATTTAACAAAACTGAATTGAGCAACTTTTGGTTACTTCTCAGGTCAGATTATCCTGCGCTTGCAAATAAAGCACTTCAACACTTGATTCCATTCTGCACAACATATTTATGCGAACAAGCTTTTTCGGTACTATTTTATATTAAGTCTAAATATAGAAACAAATTAAATGTAAAGCCGGATCTTAGATTAAAAGTTTCCAATATTAAGCCAGATATTGAGATTCTTGTTTCAAGAAAACAACTGCATACATCTCATTAAATATGTAAGTTATATTTAATGAGATAGATGCAGTTATTTTTTAAAATATTTCTTATTTAATATTTTCTGAAAAAAATTATAAAATATTTATATGAATTTAATGTAAGTACCCATTATAATTTGTGAGATTTGTTGCTATGACAATGTTTGTATTTTCTTTCTTCAATATTATAATTTCTAATAAAATGTGTTCTACAATATGCAAAAAAATCGTTATTCACCAATCACTGTTAGAAATATTCATCATATATCCTTGTCCTTATGAGATCGTAAGCCAGAAATTAATTAATAAAATGACGTAAAGTACCTAAAGTTGTGATGGGGGTCCGTCAAAAAAAATTTTTTCAAGTGGGGGTCCGTGGAGTACATAAGTTTAAGAACCTATGATCTAAAGTAATGATAATTTAATTTATTTCAAAAATTAATTAAATATTTTAAATCTTTTTTTGTGGCTAGAATGGGAGAGGAAAGAATGGCGAAAAGTATATTGATGGGGAGCCCGAGTGGGAAACGTCCGCTTGGAAGACCAAGGACGCGGTGGGTGGATAATGTGGGAAGGTACGAGAGAGATGGGAGAGGGTGGGGATTGGAGGGTTGCGGCTCAGAATAGCGATACTTGGAGAAGTGTGTTTACTGCGGCCAGGAACTTTCGAGTTCCGTAGAGCCACAGAGCTAGATAAATAATTTTTTAATAATTGTTTAGTCTAACCGACATATGATGGATTTTGATAAAACTTTACCAGTAGATTCCTTTTTTGATTCAAAACAAAATCTCAGTTCAGTTCAACTTGGATATAAGAAGATTAAAAAATTAATTAATTAAATAATTTTTCTATATCCAAACTGAACATTAAAAACAAAAATTAGTGGAGCCCTCTGGTGGTCAAGTAATAAAACATGGTAGCTAAATAGAATATCAATGGATTTATATGCAAATTTTAATAAGTTTTATCTCCTAAACTAGAAGCGACCGCCACATACTTCGTAAGAAAAGTTTGTTTTGAATCAAAAAAGGAATATACTGGTAAAGTTTTATCAAAATCTACCATACATCGGTTAGACTAAACAATTACGCATTTTTTGATTAGATGTCTGAGAAAAATTAATATTTATAATGGACAGTTTATTTATAGAAAACAGTTAAAAAGGCATATTAATAAAATTATTAATAAATTTTTCATAAATTTAAAATAAAAATTTACTCTTGTATGACGTCATTATGTCCAATTACTTGGTTTCTCTTTTTTATAGAGGGATGAGAGCGGTTACATAGGGCCGTAAGTGGAGAGGTCAAAGAACGAATCTCTCAAGTGGTTTGTGTGGTAACAACTTTTGGTTGCCCTACCCATGATCGTACTCTTCTTCATCCCCACCCCATCTCCCTTACCCATCCCGAAAATGTATCCCAATCCACCCACGACTATTGTAAAGTGCCAACACTACCTTCCACAAGTGGATGTCGATATAGAATATATATATATTTTATCATCGTATTTTTTCGAAATGGTCAACAAATCTTTTTGAAAACTCGCTCCCTTCCTATCTATTCATAATATACTCTTGATCTCGCCAAACGAGAGGGGATCTTGGATTAGAATGTAGCAGTGCAATTATTTTCGATTTAAAAGATATATATATATATATATATATATATATATATATATGAAATTCTTTTGTTAGCACAATTATTTTGAGTATCGGCCAACGAGGTTTTTTTTAACAAAGAAATAAATATTCTATTGTTCCATATATATAAATATATATAAATATAGATATGTTTATATTATAAAGCTTAAAAGACATACAAAATATGTATTTTTATTTTTTTATTATTATTATATTAAATATATATATATGTATATATATATATATATACATATATATATATCTTTAAATATAAATCCAAGAATAATATTTTATAAATTTTCAATGATTTAGGATAAATACGTATTTCTAATATTTTTTTTAGAGAATTTTTGATTTCATTATCCTTTTTGTTTGAACATGCATATAAAGTTTTTGTTATCAAATATATTATTGTTTTGGTTATTGCCTTTAGAGGGAAAGGATTAATCTGTTTTTTCTTGATAAAAATACCCATATTTTTTTGAAAAGGTTTAATAACTACTTTGTAGATTTTGACAAGAAAGTTTCTCTTAAAAATATCATAATTTTATGTATTATCCTATTAACTTTTTTTTTATGAATTTTGATGAATTAAAAATCAATATTAAAATAATAAATATAATCATTAAAGTAAATTATTAATATTTCTTATGCAATTATTATTGTTATAAGTGATATAAATGACATATGTTATCTTTTCCTTTAATTCTAGAATACATATGTCGTAGACAAATGACAATTTTAGGAAAATAGCATTTGCCCAGGCAAAAGTATTTTGGCTAAATCTTTTTATTACACTAGCCAATTAGAAAATTATTTAAAAAAAATTTTGTTCTTTAATGTATATTTATCTAACTTCAGTGCAGTTTTGAGTTCTAAATTAATGTAAATGTCAAAATAAAAATTCGTTGGTTATAAATAAAATAAATAAATTATAAAAATTGAATATTAGACAGTAAAGTGATTTTACAAGTAAGTAAATTTCATTATTTAAGTGATAGAATTTTAATTATAGAATTTTATATTGCATAAATATCAGATTTTAAGGTTATGTTGTGAACAGTTGTTAATTTGTAAATAATTTGTTTAGTCTGCGGTTCACTATGAATGACAAGAATTAATTTTATTTTCATCAAAATGAAAAATATAAATCCATAAAGATTATTTGAAAATAAATAATATTTGGGTATTTGTTCTGTTTCTTCCCTTTTTTCAGGTTTGCTACTTTTACTAAGAACGGAATGCAAAGTGGGTGTGTTGTGTCTTGTTCATCTGTCTTGGGTTTAATAAATTCCCGACAGCTTCTGAGCTATTTTCTTAGTCAAATTGAAATAAAATAATAGTTAAAGCTATTTGCCCAACAAAGATTTAGACAATTGCTATTTTTCTAGTCAAATTGAAATGAAATACTAGTCGAAGCTATTTGGCCAGACAAATGGCTTTTGCCTGAGCATATGCTATTTTCCTAAAATTGCCATTTGCCTACGACA
This sequence comes from Labia minor, assembly GCA_963082975.1. NCBI lineage: Eukaryota > Metazoa > Arthropoda > Insecta > Dermaptera > Spongiphoridae > Labia > Labia minor. The sequence continues at coordinate 62,923,551 of OY720346.1, read as the reverse complement.
CATATATAAGTTGTAGTATAACAGGAATAAGAGTAATGTTCCTAATGTATAATATATTAACTTTTTATGGTTCAATTTGTCAAGTTGCTAGTACTGAAAAATTAATAGAACATAAAACGTATCTTCAGCTAGAGTTAATAAATTAAGTTCTCTTAAATTATATTAATTTTAAATAATTTTTAAAATTAGCAACGTGTTTAATAATTAATGTTAATAATTAAGGCAATATAATCACTGTTAAATTAAATTATATTTAAAATAAATGCCTAAATTAAAAAAAAATTATAAATATGTTTAGTTTTGTAATTAATATTAGCAAATAGACTAAAAAACATTGTTGGACAGTTTTTCTAAATAAGGGTGACATTCTATTATCTTATCTTTTTAATTTAAAATCATCTCCATAGAAAGTTTATTATGATACGTTGACTCTTAATCATTTGATTTATCTGATGTGGGAGTAGGGTTTATTTTTATTCAATCGAAACATTGTAGATGACGTGATCAATTGACCTGAAAATTATTTCTCCCTTTCAAACTATCTCTCTTGTTGTGTTATCAATTATAATAACCTATATATCAGTAAAACACATCAAAAAGGCGGACGAGAGAGGGCTTGGGATAAGGGTCTGTTGTTACATATGTATCCCCTACCCTCACTAGGAAGGAGATAGGGTGTAGAGAGAAGGGTGGGTAGGGTTATACCGGGTCTTCAAGAGGCCAGGGCCTGTCAGGAGCAGCATCTCCAAAGGACCAAAGGGGATGAACTCAATAGGGATGAAGCCTTCAAGCCTTCGAAGGGTCCTTCCTTCGTTCCAGGGGGTTCCTTTATACATAATATTCTACATTGCAACCAATTTGAAAGTGAATAGAGGCCGAATCGATTAAACGCTATTAATTAATCTAAACTATTATAGAATATTTGTGTAAACATAACAAAGATAATAATAATATAAATAATAATAAAAATTTAAATGATAATATAAAAAAATGACATAAAATTAATTAATTAATTAAGTTAATTATTCTTAAAAAATATTAATTAATTAAATTAATTATTCTTTAAAAAATATTAATTAATAATAATTACAATTTTTCAACATAAATCAATGTAATGATTTGTTATTAAAATGATATATTTCACCTCTATACAGAGAATCATACGAGTCTGGGTAGAATTTGAATTGGAAAATATAGTAGAGATTTGCTAAAATTGATATTAATAACTTCAAAAATGTCACTGTCATGCTCTATTTTGGAATTAAAAACAAAATTTATCATAAAATTTTTCAAATTCTATTTTATATTTTTAGAAATTTCCATAAAAATCAGTGAAATAAACAAATTCCAAAATGGGGGAAGAGGCTGTATATGTATATATTCAGTCAACTATTGAATTGAAATTTTGAAATTGACACTCCAAAATCTGAATGTAAATGTGTCCCATACAATATTATTATTATAATAGTAGAATGGTTGAATGAAACGCTGATTGATAATGAATCTGGTTGCTGTAGTTAATAAATGTTGAGATTAATAAAATAGGTATGTGGAAGAGTAAAAGAGTTCTAATAATAATATCTTAAATGTACCAGGTAAAGAAGAACAAAATTGAAGCGATATAAAAGAAAAATAAGTTGACCTGTGGCCAGGTCCGAACCGACCGACGGTTTGAAGTAAATTAATTTCCAGCTACAGAAACAATTTCAAATAATTTTAATATATCTATTAATATAATAAAATACAGATATGGAGATATAACATAAATATTTTTAATTTTATTTTATTTATAATATATATGTCATGAATGGCTGGAGGACGTCATATAATTTTAAATTAAGAAAAAACTAATAAAGATGATTTTTCTCGAGGATAAAACCATTACAAAGTGCATGATTCGTGGTGATATGTAAAAAATCTCCTCATGTGAAATTTGGTGTAAAAATAACCCTTCCCTTCTTATCGTCGATCGCTAATACTACCACTTCCGGTTTCCGGATTTGCACCAAAAGTTGATCAATTCATCATACTGATGCATTAAGTAAATATACCAAATTTCTTCAAAATCCGTTGAGCCGTTCAAACTGTACACATCTATACGGACGGACGGACGGACTGACACACTTCATGCTAAAAATACTTTTTTCTGTTAAGAAAATGCATGATTCGTGGAGATATGTAAAATACTCCACATGTGAAATTTGGTGTGAAAACAATACCTCCCTTACTATGGTCGGAAAAAATGCATGAAATCACATGGAATTATTAATTATATTATAAATTTATAAGTGAAAGCATTGATATGAATCTAATTAATATATATATATAGATAAATATATATTTGTGGAACAACAAATTAAATTATATTGAATTCAAAAACAAAGAATATGAGTGATATAATCATTGCATTCAGAAAAAAATATAGAATGGCATTAGTGTTATAAACTATATAATTTAATAACGAATAAATTAAATCATTACATTGACGCTTCCTTGCATTAGACAAATAAGAATTCATTCCCTTAACATTTAATTATTATATTGTAATAAATAGTGTTGATTGTGTTGATTTTTAAACGATGTCTTAACCAAACTATTGATTATAACCATCCATCTGAATAAATATAATTATATCTCTCATTTAAATTTAAAATCTAAAAAAAAAATTTAAATTGAAAAATTATGAATAAAAGAATTTTGAATGTAATTTCAGAATAGAAGTAAATAAAAAATCGTTGAAAGAGATGTACTTCTAATTTATCTGATATATCAATGATTGCTATTTGAAATTTGTACCTCCTATTTATTACATAATATCTATATATATAAAAGGCAATGTCTGTGTGTCTGTGTGTCTGTGTGTCTGTCTGTCTGTCTCTTATAGACTCAAAAACTACCCGTCCGATTACGGTGAAACTTTCAGGGATTGTTGTGGGCATCCCAGGGAAGGTTTTAGTGTAGTTAAATCCAAAATTAATTTATCCAAAATTAATTTAATTAGTAATATATTGCTAAAAGTCTGTAGTGTCACAAAACTATCGACAGATGGCGCTACATATAATTTTCAAAATTCAAATATTTTAAATTTTTTTTAAACTTAATATTTCTAACTTTGTATTACAATACAATAATGAGACGGAATTGTTGTGTGTTAAATTAAATTTTATAAATTGAAAACCATTAGTTATACTCTTAAGTTATTTAGTTTTATTGATCACATATCTGGAAAAAATCATCTTCATTAGTTGTTTTTAATTTAAATGTATATATGTGACGTCACAGTTACCTCCTTTTAGATATATATCTATTCTTAAAATAAAATTAAAAATATTTATATTATATTCATATATATGTAAAATAATAATTATATTATTTTAATATTCCTATAAGTTGGTATCACAATTTATTATTATTATGAATTATTTATAAGTAATTACTATTATTAATTGGTATTAATAAATAAATAATATTAATTATATTAACTTAATATTTCTAACTTTGTATTACAATAATGAGACGGAATTGTTGTGTGTTAAAGAATTGTTGACTATAAAAACCAATTTGTTTTTAGGTAAGTATATATTATTCTATTTATTGTAATTATTTAAAATTTTTTTTTAGCAAACAAATCTGTCTATAGTCCATTTGATTAAACCTACCATCTTATATATAGATTGTCGTGTATAAGATATTAGGGGTGAGGTATTTTATAAGAAAAATTGGGTTAAAAATAAGTTTAATTAATTGGTAGCACTCTGGATTGAATTTAGAATAATTAAAAGGGTTATTGAAACCGCGTAGGTTGATTAGGGAATGACAAGATTGAATAGGTTCAATTAAAAAATGCTTATATAAAATTATAACTAAAAATGATTTATTTAATAAAACTGTAAGAATTTAAATTAAAATAGATAACTCAAGAAATTAAGATGAAATAGAATAATTGAAAGGTACCGTAAAAATAGAAATATAAATTAAAAGAACTTTAATTTATATTTTAGCAAATGCAATTTATAATTAATTATTAATTACCAATTGTCGACCACAGTTGGTATATTGTGTAGTTAAGGAATTGAGAATTCAAAATATGTCGAAGCCAATCATCCCCTCCTCTGCCACTTGGCAAAATTGTCCACCCCTCTCTCTCTATTGGGGTAACGAAGAGGTATATCTCTGGGTTTTCCCCTGGGTTTTTGAAGTGGAACTTCTTTAGCGGCGTCCTGACATTTGGTTGAGAATGGAGAGTGAATTGAAATAATACTTTATATAAAAAAAAAACTTTTTTAAAAAACCACGTTTTTAACGCACTAAAAAGAAGAAAATAATTTTTCTGAAACCCCATAGGTACTGACATTACAAACAAGAGATATGATTTGAAGAAAATTTTCTATAACGTAAAACGTGGGGCGCAAATAATAATAAATTTTTTAAATGCAATAAAATTTCTTTGATTAATTTATTTCAATATCCATGGATTTATATTTTAAGTTTTATATTTTTTACCAGACTTTTTGTAAAAGGGAATATTATTAGTAATCCAACAGAATACTTTTATTAATGTAAATTTTTTTTGGAAAATTAATTCCTTAATATTAAACCAGCTGGTCCGAGCGCCTTCGGCGCTCTTCACAGCTGGACGGGGGCTCCGCCCCCTGTACCCCCGAGTGGTACAATTTATTTTTATATACTTTAAAAATTTTACAATTTTTTAATTATTTATTATAATTGTTAAATGGAATTTCTAAAAATGACCCATTAAAAATTTGTTTCCTAAAATGTTTCAAAATAATTCAAAGAATATTTTGTTTATAAGTTTATTTTTTTAATATTTTATTTATAAAACACGAAAACATTTAAAATTATATGAATAATTGATCTCATAATTGGATTTTTCATTTTCAATTGACGATTTGAATTCATAAAATATTAAAAAAAAACTTTTAAAACTTTTTAAATTATATTCAAGTAAGTATATAAGAATATAAGATATATTATGGGTGAATTCAAAATGTATGAAGGGACACATAGATAGATATAACATTTACAATAATAATATATATAATTAATTTACTGATTAAATTAAAATGTATTTTAAATAAGAACACAAAAACAAATAAATGTTTTATCTAATTGAATATTTGATATTGTTTGAATATTTAGTAAATAATATTTTATAATATTTACCGGAGTATAATAAATTGATAACGTCATTTAATTCTCCTACTATATATCGAATCGAATATAAAGATAAATCTTCTTTTAAACGTTGTGTGAAACAATTTCAAATAATTTAAATGTAAAACTATTAATGAAATTAATTCGGCGCTCTTCACAGCTGGACGGGTGCTCCGCCCCCTGTACCCCCGAGTGGTACATCGTATTTGGTTAAAAGTACTGGTACTTAAGTTAAAAAAATGATTCATTATTATTGGATTTGGCTGGTAATATTAATACCTGGGACACCGAGCATTCGCTCTACCCTTTGAAAAATATTGATATACAATTCTTTAATTATTTATTACAATTATTAAATGTTACACATTTGCATCAATCTGATTAAAATGAATGAACTTGTGCTCCTCAATAATACATAAATATATAATATATACATATATTTTTTTTTTCTATAGTGTTTTTTTGAAAAACTGTTCAGCGCCCCAAGTGGTTATAAAACAAACAATTTTAGCTAGTATAATAAGATTAATCCAAGTAATATCGTCTATTTCTATTCGACACTATTTTCACTCCTTATGGTAGCGGCCCAGTCGATGATGTTATATGGATCGTTAATTAACCATTAACCATTCACCGAATCGCCATTCAAATAATAACATACAAACAGAAAAGTAGGCGTGTTGATATAAAATATATACCTGTGACACCGAACTATCACTCGACCCTTTAACCAATTTATACAATTTATTTTTATATACTTTAAAAATTTTACAATTTTTTAATTTAATCAGTAAATTAATTATATATTATTATTATTATTTGTGTCCCTTCATACAAAATGTAAATTCTCTTTTTTGATATGTTTTCCTAACATAAACAAATATTTTATAATATTTACCGGAGTATAATAAATTGATAACGTCATTTAATTCTCCTACTATATATCGAATCGAATATAAAGATAAATCTTCAAAACGTTGTGTGAAACAATTTCAAATAATTTAAATGTAAAACTATTAATGAAATAAAAAAAAATCAAATATATGAATATAATATAAATATTTTTAATTTTATTTTAAGAATAGATATATATATCTCACAGGCGGTGGTTGTGACGTCACATATATACATTTAAATTTAGAAGAAAAAAACTAATAAAAATGTAGTTTTCGTGAGATTTGATCAATAAAACTCAATTTTTCTTTATAAATACTATCTCGGGTGTGAATTTCAAAAAAATCGTTAGAGCGGTTTTTGAGAACAATGAAACAAACAAACAAACAATTTTTACTCGTATAAGAAGATAAGATAAACATCTTCAATTTACACTTTAGAAATTTTATTAACATAAATATTAAATATTTGCTAGAAGTTTTGCAGTAGCAAAATTTAGTTTTAGATTTCTTCAAGTTAAATTTCTTATATTATTTACCAGAATATTGTTAGGATGTCATTTTTTATCAGAATTTTTTAAAAGTGAATATTATTAGTAATCTAAAGGTAATCTTTTCATAAATTAAATTTACCTCTTTTAAAAATTTCGATAAGTTATAAGCTTTACTTTTTGAAGCTAATTAAAATATGAATTCATTTATCCTATTAATTTGTACCTAATAACATTTATTTATAAATTTTTATACGATACAGAATATTTTAGCCATAGTTGCGCCCCACGTTTTACGTTATAGAAAATTTTCTTCAAATCATATCTCTTGTTTGTAATGTCAGTACCTATGGGGTTTCAGAAAAATTATTTTCTTCTTTTTAGTGAGTTAAAAACGTGGTTTTTTAAAAAAGTTTTTTTTTTATATAAAGTATTATTTTCTACTTTTTAGTCTTCATATATTGCAATCGATTTCACTTGACCTATACTACTTTTAAGTTTTTTGATTGACTTTAATAGTCATGAAATACTATTATCCTGAAAGTAATAAATTTAAATTGAATTATAAAGAGAAATTTTTAAATTTGTCATATTTTAATTCTTTATTGCCTAAAACTCATCATAAATTTAAATTTTTTTTCTAAATTACAGTACAAAACATTAATATACCTTCTTTCAAATTTATTTACATTTTAAATATTATACATATTATATTATTCTTTTAACGGGTTTTTAACGGTTTTTTTCAAATTTAAATATTTACACTTTTTGTTTTGATTTTCCCATACAAAATTATATTCATTAATTATGCTCTAATTAAACACTTGCAAGCTACGAATGTGTTATTTTATTGTATTGTCATCCAGAATACATTACTCTGAAAAGTTTCAGAGCGATTGGATGACTGGAAGTGGTCGAAATTTCGATTGCAAGATTTGACCCGAACAGATAAATAAACAAACAAACAAACAAGAAAGCAAGCTAAGAAAAACGTGGTAAAATACACTCAGTTAGCAAGAGTGCTAATGATGACTTGGTGAGATGCAGAGAGCAAATGATAGCTGAAGGAAATTGAGGGTGGCGTTTAAGTCGAAAAAAGGTGTGTCGAAACAGGCAACCAATCAGAAGACCCGTTAAGTAAAAATAAGAAGAGGGGAGTTTGAACCTTTTTTCTACCTCCCTATTATATTTTTTCAATATTTTGATTTTATTAATTTTTTATCTCTCTTTGTAAAGACGAAATTATAACTTTAAAATGATTTTAAATGTAATCAATCAAAAGTCAGAAATTATAATTTAAAAAAATCAAAATTCTTCATAAAAAAAAAATGGCTTTTTATTTTTTCTAATACATTTACCGTGTATATAATATATAGAGATTCTTTATTTCATTAGATTGAATATTATTTATTAGTAATTCATTTAATAAATATCTAATCGTTATTTGAAATTTATTTAATTATTATTTTAGAATTTATGATGCTTAATCCAAATTTAATTCGCAGCATGGAACATACGATCAGGACTGTCATTTAGTTGGAGGGGAGCGACCTGAACATTTTTTCAAACTTCTTATTTAAACGGATTTTAATATTTTGATTATTATTATTAATTAATGTATTATATTTGCATCCCGCCTCGTTTTTGTATTAGATATTGTATCAATATTTTTTATATTTAAAATATTTTAAAATTTTTTAATTAATTTCGAAAGAAAATTAAAAATATATTTATACAATTTTTGCTAGTATAATAAAATAAGATCTAATGAAATATATTTATTTTTATCGTCAATTCACAATGTGTCATTTATTATATTATTAATTTGTGAAATGATTACAAATTTTATGTAAAATCCATTCTCTATTCCAGAGGTTCTTAAACTTATGTACTCCGCGGACCCCCACTTGAGAAAATTCTTTTTGACGGACCCAATCCCAACTTTAGGTACTTTACGTCATTTTATTAGTTAATTTCTGGCTTAAGATCTCATAAGAACAAGGATATATGGTGAATATTTCTAACAGTGATTGGTGAATAACGATTTTTTTGCAAATTGTAGAACAGATTTTATTAGAAAATTCAGCTAAATATGAAGATGGAAACGGTAGCAATAATTTTCTTGCACATTTCGTTGAATTTGGGTATTTGATCTGTTTCCTCACAAAGCCATGCCATCGCTCCTTTTATATTAAATAAAGTTTTAACTGACTCATCATTTTCTCGTGCACCTGTACGATGGCTTTGCGGACCCCCAGTAAAGGCTTCGCGGACCCCCAGGGGTCCGCGGACCACAGTTTAAGAACCTCTGCTCTATTCGTTTAGATCAAAAATAATATATTTAATATTTAATATATTGAATATATTTAATACATACTAGAATCAACTCTTGAATATTTTTTTAAACAAGCGGACTATGGACATCTGTATTATTTATTTTTAATGTTTTGACAAAGTCCCTTTTGTTGTTTTCTTCTTTTGTATTATGTATTGAGAAAGGTAAGTTTTGGAAAGGGCCTTTTGTTGTATTATTATTGTTTCTCTTTTTTAAGTTAACAAAATACAAATATTCATTAATTATGCTCTAATTAAACACTTGCAAGCTACGAATGTGTTATTTTATTGTATTGTCATCCAGAATACATAACTCTGAAAAGTTTCAGAGCGATTGGATGACTGGAAGTGGTCGAAATTTCGATTGCAAGATTTGACGCGAACAGATAAACAAACAAGAAAGCAAGCTAAGAAAAACGTGGTAAAATTGAAATTTCGTAACGCAAGAGAGAAAAAAATTGAAATTTCGTAACGCAAGAGAGAAAAAAGATATAGATATAACGAGTGAGAATGAGATAGCCTCTATCTCCGTCTCTCTTTTGTGCGGTCTTTCGTTCTTGAGAAAGAGGCTATCTGCGTCTTCCTTTTGTCCGGTCTTTCGTTCTTGAGAAAGAGGCTATCTGCGTCTTCCTTTTGTGCTGTCTTTCGTTCTAATACCCACTTGCTAGGTCCAAAGTCCATGGCGCGCATGCGCGCTAGTACGTTGACGCGGAATAATATTTCTCAGTCTCTACTGGGTCAAAGAATAAAAATTAGTATGACTTATGATCAAAAGAGGGCGAGATCTCCACCTTGTCCAGTAGATATCGCAATTAAATACAATTTGAATTTAAATATATATTAATTTCAAAATTTGCCTAAACATTTATAAAAATAAATATACATATGAAATTTGTTATTTTTTTTTAATATTAAAAAATATTTAATTTGAGATTAATTATATGTAAAAAGATCAACTATCAAATAGATTCAAACTTTTATTTTCTTTGATTAGATTATAATTAAATATTATTTATATTATTTAAAAATTATTATTAAATTTAATTAATTATAAATTATAAATAATAAATAATAAATATTAAACCAGCGCATGTTTGGCTTTTTGTTGATGGTACCACGTCACGTGTTGGCGCGTGAGATTTGCAGTGTTAAAAAATTAATTCTGGTAATTTCAGCTAATCAATCAAGCTGAAATTCTATATATAGCAGTTTTATACAATTATTAATCATGTGAAAAATTATCAAACATATATCTTTATTTTTACGGTCACTTTAGAGGAAAAAAAATCAAAACGTTGTAGGTAATGACCCTCTTCCGGTTGAGCTACATTTCTCAAAAGTTGATAGAAAACTATGAATTTTGAATAATGTCCATGTACCAAATTTCATCATTCTAGCTCAAACCGTTTTTGCGTAATCTTGCCTACATACACACACACACACACACAGACAGACACACACAGACAGACACACACACACAGACATTTTTCTCAACCTTAGTGAAAATGATTCAGGAACCTTCAAAAAGTATAAAAACATCAAAATCTCAACATCGAAAATTTTCGTGATCGCAATACTATCTCTGGCGAGATAGTAAAAAATGATTCATTATTATTGGATTTGGCTGGTAATATTAATACCTGGGACACCGAGCTCGCTCTACCCTTTAAAAAATATTGATATACAATTCTTTAATTATTTATTACAATTATTAAATGTATTAAATAATATTTTATTGAAAAAATATTAAAAATTATAAAACTATCTAAAACTTAATTAATAAAAGAACAATGAATAAATAAATCACGAAAATAGATAAAAAAAAAAATGCACGCGGCGAGTTTCGATCCTTCGAACTCGGGGAGTAAAAACAATTGTTCTTACTGCTGGTCTATGATATTTTGATAATTACAAAGATATTTTTATCATCTTTCAAAGACATTTATTTGTTTTGTTGTTTTTTACTTTCCCGCATACTTCGTATAAGGGAAGTATTGGAATCGTCAAAAATTTCGACTTCGAGATTTCAATAGATCTTGATGTTTTAGACCTCCCTGAGTCGGAAAATACCATTTTTCGAATTATGTCTGTGTGTGTGTATGTATGTATGTATGTATGTATGTATGTATGTATGTATGTATGTATGTATGTATGTATGTATGTATGTATGTATGTATGTATGTATGTATGTATGTATGTATGTATGTATGTATGTATGTATGTATGTATGTATGTATGTATGTATGTATGTATGTATGTATGTATGTATGTATGTAATGTCTGTAAGCAAATTTACTCAAAAACTAATCAAGCTAGGACTTCGAAATTTGGTACACCGATATTATTCACAGTTTTTAGATTTCTATCAAAATTTCGTCAAAATCGGTTAACCGGAAGTGGTACTTTACCTACACTGGTTGCGTTTACCTTTCATGTAAAGTACCAGTTTGCTTCGAGATATTTGCTTCATATTTTGTATATAGATTTAAAAATATGAAAAAAATTGAGATACCAAATTTCATCATGATCCGACTACCGGAAGTGACATTTTACCTATACAAGTAGCGTTTCTTTTTTACCGACCAACGATAGTAAGGGAGGTATTGTTTTCACACCAAATTTCACCTATGGATATTTTTAGGTATATATCTCCACGAATCATGCATTTTCTTAACAGAAAAAAGTATTTTTAGCATGATGTCTGTCCGTCCGTCCGTATAGATGTGTACAGCCTGAACGGCTCAACGGATTTTGATGAAATACATCAGTAGGATGAATTGATCAACTTTTGGTGCAAATTCGGAAACCGGAAGTGCTAGTATTGCCGATCGAAGAGAGGAAGTGAAGGGTTATTTTCATATCAAATTTCACGTGAGGACATATCTCCACGTGTTATCCTCGAGAAAAATCATCTTCATTAGTTTTTTCTTAATTTAAAATTATATGACGTCACAGCCAGCCCTTATATATTATAAATAAAATAAAATTAAAAATATTTATATTATATCCATATCTGTTTTTTTTTACATTTAAAATATCAGTTAACCGGAAGTAGCACTTTATTCTATATAAATATATATAAACGTTACCAAATATCAAAATTGACACCAATAAACTAATACGAACTGGCTCTTTATCAATACCAAGTTTACACATTCTAAATATTCATTCACAACTCTTTATACCTATTTATATGCGGGAAAGTCTAGGGGAGGACACTCCCGCTTATTTTTGAGAGAGATTAATAAATATATATATATTTTATTAAAAATAAATATTTTTAATTTTATTTCGAAATTAAATAATGAATTTTAAAATATTTTAAATATAAAAAAATGTTAATACAATATCATTTAAAAAAAAAGCGGGATTAATAAATATATATATATATTTTATTAAAAATAAATATTTTTAATTTTATTTCGAAATTAAATAATAAATTTTAAAATATTTTAAATATAAAATTTCGAAATTAAATAATGAATTTTAAAATATTTTAAATATAAAAAAAATGTTAATACAATATCATTTAAAAAAAAAGCGGGATTAATAAATATATATATATATTTTATTAAAAATAAATATTTTTAATTTTATTTCGAAATTAAATAATAAATTTTAAAATATTTTAAATATAAAAAAAATATTAATACAAAATTAAAAAAAGGCGGAAGTAAAATTTCAAAATGGATGCCATTTACGTCACCCATATATAATTTTCAATTAAGAAATTAATAATGAAGCTGTAAGTTTCAAGAGATGTAATCAATAAAACTCAATTTTTCTTTATATAAATACTATATCTAGTGTGAATTTGAAAAAAATCGTTAGAGCGGTTTTTGAGAACCAATGGTTATAGATAAATAGATAGATATATACAATTTTAGCTAGCATAATAAGATAAGATATATATCGTGAAATAATTAAAATTCTCAAGTCAAATATACAGCGTGCACGCATACCGACGCATGTAATTGTGTGTGTGAACATGGTCGGCGATTCACACGCCAACACATACAGTTATGTGCGTCGATGACCATTCACGTTATTTATCCGAATCTCAATATTACTTTAACACTACTAAATCAATTTAAAATTATTATTGCATTTAAAACTGCTTTTCTCTACTCCACAGATTTCACTATGCCGAAAAAAAATAACGACCAAAATTTAGACGATATTATTTATTTCATACACCGTTCACTACTGGTTTATAGCCACACAGGTGCTAATGCACTTGAACGAGGCGAAGATAAAATCCCTCTAATTCTCGGGGGAGATTTTAATGTAAATTTTGGATCTGATGATTCGTTGCCGTTGATCAACTTTCTTCGAGAAACATTTGGTCTGCTTATAAATAACGATCCCAAGGAATCAACAACAAAATCTGGAACTACAATAGATGCTGTTTTTACACGTTATATAGAAAATATCGAATCACGAACATATATATCTTATTTTAGTTATCACAAGCCATTAATATCAGTATTACCAATTGAAGCACCAACCGACAATAGTACAGGCAATGTAGATATGATGATAGAGTAGATAATAATAATAATAAAGCGAATATTTGTTACGAAAATTTTATACTGTTATATGTCTTTCGAAATGATCCCTTTATTTTTCTCTATTTCTCTCTCACTCACACTCTCAACTAAAATTTATCTTATTCTCTAGATTGTAAGAAGTTTCACTTCCGCCACGTGTACGATGCTGCACATTTTTTTTTTTAAAACAATTATTTTTAGAAAGTCTTTGCCATGTGCTCAGTATCATAATACATCCAATATATAAGCATAAAAAACAAGCATTTTTATATTTATACTAGGAAAATTTGTTGTTGATTAAATTAAAATATATTTTCCAAGAAAACAAATATATGTCTTATCTACTTATACTGATTGAAACAAAATGGATGAAAACTTTTTACATACAGACTTTCAACCAAATACTATGTATCACTCGGGGGTACAGGGGGCGGAGCCCCCGTCTAGGTGTGAAGAGCGCCTGGAAGGCGCTCTGATCAGCTAGTATAATATAAACTAATTTTATCAAAAGATAATATTTTTTTATTTTTAAATTTATGCAAGTAGAAGGTAGATTGAGTTGAGATTCATTTACAGTTTATTTAATACAACAGATATTAATAAAGAAACAATAAATTTACATTTGTGAGAATGCCCAAATTTTAAAAATTAAGATTCAATTATATCATTTAAATGTTATAAAAATATTATTTTGATACAATTATCTTAAAATTAAAATTTTATTATTTAGTAAATGTTATATTTATACCAATTTCAACCAAAATATTTGTTTATTTTTTATGATAAGTTACTATGCTATACGTTACTATACGTTAGAGGAGGTGGTTGTATTATGGAACCTGTATTTAATATGGAACCCATTTGTTTCGTTCATTATAACGTGCTGCACTTTTTTAACAATAGGTGGAATTGATTCTCTAGAACCAATATCTACCATAAAAATTGAAATGGCGGTTAGTTGTTTGATAATTGTCATTCAGTTTAAATGTTTTGTTTTCAATTTTAAAAAACTTTTTTTAAGGTTAGTAAAACTATTTATAATTATTATTATTGTTAAGTACCGGGACCCCGAGCCTCGGCTCGGTACTTAAGTTAAAAAAAATGATTCATTATTATTGGGTTTGGCTGGTAATATTAATACCTGGGATACCGAGCTGTCGCTCGAAAAAATGTTTAGACATTATTATAGACATTTTCATTCTGTAAATTAAATAATTTTATTTCATTTAAATAAATATCTATTTTTAAATAATTTTTCTCTACATTATTTATCTAATTCTGACAATATATTAAGATCACACCGGGACCCCGAGCCTCGGCTAGGTAATTAAGTTAAAAAAAAATAATTCATTATTATATTGGGTTTGGCTGGTAATATTAATACTTGGGACACCGAGCTGATATACAATTCTTTAATTATTTATTACAATTATTAAATGTTGCATCATTGCATGGAACTTGGGGTCCTCAATAATACATAAATATGTATTATTAGATATGTTTCTAAGCAAAATTAAATAATAAAAATTTATAAAAAATAAAAAAAAAATTTGAATTAATATTAAATTATTAGTTAATGACTAATAAGTAATTAATAAAATAAAAAAAATAAAATTTATTACAATATTACAATTATTAAATGTTGCATCATTTTAATTAATAAAATAAAATAAAAGAAATTAAATTTAATCAAAGAACAATGAATAAATAAATATAAAATAATAGATAAAAAAAAAAAAAAATTTTTTCAGCCGGTTTCGATCCTGCCTATTGACTATTCAAAACAGTGCCTTTACCCATTAGACTGATATATATTTAGTTAATTAACATGACATTTTTACTCTCTTTGCAAGAATTATATGTTTTTTTGTTTTTGTTTTTGTTTTTTTTGAGAGTGATTAATAAATATATATATATATTTTATTAAAAATAAATATTTTTAATTTTATTTTGAAATTAAATAATGAATTTTAAAATATTTTAAATATATAAAAAAATGTTAATACAATTCATTTAAAAAAAAGCGGGAATCAACCAACCGTATTTTTTTGTTAATAATTAATTAATTAAGATTAATAAATATATATATATATATATATTATTAAAAATAAATATTTTTAATTTTATTTCGAAATTTATTTTATTTTAAAATATTTTAAATATAAAAAAAATATTGAAGTAAAATTGATGACGTCACACCCATATATAATTTTCAATTAAGAAATTAATAATGAAGCTGTAAGTTTCAAGAGATGTGATCAATAAAACTCAATTTTTCTTTATAAATACTATATCTAGTGTGAATTTGAAAAAAATCGTTAGAGCGGTTTTTGAGAACCAATGGTTATATATATATACAATTTTAGCTAGCATAATAAGATTAGATAATTTATTAATTTTATGAATGTGCCTTAATTTATTAACGAATTATTAAATATATTGCTGAAAATAATTTGATATAAATTTATATTCAGTTCATAGCAAGTGCATTTTTTTAAATGGCGATTTCTGTAATATGGACCCTTGCCGTGATGCTAATATGGAACCGGGTTCTATAATACAGGTTCCGTATTTTAGACAAACATTTAATTATTTTTTTTTAGCTCTATTTATTTATTTTAATTTTATTCCACATATTTTTCAGATGCCAAGAAAAGCATTAATGTGTCAAATGTGGGCCCATTAAGGATGCGCAGGTGCAGAAAAAGACTATTACATTTGTGATTTCTGTTTATAATTTTATTACGGTTAAATTTTACATACATATATGTCAATGTATCATTTTTGAATAAAAAATGTTTTTTTTTCAAATAATTGCAGTCTATGACTGATTTTGACTAGGGATCCATTTTACCAACACAGTAGGTTCCATATTATCAACACTTTTATCTTGAACCGTTTTTTCACTTTTTTCAAAAAAAGTACCACTACGTCGTGTAAGTAATATTAGTTGTGATATTGTACCTGGATGTCAATAGGAAAATAATGAATAAAAACATTTTACACTGTACCCAGAGAACACAACTTTTAGATGAGCTTCAATTCACGAAAAATAAAATGGGGTTCCATATTACAACCACCTCCTCTACTATGTTTGTGTAATATTACATCCTGCGAAATGATTCTAGTTCACTTTGACTTTTTTTTATTAATTTAGAAAATTTTATAATATAAAATAGGGTTTAGTATATCTGTAATAATATAAAAATAAATTAAAATATTTATCTTATTATTATTATTATTATTATTGAATGATATGATTTTATTTAGTATATATAAATTATATTGAAATATTCATTTTTGAAAATTATTCCATATTTTAAAATCTTGTTCCCATAAAAATAGATCTCTGTATATGAAAAAATTGACCTGGGCTTCATTGAGCCGATTTGAATAGATCAGGTGGATATTTTGTGGCTTTTTTCGAATTTATATAACTACATAGAATGAAGGAATGAATGCACTTGAATTTCTATATATCCGTTACATGATAAGGTCGATATCATTCAGATGGCCGCCCCCTTCCCTATCCCTAGTCGACCCAGATACTTAGGTAACCAGAAATGCAGAAGAATCGCCCTTTGAACCAAAGGGACACATTCGATTGCCTTCATCGTGAGAAGATCTCTTTCCAATCGCCAATGTATCTTATTCAAGCAGCATCTTTAGCAAAACTTTTTCTTTTTCATTCACTCTCTTGTCACAACTCCCACGTTTATCTGATCGCTTTCTCTCTCTCTCTCTCTTATATATATATATATATATATATATCTTTACAAATACCTCCAGCTTCTTACTCTTTTAAATTAATTCCCAATCCTTCATGAATATTGATATCCTATTGAAAGGATAACGAATTATCTTCCATGAGAGGGGATGGGTGGATGAATTTAATAGAAATTCTTTACAGACTGCTGTGCGAAGGTGACAATGAATCCAATTGGTATTCATTTTATAAAAAAAAAATTAAAATTAAAAAAAAAGATGCAATACATAAAAGAGAGAAAGAGAGAGGAAGAGCAGACTAGGAGATTTAATGTAGGGAGAGAGTGAGGGGGTAACACAGAAGAGTTTTTAAAGCCCAAAGTTCTGCTGATGACATGCAAGGGTCACAATAAGCCCTTTATATAGGCTAAAGGAGATTATAAACTAATTTCGCAAGAGACACTATATTATTGAAATCAATTTTATATTCTTTCTATTCTATTCATACTAATAGTAATAATGAAAATAGAAGAGGAGAAAGATGTAATAGGCATTGGGAAAGAAGAAATATTTCATTAATTGATAAAGAGGATGAGAAAAGTGTCAGTTAATATAAATAGCTAGTATTTATTGTTCATTAATCAAATCCTTTTTAATCCTCATTGAAAATTTATTAAAATTTTTAATTTATGAATAATCAATGTATATAATTTCCGTCGTATTTATGTGATGTCTGTAACATAATGAAGTTAGTTACAAATTGTCAAAATTATTAATTCGTAACTAACTTCATTTTTTTTAAATTTTGTTTTGTTAAATTAAATAAGTGTCAAAAAAAAAAATAAAATAATTATTACGACGATTTGAATAAAGTTAATAATTTTATATTTAAATATTGTGTTGTTTTGTAGGTATTTGAAAAGTTGTTTTAAAATATCCCTCTAAGAAGAGTACATGCACCTGATGCCGGGAACGGCTAGTTGAAATATAATATGAATATATTTATTTAATTATCATAAGGGCTCTTATAGATACATATTATAAGATATATTATTATATATCACGAATATTTTTCAATTATAGATCTGGACAAAATTCAAAGGAAATTATTATTTCCAAAATTGGACGAGATACTTAAAAAAAATTCAGAACTTGATCCGAAATACAAGAAAAATAATAAAAAAAATAGTTATTACATTAATTGAATAATTTATACTGTTATAATATGAAACTAGGTGATGAAAGTATTTGAGCATTTGAGAATAGGGTTCTGCGAAGCATTTATGGGCCAAAGAAAGATCGGGTCACCGGGGAATGGCAGAGACTACATAACGAAGAATTGCATGACCTCTATGCATACTCAGATATAGTTAGAATTATAAAATCGAGAAGGCTGAGGTGGGCAGGACACGTGACTAGAATGGGAGAAGATAGAGTGGCGAAAAATATATTGGTAGGGAGACCGAGTGGGAAATGTCCACTTGGAAGACCAAGACACGGTGGGTGGATAATGTGGGAAAGGTCGTGAGAGAGATGGGAGAGGATAGGAACTAGAAGGTTGTGGCTCAGAATATGAATACTTGGAGGGGTGGGCTTGCTGCGGCCAAGAACTTTCGAGTTCAGTAGAGCCACAGAGATAGATAGATAATATGAAACTAATCCTAGCCAATTTCTACAAAATAAATTTTTTATTATATTTGATCTAATGATGAATAGGACAAACAAAAAGACACACTCAAGGAATGACCTACAAATTTACATTTAGAAAATTTTATAGATGATATATATATATATATATAATAATATGAAACTTACAGTCCATAAAAAATTAAAGCTATACAATCCTGACACACCGCCATATCCATGCTTGTGGACTGGTTATAAAAAAAAATAAAATAAAAAAAAAATAAATAAATAAATATTATCCTTTATTTTATTTTTTATTACCATTATTGTATTTTATTTTAACTATAACTTGATAACTTGAAATAGTTTATCTAATGAAAAATTCACATAAAGCAAATATATAATCCTTAAAATTAATTTAGTCTATAAAAAAATATTCTTAATAAGGTATTTTTAAGTTTATAATTTTAGTTTATATAATATATAACTAACTACTTTGTAAAAATGTTATTATTATTTAATTTCAATTCAGAAGTGTACAAAGCGTTTAATTTTATTGGAAATAAATTTAATTTTAATTACAATTACAAATACAGTGTATTTAATTTGTATATTTAACTAGTAACAGATATGCACCTCCAATAATTTTATTTTATTTAAATCAAAATATTATTTTAAATTTGTATGTGTTTCGAAAGAGATGTCTTTGCCTTTTATTTAATAGAAATTTGTTTTTATTGAATGGAGAATTAAATTAGGCTTTGATTAAAATTCTATCTGTTCTCTTCTCTCTTGATAAAAACCACCCCTTGTCCTAACCTAATCCTATCCCTCACACCCTCCCTTATCAAAAGTGGAGAAATTCAATTTTTAAGTGTCTTGGACTATCCTCGATTAATCTTTATATATAAACGAAAGTGTTGAAGGGGTGTGGGGGGAGGTCGTTTCTGGTGTCGGCTCAATGCCTTTTAATTATCTGGAGAATAGGCCCTTGGGCTCCAAGGTGCCCCCAACAGACAGGTCATTCGAACCCTTGATTATGAATATTCAAGGGAGTCATGTGTGGAAAATCAACGGCTAATCGAGAGGCCGAGGGGGCCACCACTTGGGACAGCCGGCCCTGAAGACAATATAGAAACTTAATTCTCCGAGTTGGCAACCAATCAGCGAACGCTCTTCACTGGAATCCAATCCAGGCCAGACAACTTTCAATGGACTTGAAAATTAATTTCAAAGAAAATGAAAATTAATAAAATAAAAAAAATAAAAAAATAAAAAATAAAAAATCTTAAAAAAAAAAAAATTAAAATAATAAATATATTTGTAAATTCTTATATTCATCTACCCTTAAAAATTGGAATCATAATTAAATTTTAGTTCACATATTAATAAAATGTAACTTATTTTAAATTCAAAATTTAATCTTTTTGGAAAAAATTTGATTCTAAAATATATTTTTTGGTTTAATTTTTTGATTTATATTTCTTGATTCTCTACACATAAAATGAATTATATATGGGCTGAAAAGTCCCGGGATTTTTCATTAGGTGACGCCACTAGAAAATGAACATGACTCATTTCGAGAGGCTCATCTGTCACTAGTTTATATATATGATGTATCATGGTATTTCGTCCATTCGTTTTCAAGCTACAGTCGTTTGAGTGACGCTACTTTTGCCTTCATAAGAAAAATGGAAAAACAGGAATATCGCGTCTTGATTAAACATTGTTTTTTAATGGAAAAAACTTGTAAACAATCATTGCAGTGCTTGCAGGAATGTTATCCCACATCTGCTCCTTCGAGAACAACAGTTTATCAAGACGCGATATTCCTGTTTTTCCATTTTTCTCAACGACTGTAGCTTGAAAACGAATGGACGAAATGTCATGATACTTCATAAATAAACTAGTGACAGATGAGTCTCTCGAAATGAGTCATGTTCATTTTCTAGTGCCGTCACCTATTGAAAAATCCCGGGACTTTTCAGCCCAAGAAGTACACTATTATTATTTTTATGTGTTTTAAGATGTATTTAGTGTTATTTTACTTTGAAATAAATAACTGAATTATGCACATTTCGATTTACACGATTTATAAAAATCATCGATTTAGATTTATATCTTTTTCTCTGGAACCTATCTTCCATGTAAATCGGGGGATAGGTGTATAAATATATCAACAATTATATAAGTATTTAATAAATGTAAAAAATGATATACATTTGTATCAAGATTTTTTATAAGAGCAAACAAATCCATTTACTTTGTTTTCATATCTTTTTTCTAATATTTTTATTTTTCTTTAAAATAGAAGAATGGAGAGAAAAGAGGAAAAAAAAAGATAAACATAAACTCGTTTTAAAAATTTCAACATCTTTTCATTTTTTAATCTTTCTCTTTCTCTCTCTCTCTCTTCTCTCCTGTTCCTTTGAAAATTATAGATTGCTCTTCTTCGGCTTTATTTACTTTCCCATAAAGTAAGCTTGATGGCTTTTCCTCATCCCTCACCCTTCCCCCTTCAATTCATCTATCCAATTCTCATGATGCAGGTTCAATGTAAACGAAGAATCTGAAAATATTAAACATGTTTTTCCTCCCTCCACACCCCCACGGCATCGTCTTTCACAAGTGGCCAGGTGATTTTTAAATTGAAATTATCTGATTTTTATAGATGACGAGAAGGGGAAGAGAAAGAGAGTAAGAGGAACAATTACCTACAGATTTACTTGAAAAATATCATAATTTCTATGAAATAATAAACAACACAATTTAATAATTAGTTTAATTATTCACTAATTAATATATGTATTATATATTAATTTATTAAATTATTATAATATTAAATCATCTTAAATATTATACTAAGTAATTAATTAATAATTTAACAATTTTATTTAATTAATTAAAATAACTAAGATGTTAAATGTATATAGAAGTCGCCACGCAGTCTGGAAGTTTAACTTTTTGCCTCGTGGTCCCGAGTTAAAGACCCGGAACAGCAATATGGTATTTCTCTAGCTGGAATCAATGGGACGGCGACCACACAGTCTCTAAGATAAAAATTGGGTAGCTTCTTGATAAACATTAGTGCCTCTGATCAATAAAATCAAGATAAAGATTGAGAGGATCCGTTCTACTGATCATAGAACACCTTTACCTAGCTTAGGCGACCACCGACTTGATGTTCTTTTGTAGGATGTATAAATGTCATAGGTTAAATGGATATATATGGATATATATATATATCATGTTAAATATAGTAAGATGAGACTACTAAATTATTTTCTATTATATGAACATGTCAATATTTTATAAAATGCTAAATATTTTTTTTATTTATTTTTTAAGTAATTACTGAGGTTTCAATCTGCAAATAATTAATTAATTATTAAATAATAATATAATTAAAACATCAGAGATTACATGATCTCTTAAACATTCACAAAAAGAGTTAGAATCATACAATAGAGGAGGTGACGATATTGACAAAAGATTGGTGGGGAATAACCAATTAAGATTCGATCGATGGTTAGTCCAAGATCTCGATGGGCTGAAAATCTTAATGACATAGTGGGAATTGGGAGAAGATAGGAATCGGATGGAATAGTTCAAGATAAGTTGGAGACAAAGAACTTTCGAGATTGGTAGCGTCGCAGCGACAAGATATTTACTACATTGATGGATTTATTGTAACGGATTGTCAAACATTAAAGTAAATAAATCAATCAAGAATATAAAATTTGTTTCAGAATATGGTCTGATTTTATTCGTATTGTATGATTGCACAGTGCCAAGTGTTTTAGTCAATCAATCAGTATCAGTCGATGGAATGCCTTTTGAACCCCACCATTCCAATTAGTTTCACCAAGTACTTGAGTCAACTGCCTCCCTGCCACACTCTTTTTTCTCTTTTTCTTCCCTGTAGGCTACATCTCCTCTTCTAGCATGTGTTACTGGCACACCCATAAACACCCTTCCACTTCCACTATCTCACTCCTAACGCCCTCCTCCCTACCCCACCAATGAGTGCTCCTTTTTCTTTTACTCGACTATAAAGTCTGTCCGTTTTTCTTCTTCTGAGTTCTTCAATAACCATTTTCTTATTTCCAAACGCCTTTCATCAATTGACTTTTCCCTCTCTCATCCACTCTTTTCAAGCTTTTATTAGTATTTTTTTCTCTCTATTTTCTCTTTCAATTTCTTTTCTTTTTTTTTATCCCCAACATCATCTTCACAGTCAGTTTCAGCAAAATTCTATTTTACAATTGAAAAAAAATTAATATCAATAATAATTTTCAAAGAGCATTTTTGATTCAATTCAATATTAAATATATATTTATTTTCCTTCAATATAATATATATATATAAATTATATATGAATTTAATAAGATTGTAAAAGCAACAATATATTTAAAAAAATGAAAGGTATATTAAAATCTTGCATAAAATAAAATATATAATTTTTTTTTAATCTGATCTTATTTTCAATATAAATAGAAAAGAGCACATTATTCTATTGCAGTGATTCTCAACCACTGTGTCACGGCACTTTTGTGTGCCGCGAGATTAAAGAGAGTCTTAAAACATTTTTGACTTTTTTATAATTTTTTTCAATTTGGTTCTAAAAAAAGGTAAAAGGTTTTTGTGACCACTTTTTTCAATATGGTAAACTTTTAAACTTAATTTTTTCTTTGTGTGCCGCCAAATTTTTAAAAGTGTGCCGAGGTAAAAAAAAAGGTTGAGAATCACTGTTCTATTGTCTCTAATACAGAGATTGAAACCAATTTATTTCTGGATTCAAATAAATATAAATAAATTTTAGAAAATAAGATGATGACATTTGCTAATGATAATATTTGAATTAATTATTAAATTATTTTTTTTTTTATAAATTATTTAGTTATAATAATTTAAGTGATTTTTTATATATAAAAATAAAATATTTACAAAACGTTTTTTTTTTACTTATATATAATATATAATTCTATACTTTATATTTTTTGAATTAATTTTATTATTTAATTTTTTATAATATAAATTTTTTTCTAAAATAAATATATCCCATTTTTATCAATTCCTGTTTTTGAACAATGTCTGAGATTTACAAAAAAAAAAAAAAAATTAAAAATATAAAAATATTATTAAATAAAATTTTGAAATATTTATTATTATTTAATATATTGCATTTCAAATATTTTCGATAATTTAATTAATTTATTTTAATTTCAATTTTGTTATTTATTTTTTTTTTTTTTATTTCAAAACATATTGTTAATTATTGGATATTTAAATATTCAAATTTGGATATTAGATTTCAATTCAACTGTTTATAAATTACAAATTACAGTTTGATAGTTGACAGCTTTGATGGGGTTTATGGTGTGTGTATGGAAGGGGAAGCTGAGGGGTTGAAGAGCGCGACTGTGAGAGGGATGAAAAGAGACAAGAGTGGGAATGTGCAGAGGGGACTGGACCAAGACAAAAGACCTATTTTATTGTGGTATTGTGTCGACCCACACAGGAATTGTTCCTCAATGCACGATACAAACAAAAAAAAATTTGAAAATTTCATTTCACATACGAAATCAAAGGAGAAATACAATCGAAATGGAAAATGTGTCTCTCTCTCTCGCTCTGGATGGATGGATATCAAATGACAAACGAGCAGATTCCAAACCGGCATTTTGCATTTTGCATCATTTCTTTTCTCTTTCCATACTATTTAAAATAAAATTATATATTCAAATAATATAAACTAGATTGAAAGAGATGGAGAGAAAAAAAACAGATTGTTTAAGTAGATATACAAAATATAATCGTATTTTAGGTCAAATTATATAAATTCACGTTCTCTAAATAATTAATCACTAGATTCAATTTTCTTTAATATTTGTTGTTTTTTTTTATTATTTCTAGTACTTACTTATATAAAATAATTTATGTGAAAATAATTCAAAATAATTAAAATATGATTTTTTAAACAAAGACACTAGCTGTAAGATTGTTATAATTAAAAAATTAAATTAAAAAAAACCTCTGACTTTTGTACGTTTTACGCAATGACAACGCCTATCAAGTCGGTTATATCAATTAGGTGTCCTATGGTCCTATCAACCTTTACCTTGATTTATTTGATCGGAGGCACTTCTTTTTATCAAGAATTTTGATCCTGGAGGCAGGGTTGACTCCCTTCCCAGATAGAGAAATTCCTTTTCTAGGACTTGAAACTAGGACCACGAAAATTGAGCCAGCAACGCTAGCTCCCACCCTGTGGCGCCTTCAAAAATGAAATTATATATTTGTATTTTTGTTAAATTAAACGAGAGCAAAGTATAATAATTGTTATACATAATTAAATATTAAAAACTGAGTATTCATTAAGAATAATACTTTAAATCACGTTTAGGTATTTAATTAAGATATCAAACTATTTAAGTCGTATATGAAGTCACTGGGGAATGGTGGAGACTGCATAACAAAGAATTACATGACTTCTATGTATCCCCAGACATAGAGTAATAAATCGAGAAGGTTGCAATGTAAAGGTCACGTGGCATGAATGGGGGAGGAAAGAGTGGCGAAAAGTGGGGAGACCGATTGGGAAATGTCCGGTTGAAAGACTAAGTACATGATGGGCAGATAATTTAGGAAGGGATGTAAGAGAGTTGGGTTAAAATAGGAGTTGAATGGATGTAGTTCAGGATAAGGACACTTTGAGAAATGTGGTTGCTGCAGCCAAGAACTACAGAGAGCTACAGAGATAAAATTTAAGTTCTATATTAAGAATGATATTTTTTTATTTTTTTTTCCCAATTAAGATCTACATCTGCCCTTTCTTTGGGCAACAATAAATCGTTTACAATATATTTACAATAATATTTACAATATAATGGAAAGGAGAAGTAGGGAGTATTAGGAAGTACTCGGCTCGGCTATTTGCCCGATAGAGTAGGACGAGAGGACATCTCTCAATTTAGGGTTGAGTGAAAGAAAGAGGAGGGAATAGGATAGGAAAGAAAGAAAGAGTAACTGAATATACAGATTAAAGGAAAATAGTTGGGAAAACGAAGGGAACTATAGCTGAGATCAGAGTAGGAATTATAAGAGGTCCAATGACCATTACGCCTCGGTACCTACCTCTTAGAATACTACATAGAGACCTTAAAGTCTCTACAATAGACAAAGTAATTAAAAACACCTGTACAAAGTATCGACAGAAATTGACAAACCATCAAAACGACAAAGCCAGACAACTACTCATCAACGAAACTAACGCACGAAGACTTAAAAGACTTAAACCAAGAATGATATATAAACGATTAAGAAAATAGTATATACAAATTTTTCCGCAAATGAGTAACCTCAATTAAGAATATAAATAATCCTATATGATATTCATAGAGGAGGGATAGGTGACTTGGTAAGTAATGAGTTCTTTCAAAGTGTGAAGAGTATCACTTTTAAATATTTGAAATAGACATAAAGCAAAAAATGAAATCAATTTGAAACTTCCCCCACTATTTAAATATAATTTTACTTCATTTAATGTTTATTTTCAAATTTACATTATAGTTCTATAAAATATTCAAAAATATATTGAAATCTTATGATTCGTTTTTTTAAATTTCCTTAATTTTTTGATTAAACAGCTTTCAAACTTCTTGGAATTTCCAAGAAATTAAATTAAATTTTTTTAATCATTTTAAATTATTGAATTGATTAATAGAAAACACTTTTAAGGATTTATGATTAATTTCAATGAATAATATATTTATTTTCCCTTTTTGATATGTTCGTTGTTTTATTGCTAAAATGTGTGAATGAAGTTTCCATTCGATGTGTCTCTACTTCGCTCTTGTCTTTAATTTCCCTCGCTAACTTTCAGCTACAAGCACAAGTTTAATTAAACAGGAACGTATTTATTATTATGTGTACGTGGAGATGTAACGACAGACGGTGTTAGAGGAGGGGTGCGAGGAAACGACGAGGACTTGGCTGCTAACTTACTTGACTAACCCTTACCACCACCACCTTCATTTCTACAACCCTATTCTACGAACTAAGCCAAGTAGGAATTCATGCATATACATATTTGTTTGCAATTAATTTCCGTATTTCGCTAAGCCGTTTGTTCTAGGAGACGGTAATCTTTATTGAAATTCTGTTTCCAAAAAAATACTATCACTCTCCTTATAAAATTAATTTCATAATTCTTCTTATTATTAATAAAAAGCAATTCAACATTCACTTCAATGCTGTATAACATGGTGGCGCTTCTAAAGTTTTCTTCAACTTCTTCACCCTCCCCCCATCCTTTCTTCCTATAACTTACACTAAAACTTATACTAAAAATTTTGAATGTATATGAAATTGTAAAAAAATCCATCTTTTTTATTTATTTATTTAGTTTATGATAATATTTATTAAAATTTACTCACTAAAAGTTTGCTAATTTTTTTAAATTTTTCTCAAAATTGATTCTTATATTTATTTTTTAAATAATTCCGGTACAACAATATAATTTATTTTTAAATTAAATGGCTAGTTAGTTGAAAAATTTTAATTTAAAAAAAGAATCTGGAGTGTCTCCACTCGACTATCTCGCAAATTTGAATTGGATTAATTAACATATATTATATTTAAATTAAATTAAATTAATTAATTAAATTATAAATTAGAATTAATAAATAATATTTATTAAACCAGAGGGTGTTTGACTCTTTGATGATGAGACCACGTCACGTGTTGGCGCGTGATTGGCAGTTAACGTGTTGAAAAATCTTAAAAATTAATTCCGGTACTTTCACCGATTCAATCAAGCTGAAATTCTATATATAGCAGTTTTATACAATTGTTAATCATGTGAAAAACTATCAAACATATATCTTTTATTTTTACGGTCACTTTAGAGGAAAAAAAATCAAAACGTGAGATAGTAATTAAAATTTGAATTATTAAATTTATTTATTATAAATCATATAATTCATATCTTAGTTTTATAGACTTATAATTTATGTTTAATTGGTTTCTTTGTCTAAATTGATGGTAATCACAATTAAAATTTTAAAGTGATTCGAGAATCGTTTAATTTCTGTATATAAATTTAATTATAATAGTAATTAATATTTAATAATAATATATTATTATTATTCGACTTAAAATCTCAAAAATAGAGAAAAGTGAATCAAGTATGAAAAGTCAAAAATCTTGAAATGTGATTATCTATTCACTTCAAATTACTTTTTAGCGTCTTCCTATTTTCCGGTTCATTCAATCAATTAATAAGTTGGTTTTTGCAAAGAATAATAATAAAAAAAAAGAAGTATTAAGGCTTTCTTATTCTTTTTCAACCCTCACCACCCTCTTGATATGTTTGCGGTTGATAATAAAAAAAAAAACCTATTCCCCACAGGGTAATTCGAGACAAGTTTTGTGGTTAACCTAATATTTAAGGTGAGTTGTATTCTTCCAAACAATTACCATTGAGGTTTTGCAGATGAAATGTAATCCAAACTACAAATAATCAAAAAATAATAAAAGAGAACCACCTTCTTTTGTATTAAATGAAGCAGCTCTATGACCTCTGCAAACTATCTGATTACACACATTTTACGAAATTTATACTAAGAAAAATAAAAGAAAAAACTACCCTTTTGCTTTTAACAACTTACAATTGGACAGTTTAAATAATGTAACCGGAAATTATATTAAATTGTGATTAGGTTTTTAAGAATAGAACAAACAAGGCAGCCGTTTATAGAAAACAAAAAAATATCAAATGGTAGTAGAGGGATGTTGAGAAGGGAGGAGCGGGGAGGAATTTAGTGAATGGCATAGAAAGAGAAAAACATTTGAAAATAAATGAATGGAGGAGACTAAGGACAAAAAGAATCGAAATGGATATCCGAAAAGGATGTATTCAAAAGTGAGGAGATGAAATCTATGCAAAAGAAAGAATAATAATAATACTCTTGAAGTGTACCATAGGTACACTCAAGATGTGTGTGGATGGACTAAATATAGAGATATAACGGGTCATCTTGAAAAATATCAATGGCTTAAACAAACCCTTTTGTTGTGGTTGTTATTTACAACGTGAGAAACAATTCAAAACCTCTTGATCTAATTTCGTTTTGAATATTTTTGATCTGTTAGCAGGTGAATAAAGATAAGTATATTGTAGTTTGTAAATATATATAATAGAGAAAAGAATAGATAAAAGAATATTTTACTTCATTAATATAAATTATTTTTCATGTACAGTATATGCCATATTATTATTTATTATAGTATATATTTATATATTCGTGAGGGGACCGATTGGTAGACCAAGGACGGTTCATTTTCTTTGAATATTTAGGATGGAATTGAAAAACTAGTAATTAATATATTTAAGAGATAATAATTTAATAAATTTAATAAAATATTTAGAAAATCAGTGATATTTTGTATGCTTTTTTGGAGGAGAATAGTTAAATAAAGAAAACTATATGCTAATTGTTTACCAACCATGTATCTTTAGGGATTTGGATAAAACTTTGGCAGTGGATTCCTTTTTTAATTTCAAGGAGCTTTCCTTATGCAATATTATTCGGTGTCTTTTAGTTTACGAGATAAAAATTATTAAAGTTTGCATATAATTTGCCCATTGACATTAGATTTGGCAACCACCTGGTTGTTGTAAGCAATTTCTAAACAATCTCTATTTATATTTAAATTTCAGGCGGGCTTAATTTTTAACTAATTTACCTGGGCAGACAATGTAGGAAGAGACGTGGGTCATTACCTACCGCGTAAAAATTGTATAAAATTGCTATATATAGAATTTCAACTTTCAGGCGGGCTTAATTTTTAACTAATTTATCTGGGCAGACAATGTAGGAAGAGACGTGGGTCATTACCTACCGCGTAAAAATTGTATAAAATTGCTATATATAGAATTTCAACTTTCAGGCGGGCTTAATTTTTAACTAATTTATCTGGGCAGACAATGTAGGAAGAGACGTGGGTCATTACCTACTACGTAAAAATTGTATAAAATTGCTATATATAGAATTTCAACTTGATTGAATCGCTGAAAATACCGGAATTAATTTTTTAACTCTGCAAATCACGCGCTAGCATATATATATTAAATTTTTATTAAAATTCACCTAGCAAAATTTATGATTTTATGATTTTCAAAGAAACACACACACAACTCTGACTATTTAAATTAAATTTGATAAAGATCTTCTAAATATATTCTAATTTTTTAAATATAACTTTTATTAAAAATAAACAATTTTTAATTTTAACAATATTATATTTTTTTTTAATTTTTACAAAAAATTTTATAAATTTTATCTTACTAATTTTATTATTTTATTACAATAAATTCATGTATTTAATTTTTATATATATATAGTAAAATATGTATATATTTTTTGAAATTAAATACTTTTCAACATATATTTATATAATTGTTAAAATTAAATAAGAAAATTTTCCATTTT
The DNA here is from genome assembly GCA_963082975.1 of Labia minor. NCBI lineage: Eukaryota > Metazoa > Arthropoda > Insecta > Dermaptera > Spongiphoridae > Labia > Labia minor. The sequence continues at coordinate 62,893,282 of OY720346.1, read as the reverse complement.
ATAAACTCTCCAGGATAATCATTATCAATTTACTTATTCTATTAAAATGTTAAATTTCACTACTTTTAGTTAACTTTGTCTCTAAAAATATTAATAATAATACAAATATATTTATATATAAATAATAATAAATATCTATGAATGGGATTATTTATTCTAAAAATAAAAATGGTTTCACAAACTTTCCTATTCTTCTCATTTATATCTAAATTAGATTTCTTTTGGAGTTTATTTTTCTTTTTTTTTAATTGAAATTTACACTTGATTGTATTGTATGTATCTCCCGACTTGTGCTTACAGATTGGTTTTAATTAAAATCTTTGGTGACTAAATTCACTTTGTTCTATTGTTTTTTTTGTTATAAACTTTTTCTCTTTCTTTCATTCCCCACCGCTCTTCTACCCTTCTCATCCCTTCTGCCCATCAACCTTTTCCTCTCTATTTCATCTTCTTCTTCTTCTTCTTCTTCTTCTCCGTCGACTTGTTCGAATTCTTTCTCCTCTCCTATGCATGACAATCTTCAAATCCATTATCATTGTAAATTAATTTATTTTCAAACAGTACCTTCCCATCATAAAAGCAAGCGACATCTTTCACCACCTCATCCCCTTCATAACGCCTCCCCCGTTCTCCCTCTTCGCGGGTTCTTGTCCTCGTCACCCGCACCATTGCTAACCATCCCCCACCCCATTGAACGCAACCCCTCACCTACTTATACTCTTTTTTTACTGAGAAAAATTTCTTTTTAAATATATCTATATATATATTATACTCTCAGTTCTCTTTTTTCATTTCTTTTATTCTTTCTTTCCTCTCCTTGAATTCAAAAGCCAAGACAAGACAACGTTGCGTAGAAAACTTAAAACGTTAGAAGCCCCGACCATCTGCGGGCGACATTTAAAAAGATTCAAGCGGTTTTTCAAGTTTTTCAAAAGTTATTACTGTGAGTTCAGCAATTATTAAGAACTTTTTATTATTATTATATATATATATTTTTTCTTTTCTTCCCTTTTAATTTCTTTTTTTTTTCTACAACCCCCACATCGTAGGTCCTTAAGAAAAAAAAATGCCTTAAACAAAGGCGTAAGTATTTCGAAAAGCTGAAACACATTCCCTCTTTAAGCGATGGTGGGACAAATATTAATTCATTTACATAATAATTAAAATGTAAAAATTTATAACAGAATAAGGAACAAAATCAACTGGGAAAAGAAAGTTGAAAGGGAGGAGAATTTTTTTTAGTTCATTATTGTTAAATATAACTATACTAAATCAGGGAAAATTATTAGCTCGTCTTATATATTGTTAGATAAAATATCCCTTTATAATTATAGAAAAGTTAATTTAATTAACTAATAAATCAATATAAATATTTTAATATAGATGAACTGAGATTAAAATTAAATGGGAGTATCAAATTACGTTTATATATTAATTTAACATTGTAAGGGGAGGGGGTGGGGAAAACAGAGCCCCACGTTGGGCGCCAATTTGTAAGGGGAGGGGGTGGGGAAAACAGAGCCCCACGTTGGGCGCCAATTTGTAAGGGGAGGGGGTGGGGAAAACAGAGCCCCGACGTTGGGTGCCAATTTGTAAGGGGGGGAGGCCCACAGTGGATGCCAACAGGCCCCTTACAAGGAGGAGGGAAGAAGGGGGAGAGAAGGGAGGGAAAATGTGATAGAAGAGAGAAGAGCGGAAATGGGAGAGGGAAAAAAATGGATCTTATGTGGAGAGGGAAAAAAAGGAGTTTAAGGTCTCCACAGGTAAACAGGTGGATATCTTCTTGAAGGGGGAAAATATTACCCGCAGCTGCAGAGAACAAACTACCTTTCCTCCAATGGTCCAGCAGAGATGAAGGTTAAATGGGCGCCATGCTATACTCAGAGGTAAAGCAGATTTTAATGAGACTGGTCAATAAGGATGTAGTTTAAGTTAAATTGAAAAACGGTTGTTTAAAAGAAAATGTATAATTATAAGAAATATTATATTACTTCTCCACCATGGGAGTCAAAGAAAATGTATAATTATAAGAAATGTTATATTACTTCTCCACCATGGGAGTCAAAAAAAATGTATAATTATAAGAAATATTATATTACTTCTCCACCATGGGAGTCACAAAGGATCCATTCAACATGGAGGATCATCAAAACACGTCTTTACACAAAGAACGCGGAGACAGGATAACACGTCTTTACACAAAGAAGGTTAGCATCTGACTAACTATATAATGCCAAGTCACCAACCGCGCGGAGGGCAGTTGGACTCCCCCAGACGTTGCCATTCAGTCATGCAACAGCGCCTGGGGTGACTTTGTCATATTTATATATAACAAATATACATTCGTTACAACATATAATAAAGAATATACTTAATCAAATTTTCTGGTGAATGAGAAGAGAAGCCTAAAGAGTATCTAAATATTATTAAATTAAAGAAACAGCATTTTTTTCTTTTTTTTTACTCACCGACGGTAGGAAGAGAAGATTTCTTTTTAATAAGATTTAAAAAAAATAATAGAAATCCATAATATTATTATTATAAATATTTTAGAGGTTATATCTTATGTTATTATACTAGCAAAAATTGTATATATATAAATCCTTAGAGCGATTTAATACTTAAAAAATATACAAATATACAAATATATATTTGTATATTTCTATATTTACATATATATTCTAAGAATTTTTTGAAATTTACTCAATAGATAATCTTTATAAACTAAAAAATCGATCTTTATTGGTTTAAGTCTCCTGAAAAATAATCTATACAGTTTTTTTCTTAATTTAATTTTTAAATGACGTCACAAACTGGATCATCCATATTGAAATTTGTCTTCCATCATATACTTTTTTAATTGATATTGAATTAATAATTTTTTTTTATATGAAATATTTTTTAAAATTTTTAATTTAATTTCGAAATAAAATTAAAAATATTTATTTTAATAATATTTTAGAATAAAATTGCGAAATATATCTATCATTGCCCCACCAAAAGAAAATATTCATGAAGTTAGCAACATATAATACATATGAACAATTATAAAGAAACTTTTTAAAAATATTGTTTATCTTTAATAGATATTCATTTAAATTATAATTAAAGAATATCTTATTTCAAATGAGTTATTGAATAAATTTGATCTAATACTCGAAATATTAAATTACATTATAATAATTAAAATGTTTTTTAGGCAAATTATAAATAATATAAATATTTGTGATTATTACAAATAAAAGAAAAATATATAACCTCCTTACTTAATTAAAATATAGACAAGTACAGGTGTCAATATAATTTCACAATTTATATTATTATCAGTAATAATCCTTGATCATAACAGTAAGCTATTGCTACTTTGAAAAAAATAAAACTGAATCGATCTAATTATAACAACATATATATCGAATATAATAAAGGATCAAATATTTGAACAAGTAAATTTGAATATATTTTTCATCTTGAAATGAAAATCAAGTTATTTTAATTTATTTGTACCATTTTAGGAAACACATTTTTGATGGGCCATTTTAAGATTAGAAAACCCATTTAACAATCGTAATAAATAATTTAAAAAAATTGTAAAATTTTTAATAATAATAAATTGTATAAATTTGTTAAAGGGTCGAGCGATAGGTACTGTATATTTATATTTAAAAGTTAATCACTCGCACATCATAGATAGTTTTTTTTAAAGAATTTAAACAATTTGTTGAATTAGTAGACTTTGGTTATAAAAAAAAATATTATAAATATTTTATAAGGACAGCTGACTAATAAAATACTGAATATATCTGATTAAAAGATGAAGTTAGTTTTTTTTATATGCATAATTAAAAAGTTGAATATTTTATTCTTAAGAAGATAATTTTTGCGTATGAAATGTATTTTTTTTTTCTATTCTTTTTTGATGATATATAAGAATAATGGAAATTTCTTTTGTATCTTTGATAAGTTTTCATTTTCTTTCTAAACTTTGTAGAGAAATTGATGATAAAATCATTCGTTTCAGTTTTGTTAAGAATAAATGGCTTTTATTAGACTTTAAGAAAACTGGGTTAAGAACGTAACAGATATCTTCTTCTGTATTCTTTCATTCATTTCATTTTGTAATAAACTTTGTGAGAGAAATTAATTTCCCTACACAAATGAATGATGATATAATAATGATCATCCCTTAACTCTCTTCCTCTCTTTCTTTCTTTCTTTCTTTCTTTCTCTTTCTTGGTGGTTTATCTTTCTTAGAATGATGTATGGAATATATAGATATGTAGCAAGAGCGAGAGACAAGTGAACTTTTCGCCGCCATAGGGGTTCGTGTCGATTGTTTCTTTGGTTGGCAAAATGTGAAAAGAAGCAAGCGATAAGACTGACGACGGGGCCCTAAGGGCGGATTCGGATATAACGTTGCTCAAGCGGAATCACAAAGTAAGTCCCTTCGTCTTCTTCCACTGACTTCGTTCAAGAGTCAAAAACGAGAGTGTGGGCGGGAGTGAGAGAAGGGCTTTGTTCCTACATCGAGGTACAGATCGGCAACATCTCATTAAAGAAATGCCGAGATGCTTTCTCGTTCAATTTCACACATAACTACCCATCAAAAGCGAAATGGTTAACCAACAAAACCAGACAGAGGCAGTGAGAGAGAGAAAGAGAGACAGAGAATTGTATATGCCATTCGAAATTGTTTTAAATTTTGTTTGATGTTTGTTGGTTAACGATTATGGTTGAAATTATTTAATTATGCTCCAATGAATTAAATGAAATCATTCCCTTTGCCCTTTGATGACAGAAATGTATTTCTTTTATTTTGCATTTTAATAAAATTTATATATATATATATTCTAGAAATTAATGAAAAAAAAAACAAAATAAGAAATTTGAAGTGAGGATCAAAGAATATTATATACAATACTTTTATTTGATTTTATTTATAATTTGTATTTATTTTAAGATTTGTCGGTAGAAAGAGAATTTTAATTAATTCAAATGTATAAGAAAGGAAAAATATATATATTTTTTATATAACTAAAATATGCAGAATTGTATTCGATGAATTATTTTTAATAAATGTTTCAATAATAATATTTTAGAAAACACAAAATAATCTTATTCTAATATTTTTTTTTTGAATAAATAAAATATTATTAATAATTCTTGTTTGTAAGTGTTATTCAATATATTTACAAAAATAATTTGAAAAGATAAATTTGAAAGTAAATTAGATTAAATGGGAACACTAACTGGAAAATGACTTATTGTTAGTACTAATTGACATTAAATTAATATGCTTAATGAAAAATTGGTAAAAGTTAAGGATACATGTCACCTTTCGGATTTTGAAGAAACTTCGCCAGTTGATTTCTCGATTAATTCTAAGAAACTTTTACCTTAGGCAAGGAAGCGAGGAAACTTCTAGTTTTAGAGATAAAGAGAATTAAAGTTTGGATATATATCCATTGATATTCTATTTAGATACTAATTTTTATCTCCATTGACCAGCAGAGGGCTCTACTAATTTTTGTTTTTTTTTACAGTTCGGATTGGATATATAAAAATTAAAAAAATAATTAAATAAAAAATTTTCCTATATCCAAACCGAACTGAAAAAAAACAAAAATTAGTGAATAAGTGAATAATTAGTGAATTAGTCATTAAAACATTACTTAATGGCTGCATAAGTATTTCGACGTTCATAACCAGTTAATCTGTCAAACTTAAAATAATTTTTTATCTTGAAAACTAGAAGTTCCCCGATATATTTCATAAGGAAAAAGTTTCTTAGAATTAATCAAGGAATCAACTGGCGAAGTTTCATCAAAATCCGAGAGGGGACATGTAAAAAATTAACAAAGGTGCAGAGGATATGACTTAAATAACCTGGCTTCAAGATGACTAAATTATATGTGAAAAAATATCAACATTTAAGACTATAATTATGTTAGGCCTATATAAATTAACGTTTTAATATGAATCAGATAGGCACACCCTTTTATAATAGTGTACCAGATAGCAACTCAAAGGTTTATATGGCGATAAAATGATTTATAGGTCCAGAAATGTACTTTTAAATGTAGTTTTAGTGGGAAAATATTCCATAGGCTGATGGTTAGTATGGACTGGTTACTGAGATCTGGTCAGTGTTTTTTGAAGATTTTCACTAAGTACTCACTTTGGTTTAGTAATTTGGAATTAGTGTAAAAAAATTTTAATTTTAATAATAAAAAATCGATTTACAAATAAAAACAAAAAAAAGGCTACCCATTATTTTCATTAGTAATTTTAGATAAACTATTTTTGAATTTATAGAATAATATAATAAAAATAAAAAGAAAAAAAAACAAGAGAAAATTGAATAGCTTTTATTCTAATGGCAGATATATAATGACTTTTTGATGGTCTCAAAAAGCATTATCTCCCCGAAAAGAGAATAATACTTGGGTAGGCGAGCATCGGGGTGTGTGGCGATTGGTGGGTGAGGGGTTAAGGGGGCATTTTGGGTGGTAAGTGCGTTGAATCAACGAGTGTAAAATGGCTTAATCACGGGGCATTAGAGAGAATACTCCAGACCAAGGGCTTAGACAAAAGGGTATTAACTTCTTTCAGGTTTTTTTTTATTTTATTATCTATAAATTAAAAAAAAAAAACTCGATGTAGAAAAAACTGTGTTCCCTTTTTTTTATTTTATGCGTATTGATAGGATCAATCGGACAATCGGCTCTTTTGAATACAATTGAGATTGGGTTAATGTCGAGAATGAGCATTTTCTACAACCTCGCCCAGCCAGTGGGTTGTTTTTTTTTTTTATTAACGATTACCCAACAGCGGATGGATTAAGTTAATTAGAGGACTTAAAGAAACTGACTTAGATATAAGCCTTAACCGATTAATTCCATTTTAATCCTTTGTTTTCTTTATTAAATTTTCTATAACGGAAATTCAAATAAATTTAAATCTAAATTTGCATTTTGTAAACATTATTTTATTTAATTACATTCCTATTACACTGATACCTACATATCTATAATCTATTAACTGTAAATATTTTTTTTTATTATCTTTCTAATAATTTTAACATATATGTCCACCCATATTAAAATCTTACTTGAAAATCCAATAATGAGATCAAAATTAAAATTATTTCTTCATATAATTTTAAAAATTAAAAGAGCTAATAATAGTCTCAATGTGAATGTTTTCAGTGTATTAAATAAGTTAAAAAGGTCAATATTAGAAAAATAAAAATTAAAATCTAAATATTATAAACATTCTTTGAGTTGTATTCTTTACTCTGCTGAATGACAAAATGTAGATATCATATTTTAAAAAATTAATTTCTGAGATATGTAAGAATATTGTGATGTAATTTCAATGAAATTGGTTCAGGCAATTAACGTCAAAATTTCCAGACAGACAGACATTAAAAATTCTAAAGTCACTCTTGGATACTGGAGGTCATGAAACGCGAAGATATGCAAAAAATTTTAAATTCACAGCAATGTGCAGACAAAAACCTTTATATATATATATACATATAAATAAATCAAATTTACGAATATATATATATTTTATATCAACAGGCCTACTTTCTGTCTTTCAGTGCATTAATACATACGTTTAAGGAGTATGTTTTATTAGTCAATTATGTTCTTTTAAATTATTTGAACGGTGACTCGGTGAACCAGTTATTAATAACTAAAACCCAATAATTAGGAATCATTTTTTTTAATGATCGAGTTGTGGCTGGGTGAATCAGGAATGATCTAAAAGCATAATAGCAGCATAGCTGAAATATTAGTTTTATCTCTAAATAAATAATTTTTTAAGGCCATTCTTTTTTGTCTTCCAGTGAATTAATACGTACGTTTAAGGGGTGTATGTTTTATGACTAATATTTTTTTATTTATGTTCTTTTAAATTATTTGAATGGCGATTCGGTGAATCAGGTAGTAATATTACCAGCCAAAACCGATAATAAGGAATCATTTTTTTCATTGACCGAGGTATGTATTAATAAATGGTAAATATTATTAATTTTCTTTTTACAATAATTTCATTTCAAAAAACTTTTTACCTGTATGAATTAGTAAATGATAATTTATACACAATGTGATTAAATGCTTTTCTCGTGTAAGAATTAAAATAAGGGTTTTTATAAATTTTCTTTTTTATTTACAATTATAGATTAGTAAAATGAAAGAATCATAGACATATTTTAGATTAGTATAAATAAATAATAAATAAATTAACATATGAATAATAAAATAATAGGATAATTAAATGTAATAGATAATTAGTAATAATGTATTTATTAATAGAGCAAATAAATTAGTAAATATAAATACTAAGTTAAAAAAATAAATTTTTATTGATTTAAACTACAATTTGTGCTATAAAGTATATAAGTTATATACAAAGAAAATCTTGTTTTCATTATTAGGCCTATTTATCAAACATTATATAATAATAAATGTCGATCTAAATTTGATTTTCGACTAAATTTCTTTTTACAATAATTACATTCAAAATGTTTTTCTCCTGAATGAATTATATAATGTCTATTTAAATCTGATTTCTGAGTAAATTTCATTTTACAAAAATCACATTCAAAAGGTTTTTCCCCTGTATGAATTAATAAATGCCTATCCAATGTTGATTTCTGATTAAATTTCTTTTCACAATAATTACATTCAAAAGGTTTTTCTCCTGTATGAATTAATAAATGTCTATTTAAGTGATCTTTCTGATTAAAGTTCTTTTTACAATAATTACATTCAAAAGGCTTTTCACCTGTATGAATTAATAAATGATCATTTAAAGTTGATTTTTTTAAATTTCTTTTCACAATAATTACATTCAAAATGTTTTTCTCCTGAATGAATTATATAATGTGTATATAAAGTTGATTTCCGATTAAATTTCTTTTTACAATAATTACATTCAAAAGGTTTTTCTTCTGAATGAATTAATAAATGTTGATCTAAATGTGATTTCCGATTAAATTTCTTTTCACAATAATTACATTCAAAATGTTTTTCTCCTGAATGAATTATATAATGTGTATATAAAGTTGATTTCCGATTAAATTTCTTTTTACAATAATTACATTCAAAAGGTTTTTCTTCTGAATGAATTAATAAATGTTGATCTAAATGTGATTTCCGATTAAATTTCTTTTCACAATAATTACATTCAAAAGGTTTTTCTTCTGAATGAATTAATAAATGTTGATCTAAATGTGATTTCCGATTAAATTTCTTTTCACAATATTTACATTCAAAAGGTTTTTCACCTGTATGAATGAGTAAATGTCGAACTAAATGAGATTTTTGTTTAAATTTCTTTTTACAATAATTACATTCAAAAGGTTTTTCTTCTGAATGAATTAATAAATGTTGATCTAAATGTGATTTTTGATTAAATTTATTTTCACAATAATTACATTCAAAAGGTTTTTCCCCTGAATGAATTAATAAATGTCTTTTTAAATTTTCTTTCAGATTAAATTTCTTTTCACAATAATTACATTCAAAAGGTTTTTCTCCTGTATGAATTAATAAATGTGTTTTTAAAGTTGATTTCAGATTAAATTTCTTTTTACAATAATTACATTCAAAAGGTTTTTCTCCTGAATGAATTAATAAATGTCTATCTAAATGTGATTTTCGATTAAATTTCTTTTCACAATAATTACATTCAAAAGGTTTTTCACCTGTATGAATGAGTAAATGTCGAACTAAATGAGATTTTTGTTTAAATTTCTTTTTACAATAATTACATTCAAAAGGTTTTTCTTCTGAATGAATTAATAAATGTTGATCTAAATGTGATTTCCGATTAAATTTCTTTTTACAATAATTACATTCAAAAGGTTTTTCACCTGAATGAATTATATAATGTGTATATAAAGTTGATTTCCGATTAAATTTCTTTTCACAATAATTACATTCAAAAGGTTTTTCTTCTGAATGAATTAATAAATGTTGATCTAAATGTGATTTCCGATTAAATTTCTTTTCACAATATTTACATTCAAAAGGTTTTTCTTCTGAATGAATTAATAAATGTTGATCTAAATGTGATTTCCGATTAAATTTCTTTTCACAATAATTACATTCAAAAGGTTTTTCACCTGTATGAATGAGTAAATGTCGAACTAAATGAGATTTTTGTTTAAATTTCTTTTCACAATAATTACATTCAAAATGTTTTTCTCCTGAATGAATTATATAATGTGTATATAAAGTTGATTTCCGATTAAATTTCTTTTCACAATAATTACATTCAAAAGGTTTTTCACCTGTATGAATGAGTAAATGTCGAACTAAATGAGATTTTTGTTTAAATTTCTTTTCACAATAATTACATTCAAAAGGTTTTTCACCTGTATGAATGAGTAAATGTCTATTTAAATGTGATTTATCATTAAATTTCTTTTCACAATAATTACATTGAAAACGCCTGTCTTCAGTATGGTTTGAATCATTTTCTTCTTTAAATTTTTCGTCTAAATATTTCTCGGAATCCTTTTTGAGTTTTAAATCATTTTTGAAAATTGAAAATATTTTTTTATGAAAACATTTTTTTAGATGTATACATAAAAATTGCTCACTTATAAAATTCGTATGACAGTATACACAAGAATATAGAGGACCTAAAAAAAGAATTGTTTTCGTTATTTTAAATCATTACATTTTTATATATCTAACTATTTTATAATTCAATTTAAGGAATAATATTAAAAAAAGTAATTTTAGTGACAATTAACATTACTTTAGATTAAAAAAACATAGAAATTAAAAATAACCTATATATATTGGATATTTTCTGTCTTCTTGTGAATGAATATCCATTTTTAATTGATTAATGTATTATCAATTATAAAATATATACTAGGTAATAAGTAATATAAACCAAATGGTCTGTGATATAAACGTTTTAAATTTTGATTTTTATTTACAATTAACAAGCAAATAACTGTCATTAAGATAGCAACCAGGTGGGTGACATGCAAATTTGACTTCCGGAAACCTTATGTGTTTTTACTCTTGTCATTGTTAGATGGCGCTGCTTTCGACAAATTACATTTTTACCGACCGACGATAGGAAGGGAAGGTATTGTTTTCACACCAAATTTCAGATTTGCAGTTTTTTAGATATCTCCACGAATCATCCGTTTTGTTAATAATGTTAAGTATTTTTAGCATGATGTCTGTTCGTCTGTCTGTCCGTCCGTCCATTGTGTGTCCGTATAGACGTGTACAGCTTAAAATAAAATTACGAAATATATATTATGTTATATCCACAGGCCATACTTATGTCTTTCATTGTCAGTGCATTAATAGGTACGTTTAAGGCAGGGAGGGGTCACGCAATGCTATTTCTTTGAACCAGCGTTTGGCGCTATTCATAGTGATGTATATTTGAACTAATTGAGAAAAAAAACGGCCTGGCACCAGGCACCATTTTTAAAATCCAATTTGAATGAATAAGAGAGCGGGAGAAATGAAAAAATTATGAAATTTTTCAGTTAAGTTAAAAATTATTTATTTAAAAACTTTGTATAGAATTGCTCACATAAATAAAATTTACACAATTTTTAAGTTAACAATAATAATGTTATTTTTATTTATAATTTCAACCCTTTTTGCACCCGTTTTTTTAAAAACTTTTTATAGAATTGCTCACATAAATAAAATTTACACAATTTTTAAGTTAACAATAATAATGTTATTTTTATTTACAATTTTAACTCTTTTTGCACCCGTTTTTTTAAAAACTTTTTATAGAATTGCTCACATAAATAAAATTTACACAATTTTTAAGTTAACAATAATAATGTTATTTTTATTTACAATTTTAACTCTTTTTGCACCCGTTTTTTTAAAAACTTTTTATAGAATTGCTCACATAAATAAAATTTACACAATTTTTAAGTTAACAATAATAATGTTATTTTTATTTACAATTTTAACTCTTTTTGCACCCGTTTTTTTAAAAACTTTTTATAGAATTGCTCACATAAATAAAATTTACACAATTTTTAAGTTAACAATAATAATGTTATTTTTATTTACAATTTTAACTCTTTTTGCACCCGTTTTTTTAAAAACTTTTTATAGAATTGCTCACATAAATAAAATTTACACAATTTTTAAGTTAACAATAATAATGTTATTTTTATTTACAATTTTAACTCTTTTTGCACCCGTTTTTTTAAAAACTTTTTATAGAATTGCTCACATAAATAAAATTTACACAATTTTTAAGTTAACAATAATAATGTTATTTTTATTTACAATTTCAACTCTTTTGCATCAATTCTCACAGGCTGAGATCTTCAGGCCAAGGACTTTGATTTACTTCTTAGATGGTGATCGATCAATATATTTGACAAAAATTTCGATGATGTCGCTTGAAGATATATCCTTCTTACATATCAATCTGTTACACATTTTAATAAAATGTAGTAACATTTCTTTACGTAAAAGAAGGCTACATCTTTCTGCGAAATCATCACCATGCGATGGACAAAAGTCTGTGGGGAAGAAAGGTTTTTTAATGGAAGGAGAAGAGAGGATATTTGTGAGATGGATGATGCTAGGGATAGTACGGTAAAATTTGTTCATCTCGTCGAAAATTAGTTTTTTGAAATTATTTGAGGGATATTTTGACAAATATCCCTCATATTGCCGGGATTCTGTTAATTGATGAATGGCATTACTGCCTTCCGCGCATGCGAAATTCTTGCAGGAAGGACATTCATTAATTAACAGTTCTCTTATCAAATTACCAGCAACGCTGGCTCCTTTGTCTAGATTCAATTGAGGGTGCGCGGGCGTACCCAAGGGAATAGATAGTGCTGCAGGGAAAGAATTGGTAGTTTTTGGGTCGTGAGTAGTGAAATCTCGGTTTAGGAGGTGCCTGTAGGAGAGAAGGATACGGTCACCATCATCTTCGCAATTCGAACCTAAACTGCTTTTTGCAGTATTTTGCAAAATAACAGTTTTAAAGGCATTGGCGAATTGTAAAGTTGATGGCTTTGTGTTGCCCCCACACAACCCTCTCGAAATACTAAATAAATTCTCTAAAGGATCTTGGTTAAAACATCTTAAAGCAAGCTCTTTAAAACCAATTTCCTTTAGAGATTTCCACAAATTCACTACGTTGCTGATTGTTGCAATAAATAATTTCATAAATGGAGGGTGTTCATATCCACGGTTCCCAACCTTAAATTTAATATTCCTCAACGATCGCCTCGCATTCATCAAAAATTCAACATGAGGCGATTCATCAGTCAATTTTCTGGCTAATGGGTTTTTAGAATTAGGGTCTGTATTGAGCGAGTCGAACAGGTCGTTCATGAAATTAACAAATTCATACGTGCCTCTTGAGTCCATTGTATTTGTTATCGCAGAATAACCAAGCAGAGATGCAACGGAGCGACTAAACACCTGCGTAGCAAGTTTCACTTGCATTTTGTCACGATTTGTCGGATTCACATGGGCATTAGTGAGTTTTGTGAGCCTTATTGGGCAACGAACGTCATTCTCGTACACTTTCTTTATGTCGCTCCATTTTGCCAACACGCCATTGTACTCTATATTTTTGGTTATAAAATTGTTCCTCATACATTTGACCAGATGAGGAGGATCAAAAATATGAACAATTTCATAATCTCCAATATTATATACATAGGTGTTCTCTGCTTTCTCAGAGTTCTTTGGAAGCAATTCAATGGCCTTAACATTCCAGTTAGCACAGTCGCTGACAGAGGCAACGATTCTAAATTTGGTCTTTTCATGAACAGCCTGCACAACCTCGCAGATCAAGTTCTTTAAAGTTATAGAGCCCGCTGTATTGCGTGTAAAGAAATAAGCTATAGGCTGTTTCCATTTACCTGCAATACCTCGAAGCATAAACACCAAAGCATGATTAGCGAGTTTAAGATCATTTTCAGCCCCCGTTTCTACAAAACCCTGTACCTTCCAAGAATCTTTGCTAATGCTTAACTCTAAAAATTTGGAAATTTCCATTTCATCGAAAAGTAAACAACAACAGCGTTCCTGGAAAGTCAGAACCTCGGATACGAGGTTCAAATAGACAAAAAATTGACTGTTGATGCCTGCTGACATTTCGAAATCTTTTAACGATCGTTTAAGAGTTTTCTCCGAAGGAAGACATAAGATTTTTTGTAAATATCGATAGCACCTAGGGCCATGTTTGTATATGGAGAGAAAAAGGGCTTTTTCCTCCTGTGAATACCGGCGGGACTTTTTGGACCGATGGAAATTTTTAAGGATGGATAAAATAAAAGTTGAGAGAGGAGCAGGGAGTTTATGGATATCATTAATATTTTTAAATGATTTAGGGAAAAGGTCACATTCTTTTGCTTCCCTACATTTTCTAGCAATTATATTCTTCCTCACTCTATCTTGCTTCAATAGTCGCTTGACCTCGGTGAGCCTTTGGTACAACCTTTTCTTCCTGGGAGATAAATATTTTATCCTTGAAGAATTATATTTGTCGCTAAAAAAAATATTAAAAAATTATTTTCTATCATTGTTAAATTATCCATTAGAAAACAAGATTAAATTTTAAAAGAAAATTACACATCTGAGGTTAATACCAATACATCTGATCGAATAACACGTGTTCCTAAAAAAAAATTTAAAAAAATATCAAAAAATTATTTTCTAATATTTTTAAATTATTTTTTAGTTAACAACATTAAATTTTAAAAGAAAAAATCAATTATAAAATGGTAAACTCAACAAAAAATTATTTTCTATTATTGTTAAATTATTCATTAGAAAACAAGATTAAATTTTAAAAGAAAATTACACATCTGAGGTTAATACCAATACATCTGATCGAATAACACGTGTTCCTAAAAAAAAATTTAAAAAAATATCAAAAAATTATTTTCTAATATTTTTAAATTATTTTTTAGTTAACAACATTAAATTTTAAAAGAAAAAATCAATTATAAAATGGTAAACTCAACAAAAAATTATTTTCTATTATTGTTAAATTATTCATTAGAAAACAAGATTAAATTTTAAAACAAAATGTTAGACCAAAGATACACATATATAAATCATATACATTAAAATTCCAAAAAAATTAAATTGTTCTTAAAAGATTATAAATATAATACTTACATGTCCCAGGCGTGGATTGCAAAAGATTAGCCTCCTCTGAGGTCAATCCCAATACATCTGATTGAATAACACGTGTTTCTAAAAAAAAATTTAAAAAAATATCAAAAATTTATTTTCTATAATTATTAAATTATTTTTTAGTTAACAACAACATTAAATTTTAAAAGAAAAAATCAATTATAAAATGGTAAATTCAACAAATAAATCCCAAGTTATTTTTAAAAACAACTGAGCTTTTTATCTGTTTTTTGCAACCTTATATATTCCATTATTAAATATCACAAAACCTACCATGTTGATTTATATTCAAGGGTATCTTTCCACGAACTAATTTTTTCTTTTCAGGTGTGCAGAAATCATAATCATTAAAATGAAGTTTACATACACGAAATTTTGTCATTCTAGCATAAGGTAGGCCAAGCAAGTCAAGCCTGCCCAGTTGTTTTATCCATTTCTCTCTTAAAATATCACACCTTGGAAAATAGAACAATTGTCCTCGTTCTCCTAAAGGCAGAGAATTTGTAAAACAATTCTTCAGAACACACTCGAGAAACTGCAAAATCAAAAATTTATTTATATATACATATATTATATAACTTTATAATGGAAATTAATCATCAATAATAGTAAAATTATATTAATTAAACTTACTTTAGGAGCCATATAGCACGCAATTGGACGGCGTCAGCTTGGCGTAGTCAGTGGTGGTCAGCGTTCAAATGGTTCAAATTGTGTACAATATTTCAAATGAGATGGATCAGATGTTATGTTGATTGTGGTTGGCTGGATGTTTTCGGCAGTTTTCGGATAACCGAATCAAACCGAATTAAAATTAGTGCCAGCAGCGCCTCTAGTTGTGCACTAATTGTCCCACTGGAAAAATTACCGTCATAAAGCTGTCCTAGGCGTGGTTCAAATGGTTCAAATTGTGTACAATATTTCAAATGAGATGGATCAGATGTTATGTTGATTGTGGTTGGCTGGATGTTTTCGGCAGTTTTCGGATAACCGAATCAAACCGAATTAAAATTAGTGCCAGCAGCGCCTCTAGTTGTGCACTAATTGTCCCACTGGAAAAATTACCGTCATAAAGCTGTCCTAGGCGTGGTTTAAGGGCTGTACGTTTTATTACTATTTTTTTTTTAAATTTATGTTCTTTTAAATTTAAATTATTTGTTCGGTGAACCAGGTATTAATATTATCAGGCAAACCCGATAATAAGGAATTTTTTTTTAATGACTGAATCAGGTATCTTCTTATTATACTAGCAATAATTGTATATATATTTGTATTTGGGATCTATTAAACCGCTCGAAGGATTTTTTGGAAATTCATACTATAGATAATATTTATAAAGAACAATCGATCTGTATTGGTTTCAGCCTCGTGAAAAAATCTTCATTAATTTTTTCTTAAATTAAATTTATTTTTAATATAATTTGTATATAAGAAAGCGCTATTAAAATCCAAGATAAATAATCTCATACAAAAGAATTAAATATTTACTTATTCTAAATGTAATTATTACCAATGATATTTTAATAATAAGTAAATGTATTTATATTTATAAATAATTTTATTATTCAAAATTATTATTTTGATGGTTTTGAGACACTTTCATAGAAAGGACAATTATTACCATGAACTTAATCATTCATATAGATATGAGACTATCATTCACTTAGTAATTTTTCTATCTAAGGGTAAATCAAGCCCTATTTATCGGGATAAAAACCAGGAAAATGTATTCTTCATCCTGACTGATCCTTTGTGTCAGTCTCTATGCAACGGACTCCTGGATTACTTAAAATATTTTTACTCCGACACTAAACAATAAAATAATTCGAAATAAATATATTTATAGTGCTTACAACCAAATGATTTTAATGGATGGGAATTAAAATTAACATACATTGTAGAAATAAATTATTAAAATTATTTATTTTTTTAAAGAAATTAATTAATAAGGGTTAAATAATGATTACTTAACAATATTTTTTCCAAAATTGTTTTTACAATTTAAAACAAGCTTAGTTTAGGTTGATTGTTCAATGTTTTCCTATCATTGTTTATGATGATTGATAATATACTATTATTCTAGAAATTATAAATTTTTTACTCAAATTCAATTAATAATATGCCAATCAATAATAAAAAATCATCCCCATCCCATTCTGACATCGTCTTAAAAATTTCAGAAAAAAAAAGAAATTTGAGGTAATAATGATTAACACTTTAATTTATTCGTAGTTCTCAAAAAGAATTTATAGAGTCGTTGGAATTTTTTGTTTTATATTAATATCCTCTAAAAGAGTTCTAAGAATTTCCAATTTAAATGTAATTTATGAAAATATTGATAAAAAAAAAACAATTAAAGATATATTAGATTGAAATCTATATACATGTATATCAAATTCCATTTAGAGAATTTTATTCTACAAACAATAAATAAATTTAAACATGTCTGTCTGTCTATTTGTCCGTCCAAAAGCAATAATTCTACCCTTGTATATGTGCACATATATATATTTATTGAAGAAATGATTTTCCGAACGCGTGGCATAAACTCAATTGTTCTATTGTATTTTGTGTTATTTATAACGCAATCACAATAGTCCTCAAGGGGTAATTATTATTATTTAGTATAGAATGCCGCTCTTTCTCTTTTATTATATATATATATATATATATATATCTTTTTAATGATATAAATTGCTTTAAACAAAGGGGGCGTATTACAACACATGGCTCCCTTCAGAAGCTATTGTTTGTCAAGGACTCAGCCTGAAGGCTCAAGGGCTGAAGGGAGGTTCTATTCTGACTCCGCCTTCAAGGTTCTCTGTCTCACCTCCTACCCTCTCCCCAACCACCAATCTAAAACGGAAATATCATTTCATAGTTGGTAATTTTTATTTATAATAATAGTTGAAAAGTTGAAAGAAATTGAAAATTCTTAAAGCATCAAGAGGGGAGAACATTTCTTTTATATCTCTTTGTGTAAACTGAAAAGAGGAATAGAATTCTGAGATTTAACTTAAATTGATTTATAATATATGTATATTTATTCAGTCATTTAATTTTAATTTGTTCAAATTTATTAAATATATATGTATTTACAGTGAATGTTCTATATAAGCAACCACTCTATAAGTAATATTCTTTATAAGCAATCTTTATAAAAGCAACTTTTTGTAGATCAACAGTTCTGTATAAACCAGAGGTTGCCAAAGTGGTGGTCGCTGGTCCGCAGAAAAATGTGGAATATACTTACTCATCATGTTAAGTTATGTTTTAAGATGCATTAAAACATGATTCAATTCATAACAATACGTGATAATAGTTTCATTTTATTAACTAGGTACATTTTATGTGTTCTTTGATTACAATTTTTATTTATAAATATATTTAACACTTAAAAAATACTATTAGTGGTCCGCGGGATTTAAATTATGAATTAACTGGTCCGTGGTGTCAAAAAGTTTGGCGACCGCTGGTATAAACAACTTATTTTTTTAAAGCTAAATATTTGAGTTGATAGATGTTCACTACAACATATCCTCAAATTGTAAAAAATTCTGTTATTGGGATTTGTTTGTGTTTTATGTTGCCAGTATTGAAATTAATTTCTGTTAATTAGAGTAGTTACTAGAATTTCTGTTAGTTTCTGTTAATTAACTAATTAATTAATTAATATTTTTGTACATTAAATTCAATTTTTCCCTATAAGCTTTTTTATTGAAAATGGTTAAAATGAGTTGCTTATATAGAGCGTAATTAATTTTTAATCAATATTTATTTATTATTTTTAATTTTTTGATAAAAAATAGTATTTTCTCTAAGTAATTTTCAATATATAAGTATAAAAATTCGTTAGAATCCTGTTTTATATTTAACAAAAAATATATGATTGAAGATCAAAAAGTCGAAAATGAAATGATTATGGAAGAAAGAAAATTTATATGATAAAAAAATTAAAAATTCTATCAGACATAACTCCACATAAAGAAATCTATAAGAAGGAGCAGAAGATTCAGTCTTAATTATTTTTCTCTAAAACACAAGTTTGAAGTGAGTTTTGGTTTGGGTACTGTTTTTGTTTTCACTTCGTATTGGAAGTGATTACATATACATATATATGTAAAAATCAATCATATTTTTATAAAATATTTCTAAATTTAATTTAATAAATTATTTATTATTTATATATTGACTTGAAATAAATAATAAACTAATTGAGATGATTGTGTTGGTGTTTATGTGTATTAGAGGGTTGAGAAGTGGGGAGGGTTTTTTTAAAAAAAAAAAAAAATGATTCGAAATCCTCTGTATGTACTCTTGAATAAAAAAAGAACGGACGCAAATGAGTCAAAATGACAGACAGCTTTATGATATTTACTGATCTATAGAGAAAAAATATATCTACCTATATTTATCACATGTTTGTCATCCAAATTCATTGAAGGGACACCCTCACTGTGAGTTGACAAGATGTTCCTCCCACCCTCACACTCATACATGTACTCCTAGCATTGACATAAAAAACGAATCAAGAGGATCGTTCAACATCTGACCGATACCTGCCACTTGAGAGAATATTTATTATCTAATCCACTCTCTTTATTTAGAAAAAAAAATCATGTGGAGGGGACATGGAATATAAATATATCCAAGTATGGTTTTATTAGTAAATATCTTAAATCTTATTAGTATAACAATTATAATTTTATCCAAATATATCAAAAATTGTCTTATTATAAAATAATTTATTTTTATGTTTATTTTTTTTTAAATTGAAATATTTCTATATGAATATATTGTTTGAATTAATTCGTTAAAAAGGATAATTAATTTTTTTTTTAATTTTAATGTTTATTCATGGATTACAGGAAAATTATTCCATTCAAATATCACTAATATAATTTGTCAAATGATAATATTCATAAATGAATTGAATACTAATATGGTCATGACGTCATTAATATATCTACTCTTTTCTTATTTTCTAATTTCTTCGATATATACATAGTTTATATTCAATATATATTATATCATTACCTATGAATGTATGAAAGAAATGTCAGTAACATTATGAAGTTAGCTACAAATTTAGAATTTTACAATTTACAATTTTTATAGAATTTAAAATAAATAAAAAAAAATTGAAATACAAATTGAAATATTCTAATTTTTAAATTTATATACAATTTGATATTAATATTGTTTTTTTATTATTAAAAGATAATTTATATTAAACATAATAAACATAAAAAGAAACCTATCAAAATGATTAATTTGTTACTAACTTCATTGTTTTTAAATTTGTTATTAAATATAGAAAAAATATAAAAAAAAAAATTATTACGTCGATTTGAATAAAGTTAATAATTTTATATTTAACATTGTGTGGAAAATTGTTTGGAACAAAATTTTCTATAAATTATTGTTATTAATCAATCTCGTGCGGCTAGAAGCCGCCTGTCCCTCTAAAGTAAGGAGATTTTTGCCGCCTGCAGAATATGATGCCGAAAAGACTAGTGTTCTAATATAATCGATAAAAAAATACCAGAAATACATTCTTATTTATATATTTAGATACATATTTAAATTTTAAAATTAAATTAAAATTATTTATTTTTTTAAATATCTTTTAAATTTATTTGTCAAGATTATTTATATAATATAAAATAAAATTATTCTCTATATATTATAAATTATTTAAAATAAGGTTGTTGGTTGTTTACAACAAATTCCATTTATATGGCTGGTATTGCATTAATTAAAATGATCTCGTCATGTCTTGTCGATAGTGAGCATCATCCGCAATTTCCTTCCACTTCCCTTCATCTTCGATTTAATGTATGTAAGATCGTCAAATGCCACCGTCTTATATTGAATACTCAATTCAACCCGAGGCATTAATATACGTATATGTATTTGTGAATGTAAGCCTAAAAAAACGCTCCGAGGGGGTTGGGGAGGGCATTAATTGCAAATACCGTCGCGTGTGTTCCGGTTTTATTGGAACGCACTCAGTTAAGAGCGGGTAGGGGGTGGAAAATAATAACACGGTTATTTTTTTTTTGTTTCATTTAAATTTGTTTTCTTCTCTTCCTCACATCCTCCCCCTTCTAACTCTCATCATCCAAGGGTTGATATCAATATCTCGACCAATTGGGATCACTCCATCTCCCCCTCCTTCTCTCTCTTTCTCTCTCTCTTTTTAACCCTAATTTCTCTATCATTCCATCCTATTCTTCATTTTATCCCCACCCATCCCTTTTCGGGGTTATTATTTAATATTCGTCGCCTTTGGACTTCATTCATTGAAATTCTTCTCCTTAACTTCACTTCTTGATAGCAACTTATTAAGATGTGTCGGCTAAGAGAAGTGGAAAAAGTATTTGAAAGCGTTCAGGAGCGAGAAGGTGGGGTTGGAAGAATGAAGTTAAGAGACACAAAATTAAATAAGCACACGTTAATAAAATCTCTCTCCTTTTCTAAACTTCAAGTAAAATTCTCATATAAGGATAATATTTTAATAAAATTATTTATTATCCAGGGGATTAATTAAATAAAATAACTAATAGAATGTTTTAGTGAAAAAATATTAATTAATATTTTTAAACTTTTATTTACAAAAATACTATTTTATATAGATATGTATATATCTTATATATAAAATTCTCGTGTCACAAAACTTTGAAATGATACTCCTCCGAAACGGCTGGACCGATTCTTATGAAATTTTTTATGCATATTCAGTAGGTCTCAGGGCATGTCAGACTTCTTTTATTAAACCGCTAATTGCTAAGGTGTGTCCAGGGGGTGGAATTTAACTAAAAATAGTTTAGTTACAATGCTAGATCATAGAGGCACTGCTGGCGATAATTTGACATCTATATAAATCCTAATAGGAGACTTGCAAACAAGAATGGTTTCTGGTTATTATATAAATATGTGAACGAGACAAAAATTTAAAATCGAGATTTTAATTATTAGAAGCAAATTATAATAAGGATTTAATTGTATTTAATTGTATTTTTCTCAGGTAAATTCACATTTAATTCGCTTTATCAATAAATATATATTTTGGAAACTGATTTAACGAGGTACGAAATAAAAAAAAATTGCTTGATTCTGCACAATATTTTTGGGTGCTCTATCAAATATAAGTCAAAAACACCATTTTTGCCACATTTTATATTTTGCTTGGAATCGAAAGGTAAAGAAATTGATTAATGAAAAATCGATGAAAGATTAAATTTATTAAATGCTGCCATTATCACTTTTAATTCAATATTCGACAGATGGGCCGTTTATTTTAAAAGTGGCCTAACTCCATTTATACTTTAATCAAGATTTTGACAAGGTGGAAATGTCATTATAAAAAAATATATTGTTCGTTCCTCAAGATTATTAAAAGATTATTAAAAAGTGATGGAGAGGTAATAATTTTATTGTACAATAAATGAAATGAGACAACAAGATTTGGTATCGTCAAAATTATTATAAGACGCAATTTTTAAACGAACAAAGTATTCTGTTGGATAATGAATGACTGTTTAAAAATATGTTGGATACGTTTTGTCAGAGATGAACCGTGTAAAATTTGCTATAAGACATCAATGAATGAGAATGAAAATTTTGAAGTCCTGAATTTATTACCACGTCGGGGTAGAGCAAGAAAATTCCAAAATTTTGTAATGACAGCAATTTATAAAAATCTCAGAACAATTACAACAGCAAAATTTAATTTCATATGCCACCGAAATGATTTCTTAAAATCCCTTTCACTTATGCAAAATGTAAATGAATAGTAAATTGTTTTGTAATGTTTGTAAATTTGTATGTTCTGTAATTAAAAAATGTTTTGAATCGCATAAATTAGGTTTACATGTATATCCATGTACCACCGGTGGCTCATGCCGCCATATAAAATAAATAGACAAATTATGGAGCCGGCGGGAATGTGTTAAAGATATGTAAAATAAATTCAGTTTTGTTTTTTTATCAATTTGAAACATCTTAAATTATGTTGAATAGATTTGGGCACCTTCAAATTTTATAATGAATCTGATTGTTAATTTTGAAAGTCCATTCTTGATAATAAAAACGCAAATTATTCACTTAATAATTTCCACTATTTTAATAGGAACTATAAATTTAACACCCTTAGATACACTTAAGCAGTATGACTCATTAGGATCCTATACGTTTATTACTATCTCGCCAGAGATAGTATTGCGATCACGAAAATTTTCGATGTTGAGATTTTGATGTTTTTATACGTTTTGAAGGTTCCTGAATCATTTTCACTAAGATTGAGTGTGTATGTATGTAGACAAGATTATGCAAAAACGGTTTGAGCTAGAATCATGAAATTTGGTACATGAACATTATTCAAAAATTGTAGTTTTCTATCAATTTTTGAGAAATGTAGCTCAACCGGAAGAGGGTCTTTACCTATAACGTTTTGATTTTGTTCCCATAAAGTGACCGTAAAAATAAAGATATATGTTTGAAAGTTTTTCACATGATTAAAAATTATATAAAGCTGCTATATATAGAATTTCAGCTTGACTGAATCGCTGAAAGTACGGGAATTAATTTTTTAACACTGCAAATCTCACGCTCCAACACGTGACTTGGTGCCATCACCAAAGAGCCAAACATGGTTTAATAAATATTATTTATTCATTTTAATTTATAATTTATAATTAATTAAATTTAATTTAAATATAATATATGTTATTTAATCCAATTCAAATTGCGAGATAATCGAGTGGAGACACTCCAGCTTTTATTTTTAAATTCATTGAAACTTTTAAATATCTTGATTTGAAGATAAATGGAGTTAAGCCATTTTCATAATAAACAGCTCAAATACAAAAAAAAAAACTTTCTAAACAAGCCATTATAATGATTGGTTTTAATTAACCTATGAATTTTGTTGTTTTTTTAATAAATAAATATCTTTTGTGTTTTAGTAACAGAATAAAATGAATAAATATGTGAATTTATATTCAAATTTCTTATTTATGATTACTAATATTATTAATACTCTATTTCTGGTATTATACTCTTTATACGATGTCTATATTTTAAAACAGAATATAAAATTATACTCCTAATATTTATTTTTCCCTTTTATAATAGATTTTAACTCAAATTTATTTATTTTGTAATTGATATTTAAATTGATTATAAATTGTTTTTATATGTTTTCTTTTATTTTAGATCTATATATTTATTCTTTATATAAAAAAATGAATAAATGGGTGAATAGATGATCTTTGCAAAAAAAAAAAAAAAAAAACAAAATAAAAATAAATAAAAAGAGACAGAAATGCAATGAAAAAAAAAATAAATAAATAAAGAGTAATTTAATATTTAATTTCATCATTTCGTTGGCTTTTAATATAAAATTCTTTTCTAATATAATATTCTCAAGATATTACGTTTTTAATTTGAAAAATTCTATTTAATATGTTGATACTTAAACTTCGTTCCAATTATAGCTTTATACACACACACACACATTCATTCCCACATGCATATTTATCTGTATATTGTGTTATCAGCAGCAAATAACCTTGGTTCTATTAAAGTGTTATTACACCACTCTTTTATAGGGGGTGTGTGTGTGTGTCGTTTTATGAGACATCTAATGAAAGCCAGTGCCTCGATCAGTCAATGAATATCAAGCTCTACAAGTCCCCCTTCCCCTCACCCCACAACCAGAGTTGAAAAAAGAGGAGGATGAATGGAATGAGGAGGAGGAGGAGGAGAAGTTGCCGAAAAGGGTGGATTTATGATGTCTAAATTCGCGCGCGCGCTCTCGCCTTGGAAAATTAATTAAATTAGAATGGAATCTATATCCGGTATTTTGGGCACAATGTCGACTTTCAATTGTTCATTGAAAATGTTGATTAAACTTTGAAATTACCTTAACTATTCAATCAACGGGTGGATGGATGTCTTAGAATGGAATGGGGTGAACGATAATCCTATCAAGGGGTGAATGAATTGGAATCTTATTATATTTATTCCTACCCTCTCCCTTTTGATGATGAACAGATACAAGGTTTAATGAAGACTAAGTCGATCTTTATTAAATGTTTGATAAAAAGAAGTCAAATTCTTTATTAATTCTAACACGATATATATATATATATATATATATATATATATCTAGTATATATATATATACGAGGTAGGTCTAAAAAGTTCGGTGAATGGTATGATCAAAACATAAAAAGAGAATGTTAATTGTAAAATAAATACCTTTATTAACCTTCAAAATACTCTCCACTTGCCACAACACACTTCTGACAACGTTCGTATAACGCTTGAAAACTGTTGGAGAAGTCTTGATGTGGAATCGTTCTCTGAGTAGCCGTCACAACGTTCAGGCCGGCAATCCACAAGCAGGACACCAGAAAACACTACTTACTGTGTCTTTGCTAATACCCATTTCTTCGGCTATTAGTCGTAGAGTCAATCTCTCGTACACGTTCAGCGTTTTCTGGTGTCTACATATACACACACAGAGACAGACATTTTTCTCAACCTTAGTGAAAATGACTCAGGGACCTTCAAAACGTATAAAAACATCAAAATCTCGACATCGAAAATTTTCGTGATCGCAATACTATCTCTTGTGTGATAGTAAAAATGAAGTTACAATTTAATAATTTTGACAATTTGTAACTTCATAATGTTACAGACCTCACATACATACACCGGAAATTAAATATATTGATATTAGTATAATAGTGTCGATTTTACTCTATCATATATCTGTTTGGAAAGTACTGGACCACAGCAACAATATTCCATCTGACAAAAAACCACTTCGTGGTAGAGGTTCCTCGCCAAGTTACTCACCTTACAATATTAATTGTTAGGAAATTAAAAAAGTTAGGGCCCCGCAAAGTTAGCTTTCAAAAAAATTAGTGAAATCAAAGCTTGGCGGCCGCCAAGTTACTCACCTTACAATATTAATTGTTTTTAAAACGTTCATTTCATGAATAGTGTATTTAATTGCATTTCCAATAAAACTTTTTCAAATAGTGGTAGTACCTCCCACATTCCCACAGAGTATTTGCAAAAGTTTTATTGGAAATGCAATTAAATATACTATTCACACGCTCCTATATATAGATACATTATAATATATATTAATAAAACTTTACCCCAAAAATAAGAAAATATATATAATAAATAAATAAATTGTTTCCTCTCTTTCATTTCACTAATCTCTTAAAGCCATTTCTATAAATTCTAGTTGAAATATTAAATGGTAATCTCAATGGGCTAATCTTCTTTCGTTCTTTTAATAGAATTTTTCTTCGCCCTCCATATTCTCTCCATTTCTTTTTTTATTTTCATTGAAAAATATTCAATTCGTTATGAACCTTAAAATCAGTTCATTCCAAATTCATGGAAATATTTGCATCGTGCCTTTTCTTTCTCTTGGCATGATAGAGGCCTTGTCTCCTCACTCTCCAATCTCTCACCCTTTTTTCATCAACAATTGGTGATCCATACCTATAAATACGCTGAAATACAGAGATGATCAACCACCATCACCTTTTTTAGTTTGATTCTATTCTTTTTTTTCTTCTCTTTTCGCTGAGTAAGAGCGGGGAATAGGAAGGGGTTTCTTTTTTATTCTTAACACCCCCAATTCGCCCGACTAACTGAGCATTCTGATCGTCTGGCATTTGGAATGTGGTGCTCGTTTCATTCAAAAGCCGATTTTTCTGCAGTCATATAACACTTTATTAAAAGGCCGCTATTGAGAATTTTTGATGGAGGGAGTGTGACGGGGGGATAGAAAAAACCTCATCACCGAATGTATCATTATTTCATTCCATCGAACATCAATTTAGTATAAATAATTATTTACAAAAAACAAGTATTAGGGTAAATGAATCAGTAGTTGACCATCTTATGAGAAATTTTCATAAAAAATAACTAATATTCTGTAACAAAAGTGAGAATAACTTCCAAGACAAGTACTAACATATTTTATAACCATTTTTAATTATAACTATAACACAAATATTTGATTAATGAATGTTTAAATCTTTTTTTTAATTTTTTTATTTTTTGTTTTAGTAATTGACCCTCTTAAAGTTTTTTTAATTGGCCATATTTATATAGTAATTGGCGATTAACCTAAAATGGGTTTACCTATAATAAATAAATGGAATAGAATGCACTAAGAAGTTATTTAAATATAAATTCTTACAATTTATTTAAATTATTCTTTATATTTACATGTTCAGATCGGGAACTAGTAAACATTTCTTGTTTTGCTAATTTTCCGGTGTACACTTTGTATAACCTATTATGTAGGGCAATTCCAATTCTGATCAAGGATTTCAGTAGATGAACCAAGACGACCATTTCCATAAACCTCCTGATTTCTCCAACAGTTCTTCTACAGTAAATTGGAAGATTTTTCCGGGAAAGATATCTTTCTCCCTTATAAAAAAAACCCACGTATTTGTTTTGAACAGAAAACCATTTAAATTTAGAGCCTTCCTTATCATCAACATTGACTCCAAAACAATTATTTTCATCTGTGTAATATTTTAAAACTGAAGTCCGAATATTCAGAACTATTAACTCGTTCCTTACAAAATATCTTTTCTTTTCTACTTTTCCTTTCTTTCCCTTTGCTTCTCAAAAACTACTCATTTTCAATCTTTACTAATTCTTCTTTTCTTTTCTTTTTATTTAAATGATAAATAAATTTAATAAAAGATATATTTATTATTATATCAATACGAATAATTATGATCAACGATCATTTTGTCTTCTAAGATATAATTTGATTCTTCAAGCATCAAGTTTTTGTACCTCAATGTTTTCATTAAAATATTTCTCACCACACCTAGAAGATTATCCTCGCGTTCTTCTATAGTTATAAAATTTTAAAAAGTCCTATTCTTAACTAATTATATTATATATAAAAATAATATTTAGATTAAAAAAAAATTAGATTAAATAAAATTAAATTAAATCAGAAGTGGTTTTATTTGTTCAACTACATTGAAAAACAGTAAAGAAGGTCAATTGAAGCTATTAAAAAGAGAAGATAATGGTATTAATATAATTTAAAAAATATATTTGCACTTTGAAATTTTAAAAATACTAATTTAATATAATCAAAATTACGCATACTAATATAATAATAAATATCTTTTATATTAAATTTATATATTATTTATTTCAGTAATATGATATTTAAATATAATAAATTATTGTTTATTTAATTTCATAAAATAATATTTTAAATTTAATAATTTAACACACACACAAATGGGAACTTGAAGAAAACCTCCAGCCGATTTATCGCGAAAGTCTGACGCTAGAGTGGGGAGTGGGGATATGTAAAGGATTTTTTACTATTGAATTGATGGGATTTAGGATTTGATTAGGGTTTGGGACGCCACTTCCTCAATGAAAAGCGTGGAGAAGTCGTGGCTTGCGTGAGCAGGGTTACTTCCCTAAAGTGGACCTACCTCTATCCGGATCATAGAGTGTCCACCCGCTACTCCTGAGGTTGGGTAACAATTTTTCATTAAATTAATTTTATTGAAAATATTTCTCTTGTTGGATTCGAATCATGATTAGCTAGTTGGATGTGCTTCCATTTAAGCTATCCTGCCTCACCCCCCCCCCACATAATACCTATATTTTTGAATTAAAATAATTTGTAATAGCCTTTGTAATCGTATATCACAATTTAAATTGATAATAAACACTTTTCGCTAATATGAATTTTTATTTCTAGTTGTAACTCTTTCAATATCTAAATATTACGTAGATGGTGAAATTATTTTCATATCGATAATAGAATTATCTATTTTTCACATCAAAATTGAATTGGTAGTGGTCTAAAAATGCTCAATCAACCAATGTACATATGTAATTACTAACCTAGTATTTTTACTAATTTGAATTTTCATAATCTCATTAACCTGCAGGGTATAATTTGAAAACATCATCACACATAAATGTTTTAAATAGTAAATTGATCCCATTTGGAAATTTCCATTTATAATTCTAATTGTGGGAGGAGGATGGAGTTTTGACAAGTTCAAAAATTAATGACCTCATTAAAGTCAGATATTATGTTTCGAAAAATCATTTCCGAGTGACAAACAACTTCAATATACACCCTCTCTCTCCCTCTCACCCTTTTTTCATCCCTCTCTCCTTTTGAAAACTTTACGAATACATCATCATCCATGCTTTTTCATTCTCAATGATATTTGAAATTAAATTTGTTTATTTTTCAAATAAAAGATCTAGGTTAAAAGCAAACGGAAAATTTTCGTTTTTGGCCACTTCATGATTGGTGTCCCCTAAATCTATATATATATATATGAAATATATAACTTGGTTAAAATAAACACAACATGCATAAATTACAACATCGCGGGAACGATTAGGGCAAATTTTAATTAAATTTTCACTTGAAATTGCATTGCACCTATCATGATCTCCCCCACCCCCACCCATGAGTCTGTCAGTCAGCAGGGACATCAAATTGCCAACTGTGTGCAAAGAGGGTGTAAGGAGGGATGATGAGAGAAGGGGCGTAGGGACGTGACTATTATGCTTAAAAATTTCCTAGTTTTTTTTCTATTAAATGCTTTTTGAAATATCAAATTTAAAATAGGCAGACGATATGATGACAGATTTCATAAACATTTATTTACCAACGAATAGAGATAATATTTTAATGGCAACCGTCGTGACGGGTAAATGAATACTCCCCCACCCTCCCCCTCTCCCCTTTTTCCACCCGTTCTACACACATAGATATTTCACTCGGACCACAGGAATAAATAGAATTACAAAATTAATTAATAAATTTATCTAAAAATTAAAAATAAATTTAATTAGAAGAGATTTAAATTAGTTTTCAGATTTGTGTTGTTTTTAAGTGAGTGTGAGAGTCTAATTAGTTTGTTATAGAGAATTGAAATAAAATATAAACTCATTACATAATATAACCCTTCATATTAATTAGAAAACAAAAAAATTATGTCTTTTTTTTCTTTAATGTTTGTAAAGTGAGTAAATAAGACTGAGAGAGAGAGAGAGGAAGAGTTGAATGAATAGCAACATTTATTATGTCCCAAAAGGGGGCTTGTCAAGGAGCGGGAGAGTTGTGCGCATGCGTTACATTCCATCCCTTTTTGATACAGTGTAACCATTCGAGCACTCGAATAACCAATACATGAAGAGGACGCCTTAAGCCTCGCCCTTTCTCCCTTTTAACACTACCATTCAATTCTCATAATGACATTTTTCATCCCCACCACTTCATTATTCGCCTATTTAAGAATAATTAAAGTCAATATTAAATTTTATATTAAAATAAAGAAAATTTCTAATAAATAAAATGTAAAGATTATATACATAATAATAAATTAAAATTAATAAAAATTAACATAAGAATAGAATAATAAATATAGATTTATTTATCTTTTTGCAACTCTAACACCCATACCTATGATGTATATGACCAATCAGTAATTTGAAAAATACCTATTTAATACAAATAGAGAGAAATATTTAATATTAATCAAATCTATTGTTCAATTCCAATAATATAAAAAAATATAAAAAATCGTATTATTCTTTTACTTATAAAATTAAATATATATATATATATATTCATTATTTTTTTTTAATAAATCCAATTCTATTCAATTCTATATGAATTTTAAAAAAAAATCAATGAAAAATACTAAACACATATAAATATAAAAAAAAATCACAAAAAAAGAAATATTTTCTATTGATATCATTGAAAAATAACTTTACTTTAATTCTATTGAATTCATATATGAAAAAAAAATTAAATCGTAATATATATATCCTCTATTAATAGGTTATTGAATGAGAGATCCCTCACTAAGTCTCTTTTTTAGTGATAATGAATTAATTAGTGTATTATTCAAAATTTGACTATGTATTTAATAAAGAATAAAGTTAAATTTAAAAATATAAATTTTCAAGAAATTTCATCAAATTAATGACTTAAAATCTGAATTTTAGAATATTTCTTTTTCTCGTATTTTCATACAAAATATACTGCTTTGAAATCGCACTTTTCAAAGTATAAAACTAATAAAATAAATATAAATGAAAAAATGAATATTTATTTATTGACTTCAAAAATTTTAACTTATAAGAAATCAAGAACATATCAATTTTTTAATTTCAAGAATTTTCAATCAGGAAAGTGCATGATTTTGTTATTTTTATTAAAAATAATTTGATTTTGAAAAAAAAATATTTTTTTCTTTTTAATTGGGATAATTTTATAAAGGGTATTAAAAAATAAAGTCAAAAAAAAGAAAAAGTAAAGGTATTTATCGTCTCTTGTGAGTATATTAGATTTATAAATGAATGAATTTGATTATCTGTCCATTGATTAATATATAATAATATTTGAATGTACTCTAACCCGCTTAATATTGATATTAAAATATTCTAAATAATAAAAATTAAATTAACTAAATTTCTTTAATACTTTAATATACTCGTAAGAGAATAAACCGATGAAGATCCTTTATCTCCATAATCACTCCTCTCAGCAAGAAAAGATCAACAAAAAAATCTATAAATTGGCAAAAAATATTATCTCATCTATACAATTACTTATATGATGACCCAATTTGTTTCTATATATGGATTTAATTATTATTTTTCAATCGGAAAAATTTCTATGTTTTTCATACATCTCCACGTTTCAAGTCATTCTGATTCCAAAAAAGTGGTTTTCCTCTTGACGTTTGTGTGTTTTTTGCCCATCCCCACCTCCACGAGGTTCTCATCGAACTTACAAGCTCAAGTTGCCTGTAATGGCTCACTCTTTTTTTTCTTTGTCTACGAATTTTATACCATAATATTATTCTTTTTGTTAATGGTTTTAAAAGTACACTGTAATAGATATTATTTTTACATTTTAGTCAATTTTAATTTTTTTTTTTCATTTTTTAAAACTTATTGTTTTATCTTCAATATACATCATTAAAAATTATTATTATACTGCTAAAAAGTTTTTTACCGACCGACGATAGTAAGGGAGGTATTGTTTTCACACTAAATAATTTCACATGTCGAGATTTTTACATATCTCCACGAATCATGCATTTTCTTAACAGAAAAAAGTATTTTTAGCATGATGTCTGTCCGTCTGTCCGTCCGTCCGCTGTGTGTCCGTATAGATGTGTACAACTTGATCGGCTAAACAGATTTTGATGAAATTTGGTATATTTACTTAATGCATCAGTATGATGAATGGATCAACTTTTGGTGCAAATCCGGAAACAGGAAGTGGTAGTATTAGCGATCGACGATAGAAAGGGAAGGGTTATTTTCACACCAAATTTCACATGAGGAAATTTTTTTACATATCTCCACGAATCATGACCTTTGTATTGGTTTTATCCTCGGGAAAATCATCATTAGTTTTTTCTTAATTTAAAATTATATGACGTCATCCAGCACTTCATGTCGTCACAGCCAGCACATATATTATAAATAAAATAAAATTAAAAATATTTATGTTATAACCATATCTGTTTTTTATTGCATTAATATATACATTTAAATTTGGAAATTAATTTACTTCAAACCGTCGGTCGGTTCTGCGCCTGGCCACAGTTATTTTTAATATATTTTGAAAGATAGTAAATGAATACATATATACTTAAACAATAGTAGGTATATATCGATTGAAAAGTCATATGTTGGCTACCACATATATTTTACTGGTTTCAGTCAACCAAACAAGTTTTATTTAAGGGTTTAGTTCTCCATTCTAAAAATGTATTTAAAAATAATATGCTTTTTAAATAATAATAATAATTGTATATATTCCTATAAATAATAAATTTTTATAGATGGATTTAAACATTTTTTTGTTTTTTCTTTTTTTTAAGTTATTTGATATTATGTTATATATATTTGTTGTGAATATAAAGAGAAAGAAAGAGAAAAAAAAAATAATCCGTTTCGGCTTAAAAAGGGCAATTTGGACACCCGAGGGTAGATGTATTCATCCAATAGACCGGAGGCGAAAATT
This sequence comes from Labia minor, assembly GCA_963082975.1. Lineage (NCBI taxonomy): Eukaryota > Metazoa > Arthropoda > Insecta > Dermaptera > Spongiphoridae > Labia > Labia minor. The sequence continues at coordinate 62,859,994 of OY720346.1, read as the reverse complement.
CGCTTTCAAGCAAATAAATTAGCATCGATACATTTGAAGAGTTTCCAATTTGAATCGGATCCTAAGCTCTTAATTGTCTGTGTATCGATAATGGAATTATTACAACGCCTGGGGTGGGGGTTGTCTTCAGTAGGTCAGGATGAATGTCATTCTGTAACTAGAGACGCTATTCATTGGACAATGTTCCCTTCGATGTTCCATTCGGCAGACAACAAAAGCAACAAGACGAACAATGTTGCAAAAGATCAATGAACTGAATCAAATGGCAAAAGGGAGAAGAGATTACGACACCTCGGGCGGGGATTTATTTACTCCTCTTTCAGGAGGATATCCTATACTAAATAGCTATTCAACTAACTAACCATTCAGCTACAGTATAAGATTTCGACATTTATTGTAAATAAGCCTGATGGGCCTTACGGGAATTCCTTCTAGATTAATGATTAATTAAATTTATCTAATCTTTACGTCACACATTAAACTTATATTTATTTTCAAATAACCTATGATTTTATGTATATATTTTTTAAATTTAATTTAAATTATTAATATCTCGGTTAATTTTCATGATAATTTTACTCATAAAAAAATAATTTGTAAATTTAACCTGAAATTATTTTAACAATTTCCAATTTATAAAAGAAACTGAAAAAACAAATCAATAGTTTATTTAAAAGTTATAAATTAAGTTATTAAAAAGACTAGTATTTCAATATAAATTTTATTAAATTTTATAACCATTTCGACATTTACGTCATCCTCAGAAGCTATTGTTTGATCATAAATAAGTTTAATAAAATAAATTTAAAATGAAACTTAAAACCTAGTATTTTTAATAATTATTGTTTTTATTATTTATTTTTTTTATTTTTTATTATTCTTTTATCTTATCTTATCTTATTATACTAACAAAAATTATATATATAGATATATCTATATATATTTGTATTTTTGAAATATTAAACCGCTCCTAGGATTTTTTGAAATTCACACCATAGATAATATTTATAAAGAAAAATCGATCTGTATAGGTTTCAGCCCCGGGAAAAATCATCTTTGTTAGTTTTTTCTTAATTTAAAATAGGAATTTTAATAATAAAAAAAAAATAGCGCCGGGAAACGCCGGACAGCGCTTCCTTAAATACAAAATATTATAAATAAATTAAAATTAAAAATATTTATTTTAATAATATTTTGTAATCAAATTACGAAATATATATTTATTTTTTTTAATTGTTTAATATATTTTGTCGTTTATTTATTTTAAATATTCTTAATCTTAAATATTCATAGATCATAAGGAATCATTTTTCTAAAGTACTGAGTCGCGGCTCGGTGAACCAGGTACTAAATTTAAAATTGTTAATAAAAAATTCCTAGGTTAAATTTACACATAGATACAATGTTTCCACGAGAGCTGTCAGTCCAATCTTTAAATCCAATACATAAAGTAAATATACTTAAAGTAAAGTAAAAAATTTCACCGACACTGTTTAATTAAAAATTATTTTTATTAAGATTAATATATTCAACTTTAATTTTAGTTTACTTGATTTATTAAGTTAAAATGTTTCAACTAGTGTCAACGTCTACGGTTAAATCTATTAATTTCATAAATACTGAACCAGCGAACACAATAATAAACTTGTCTTTGAAAATGCATGAATTGTTTTGTAAAAATAAGAGTTCTTTTTTTATATGTATCCTAAATCATATATAATACACATACACACCTTTATTATTAAATTATAGGATGAAAGAATGGATGAATTGGAAATAAAAAAAAAATGAAATAGTGAATCTTTTAATGAATAAATAAATACATATTTGGGTGTTTATTAGGGTTATAATCCGGAAGTATATGAATTAGTATGAATAATGAATAATAATAGTGTATTATTGAAAAACGGGAGGGCAAAGAAAGCAAATGAATCTATTGAAGTGAAATGAAAATGTTGCTTTCATTCATATAGGTCCTCTAGTTACATTTTTATTACAATAAATAAAATAATAATAATATGTATTCGTTTAATATGAAGGGTGGGGATGATGATAAAATACCACGTGTCAAGGGGGGTGTTGCTATCGAGTGTTAATGTCCTTTCAATTGGCATCCGGTGTCATTCGAGTCGACCTCCTCAAATGCACCCCGCCAGTTCCCAGGAATTGCTATTACTACTACAATGACTACTACTATTAATATAATTTCAATACAAGAAGGTCTTAACATCAGGTAGGGTATGGAAATAAATTCAAAATGATAATAAAATAATTTCAAAATCTTTGGATTTTTTTTTTAATTTTACATATCAATTATTATTGTATTTTAAGATTAATTGAATCTTAACTGAAAATTATTATTTTAGAAAATTTATAATTAAATGAATTCTTAAGAAATTGTATAATATTTAAAATGAATTATATTAAGCGATGGGAGATCATAGTCAATTTAAAAATTAATTAAAGTGTATTTTTTTAATTATTCAAATTATTTAATTTTAATTAAAATATTATAAAATACATCTAAATACAAAATGACAAAACCTCAATTATCTAAAATGAAATTAATTTTAATTAAATTATCAAATTTTTGATGTAGAAATAAAAATCATAGACAATTTTTTCTGTTTTTTAACCTATTATATTTTTTTTTAATCGGTTAAAAAACAAATCAATGATTAGAAATATTTAAATAAAATACTATTTCAAATATAAATATAAATAATTTTAAAACTATATAATTATTTTTTTCCTATTTTTTTAGACATTTACCTATTTGTTTAAAATGTATTTGATAAATCAGAAAGATTAATTTAATCCTATGATGAACAATTTTTATTACGAATATTAAAACTAAATACAGTGAATATATGGATATTGTCATTAATTCGTTCCAGAAAAACCGACAATAACCAAAAACAACGACAAAAAAATTGAATTTGCCCATAAGAAATAACTAAAAACAAAGTAATCCGTTCCAAGTCTCCCAATATCACTAAAGTAATATATATGCTATTTTCTCCATTAATTTAATAATATTATTGATAAATTATAATAAATAAAGTTAAATTACATTATTAATCAAGGAAATATAAATAAATAAAAAGAAATAAATGGTAAAATAAATAATAAAGTAAATAAAAAGTCGAAATAAAGCTATCAATCGAGCACATATTGTATTAGTATAACGCAATCTTCCTTGGGCTTACTGGCTCGTGTTTTTACAGACCGAGGATAGTAAGGGAGGTATTGTTTCTGATTGTAACAAGGCACTGCTGTTTTCTTTCTGTCTCACGGTACTCTATGTTATTTTTGGACATTTTTTACAGCTTTATTCCATTATTATTTAGTTTATCCAAAGAAATTTAGGAAAATGTAAAGAAGTAAAGTATAGTACAGTTATAAAATAGACAATAGAGAAAAAAAATCTGACAACCTCATATACTGAAGGCTGTTTATTAACCTTATAAACCCGAGGATTTGAAGTAAATGTCGAGAACTAGTAGTGAATTTCCATTACCGACGAATTTTTGATCTATTGTTTTTTTTTTTAATTTTTTATGGTTTATAATATTCCATAAAGAATTTTTAAAAAAAATTTGAAAAAATCAAGTGATATATCCACATCCATCCATACATTCTTAGCAAATTCATATGACGAACTTTTTGTTCGTCGAATATAAAATGTTTGATGTATTGGATCAAAAATCTGTTACAATTTTAGAGAAAAAAGATACATTTTCAAGAAAGGTGAAGGTGTCAAAGTGATGGCAAAATTCTTTAAAAAGAATTAGCGATCCGATCCGTGAGATCCCCCACAATTTGGTTGATTCGATGCAGGATCTAGCAAGTTCTATCCGATCCAATTTTGAAAAAGAAACACTGTTTCGATTACAGAATCCGACTAATTCAGAAATCCAGTTTGAAATGAAATTCTCGATATAATAAATTTGCGGATTTTGGATAAAAGGTTTAAAAAAATGCATTATTCTGTAACAACAAGAATATTGTGTGTGAACAATTTGTTTAACATTATATTAGTTTTACAATCAATTGTTTTAAAAAATAAAAAAACAAATTTCTAAATAAAGATTAAAGATTAAACATTATAAAGATATTTAAAACAATTTCATTCTCCAAGTAGATGTGGGTGGGACGAAGATAGGAAATAAAGACACCCAGTCCTCGAAAATCTAATAGTATGGGTGTCGGAAGAAAGAAGAGTGGCCAAGCAAGGCCAGTTAGAAAAGATCAAAAGAGAGGAGCACAGCACAAGTGAGTAGAAGCAATACTGGACTCAGCTCGGGAACCCGTGGTTGCCAATCCACGTACTCATATTTCTTATGAGCCCCTGGGTGTATATATAAAAAATGTAAAATATTAATAGTATCTTATAAATAAATTAAGAGTCAAAATAGGTAATAGTTAAGAATACATGTCACCTCTCGGATTTTGATGAAACTTCGCCCGTTGATTCCTTTATTAATTCTAAGAAACTTTTTCCTTAGGCAATATAGTTGGAAAACTTCTAGATAAACAGGATTAAAGTTTGGATATAAATACAATGATATTCTATTTAGCTACCATGTTTTATTCCTTTGACCAGCAGAGGGCTCCACTAATTTTCTGTTTGTTTTTTCTTAATTAAAAAAAATAATAATTAAGGATTAAAGATTGGATATCAATTAGATGGTTATGAATGTCGAAATGTGCAGCCATTAAGAAATTTTCATTGACTAATTCACTAATTATTCTCATATTCACTAATTTTTAGTTTTTTCTGTTCGGTTTGGATATAGGAAAATTATTTAATTAATTATTTTTTTAATTTTTCTATATACAATCCGAACTGAAAAAACCGAAAATTAGTCGCGCCCTCTGCTGGTCAAACTGATAAGACATGGTAGCTAAATGGGATATCAATGGATTGATATCCAATCTTTAATCCTTTTTATCTCGAAAACTAGAAGTTCTCCCAAGAAATGCCTAAGGAAAAAGTTTCTTAGAATTAATCAAAGAATCAACTGGCGAAGTTTCATCAAATTCTGCGAGGTGTATGGGGGATCGTATTAGTCAATAAAACATAATGGCTTTACATTTCGACGTTCATAACCAGTCAATCTGTCAAACTTAAAAAATATTTATTTATCTCGAAAACTAGAAATTTCCCGTCTATATTGTCTAAGGAAAAAGTTTCTTAGAATTAATCAAGGAATCAACAGGCGAAGTTTCATCCAAATCCGAGAGGTGACATGTATCCTTAACTATTACCCAAAAATAGGACAATAATAATAATAATATATTATATTAAAATTAAAATTCAATAGAAACTTAAGAGGCTAATTATTTAACCCTTCAAAAATATATATGATATATTATATATTTAAAAACGTGTTTAAAAAGTGGAAAGAGGTATAGAATGTAAAAAAAAATCTGTAAACGACATGATAATATATTTATTATCGATAATAGGTAATCATTGTTTATTAATACCAAATAAACATACAAATATTAGTATTATATTCATAATTTAGGGAAAAAAAGAATGAATCTTTATTCATTCAGAACAAAAAAATAAAAATAAAAAACAAAAACAAAACAAAAAACATTAAACTATCGCATTGAATTTAAATGTGAGATTGACAGATATTCATTTAACATTTGAACGATGATGTACTATTTTTTTTGTATATTTAAGCCTAAATTGTATTTGTTTTTTGTTTTTTATTTATGTTGAGTGATTTAATACAGATCACATTATTTTAATCGACAATGCATTTCTGTAAATAATAATCATACAAATAATAGAATAAATAATTAGTGCCTTTTTCTTATTAATAATTATTAATTATTTATAATAACAATATATGATTTGTGAAAAATAAATAGTTTTTATTAATAATGATCGTTCATTGGATTCTATTTTCCTTTCTTTCTCCCTCTCCTTTTCATTCCATATTTTTGATTAGTAATCGAATTTTACAAGTGAAATAAATAAATTCTCTGGCTTGTCAAAAAATGATCTGGTAAAGTAAAATGGAAAAGGCGCAAGGAGGGTGAGCGCACCAGTGGTTGGTGACGGTGTCAAAAGGCCATTGATTGATACGATACGTCAGAGTGGGGAAGGAGAGGGGGGAAGGCGCCATCCCCCTGAACAGACCAACCTATGAGTAAGAAGTGAAATACGCAAATCAATCTCTCTATAGCATAAAGTGTATGTGTTAGAGAGCGAGAGAGAGAGAGAGGAAGGATAAGGGGATGAAGGGTGCCAGAGATTACCAGCCAAAAAAAAAAAAAATTAATAATAAAATTGATTTATAATATTTTTATTTTCGAATCATAAAAAAATGTTTGGGTGTATGTATGTATAATACACAATACGAGGGATGGGTGATTTTGAGTGAGAGGAGAGGGGGGAGGGTGATTTTTTTTTTGAATATAACTGATAAAACAAAAGGAGTGGTGGTTGACGGCCCTTTTGACAGGTTTGAGTAACTTGCCATCCGAAAAATCAGTGGGTAAAAAAAAAATTATTGCTTATGGTTTGTTTGGTAGTGTGAAGAGTGAATTGAGAGGGGATGGTTGGGGGCGGTAGCGATGTCGTCCGTTTATTTTGACAATAAATCCGGAATAAAAAAATGTGATGTTCGATATTTTTTTCTTTACTAGAATATTCAATTCTAGATAGATATTCTCCAAAATTGTAAGCATATATATATATATAATAAAGTGGGATTAACTCCTAATGGAAATCTCTTATTTTTCATAAACATGTATAAAGTTATTTTAAGTTCAGGAAATTTCAATTTATCTTATCTTATCATATCTTATTATTATTATAATTATCTTATCTTATTATGCTAGCTAAAATTGTATATATGTATTTATCTATATATATTGGTTCTCAAAAACCGCTCTAACGATTTTTTTCAAATTCACACTAGATATAGTATTTATAAAGAAAAATTAAGTTTTATTGATGATATCTCTTGAAACATACAGCTTCATTATTAATTTCTTAATTGAAAATTATATATGGAAAACGTCAAAATTTTTAATACTGCCTGCTAAGACAGTAAAAAAATGACAATTTTTTATCTAAATACATATAGTCCAGCGGTTGGACTGATGTTTTAACGAGTGGATTTCGTCGGTTCGAAACTCGCCGGGTGAATCGTTATTTAAAAATGAAAATAATGATTTTGTTATTTTTTTTTCTTTTTATCTATTGTTTACTTTTTAATAAATTACTATTCTATATTTATTTATTCATTGTTCTTTTATTAATAAAGTTTTAGATAGTTTTATAAGTTTTAATATTTTTTCAATAAAATATTATTCAATATATTTATTAATATTATTTTATTTATTATTATTGAGTACCCGAAGTTCCATTCATTTTAATCAGATTGATGCAATGATGCAACAGTTAATAATTGTAATATTGTAATAAATTTCTATCTTGAAAATTGTTACATATTATTCAGGATATTTTAAAAACTATTTCTTTCTTTAATTAATATTCATTTTTTCTATAAGTCAGATATATTTCCAAATATTAAATAATTTTTGAAGTGAAAACTTCTTTAGCGGCGTTGAGCACTTTTGCGGGATGGGGAAAAAGTATAGAACTCGCGTGATCGTGACCAACACCATGAAACCATCTGCTTTCAAATTTCTTATAACAGAGCGCGAAATTTGAATTGTCATTAGAACTGTTTTATAAATTATCTCTAACATATAAATATATATTTATTATGTAAAGTTCATTTCATATATACATATATAATCAAAATTATACGAAATGAACTTCACATAATAAATATATATTTTATGTTAGAGATAAGAATTATAAAACAGTTCGTATTGCAATATTTTAAACAAAGTTGTGTATTTATATATATATAAATATAAGTTACAAATTTGTTTAAAATATATGTTTAAAATAATATATAAGTTATATATATATACATGCATATGAAATTCATCTTTCTCGTGAAATAGCGCGAATTTCGTCTGTTTTAAAATTTCTTACGCAGAAGTTTTCACTTCTGTCGGCCAGTCCCACGACTGCCAATTTTGCTTTTTTAATTCCGAAAAGCTGCAAAGCACGTTTTTTTGTCTTTAGTTTGTTTTATAACCACTTGGGGCGCTAAACAGTTTTTCAAAAAAACACTATAGAAAAAAAATATATGTACCTATATATTATATATTTATGTATTATTGAGGAGCACAAGTTCATTAATTTTAATCAGATTGATGCAAATGTGTAACATTTAATAATTGTAATAAATAATTAAAGAATTGTGTATCAATATTTTTTAAAGGGTAGAGCGAGAGCTCGGTGTCCCAGGTATTAATATTACCAGCCAAATCCAATAATAATGAATCATTTTTTTTAACTTAAGTACCGAGCCGAGGCTCGGGGTCCCGGTACTAATTATTATAACGTTTTTCTCAACTTCACTTGTCGTCTGTCTCTCTGTCTGTTCGCTCTTTTGACAAATTGAAATCGATTTTTCATCATCTTTAAATTGAGATAGACTTTTGAAAATGTTTATAGATATTTCAATCAATCCCTAGAAGGTATAAAAGAAATATAATTGAATTATAATTAATTAACGATTAATTACTTTTAATAACTAAGTCCTTTTGTATTGCTCCGATTAATTTTTTTTCAACGGATTTTTAAACATAAATATTGATTTCAGGATAAATTTTCATTTTGAAGGTATTTAAAAATATTTCATAGCATTAAAATTAATGATGAATTCTTAATAATCAGTTGTTTGTTTCATGAGAGTCATTATGAGATCTTAATTTTAGGTTATTTTTGACGACGAATCTTTGAAGCAAAAATTGTATATATATATATATATATAGTACCTGGTTCAACGAACCGCCGCTCGGTACATTATAAAAGTTATTCCTTATTTACTATTTAAGATTAAGATTATTATTTAAAATATATAAACGACAAAATATATGAAACAACTTCAAATAATTTAAAAGAATATAAATTTAAAAAAAAAAATAGTTATAAAACATACAGCCCTTAAACGTACGTATTAATCCACTGAAAGACAGAAAAGTATGGCATGTGAATATAACATAATATATATTTCGTAATTTGATTACAAAATATTATTAAAATAAATATTTTTAATTTTATTTTATTTATAATATTTTGTATATAAGGAAGAGCTGTCCAGCGTTGCCCGGCGCCATTTTTTTTTATTATTAAAATTCCTATTTTAAATTAAGAAAAAACTAACAAAGATGATTTTTTCAGGGGCTGAAACCAATACAGATCGATTTTTCTTTATAAATATTATCAATAGTGAAATTTCAAAAAAAAATCCTTCGATCGGTTTAATATTTCAAAAATACAAATATATATATAGAATTTTTGCTAGTATAATAAAATAAAATAAGATAAGATAAATATCGGTGAATTAATACGTCGGTTTAAGGGCTGTATGTTTTATAACTTTTTTTATTTTGGTTTTTAAAATGATTTGAAATTGTTTCATATATTTTGTCGTTTATTTATTTTAAATAATAATCTTAATCTTAAATATTCATACTTCATAATAGTCCCGGCTCATTGAACCAGGTACTTATCTCTTAAATTAGATTCTTATCTTAATTTCATTCCAATATTTAAATTTTTCATATCCCATTTTTCAAGATTCTATTTTGTTTAATAAAAAAATACTGACCCCATCGAAATTTTTCTCTCACTCATTTGAATATTTTGATCAATATATATATATATTGGTTTTAGATAGTAATTTCTCCAAATGGTTTTCGATAATGCCTATATATAATAGTGAGTTTTTTTCCTTTTCTTCACTCTTTCATATGCCATCTATTTTTTGTTCATTCACTCCCTTCACTTTCACCAATATTCCTCCATTCTTTTGGTAGTGTTTTTTGTTTTTTTTTTTGCTGAGCCAACAGGGTACCTGGAAGTTGTCCGTTGGTCAGTTGGAAGAAGTTGTGTCCGCTGCTACTGGTGGTGTCACCGGCAGCGCTTTTTATGACAAATAACACGATTTAAATCTATTGAAATGATAGCGATATGCAAACGTTTGCAGAATATCCAATGCATTATCCCTTGGGCAGCTTTTTTTTATACTCTATCGAAATTTATTGATAATAAGAATGAAGAATGACAATGGCGTGTTTTAGTTGAGCCCTTTTTGAAATGGATTGGAGGGGGGATTTTTACGAATGTTGATTATTCAGCCTATAAAAAAAGGGAAAAAAACCTTAATCGATAAAAATAAATTGAAGCGAATTATTTATAATATATATATATTGTAATATATAAGCATAAAAATGCATTTTAATGATATAAAGAATTTTGCTAAATTGGAGAATGAAAGACCTTTGGTCATAAAACAACTCCAGATGTACAGAGACCCATCCGTGTGTCCAAAGTGGTGGAAGGAATGAAGAGATTTCGTTTTTGGTGTAACAAGAATGTTAGAGAAGTCTTGATCAGAATTGGAGAAGGAGACACCAAATCCTTTGCAGGAGTGACATCCCGGCCACCCCGGGACGACACTCAAGACTCAAATCTCTAAGAATTCTCCATTCATTCCTATCATATACAGCTAAGTGGTCGAACCTTGGTTATTAATAAAATTGCAATTGCTTAATGAAATTAAATTTCATTTCATTTATAATATTCCTATTTAAAACGGTACCATATCAACTTTTTATAATTTCTTTGTTATCTATTTTTACCGACCGACGATAGTAAGGGTGGTATTGTTTTCACACCAAATTTCACATGTGGAGATTTTTACATATCTCCACGAATCATGCATTTTCTTAACAGAAAAAAGTATATTTAGCATGATGTCTGTCCTTCGGTATACATGTGTACAGCCTGAACGGCTGAACGGATTTTGATGAAATTTGGTATATTTACTTATTGCTTCAGTATAATGAATTGATCAACTTTTGGTGTATATCCTGAAACCAGAAGTGGTAGTATTAGCGATCGACGATAGGAAGGGAAGGGTTATTTTCACACCAAATTTCACATGAGGAGATTTTTTTATATATCACCACGAATCATGCACTTTGTATTGGTTTTATCCTCGGGAAAATCATATTTATTAGTTTTTTCTTGATTTAAAATTATATGACGTCATCCAGCAATTCATGACGTTACAGCTTGGTCTTGCATATATATTATAAATAAAATAAAATTAAAAATGTTTATATTTATTATTTGTGTATCCATATCTGTTTTTTTAGTCACATTATTGTGCACATGTTTGGGCCCCCGTTTTGAGACTATAATTATAGGTTTGCTATAATATTCGAAATTAATTTTATTTAAAATTAATTTCTGTATAAGTAAATCTTAATTTTGATTTACTATACAAAGGGCTTATCTGGTAAGATTAATTTGGTATTCCTTTCATTATAAAGATTCCAATAATTTTCAGTAACTAGATTTTTATGGGGTTTTATTTGTTTTTGGTCACCTGAAATTTTTCTCTTCGTTCCATTATTATAATTAATTTTTTCATTTTATTATTTTCATTTATTTTTTTGATAAATTCTTTATTTTATCAAAAAATCAAATCCCAATTGTTTTATTATTTTACACCTCTCTTTTAATTCAGTTACAAACGTTTTATTTCTTCGTTTGGATAAATTATTATTATATTATTTATTAGCCGGGTACCTTCCAATTTTCCTTAAAGAAGTCCGATATCCTTATCTAATTATAAGTATTTCATTTTTTGCATATTTTGATATGAACGCGGTCATAATTTATTCCTATTAATTTGTGTTAATATTATTAAAATTTACATTTTTTCCCCATTTCTATCCAATTCCACGCACGGGGGACCCTTTTCAACCTGTGAATTTCATTGTCTTATCCATTCATAAAAGTTCACAGGTGTTTTTTTCCAAATTTCCCTTTTCTAACTCCATTGTGTGAGTACACGCCCCCTATGTGCCCTTTTACTATTCTTTAAATATTTTTTTTAATTGAATCTTCAAAATTCAAAAACAAATTTGTTTTTTAATCTTATCAAATTTTTTAATTCTAAGTATCATATTTTTACAAATGTATAAGAATTGAATAATATTTAAACAAAGATTACCATGAGAGAAATTTAGATTTTACTGGTATATTTTACAATTATTGAAAAATGAAAAGCATTTGGAATTAGTAAAAGAGGGGTGGGTTGTTTATATATTGCACAATTACACAAAGTCCACCTTAACACTATGCTATTCGTGTATATCTTTTTGTTATTTAAACCTGCGAAATAATGAATACAGTAAAGCCTCGCTATAATGGACTATTAAGAATTGGGTACTTTAAAGTCCGTTATACACACAAAAATAGGTATAAAATAAATAAAAAACTTTTTGTTAAAAATTCACTGTTTTTTCAGGATATAAAATTAAAAAATACATAACAAAAATAAAAATATATTTCAGAGATTCGTCTTCAAAAATAACCTAAAATTAGGATCTCATAATAATAATAATGGCCGTAAGTCCGGGGTACCCCTTAAGTGGAGATACGGTGGTTGATAATACAGGGGAAGATCCAAGGAAGAAGAGGACCCGGGAGAAGAAGAATCTCTTGGCTCGGAAATTTGAGGGAGTGGTTTGGTCTGTCTTCGACGGAGTTGTTCCGAGCTGCGGTTTCAAGGGTGAAAATAGCCATACTGATCGGCAAACTTCTGAAGGAGAACCCGTAGCAATAATAATAATAATAATAATAATAGTAATAACTCTCACAGAAACCTAAACGAACATATAAGATAGTAGTATGTCTATACAAAGGTAATTCGATAATATCATGATTAAAAAAAAATATAAAAAAAAATTTAAAATTTAAAATTTGTTAATTAATTAATATTTAATATATATCTCTACTCTAAAAGCAAAATTAAAAAAAAATGAGCTAACAGCACGCGGTGTTCCCAAGCGGTCACCCATCCAAGTACTAACCGCGCTCGATGTTGCTTAACTTCGGTGATCAGACGAGAACCGGTGGACTCAACATGATATGGCCGTTAGCTATTTATACTACGTATATCCTAGGCTACTTAAATTATTAAATTATAAGATTTATTTGATTTAATAATATATTTATTTAAAAGTGATTAAATTAGATTTTCGAGATTTATTTATATTATTATTAAATTAAATTTTTATTTTAGTTTATATGTATCCATTTTTTTTATGTTTTACGTGTTAATTAATTTTTAAGAATAATTTATTTATTCCTCTCAAGTTGATGAATCTAAACAAATAAACAATTATTCGTATTAGAAAAAATATATATATAAATAATACAATATTTTCACATTTGTTTATAGAAATTAAATATATTTTTATTATTTTTTGATAATATTAAATATTACCTTTCATATTAGTAGAAAACTATGATTAAATTTTAAATATTAATTAATTATTATATAATTATCCATTCTTTCAACTTTAAGTTCAACGAACCAGGACAATAACTACTCATGTTCTGGTCTTAAGTTACATTTGAATTCTTTAATGTTAAAATATAAATATAAAAAAATTTTTATAAAATAACGTATATTACAGTGAAAAATTTTAAAAGATTAATTTCTTAGCTCTTAACCTATCAATTTTATTGCATGATAAAAAAATTTGTCAGTTTATGTGTTTAATACAATTTTTATTATTACAAAAATTAGACTTGAAAAGGAACTTTTCTTTATGCCATTTGAGGGGAAAACTCCCCCTACTTCATCGACGCTAGGGCTGATTAATAAGAGCCTTCTTCTAAACCTTCAAGGGATCGATTGAAATATCTATAAAAATTTTCAAAAGTCTATCTCAATTTAAAGATGATGAAAAATCGATTTCAAATTGTCAAAAGAGAAACAGACAGAGACAGACGCCAAGTGAAGTTGAGAAAAACGTTATATTATAACATATAACATTATATGGTAAGTATCAAATGAAAAAAAAGAAGTATGAATTTTATTTCATTTTTGTTTTCCAGCAATTAATCTATCAAAGATTAATAAATTCATTACTCTTCATTATATTGCAATCTGCTTCAAGTGATACCAATTATAATTTTACAAGTTTAAATTTGTAAAATTTAAGATAATATATAAAAATTTGATTTCAAATAGATAAATAGCCTTTAAGGCTCAAAAGTTTCTTCATTTCTTTTTTTCTAATTGTCAAAAACTTATTCTCTTAAATTAAAAAGAATAATATTCTTATTTTTTATATAAATGTTTTATAAATATGAATTTGATTGAAAAATAAAATAATTAAATAAATATTTTAAATAGACATTAATTTAGATAGGAACTAAATCTCACATCTGTTAGAATATGTATCAAAAATGTATTAGTGTTTTATAGCTTTATAAAGCTATAATATACGTTTGTGGAAAATATCAAATCACCAAAAATGATTGTGATAGAAAGTATAGAACATTTGGATGCATCCTTTTTAATTAACACAGATGATTTTATGGAACATTGATAATTTTAAAATATTTCATATTTAAAGTACATTTACATACATACATTTAAGGTTACAGGTTAACGCATCTACTAGAAGGATTTCAAATGTGAAATAGTGGCATCTTAATAATTAAAACGAAGAAAGCCACCATTTTGTAAATAAATGTTTTAAAATTATTTAATATAACTCCTCCTTGGTGTTCAGATTTTTTTTTCAGCCAGTGTATGTATAAATACATATAGAATAATTTATAAGAAAAAATATTTCGAATTTAATTGAATTTGTGTTTTCTTCTGATAGCTTTCTTTTGTATTTAATATATATCTCGAATATATATATTCATATATTATTCATTTATTAAATAAATAAAAGAAGGAAATAAAACTAAATATATTTTAAATTCATTATTTTTTTTAAATAGATTAAAAAGTTTTATTTTTATATCTAAAATGATATATGAATACTTTTTAAAATGTAACAAATAAAAATTGATTAGAATTTCATACAAAATTTAATAAATTATCAATAAAATTCAATTTATCTTTTATTTTATATATATATATATTTATATAAATTATAAGTAATTGATATTTACTTGGCTAACGATGAATTGAACTATATAAAATGCTTTTAATATGTACACAGTTATAAAATTCTGAGATAAATTTAACAGTCACATTGCACAGCCAAAGTTGACGTTTATCCATCATCTAAAAAAGTATAAAATTTAAAAATATTCTTCAAAATATATTTATTAAAATGTTATCATATAAAAATTTCTTACTGATTATATCAAAGAGGTTCTCCTGGTTTTTGTTCAGAGCTTCGTCGGCGCATTTGTGTGATAAAAAGTGTTCCTAGAGTCATTAGACCAATTAGAGTTGTAATGCCACAGACATATGCAAGCACATCGCAGTAAAAATTAAAGTAATTAACTTTAATTAAATTTTTACTGAAATATTGATAATCCAATTGTAAAAATGATATTCTTTTGATAAAATATATTATTATTTATTAATAAATTAAATTTTCTTTTGTGTGAAAATAAATTAATTGTTTTATAAAAAAATATATGGAAATTTAATTAATAGTTAGAGTAAAGCATACAGTCGTTGGCCCCCTTAAACAATTCCTAGCAGTTTTTAATGCATATCTTGGCAAATTGCGGAACAATCTGTGTCAAATTAGGTTTGCAGAACATAAATACTATGAGCATTTTGATGAATAAAAAAAAATAATTTTCTCTTGATATTTTCAAAAACCACTTTTAAAAAAAAGCCTAAAAAATACAGTAATTGGCCCCCTGTTATAGTTATTGGCCTAGGTATTCTATACATTCTATAGTGATTATACAACCATACATCAAACGATCACATAACCATTGTTAATATCGCAATTTTTAAAATAAAAATCTCTTATTATTTGTGTTTTAGTGATAGGGGGCCAATGACTGCCTCGGGGCCAATGACTGTACACTTTACCCTATATATCATAATGAAATATTGTTAAGAGGAATAGAAGAAGAGTACATACTATTAATCATTCTTTATTTTAAATTGCTAGAATTTTATAATTTTATATTTATTTAAGTAGATAAATAATTATATTATTATTAAGTTTGTGTTTTACCTTTTCTCAATGAGAATAACTGCGAGACCAGTGAAAAGTTTATCAGCAAATGTGACAACCGAGTAGACGAATCCGCCATTACCTGTACGAGATCCAATAAATTCAGCAGCTAAACATAAACTACTTACCAATGTAACAGAACTACCAGCACCTATCAATTAACAAATAGAAATAAATATTATATAGATATATGTATATATTCAAAAGGAAAAATTAAAAATTTATTTTACCCATTAATATGGCTACACCATAAATTTGATTTCCAAAATTGGGGTCTTTACTTAAACTTATCCAAAGACAGCCTAAAAGACTTATAATAGTTCCGAATAAATAAGCAATCTCATTGATTGATGGTCCATGAACGAAGCGAGCAACAATCAAAGAAGCAAGAAATGAGGCAACATAAGAGGTAAGGGGCACAAGTGCTAATGTTTTGACGCCATCTGGGTTACAATCAAGTCTTTCATGAAGATAAAGTGGCATGTAAATCAGTGAAAGAGTAACAAATAAACGACTTGCCACATAAAGAAACGCCACCTGAAAACAACAACAAAAACTAATCTTATCTAAGTGCTCCAATATTTATTTTTTTTTATATCTCAAATGATTTTTGAAAATAGCAATTTATTGTTATTTTTCAATCGAAAAAAAAATTTCAAAGTTTTTTGAGAGTAAAAGTATTGCAATCTCCCTACTCACTCAACCCATATGGGTATTTTTCACAGATCTCCATGTTGCAAGTCATTCTGATTCCAAAATAGTGGTTTTCCTGTTGAAGTATGTGTGTGGGGGGGGGGGGAAATTTTGTGAACAAAATTCCAGTAAAACGGTAAAACCGATCATATATTTGATATATAAGATTCTATTGGGGTCATAACGACCTAGCAATATTTTCGCTTAAATTTATAAATATTAAAAAAGTAAAATAAAATATTGTAAATATATAAAGTAATTTATATATATATAATAATTAAAATATTTCCTAAACTAAAAAAAATATAGACAATTTTATTTGAAACAATTTAAAAATAATTTTTTTTCCCACCCCTCAACACTACTTTCCCAATCAAGCTCAGCTTTTTTCCTTTTTCAATTTAAATAATATTTAAACTACTGCATATATCGAACATATATAAATTATATATACCATGATTCGATTCTTTTTATTAATGGTTTTCAAAGTCTTCTTTAATATTCATTTTTTTTACATTTGAGTCAATTTTAAAAATTTGATTTTTAATTTTTTAAAATTTAAATAATATTTTTTTTTTTTATTTTTAATATACTTATTTAAAATATTTTTACTATTTTGCTGCTCCAATCATTGTTTTTAAATATATTAGAAAGAGGATAGTCAATGGATACAAATATATTGAAACTACTATATATCGATTGAAAAGACATTTGGAGATTTCACGTATCACAAATTGGCTAATAAACATACTTTTGTAAACTAAACTAAGTCAGGTGGAGACTACCATATATATTCAACTGTTTTTTTTTTTAAAGTTTAAACTCATATTTATCAATCCTAATATTTTATTATCAAAGTTTCTAACATTTAGTCCATGAAATAAGCGAAATGCTACGATTTTAGCCTTTAGTTAATAAAATGTTAACAAAATTTTAAACAAGCAGAAAAAAATTATAATAAATTCATTTATATCTTGAATCACGGCAATAAATTAAAATACTAGAATAATAAATTTATATTTTAAACTGATAAGCTTTCTTTTACCTGAAATAATAGAGGTTTTTGAAAATAGTGTCCAAGTGAAAGGGTTCGTGTATTTGTCGACGTAGCAACACTTAAATTATTGGAAAGTTGTTTTCTCAAACCAATATGAAACCAGAGTGTCGTTACAATCCCAATCGCTATTCCATATAAAACAATATTCTAAAGTAAATAAATTTTTAAAAAAATTATATAATATATGAACATAATAAACATTATATAATTTATTCTTATAATTATTTTATATTTATTAATATGTACCTTAAATTTATATTCCTCTTCAGGGTTAAAATTTTGTTGAGATAATACACGAAATTCATTATATGTGATAAGGTAAACAGTAACACTTGCACATACTGATGCTGTGAATCTAAAAAAAAAAACATTGAAATTTTAATTAAAATATTAATTACTTTATTTTATTTCAATATTTTTTGTTCTAATTTAAAAAAATAATATTTTGATTATAAAAACATTAATTAATTTTAATTAAATAAATTTACTTGTCTATTTCTTATTCAATTTTAATAAAATTCAAGATGCAAGATATAATTAAATTAGATCATGTGAATCTTGTCTATACTACGTATATATCATATTATGTGTATCAGGTTTTTAAATAATTATATAATATTGAATGAATATTAATGTTTAAAATTTTAGACATCAATTCTATCCTTTTTCCAAAATAATTAAATAAATGTACTTTTATTTTTTGTATCGATATTTAAATTCAAATATATTTATCACTTATCTCTACTCTACCCAATTAAAGGTGATATTAATTATTTTTTTTTTTAATTTTTAAAGAAAAATATCAAAATCTGTATTTCTAATTTGAAAATTCTCTATCAAGCTTTAATAACTTCTTTATAAATATTAAAAATGAAAAAAAATATATAAAATTTATTTCTGTAAAAATAATTAAATAATTATAAAATTGAAATATATTTATCAAATATATTTGTACAGAAAGAATCATCATTTGATTTGGAGATGAATTCCTGGATTTTAGATATTTTTTACATCTTAATTTTCATTATAATTGATTGATCATTAAGTGTACAAGGTCTGTTCAAAAGAAAAGGTGAATTTTGAATTATTTCGAAAAGCATTTATTTATTCATCAATATCCATTTTGTCCCCTTCTGAGTAATTCCCCTCAGATATTATGCACTTAAGCCAGTGATTCTTCCAATCGAAGTACTTCTAAAATACGCTTTTCGCTATGGCCATCAGCTCGTTCTTCCGACTTTATCTCATCAATGGCAAAACGCTTTCCTTTCATTGGTCTCTTCAGTTTTGGGAATAGGAAAAAGTTGCATGGAGCCAAATCTGGTGAATATGGTGGTTTAGGCATGATTACGGTGTTGTTTTTGGCCAAAAATGATGTGTAAGCTGGTGCATTATCGTGATGCAGAATTCATGATTTGTTTTTCCACAATTCCGATCGTTTGAGCCAAATTGCTACCCGCACAAACTTTGCATAACTTCCTTCTAGTATTCCTTATTTTATTTTTTTAAGTAAAATATCGAAGAACACACAAAACGTGGCTAACTTTTTCAGTGGCCAAAAACAAACTACTAATCCAAAATGGCTGATAATGTCAACATATGAGAAACATATGTTTACCAACATAACAAAAAAAAAAAATTCGATAATCGAATGTACACATCCCGAGAAAATTCAAAAATCCCCTTTTCTTTTGAACATACCTCGTACATATTATAATAATTCTCGATTAAAGTCCTTTCAATATGTTTTATTAAAATCTGAAATTAATAATTTCCTCCTTCCTCCTTTTAACAACAACACTCAATACACTTTGATTATTATTTATAATTTATGTACCTATATATAATGTAGATATATTAAGACATTACATAAAAATAAAAATTCTATTAAAATCTAAAATATGAATTCAATGAGATATTAATTTTTATAGAGATAGATAAAAAGAAAGAAAGGCCAACTTAAAACAATAGTAATAATTATTTAAAAAAGATGAAGTAATGTAATTTGCTTACGTAAAAAATTAAAAAAAAAGATATTTCCAGATTATGTAACGTCGAAGAATGATTTATTTCACCATTCTAACAAGATATTAGGGTAATGAGATTTGTATCATCCAAGAATACAAATGAAGCCATTCAAATAATAAAATATTGAATTAAATTTCAAAAATAGAAATTAATTATGAATAAAATTAGCTAATTTTATGAAAATATGATATTTTAACAAATAAATTTGTTAGATTTCAATATCATTTATTCTTTGTTATCTCAGCAATATATGCAAAATAAATGAAATTATTATTCATCTTGCGGATTAAAAAAATTCAATGAAAAATTAGAATTTTTTTTTTTTTTTTTTTTTTTGAGATTAAGATAATTTAATATCTTATTTTTTTAAACTTTATGAATACTGGCATTAAAGAATTTGAAAAATTAATTGTTTACACTGAAAAACTTGAATTTTTCTATTATTATTATTTAAATTTTTAATTAATAAAATACCTGAAGGCAGTTAAATTATTTCTTCCTTTTTGATTGGGAGTTAATTCAGGTATGAGAGCCAAATGAGTGATTTGAACGGCCGCCCATCCAATTTGAAAGACTGCAACTAGGAGGGCATATGTAAAAGCGGTAAGGATAGCTCGACTAGAATAGGTATTTTCAAAAATGATAGGACAGGATGGACAAGAACGAAATATCAATGGAAATGAAGTAATCACCAATATAGAACCTAAAACATTCAATACACAATATACAATAAATTTTTGTTAAAACATAAAAAAACTAAACTTATTTTTTTAAAATAATTACTATATAAATGTTACACACAATAAAAATTAACTAATATTCATTTTTACCGACCGACAGCCTAGTCTTGCATATATATTATAAATAAAATAAAATTAAAAATGTTTATATTTATTATTTATGTATCCATATCTGTTTTTATTATATTAATAGATATATTAAAATTATTTGAAATTGTTTCTGTAGCTGGAAATTAATTTACTTCAAACCGTCGGTCGGTTCGGACCTGGCCACAGGTCAACTTATTTATTCAGAGATTATAATAATCTTCTCAAGAGGAAAGTTTTTGTTAAAATAAAATAGAAAATTTTAAAAATGGAATGATATTTTTATCTGATTTATTTGATCATTCAATTGATCAATGGAGATATATATTTATTGGCATAGAATAAATTAATATATTTAAAATTTTGAAATAAATTTTATAAACTAAATTTTATTTACTTTCTTGTTATAATTTTCACAAAGGATGACTCATTTTTTGAATTCTTTTCATTTATGAATGCTATTTTATCATTCAAGAATTATTCCACTTGATAATATTTTAAAGGCTTATCAAAGAAACTTATTAAGCACATTTTTTTGTGTTTATGAAAATAGTTTAAATTATCAAAAAAATCTATTTTTTTCATTATTTTTTTTTTAATTCCTCATAATTAAATCCATTAGTAAAAAAAATTTTAGTTTACATAAAATAAATCTCATTGAATCCGTTGGAATAAAATATTTCTATTAGAGTATATTTTTTTAACAATTTTTTAACATTTTTATTACATTAGTAGTTGAAGAGCTAATATTATTTACAAAACTTGCAATTCAATGTTTTATAAAAGAATTAATAATCTCATAAATAATTAATAAGCATTTCTGACTTAAAAAATAAATGAGGTTGATATTTTTTGATAATCTTTTTGATATCAAGTTCAAATTTTGATTCACATACGATAATATAGCTTAAAATTATTATTCAATATTTTATTATAATAAATGAGCTGTGGCCAGGCACAGAACCGACCGACGATTTGAAATAAATTAATTTCCAAACAACATTATTTATATATATTTTATATATAAAGTATAAAAAAAAAATATTTTTAAAACTGAATTAAAATGACTAAATTATATTATCTTGGTTTTTATTTTTAGTTTAATTACTCAATTATTCAATTTTACTATATTTCAAATGAAAAATTTTCCGGCAATGAATATAAAATTAATAAATTACTTTGTAAATTACCACTTCCGGTTTCCTTATATACACCAAAAGTTGATGAATTCATACTACTGATGCATTAAGTAAATATATCAAATTTTATTAAAATCCGTTGAGTCGTTCGAGCTAGACACGTCTATACGGACACCCATTGGACAGACGGACGGACGGACAGACATCATTCTTTTCACTCTTTTCATTTAACAAAATGTATGATTCGTGATCTCCACACGTGAAATTTAGTGTGAAAACAATACCTTCTCTTCCTATCGTCGGTCGGTAAAAATTAACGAAAAATATTAATTTACAAAAAAATTAAGTCAATCAAGTTTAATTTAAGTTAAATAATATTTTATTTAGATTATTTATAGTGCACCTGAACTCCGTTGGGAATCCCTGCTCTAATCTAATAATTGGAAAATATTGCTTAAATTTTACCTGCCATATGCCAGGCTCCCTTTGTGCCTATTCGGTCAGCTAGTATACCAATAACCGGAGTCGCTAGACCGTCAACTACCTGTCCTGAAATAAATCAATTTATTTATTTAGATTGATAATAAGTTTAAGATAGAATATATTAAAGAGAAATAAGACTGCTTACCGATGAACATCATGGAGCCTGCTAAGAGTGGAGACATGCCTAAATCAACCTGAAGGAAAAGCATCATATAGGAGAACCAAAGAGCCGCGCAGATATCATTGAGGATATGACCCATTCCATAAGCAATACGAGTACGAAGGCATAATGGTCGTGTGGATTCGATTAACAACGGTGAATTCTCATTGCTTGAATCGGGATATTTACCCGAATATAATCGACGTTCCATTGCAAATAGAATCTATTCAAAAATTATCATAGCTAAAAAAGATAAAATTATATTTTAATAAAATAAAAAAATATTTATAATTTATTTATCAGATTTAAAGATTGGACTGACAACTCTCGTTGAAATTATTTGTAGATTCAAACTAAACAAAATTTTCTTTTATAATAATTTCAATTTATAAAAATATAACTAAAAATTAATAATGAAATTAAATTAAAAAATCCGGAGTGTCTCCACTCGACTATCTCACAAATTTGAATTGGATTAAATAACATATATTAATTTAAATTAAATTAAATTAATTAAATTATAAATTAAAATTAATAAATAATATTTATTAAACCAGCGCATGTTTGGCTCTTTGTTGATGGCACCACTTCACGTGTTGGCGCTTGAGATTTGCACTTTTAAAAAATTAATTCTGGTACTTTCAGCGATTCAATCAAGCTGAAATTCTATATATAGCAGTTTTATACAATTATTAATCATGTGAAAAATCATCAAACATATATCTTTATTTTTACGGTCACTTTAGAAGAAAAAACATCAAAACGTTGTAGGTAATGACCCTCTTCCGGTTGAGCTACATTTCTCAAAAGTTGATAGAAAACTATGAATTTTGAATAATGCCAATGTACCAAATTTCATCATTCTAGCTCAAACCGTTTTTGCGTAATCTTGGTTTCATACATACACACATACAGAGACATTTTTCTCAACCTTAGTGAAAATGATTCAGGAACCTTCAAAACGTATAACATCAAAACATCAAAATCTCAACATAGAAAATTTTCGTGATCGCAATACTATTTCTGGCAAGATAGTAAAAAGGTTAAAGGTAAGTAAGTAAGTTATTTGTATAGAATTATACGAATTTTTGATGATGACGTTTTTGTCGAAATGTTCATAAAGTTGAATAAAAGTTTTTTTTGAAACAAAAAACCGAATGTGTTGTTAATAATAACTTACATTTATTTTACCTTTTAATTTTATTATTAATTTTTATTAAAAGGTAATTGATCAAAACAGTTGTCATGTCATGGATTTGGATAAAACTTTACCAGTGGATTCTTAGTTAATTCAAAATAAACTTTCTTCATGCAATATTTCTCGGTCTCTTCTAGTTTACGAGATAAAAATTATTAAAATTTGCATAAATTCATTGATATTCTATTTAGGTACCATGTTTTATTAATTTGACTATCAGCGGGCTCCACTAATTTTCTGGGGGGGGGGGGTTAGATCGGATTTGATATAGAAAAATTAAAAAAATAATTAATTAAATCATATTTTTATAACCAAATAGAACCGAGAAAAACCGAAAATTAGGAATAAGTGAATAATTAGTGAATTAGTCAATTAAAGATTACTTAATGGCACACACATTTCGACGCTCATAAGCAGCTAATCTGTCAAACTTAAAAAAAATTTATTTATCTCGTAAACTAGAAGCGACCCGCAATAATTGCATAAGAAAAGTTTATTTGGAATTAAAAAAGAAACCCATTGGTAAAGTTTGATTCAAATCCATGACATGACAACTGTTTTGAACAATTACCAATTTTTAGTTACATTTATAAATTGAAAGTTTATATAAAAGAAAAAAAAATTCAGGTGGAATCTACAAATTTATATCATATATAAACATTATCTCTTACTATTCAAGTTTATTTTTTTTACATAATTCTTTTAGTAAAAAAAATATTAATTAAAACTATAAGTATATTTAACTTTTTTATATTTTTTATATATAAAAATGTAAGTTATTAATCTATTAATTAGATTGATTGATGAAATAATATAAATCTAAGAAGTTAAATATTTATTTTATCAAATAATACAAAGTTTTTTACTTTTATAAAAAAAAATCAAATGATAGTAAAACTAATAACAAACAAAGCTTTGATATAATAAATATTAAGATTCCTCTTGAATTTTTTTATTTCATATTACTTAGATCCAGAAATATTTATAAAAGACCAAAAATTAATATAAGTATATAGATATTTTTTAAAATTAATTCTAAAAATTATTTTATTTATTTTTTAATTCATATATACTATAAATTGCATATAAGTTGGTATATAAAATGTAATTAAATATCTTCCTTTCCTGAAAGAATATTAGATTACAAACATAGATAATACAATTTTTAATCCAAAACAAAAAATTGTATCCAAAGTGATGTTTGTAATTAAATATTCAAAGGTATAGAATTCTTTTCTCATTTATTATGAATATAAATAAGAAGAAGCTTTATGAGGTACAACTGTAACGGATTTGTGGGATCAGGCGACCGATATTCGATCCCTAAGGTCATTGCTAAGGTTTCAATGAACCTGAAATACTACTTGAACAACTGAATTCTAATTTCATAAGGAATGACTAAAGAAAATAATATATTTTCATTCGTTCGTTTGAAATGAATGAAAAAAGAAATAAAATTCGATTAAGATAACACATTTCAGAGAATAATCCATATCTTTAAATAAATATTTTTTTTTATTATTTATCTTTATTATAAAAAAAAATGAATCTATAAATATAAAATATGAGAATAATTTTAAAATCAAATTAAAAAGTAGTTAATTCTAAATTAAGAAAAATATTAATAAATTTAAAAAAAATATATAATTAAAATTATTAATTAAAAAAAAATGATGGAATGAATTAAAAAATAATACCTGAAAATGGTTTAATTGAATCAAAAATTTTTATTTCAAATTTTCAAATATTTCTTAAACTAGTTTTTTTAATTGTTAGAGAAAGCCTAAACCATTGTTATAATTTAAAAATTTAAATGTTTGTATAAAATAATTTTCATTCATCAATTATGAAAAAATAATATATTTAATATAATTTGTAAATATACTAAATTTTAATATTTATTAGCATAATTTTAATAATTTAAATTGAACACTTAACCCTTCCAAAAAACCCTCATATTTTTAATATATTTAATAAAATTTTATAATAAAATAATATATCTCACTGATTGTTAGTTGATTAAGTCCTTGACTAATGAATGATTAGAAATTAGATATTCGATATGTTCGATTCCCATAATCTTTTAAATATAATGATATGAAATCAAGTCAGAGGCGACTGAGATGTTTTAGAAGTATTTTTCTTAATATGGATTTGTCTGATTACTAAATTAAATAAATTTTTATGTTATCAATAATAAGCCTAATAAAGAAATTAAGATATTATTTTTAAGAATGATAACATCCCCTTTCAATGCTATAATATTTTATTTTTTTACATTATCTTATATATTAGTTAATTATACAGTTAATACCTAATTTTAAAATTTTATTAATTTTTTCTTCTTGTGAAAATGTTTAATGTATTTGTAGTTTTTCACTTCCTTTAAGTGAAAGTTAAAATCTGATCAATCTATGTCTTTTTCAATGAATTAATGGTTTTTTTCATATTCAATAAATAATTATCATTATTACTTTTACATTTACAATTAATATGGCTCAAGTTAAAGGATTCTGAAAAAAAAGATCTTAGTTCTTTTTTATCTTTTGTTTATGTTTCTTGATTAATGAAGAAAGAAAAAAAAATTCAATAGATTTGTCCTTATCCTAGGCTAAATTTGACTTACCAAATGGCAAAGAACATCCACTAAAAGATAATCATCTATTATCTAGTCAGAAACGATTACGTTAGAATTTGATGAATAAAACCCACTTTGATTGTGTCATTGACAATCCGGCGTCTCGCTCAAGACTAAAGCGAGAAAGTTTTATACTGGATAGGATCTGGGTCGTTCGTTACCTATCATACTACCAACTCCTCCTCTTTCTCCTCATCCTCCTCCTTCTCACCATTTCCTCTCACCTTCTATAAAACTATTTTCTTTATTATCCATTGTTTTACCTTAGATATGATAAACATATTTATTGCCTTCTTTAAACTTTAAGATTTTTTTAGAATTTAATCAATTTTTATTACATATTTCATTTTTTTTACTTTCTGTAAGAAAATACTATTTTTTATTATTATATAATATATGGAGCTGCACATACTAAATTATCAAATTACTTATTAGGTAAACTGAAAACAAGTGTATTAAAGAAAATTATATACCTACTCTATAGAAAAGACAAGATAATTGAAAATTAAATTTTAGAATTCATAAATTATTAAGAAGTAAGAAAACAATTAATAAAAAAATAACATTATTACAAATAATATTCTAATAATAAAGTTTTGTTTTATTTAATAAATATTAATGAAAAATTTTAAAAATTGTCGAAGCATTTAATATTTTATTCTATTAAAAAAAATATGATATGATTCAATGATAGTTATTCAAATAAAAAATAATACTAATTAATCTATAATATTTTTATATCATTAAATAAATCGATTTAAAATTTTATTTCAAGAGAAATAATATTATATGTAATTAATAAATAATTTAAAAATATGTTTTTTTGACAATAATTTAAATATTTATTAATTTAATCAAGAGCATCACCAGAAGTGTAACTTACTTATTCTTTAGAGCCGATTTTATAATTCTTGTAACAATATCATATTGTGATAATTATTCAGTTTAACGTATGTAAGATAGATTTGAATAAAACTTTACCAGTGGATTCCTTTTTACCGACCGACGATAGTAAGGGAGGTATTGTTTTCACACCAAATTTTTCACACCAGATTTTTACATATCTCCACGAATCATGCATTTTCTAAACAGAAAAAAGTATTTTTAGCATGATGTCTGTCCGTCCGTCCGTCAGTCTGTCCGTCCGTATAGATGTGTACAGTCTGAACGGCTCAACGGATTTTGATCAAATTTGGTATATTTAATTAATGCATCAGTAGGATGAATTGATCAACTTTTGGTGCAAATCCGAAAACCGGAAGTGGTAGTATTAGCGATCGACGGTAGGAAGGGAAGGGTTATTTTCACACCAAATTTCACATGAGGAGATTTTTTACATATCATCACGAATCATTCACTTTGTATTGGTTTTATACTCGAGAAAAATCATCTTTATTAGTTTTTTCTTAATTTAAAATTATATGACGTCATCCAGCCATTCATGACGTCACAGCCTGGTCTTACATATATATTATAAATAAAATTAAATTAAAAATATTTATGTTATATCCCTATCTGTTTTTTATTACATTAATAGATATATTAAAATTATTTGAAATTGTTTCTTTAGCTGAAAATTAATTTATTTCAAACCGTCGGTCGGTTCAGACCTGGCCACAGGTCAACTTATTTGATTCTATAGAAACTTTCCTTATTCAATAATTGTCGGTCGCTTCTAGTTTTTGAGATAAAAATTATTAAAGTTTGACAGATAAACTAGTTATGAATGAGCAGTTATTTAATAATGTTTTATTGACTATTTCACTAATTATTCACTAATTTTCTGTTTTACAAGTTCGTATTGAATATAGGAAAATTATTTAATTAATTAATTTTTTTAATTTTCATCTCGTAAAACTAGAAGCGACCGATAAATATTGCACTGGTAAAGCTTTATCAAAATCCATTATGCATATACTAAAGTGAACAATTACCCATATTGTTAGCCAGAGCATATAGTTACTTTTTTAATGTGTTGTTTACACCTTAATTTAGATTCGAAGTCCCTAGATATTAGGCCGTGGTTACATTAAACACCAATTGTCTATTAAATGTTACTAGGAGTTTTTATTTCATGTTAATGAGTTATATTTAATTATTTTAATTCTTTTAGATATTTTATCCTTTTATTTATTTTATTATTATGTTCTTGTTGAAATCGAATAGCTTTCTCCTAACAACTGCTAAATTGTTAGTGTCTATGAAGCCACACTACTCTTTTAGTGTTTACCAAAAAAATTAAAATTGAACAACTAGCATATAATTTGCATAATAAAATTGATTTAAAAGCCCTGTTTTTTTTTATTTAAATGAAATATGAAGTTTTATATTTATTTCTAATTCTTAATTTTAAATAAAAAAAATATTTACTTCTATAAACACTAAAGTAGATAAATAAAATAAAAAAATAATTTCATATTTAATATTTAGTATTTTATTTTAAATTTTATAGTTTTTAAAAGGAAAAAAATTAATAAAAAGTCATTACTTCTGCCATCTATTTATTGGTCACCCAACAACACTAATTATGTATTATATTATGCCACGGTGACAGCACCATCAAAACACTGATTTTCATTAAACATTTGTGGTGCTATCTAACGCATCAAGTAATCAACTAAATTAATGATAGTTGACTACAGTTGACTATTTGGTGGCAACACAATCGTGATCAAAACACCGTGGATATTTACGGCCTAATTAATTTATGTTTGATTTTACATTCTATACTAGAATTAAATTTTGTACATCGTTCTATTTAAGTGTAAGAAGGAAGGTCTGAATTACTCACATGGGTGTGCCTAATCCGTCCTTCGAGATAACATCAATGAATAAAATCAAAATTTAATTTAATTTTTAATATGTATTATTCTACTTATATATATATATATATTACAATCCAAAATTAAGTTTTTGGAGCAAATTCTTCAATCGCGTCTTGAATATTTAAATAACAATTCACTAATAATGAATATATTTCTGAGATATTGAAGTTTTTAGGTAATTTTTAATTATTTTTAATTTTGAAAAACTTTGACTCTCAAATATAATAGATAGATGAACTCTCAGTAAAATTTTAAACTTATGGCAATAATTGAGAAAATTAAATTTAAATATCAAATTTTAATTGAACTTATATATATGTTCATCAATTCAGGAATAATTTTTCAAATTTTAAGCTTATATTTGGATCAATAAAACTAAACTATTTTAATTTCAATAACAAAGAGGAGCATTCATACAGATCTTCCCTCTTTTAATTTGAAGTATGTCGGTCGGTCCTGATTCCTGAACAAGTAAATTTCTCACATGTTCTCTTGGTGATGCTGCCACCTTGTGACAACATATATATATAATTAAAGTTTTTACTTGGTCATTAGATGGCAGGAGTATTCACTTTTTATAAAATTGAAATTAAATTTCATAAATGTTACAAAAAATCTCACTCATAAAATTATTATTAAATAAAAAGATGAAATCATGGGACAATAGTGATGATTGGATAAACATACATAGAATTATTCGAGGAGATTATGATTTAAGAATGTGGTTCACAGAGCATCCGTACCAGAGGCATACACTCAATGCTATTTTTTTCACCTCTAGTGATGGCAATGATGGCAAACAGGTTGGACATGTGTGAGCGTTTTTACCGACCGACGAGGGAGGCATTTTTAAATTTTTTTTGTATGAATGTTGGGAATTAAAAAATTATTTATTGAGATATAAAATTAGCATTACAGAAATCAAATATGCTTTTTTCAAATATCCAAATAAATAATTTAAATTAACAGAAAACTCCACCTACTTTTATGTAATTTACATAAATAAAATAAACGAATAATGTTCTTGTTAATATTTAATATGTATGGATTAAAAATTTTTTTCAATGCCAATATTTGAAACGAGAGAAACACATACAAATTGTTCTTAGTGAGAAGAAAATTTATAAATAAATAAATAATCATTTCTATTTCTACAAAGATACTATTTAACTATTTTAATACTTTTTAGATCACAAGAAATCCATAAATCATTGATTAACTAAGAATAATTAATCCAACGCATTTTTAATCATCAAAGTTTATCAAAAAACTGAATTACGAACATTTGTGTAAATTTATAAATGAAAAAAATGTGGGATGTCTCCGGTCGGCTATCATGCAAATTCCAATTGGATAAATTAACACATATATATTATATTTAAATGAAATTATAAATTAAAAGAATAATTAATCCAACGCATTTTTAATCATCAAAGTTTATCAAATAACTGAATTACGAACATTTGTGTAAATTTATAAATGAAAAAAATGTGGGATGTCTCCGGTCGAGGTTAAGATATACTGAGAGGAGTATGTGAATATATTTGATTTAATAGTGCTTATTGTGAATTTCTATATTGCTGTGAAATTTGTATTTATTTATCAAATATTAAATAATTTAACTTTGATATTTGATTTGTTACAATGTAATTTAAATTATTTATCAAACAATTTATAATAAATTTTTCAATGTTATTTGTGTTAAATAAAATTTATATTTATATTTATGCTGGGTTTGTTTCGAATATTATGTGCACGGATACTCTATGTACGGATGGTATGTCGAGTTTGATATTCAAATAATTGCAGGGAATTCGGAAGGCCTGTGGGAGGGGGTGATCTTTGGTCATTTTTTTTTGCGGTGCCATCTATTGGGCGCCTGAAGAGTCGACTTTTTTCATGTAACGCCATCTGGTGTTCGAGATACACCGGTCCCATTGAGCTGATACCCCACTGATGTGGTTCAATGTGGTTGCTTCTATCATGAATTTCCGAGAAAGAAACATAAATAATAATAAATGTTTAAATAAACATAGTTCGAAATTTTGTGATAATTTTAGAATTAAAGAAAAATTATAATAAATTAAGAAATAAAAATGTATTTTAATAATAATATATTTTTAAATATTAATCTTTTTTCATTTCCTTAATTCCAATAGTTGTTTTAATGGTGCATTTAACAGCTATTTATCTTATAAAATGTATTGTTGATTTGTCAAATGTATATATAAAATAGAAAGTAAATTAACAAATTAATAAATTTAACTCTGTACGAATTTGAAAATAAGATAATATACCTTTATTTTTCCAAATAATTAGAATTTTTTAATTTAATAACTTGAATTTGCCCAAGTAAAATATTTTTTATTGTTTCGAATTTGAATAGATGATTATTTTAACCCAAATTAATATAGATTAAAATATTAATTATTAATTATAATTTCAAAGATTTATACTTAATTTACAATTTGTTTTTCATGTTTAAAATATTTACGACTGTTTTTAACATATATTAATAGATGTTTAAAAAATGTATTAAATTTATAAAATAAGATCAAATTTTAACTTTTATATTAAAAATAGAAAAATTTTAATCAATTGAAAATTTAATATAAAATAAATATATAAATATGATATACAAGTCAATTTTATATAAATGTTTAAAAAATTTTGAGTTCGTGTATATTCTAGGTCTAAACATAATCCAAAAACCTTTTTTTAATTATGTAAGGTATCAAGAGTTCTGAAGCCAAATATATTATTGTTTAAAAATATACAAATAGTCGTTTTTTTATATTTTAAAAATAAAACATTTTGATAAATAATCAAATATTTAAAAATAATTATAAAAAAGTATTATTTATACACATATTTCATTAATTTAATCAAATTTAATCTAGTTAAGATTAAATATATTTTTTATTGTTAAATATTTAATTTAAATAAGTTTCCTTTCTAACTGTGGTATGATAAGACAGAGACGCGGTCATAATTTCACAAAATATTTCTTTTTAGTTATTTTAATCTTTAAATAAACTTCATAAAATATTATAATCAATCAATCAATCAATCAAAATGTCAGTAAAAAATCAAATGAAAGAGTAAAAAAATACATTATATGAATCATAAATTCAAAATTCAAAATTCTTTTAAATCCTTTTAGAAATTTTTCTAATTTGATATATATATTTCTTTTTCAATTAAATTCTAACTCATATTCTGCTATGATTGTGATTATTTAACAGTAACACTTAGAATTTTAATATCTTCGTAAGGTTTATCTGTCTTCGGATTTGTTTTCACTTGGGAGAGGTTTTGAACTGTTTCCATTCCACGAGTTACTCGTCCAAATACAGTATGTTTATTATCCAGCCACGGAGTCGGTATAACAGTAATAAAAAATTGAGACCCATTAGAATCTGCTCCTGCATTAGCCATTGATAAAGTATAGGGGCGGTCATGCCGAAGGCGCGGATGAAATTCATCAGGAAATTCACCACCCCAACACGATTCTCCGCCAGTACCTGTACCGGTTGGATCACCAGTTTGTACCTAAAATTTAATAAAAATTAAGAATAAAAAAAATACATATTATATTATTATTAAATTATAATTATATAAACTAAAATTAAATTTAATAATATAAACTTTAAAATAAATTTTTAATAAAGATAATTGGTGTAGCTTCAAGTTGATTAACTTATTTGCTTTATGCACATTTTGGTTATTACAGCACCATCACAAAAGGTTTCTTCTTCTCAATTCACGTATATTGAATATTACAGCTGTTTAAATAATAATTTAATTTTAATAATAATCATAAATCACAGTTTGAAAGAACTTTAATAATAAAATCTTATTAAGGTTTATATTTTGAAGTTTAATTTTATTTTATATAATATATCAAAATGTTTCAAAAAGTTAAATTTAGGAATTTTATTAATTATTATTATCTTTAATCAAAAAAAAATATAGAATTATAGAAAAAACTTTAAATGATAAAAAAGAATAAATGAATTTAATTATGTAAAAAAAAAGGAAATAATTTGAAATACTTTTTAACAGATGTTAATGCAAAAATACCATGAATCCTTTGATAACTCGATGAAAGATATGCCCATTATAATAACCACGCCTTGAGAGTTTCGTAAAATTTTCAACAGTTCGTGGAACTTCATTGGGGAAAAGTTGAACAACAATATCTCCAATCGTGGTATGTATGATGGCACCAGTTGCGGCAGCAGCTTCGCTTGCTGTTTCCAATGCATCAGTGGCTGCAATCTGATCTTCTTTACTAGGCTTCTCGTTAAAAATATCTCTATTATCATCCTCAGACGGTTCCCGTTTTGAGAAAATATAAAATCTATAGGCAAATAAATAAAAAAAATAATAAATTCGTTTTGATTAAACGATGCAAATGGATAAAAACCTGTTTTTTTTATAAGCAGTGCAAATAATAGTTGGATCTGTAGCAGCACTTGCAGCGAGGGTAGGATTATCTGAGGCTTCAAGTTCAACGGTAAGTGCTGCTCTACGTCTGCCTCCTCTTGATTGCACTAAAGTTAATTGAAGTGGACGAATATTTTCGGTTCGCCCAAATAATCGAACACATTTTGAAGTTTTAATATTTAAAACCTATAAAAATGAGAGGAAAATATAATATATATAAAATAATTGTTAAAATATTTTTTTGAAAATATTTATACAATTTAGAAAAGTACACAAAATTTAAAATAATACCTTAATTCCATGGATTGTTCCATAAAGTAAAAAATTGCCAGAAGTATCAAATACTATATTAGCTAACGAATTAGCATCACTTTTATCAATTTCTCTTTCTGTTGCTAAACGACGATTAAATTCCATAGCATTAGCTGCTGCTGGACCAGAAGAAGCAGCCGATTTGGGTGATTCATCCCAAACACGACGTAATTTTCCAGTTAAAAAACGAAACAATCTAATAAATGAAAAATTAGATTAATTATAAATAAAAGGAAAACACACTAGATTCCCCAACCTCCCCACTCCTATCTGCTTCCCTATTTTTTCCAAATACCTCATATATACCATTAAATTGTCTCTCTATTGCGTCCTAGGCTTTGCAGTTGGTTTCATTGTAAACAAACATTTCACTAGCTTTTTGAATTTTAATTTTGATATTCCAATTCAGATGCAATGAGCTCTTTTACTACATAACAAAAGCATTCTTAATTTAAATTATTTTGGAATATCTTTACCTTTATTGATTGTAGGACCAAGGAATTTAAACTTTTCTAGATTTAAAAATTCCATGTTTAGTACTTTCAGATTTTATATATAGCCCTCAATATAATCATAAAATTTTCTTTGATTAAAGAAATACCTGACACGATGATCAGCAGCAAGTATAGCCATTTGAGTGCCATCAGGAGAAAAGGCAATTGAAGTAGCATATGTTTTGTCTTTGAGTAGTGCAAACAAATCGGTATCGAGTTTGGATTCAAAACAAGATTTATAGTCCTTGGCAAGTCCCCGCCAACATTCAATTATTCCTTGACGATCAGCACTGACGACTGCATCCAATGGAGCATTATAAGCAATAGAAGTCACATAAGAAGGATGAAATGAATCGATACAATGAAGTGGTGATCCATTTCCTCTTGCATCTAATATCCAAATTCGACCTTTCGATTTGGGGGCAGGATCACCATAGGGTGCCGCTTCAGCAACAGCCATTGCTTGAATAGTATCTCCGGCGTTATGAATCCAACATGCAAGACCAGGATCGAAATTTAAACGAACCATATTTATCATATCAAAATTAACGACATCAAACACCTAAAAATATTATTAAAAAATTAAAATCACAATTAATTAAAAATAATATTATATTAAATGGAATTATTTACTTTAAGAGATCGATCTGATGATACAGAAAGTAAAAGAGAACCGTCTGGTGAGACAGAAAGTGCTGACACAGGCCCCATATGACTCCGGAAATGTTTTACAAACTCAATACCTTCATCTTGTTTTTTCCAAAATTTGACATGACCATCACAACTACCTGTTATAATAAAATCGGTTCTGTAATAACAAACAATTTTAATTAATATTTTTCTTTATCTTGATTAAATTGAAATCATTTAAAATAAAAACAAAATTATATAAAATTGTTGAATAGTAAATTATCTTCACAGAATAAAAATATAAATATGGTAGTATGTAATTTTATTTGTAATTTAATATAAATAAATATCATTAATTTAAAACATTATTCAGTTGATTTTGATGTTACATCATTAGAGATAAAATTTATAGTAAACATTTGCAATGCAATCAAAACATAATTATCGTACTATTATTCATTAAAGAAATATTTTATTAATATAATTTAGTTTAGTTTAAAACTATTATATTTTTTAAATGCTTACTTTGAAGAAACGACATGAGTAACGATATCCCTATGCATGTAACTCTTCTCATAAGATTCTGCAGTTGGTAAATTGTCCAAATATAGACTTTCATAAGGAAGAACTATAAAATTGTGCATACACAAAAATAAGAATTAGTTATGTAGAAAATAAAATTATACATTTTTATACATTTTGCTTACAAGTATTTTTAGTCAACAATCTGCACATCTATATTTATTTAATCTATATAGGTATTTAAAAATAGATAAATAATATTATTTTTTTCAACAAAAAAATTAATTTATATAGCCTGAATTGAGATATAAGCCTTTTATTTATTGTCAAGATACAATTAGACGAATTGTTGAAGGTATATATTTCCAAACCCATACACCTCGCAGAATTTGATGAAACTTCGCCAGTAGATTCTTTGATTAATTCTAAGAAACTTTTTCCTTAGGCATTTCTTGGGAGAACTTCTAGTTTTCGAGATACAAGTGATTAAAGATTGGATATCAATTAGATGGTTATGAATGTCGAAATGTGCAGCCATTAAGAAATTTCCATTGACTAATTCACTAATTATTCACATATTCACTAATTTTAGTTTTTTTCTGTTCGGTTTGGATATAGGAAAATTATTTTATTAATTAATTTTTTAATTTTTCTATATACAATCCGAACTGAAAAAACCGAAAATTAGTCGCGCCCTCTGCTGGTCAAACTGCTAAGACATGGTAGCTAAATGGGATATCAATGGATTGATATCCAATCTTTAATCACTTGTATCTCGAAAACTAGAAGTTCTCCCAAGAAATGCCTAAGGAAAAAGTTTCTTAGAATTAATCAAAGAATCTACTGGCGAAGTTTCATCAAATTCTGCGAGGTGTATGGGTTTGGAAATATATACCAAATTTAAAATAGTTTTTATTTATTATTTTATTATTAATAAATAAAAATACCTTTTTTCTTTTTAATATTAGATTCTGGAAGAACTGGTCCTACAATAACATCATCTTCATCTTCTTCCCCCTCTTTTATTTTACGTTTCATATTATCCATTATTATTTTTATTTCCCATAAACAAACTTCGATAAATTAATAATTATTTTAGAAAAATTATAAAAATATCTTTAGGAATTTTTCAAATTAAAAACTTTAAAAACTTTTGACATTAGCAGGATAGCTAACATAAAAAGAGCAAAATACCTAAAACAAATAGTAAAATTAAATTTAATTAAATAATATTCAAACATTTAATTCACAAATTTCTTATTTTTAATATAATATATGTGTTTATTTAAGGATTATTTTGTTTTATTGATATTTTAATTTTTTCTAATTTGGACCAAATTCAATCTATTTAAAATTGTTTATAAAATTTTCTCTAATTAAATTGATTAATTTAATTATTTATATATATATATAAACTATGTATAATAAAATGATGTAGTTTAATTAATATTGAATAAATAAAACTTTTTCAAATTTACAACTATCAAATTTTTCCAACCATCACATTTCATATTTCTTTAAAAAAGGTTGATTAGAATTAAGTCTTTATTTATCACATACTATTTCTTATTTTCATTATTATTAATTAGATTCCAACAAATATTTGTTTATATAAAATTAAAAGACGTAGATGACAGATATTCCACCTAAACCGCTCAACAAATTCAAACAATACAAACGGCGTTCAATTTCTCATGTTTGCGTGGAAAATTATTATATAAAAATCAATCAATTTGTTCTCGAATCATAGCCGAAATTTATATTAATTTAACAATTATAATTATCAAAAAAATGTAACAAATTCATGGTTTTATGACAAAATTATAAATTAAAAAAAATGTTAAAGACAGCGATAATTAAAACTTTACACGGTGTTTCTGATGTTGAGTTGAATAATTATAAAAATTAGTCAATTAGTTCTCTATTATTAAAATTTATTCATGTTATGTAATAGTAAAATTATTTAATACTTAAATATATAATAAATGTCATGAGAGTTATCTTAGACTTTTGGCTTAATAAGATAAAAACTGATATACATAATGGACATCATAGAAGCATTAAAATTAGCAATAGAAAATTAAAAATAGAATAGAGCAGAGGTTT
Source organism: Labia minor (assembly GCA_963082975.1). Classification (NCBI taxonomy): domain Eukaryota; kingdom Metazoa; phylum Arthropoda; class Insecta; order Dermaptera; family Spongiphoridae; genus Labia; species Labia minor. Next base: position 62,822,293 of record OY720346.1, on the reverse strand, counting down.
TCAAACTGTGGTAGATGATACCTTAATATCTGATGGTGGTAGGTACAGCACAATATTTTTTTAACAAAATCATTTTAGTTGTACCTGAACTTACTTCTTTGTAGTTTCTGTGGTACAAACTTCAAAAAATTAGAAGACCGTTGGGATAAGTATTTACATTAAAATACTTTGTCACCACAAGTTTAGACTATTTTATCTAAAAAATTTATTAATATCTTTTAAAATGGTTTAAAAATAGTTAGCGCTATGATAAAGGATCTTTTTTGTATCGAATTATTTCGATTCTATTTAGTGATTTATAGTTGTTAATGTGGATAATGAATTAAAATAAAATTGAAAGAATAAATATTTATTAAATTTCTAATACACAAGTTATAAAAAGAAAAATACATGAATGGGTTTAAAATTTTTCAAAATATAAATAAATTCATTGTAAATAATTCATAAAATCTTTAAATGCTTAAATATTTTTAAAAAATGCTTATAATATGCTTAGAATGTAAATTAAATCATTTTTTGATTTTGCTTGTTTTTATTTGTTATAGATAAAATTTTTGGTTTTAATTCTTCAACTTCTTTTAATAATTGATTTATACTTTTATTTGCATCCACGATTATTACCTAAAAATAAAGTAAGGATTAATAATTCATATAATTTTGAAAGTATTTATTTAATTCATACTGGGGCAGGAACAGGGAATTCATTTTTAATTAGCCATAATTCATGAAGATCATGTAGTCTTTGCATTAAATCAATATTTATGTTTCTTTCTTCAATTCTTCCTCTAGATTTCACTCGTGAGAAACATGTTTGTGGATCACATCGTAAATAAACTAGAAATTAATATAAAATGTTATAGAAGAATATGTATTTATAAAACAAACAGGGCCGACGCTGGAGTATTTGGCTCTAAGAAAAAGTCTATCGTTAATAGCGCCAGCCCTGAAAACAAAATTTTATTTACCTATTAAATCAATGGGGTCTAATAAATTTTTAATAATATAATCAAACCATGAATCAAGAACAGCAACCTCTTCTCCAGATAAACTTCCTGATCTTTTTAAATTCTCTACAAAACAATATCTTGCACTATATATTGAACGTTCACATATTTTTTGATCAAAATATGATTGGGAATTTTTTTGTTTGAGAAAAGTAAGCTGAATATAAGATTGAATTAAAAATGCCCATCTTTTTGGATCAGCATAACCAAACTCCTGAAAAAAGAGATATTTAAAAAGATAGAAATGTGTCTTTGAAACTGAATATTTTTTGAAAAATCAACTTAAAATGTCATCAAAAATCCAATAATATATTCATAAAATTTTTAATGTTTTTATCTTATATATGTAATAGATGGATTGTATCTCGTCAATTTCACTTATAGTTTTAATATTAAATAATTATATTCTAATAAATGCGAAAGATGGATAAAATTGGTTTAGATCCCAAAAGCCAATAAAATTAAAAAAAAGATATGAAAGATATTACTAAAAGATTGTGCCCTTGAACATCCCGCCACTGGTTAACAGGTTCCATAATGACAGACACCGGCTCATTTTCAAACATTTTTAAAAATGTACTTTTTCCAACACCGATATTCCCTTCTATACAAATAATTTTTTCACTTTTCGATGCAGGATTTGTATATGTACAGAACATCTTTTTAATATTATGAAATAATCGATGATAACCTATCGAAAAAAAACAATGTTTATTTATTAAATGTTACTATTTTATTGAAAAAAAATCAATAACATGTATATTATATTGAAATACCAGTAAAATGCGTCATGGTTAATGTATATAAGAGAAAATATTTAATAAAAGAATAACATCAATATTTTAAATATTTGTTTGTCTTTTTCACTCCTGTTCACTCCTTTTTAAATTTTTACAATTTTTTGATGATCAAGTCAGGAATATCAACTTTTCAAACAAAATTACTTGATCTATATCTAAATCCTATGTAAAATATACAAAAAAATACAATAAATAACATATATTTTAAATCAACATAAAAATAAGAACAATCTGATTTAAAACTTTTTTTTTAAACAAAAATTTAATTTTTTTTAAATAAATAGTTAATATTTTATTTATGTATAAATGAAAAACAAATTAAAATGACATTTAAATTAAAAAACAAAATAATAAGTGTATTAATATTTTTTAATTTTAAGATAAAATTGTTCTAAATCGTTTTGTTGTTATTTGAATGTTGATTTAAAACATAGGTTCCCAAACTTTTTTGTGTCGTAGACGCCTTGCCATGTTTTTCGGTTTTGGGTAGACCCCCTAAATTGATTTTTTATAAAAAATTTTTACCTTTTTTTAGAGCTTTATTGAAAAATCAAAAGTGTTTTAAGAGCCAGGTTTTTTTAGAGCCATATTGAAAAAAAAATAAAAAATGTTTTTAAAAGCCATGTCGGAAAAACAATTTACCTTTTTTTGAATTGAATTGAATTATAAGATAGTATAATGTAAGCAAATAGGCTTGAGATACACTATTGTAGACCCCCATTTTCATTTCATGGACCCCCCCAATTTTTTTATTCGCTGCCGTAGACCCCTTGTAGGATGCATAGACCCCTGGAGGTCGATATAGACCACTTTGGGAACCTCTGATTTAAAATATAAGTCCATTATTTATTATTAGTCTAATTACAATAACTTCTATACCAGTTAAATGATTATTAATTAAATGATAAAAATTAACTTAAAAATGTATCTAAATTACATAAAATTGGGATTATTAATAAAAATTATTATTTAATTATTTAAATTATTTTTCCTTTTGCTGGAAAATAAATTATTGTTTTAATCACATACTGTATAGACATGTAAGATGACCAGATTTTGACGTTGGTAAAGCGGGACCACATTGACTGACAAAAATTTTAATAGAAAATAAAAAAGTATATTAATATATTTTTTAAATTTAAAAAATACAATTTACAAATAAGTATAATTAAAATAAATATGATATTGTTATATATTTGTATATTTCTCATTTGAGTGAATTTTTTTTTGGAGTTTTTTTAAAATGTGAAAATCTTCACAATAATCTCTCAAATTAAATTACATAAATAAAATGGCTTTCAAAGTCTCAACACTTAATTTTTCTGATGTCCACACTTGATTTACCGTAGAGAATACGCGTTCATTTGCAGCGTTAGTTTCAGGTAAGGTCAGCGCGTATTCCACAATTTTTAGTATATTACTTACTTATTCCCGGGCGCTACAATCCTTCATGGAACTTGGCATCGTGGACTAAATTCTTCCATCCCGATCGGCATTCTATATTGCTGTTTCCGTATCCCTGATCGGTCCATATATCATTCTAAGCAATTTTCTTTCGAATCTTCTTAGAGATTCCTCGTCACACTTCATCAGAGTCCAGGATTCGGAGCCATATATTATTATGGGTTGTTTAAATTTTAGCACCTTCGTTGACCTATGCAGAATCTTTGACTTTAGGAGTTGCTTCAAAGCATACGCACACTTCCATCTACTTTGTATCTTTTCCTCAATTCCATCCTTAGTTCTGTTATCATCTATGATAAGGTCAATATACATATGCATATGCCAAGATTGCCTCAGGAGTAAATATTTTTGGTATATTATATAAAACATCGTTTGTTTCAAAATTATGAAATGTTTCTAACCATTTGTTCGCCGATTTTCGCCACTTTTTATAAATCACAGGTACAATGTATGAATCTTTTTTACAAAATTTAATTAATTTTATTTATTAATTTTTAAAATTTAGTTAATTTTAAGTGTTTACAAATCGTACATCTTGAGCGCGAATAAATTTTATTTTGTTTATTCTTCTTTTAAATTGAAATAAAATTATCTTAGAGAATTTAACTATATTAATTTAATTTTTTTCCAAAAGTCGAAACTTTTTAAAAACGCTGCAGGACAAAGTGTTAAAAATTCGGACTGGGCCACCGAAAGTGGAATATCTTGTCATCTTAACATAGTGTGAATTTTTCTCTTTTGGTTCAAAATATTAATCAAAATTCAGAAAAAATGTCAAATACCAGTCATCTTCTTTACGAAATTTATTCATATATAACTTGTAATAGTTTTTCAGAATCTTTCTAAATTATTTGCTTAGATAATTAATTATAAATACCCGACTCAAATAGATAATTCCATCATATAATAAAAAAATATTAATATTAATGATATCTTAAGTTAAAACGATATTTGTTTTTTTTTTGTTTCTATTTAAATTAATTCGCTTCAATAATTTCCCTACTAGAAATTACAGATAATTAACCACTACTTTTTCCAATTCAAAAGGATAAAAACCAATAAAAATAATTATTTAAATATATTTTAGTTTTAAGCTGAAAATAAATAAATGACATTCATAAAAATTTTGGATTTAATTGTTTTAATATTTTTTTTATTAGTTTTGTTTTACCTCAAGACAATATATATATTATGTTCAGATCAAATCTATAGCAAATATGATGATTAATTTTAAATAACAATTTAAATATAGGATTTTTATAATTTTTTCACTTAAAAAATAAATAAATTTAAAGTATTTAATAATCATTTTTAATTTTTTTTTATTCTTATCGAAAATATACTATAGATTTTATAATGTAAGAAATATTTCAGATCCAAACTAAAATACCAATAATTTAAAAAAGAAACACTAACTAAATTAGATTCCATTTTTTTCCTATTAACAAATTTTTTTCAAATATACGGACATAATCTGTAATATATTTTTTCGAATTTTGAATTTTATTTTTTTTATTTTAGGAGAAAAGAACAACTTAAATTGAATATAAAATATTCTTTAATCATCCTAACAATATTTAATGAAATTGATAAAATAAACTTTAAAAAATCACTACAACACAATAATGTTCATTTTTTTAGTTTTCTTATTTATGTATTATAGAGAAAAAAGTGTTTTATATATATAATTCTTTTTCGTTTAAAAAATATAAAATAAAATGAATTATTGTCTTTTTCAACGATGAACAACTTATAGTTTTTTTTGAAAGTTTAAAAAAAAGATATTTTAAAAGGGGAAGAGAGGAGAATAATATATTATAAAAATGGTAAGGAGGAACAATTGGATGGGGATTATCAATAGAGCATACTCGTAGTTATAATAATAATAATAATTAATCATAATAATTAATAATAATAATAATAATAATAATCATTTAACATAATATTGCACTTGAACCAAGAAACAACTCTGGGCTTGACCTAAGTACACGACGTTTTCTTAATTTATATATATTTATATATATATTCAAGTTAATTATTATTTTTTTCATAAACAATGAGTATTTCTACACGTGGGTCGATTTGCTCCTCTGGTGGAAGACAACGAATAGACAAGCAACAGGTGTTGGAGGCAACTGACATCAAAATATAGAGCATTTGTGCACATCCCAATATTAACACATTAGTTTAATAATTTCTTTTATGTATCTATTCATAAATATTCTCACTTTGTCATCTAATCATAATGAAATGTTCTCACTAAAGTTTTTTTTCTTTTTTTTTTATATATATATATTTTATATTATATTATAATATATATATTATTTCTTTATTTTTTTTTTACGTATAGAAGTGTTTATGTCTATATTTATTAATTTTTTTTTTGCACCGATCTATCTAGCGTTCATATTTATATTTATTTATTGATTTTTTTTTTATAATTATTTTTATATAGAACGATATAAAGATTTGTGCTTATTAAATATATTCATTTGTTTTACCTTTTTTTAAACATTTTTTTTTGTTTAATACTTATATATATAGAAAATACAGGTGAAATTTTTGATTGCAATATCGCAGCCAGTGAAAAATGTGAAAATGTGTGTGTGTGTATATGTGTATGTGAAAATGTGTTATTTTCATATGTTCATTTTATAAATGTGTTCATATGTGTGTATATGTGTGAATATATATATAATTATAATATAGTGTAATAATTAATGTGAAATGAGTGGGCAACAGTGAAGGCACCAACAGCAACTGCGTGACCATGGGTCACGATACCCACGGGGACAAAAAGGGCCCTCTTAACCGGACGAATTGACAATTTTCAATTTTATTTTTCTTAAATATACTTTCTTTTACGTATAAATATATACATATAATTATGTACAAATATATGCATGTGTGTGGTGTTTTGTTTTAATTTATTCAAGAACATTAAAAAAAAGTATTATAATAATTATTTTTTCTTGATCATTTAATAGAATTCAAAAAATATTTATTTTATATTTAAAAAATATAAGTATATATTCATAAATATATATATATATATATATAGATTAAAGATATTTTATTTTCATTTACCCTGGATTTTAATAATGCATCGATTTGAAAAGATTCCAAAATTGGTATTAACATATTTCCTATTTTAATATTCCCTTTGAATATGGTATATTTTACCTAAAGTTTATTTATTATATATTTCTAAAGTGAGAAAATGAAAAAATACAATAAATTATAAAAATTTCATTTTTTCAATTTAATAAAAAAAATAACGAATTTTTTTTATGATTTTAATATATATATACATAAAGAAATTAATATATATTAATATATTTATATATTAAATCGTAATGTCTTTTGTGTATTTAAATTCGATTGTAATATTTATTATTTTAACATAATATGTTTATATTAATTTTATATTAAGTATTATTTATAGAAAAAATATGGATAAAATATATATATTGTCCCAAAAAGGAGAGAATTTTATTTCTAGATAATATCAAATCTTATATGTTTTTCCACACAAAATTAAATATTTAAATTAAATTCTTGCAATTTTTTTTTAAAAATATTTATTGAAATTTATCTAGATATTAAGTATATATTTGATATAATATTCAAATCATTTAATTAATAATTTATAAATGTAAATTAATATTTTAATATAAATTAATCAATAATATTTAAGATTTTTAACAAGTTTTATTTATATATTCTTTTTCAAATAAAATTAACAATCTAAAAAATACACAAAAAACAATATTTTTTTTTAAATATATATAGCTTAGAAAAAAAATTCATTTTACAAAATTTAATTTTTTTAACAAGTTTTTTTATTTTTTGAACAATTTGTTATTTTTCTAAAAATTGGAGAATATATATATATATCATTATTTTTAATGTTATATACAAAAAGATGTTTTTAAATGTTCTTGAATAAATAAGAACAATTCATTATATATATTAAGTGATTATGTTTATATATTGAAATGGGCGTGCACATTTGACCATAGTTATGAGAGGTATTTTTTTTTTTTTTTTTTAATTTTTTTAGATAGGAGAGGGATTAAAGGGTGTTTTGTTGTGTTTAGGGGGGAGGTGTTTAAATGTGTTAAAGGATCGGACAGTAATCAAGTGAGGCACTCAGCTTTAAGGCATCCTAGAGTGAATTAGACGGAAGGATAGAATTGTTCCATTTCATAAGACAAAGCAGCCGCACCAATAAACCGCTTGTCCAAATTTGTGACTGCTTATGTGCGTGTGCTTCAAATGTATCTATCAGTTTTGCCAAAATACTGATTAGACATTTTTTTATGGAATTTTTTAATGAAACATAAAATAAAATATTTATGTTTCTAGAAATTTATCAATTTAAATTTTTTCTAAATATATATTTCTTTTATTAAAGATGATTAAGAGCCTGTATTCATTATGAATATATATATATATAGTATCATCACATAAAAATATATACAGAAAATACATTTTTTGGGTTTTACTCACTGATAAACATTATTTCTGAGTAATGTACACTCCAGCATATATATATACATATATGTATATCTATAATATACTGTATGATATTTCCCTGTATACTGCGATATGAAAATTATATATATATGTGTGTATTGGTGCGTTTGATAGTCAACAAAATTGGTGGTTAGCAATATTTAACTACATTATTTTATATAATATTATATACAAATAGATAAGAATTTATATCTATGTATACAATAGATATAGAAATATATATATATATGTATATATATATATATATAATTAAATATATATTTATATCTCTGAGAGAACAGTGAACACGCTTTTTGGCACAAACTGTGCCGACAACATTGTTTTGTTTTATTTTTTGCATTGATTTAAATACTTTGTGATAAAATATAGAGAAAAAATGTCGAATTGTATTGAAATTTATTTATTATTAATTATTAATATTAATAAAAATGTAAAATAAATAAAAGAAAAAAAGGAGATAAAAATTAATTTTTATATTCTTTTTTTGAAAAATATAAATAAAAAAAGAATGTTTTAAAATTATAACCGTTAAAAATATTTACATTTGTTTTTAATTTTTGATAAATTATAAAGGATGAAAGGAGTAATATAATGATTGTAACTTCAATAAAAAAATATAAGATCATTTTTATAAATTGAATCAACACGTTTGTTTTTACTATTTTTGAATTATGTTTTATAATACAAATTTCTTATCAACTTTATCATACAGTCAAAAGTCAAGACCTGAGAGCGGTTCTGAAAGTTGACTGAGTGAAAAAGGTGATAAAAAATTTTTTTTTATTTTTCTTGAGTTAACCATAGTTATATATTTATATATTATATATTATTCCAGAATATAACTATATTGATCAATTATTTGTATTAATATTTTATAATATTTGAAAAAAAAATATTTACTGTTATAATAAATTTTTATTTTATAACAGGAAAAAATATAGAAAAACGAGAAGAAATAAAGATTCCATCCTCAGTAATAATAATTATTATTATTACATTTTTTATTATATAATCACAAAGTATTAAATCAATAGTTAAACTAACTATGTATACATATTTATAAATAGACATTTTTTCTTTATTATTTTTTTTTTATTATTCAATTGCGTAAATAGGAAAAATTATAAGCTCAGAAACAATTTCAATAGTACCCTTTCTTTTTGAAATTAATACATACATATATAAAATTATATATATGTATAAATATATATAAATACATATATATAAGATAATTATATAAATATGGACATTTTTTTTCTTTAAAAATTTACTTTCTTTAATTTTTAAATATCTCGATTTATATATGTAAAATATTTTGTATATTAATAAAAACATTTTTTTATTTTTGAAAAGTATATTAAATATATATATAATCTATTTAAATATATAATATATATGTATTTTTTTCTATTTACGCCATTGAAAAAGTCAAATATAATTGAATATTTACATTGAAATTTTTTTTCTAACAGATATGTTTACTGTATGAAGATAAGTTTGTGCCATATATATATAAATATACATATATATATATGAATGGACCAATTGTATACACAAACCATTTTTATAAGGGAGGGAGAGAGTGTGACCTATACATTTATAGGCCAACATTTAGAAAAAATATCCAGCACCTTTCCTATCGAGATTTTACGTCTCGATCATTTCACTTCATTTATCATTATATAAAATACAAACATTGTAAAATTATGTTACACAAATATACATATACATATGCATATATATCTGTTTAATGACTGTCTGGTCTATATATAAATATATATATATGTAGAGGTATATTTTTTATAGTTTCCATCCACACATTATTTCTCAGTACAAAAACGAGTGTTGTGATTTGTGTATTTATATAATGTATAATAATATATATTATATAAATAGACATATATAATTGTGTAATTAGTGTTTTTTTTGTGTATTTGTGAATGTGAGCATGGCTATGTGTTTATTGTACCGATATTATTATTACTAAATTAACAATGATTCAGATTTATTTATCAATAGAAAAAAAAAAAAAATAAAAAAAAACAAACAAAACAAAAAAATTAATATATTATATTTTAAACATTCTTTAAAAAAAATACTTTACAATATTAAAAAAACTTTCTAAGTCTATTTTTTATTTCTTTTTTTTTGTTTTTACTATAAACAAAAGATTAATAAAATAAAAAATAAAATAAAAAATTAAATATATATTTTTTTTTTACTTATTTGCTAGGTAATTTATTTATTTATTTTATGTAAACTATTTTTTTAAATTATTATTAATTTAATTTTATTTTTTGTTTTATTTTTTGCACGGCGCAAGATTTTTTTCTGCGTTCGCAATCACAAGATTGACTTGGGGGGTGGGGAGGAGGTGTTGTATAGAGTGTAAAGGGTTACAAGGCAGTCCGCCAATACAAAAGACATCACTTTCAAGAGCCTCAGGAAATTAACGAGCCTATATTTTTCGAGGATTGTCATTATCATGTTATTGTATATATATATATAATTCATTTTTCAAAATCCATTTTAAGCGAGAACATGTATAACAACAACCAGAACAGTTTAATTAGATTAAACCAAACATTAAATAATTGTTGTTTGATGAATGGAATTTGACAAATGAATTAATATTTTTTTTTCTTCAATCATGTTCTTATTGATATATATATTAATATATATATATATATTTAAACATATATAATTTTACATTTTTGAAAGAGAACATGTTGGTGAAAAAATAATTAAAGACTAGCCTTTTTTGTTATTTTTTTTATAAAATAATAAAAGAAAAAAAAACAAGAACAACAAAGAACAACAACATCGATTGACTGATCCTCTTTTTAATATGGCTCTGAATTTATGGCTTGGGAGGCTTGAAACACGACTTGGTTTGTCATCGAGTAGAGATGAGTGTAATGGTGATGAGGCGATGAATGCGTTGATGTGGACACCATTGTATGATATGAACTCGGAGAATGAGATAATGTATTGTAAGAAGAATGATAGTCATTTGGTGACGATTCATATGGCGGCTGAAGTGCAAGATGAGCTGGTGGCTATGTCGCCCAACGTGGTCGCTTTTGTTGTAAAGCTGTAATATCATAATCGCTGCCCCCTCCACCACCCGGCGAAGACACTGGGGTTATATGACCTGATAAAAAAAATATAAATTATCAGAAATAAAAATATAATAATAATAATTTTTTTACTTAACTTATTATAAATTTAAAATTAAAAACAAAATCTTTATTATAATTTCAGAATAGAGTAATAGCAAATCAATGCTAGAGATATAAAGACAAAATTATTTTTTTCAATGACAAAATGATCAAATGTGCCAATCAGAAGCCAAACCGATTAACTCTAATTTTTAAAATTTTGCTAGTAATGTAATGTAAGGTAATCTGCAACATATGAAGTGAATAATGAACTTGATAATCTTAATATTGCAATGCAATATACATGTTTCTTTAATCAATAAACCTGAATTTAATACAAACTGTGAACTTTGGACTTTATTTTCTCAGTTTCTTTAAATGTGGAGTTAATCGCTTTGGTTTCTGAGTGGCACAAATAACAATAATTTTTATTAACAAGATATATTAAAATAATTGAAATATATTTAAAGGGGAAATTTTCAATATATATCTACAATATAAAAAAATATTTAAATATTTTTTAAGTTTATGAATCACTTTGCATGTCTAAATATTATTTTGAACTAAAATTGTGTTTAAAATAATTTAACGTATAAATATTTTTTCTTTCTTTTTCCCAATCAAAGCCAAGCTGATTAAAGCATTCCATATTAAAAGCCGTTTATACAATATTTAAATAAGAGCTTTATAATAATATTTTAATTATTAGTAAGTTTCATTAACATTTCACATGCCTCCCTCTATTTTTAAATTAATTTAATTATTATAGTAATGAAAAATTAGAAATAAAGAAAACAGCAAAATTAATTAAATAGCAATATTATTAGAATGGTATTTTTTTGTGTGAAGATCACTTTTTAATTGTATTGTCATATTTATTAATAATAGTATATTACTTATATTTTTAAATTAAATTAATTTAGTTTTCTTTTTTTAAATAAACAATTTATAATGTCTTAAGAGGAGTATCTGTTGTGGAGAAAATTGTTGTGGGAAAAAAATTGATTCTCTCATGCCATTTAAAAACTACATTCTTTGGATGAATTGCAAAATATGAATTTAAAAATACTTTAGTTGTATTTTTTCAATTTCAAATCTTCAAAAGTATAATAATTTAATATAATTTTAAACAAATAGAATATAAATTTTTTAAATTAAAGAAAGTTTTTTTTCCATCAATATATATACTTTTGTAGAATAAAATGAATATTAGAATTGTCAATTTAAAAAGTGATTAAAAAAAGAATTGATATTTAAATAGTGTTTTATTAAGAATATAATTTAAAAAGAGAGAATGATAGAGGTAGGATGCAGTAGAGTGGGTTGGGGGAGAAAAGAAAATAAAGTGTATATGAGGGAGAAAGAATAGAAGCACCACTCGTGTAATCGTTGATCTGATTGCTTTTATAGCATTCAGCAATTATAGTATTCATTTTTAATGATTTTAAACATAGTACATTAAGTATCGATCACTTAAACTATTATATATAAAATTTTAATTAATTTAAAGTTTGTTTTTTGTTAAATATATATTATTCAAACAATTTTTAAAACTTTTACTGTTTAGTAATTCAAAATGTTTTATTTGTTTTATGGTATAATAATAATTTAAGAATTTAAAAAAGACAAATTTTACTATCTCGCCAGAGAAAGTATTGCTTCACGAAAATTTTTGATGTCGATATTTTGATGTTTTTTTACGTTTTGAAGCCCCCTGAATCATTTTCACTCAGGTTGAGAAAAAAGTCTATCTCTCTCTCTCTCTGTGTGTGTGTATGTGTGTGTAGACAAGATTACGCAAAAACGGTTTAAGCTAGGATAATGAAATTTGGTACACGGGCATTATTCACAATTCGTAGTTTTCTATCAACTTTTGAGAAGTGTAGCCCATCCGGAAGAGGGTCATTACCTACCACGTTTTCATTTTTTTCCTCTAAACTGCCCGTAAAAATAAAGATATATGTTTGATAGTTTTTCACATGATTAAAAATTGTATACAACTGCAATATATATAGAACCTCAGCTTGATTGAATCGGTGAAAAAGTACCGGAATTAATTTTTAAATTTTTCAAGACGTTAACTGCCAATCACGCGCCAGCACGTGACCTGGTATCATCAACAAAGAGTCAAATACGCGCTGGTTTAATAAATATTATTTATTAATTTTAATTTATAATTTAATTAATTAAATTAAATTTAAATATGCTATATGTTAATTAATCCAATTAAAATTTGCGAGATAAGCGAGTGGAGACACTCCAGATATTTTCCTTGATCAATTGATCTAATTGGAGGATTGAAATTTTATAAAATATTTTTTCATTTTATTTTATGAAGAAATGATATGTTTAACATGATTATTTTCTTATATTTTTCTTGAAAGTAAATAAATAGAAGGTATGTGTGTATTGTTAGGATATAAATTAAAGGTAGAATAAGGTAGGGAAGAGTATAAGAGCGAGAAGTTTTAATTGGTAGAAATTGTGTTTCTTTCAAGAGTGCCAATCGAGTAGGGCTTGTTAAGTGTGTAAAAGTGGTAGCAAGTACGAATAAGAAAGAAGAATTGATAACCTACCCACACCCAAACACTCACGATAACACGCACCTGGCGTGGGCGTGAGGTGACCGGCAGCGCTGGGGGGGCGGGACAGATGCGAGGGCGGTGGTGGTGGCGGAGGGGGTGGCGGGGGTGGCCCATGTGCGTGGGGGGCGTGGCTGCCTCCCAGATGCATCAGTTCGCCACCCCCGCCTGTGACCACCCTCGGCGGAGAGATCGGTTCACTCTTAATCTTGATCGGTAACGAAGTCGGTGAAACACTGGCAGGGGGTGGTGGGGAACTTCCATGAACGGACAAATGTGGAAGTGACCTGCAATAACAATGACAAGGATTGATTAATTAAATAAAAGGATATAATTCAGTTACAAATAAGTATATTTTACTCATCAAGATGTCAATAGGCAAAATAAAAGAGCTGTGGCCAAACACAGAACCGAACGACGATTGAAAAATAATTAAAACCAACATTATATATATATATATATATATATATTTATGTGTTTTTTTATTTCACCAGTTAATTTAATGTAATAGAAAATTTCCGACAATGAATATAAAATTAATACTTTGTAAACTACCACTTCCGGTTTTCGGATATACACCAAAAGTTGATAAATTCATCCTACTGATGCATTAAATAAATTTACCAAATTTTATCAAAATCCGTTAAGGCGTTCAAGCTGAACACGTCTATACGGACACACAACGGACGGACAGACGAACGTACAGATAACATACAGACATCATGCTAAAAATATTTTTTTCTGTTAACAAAATGCATGATTCGTTGAGATATGTAAAAATATCCACATGTGAAATTTGGAGTGAAAACAATACCTTCCCTTCCTATAGTCGGTCGGTAAAAAGACTTAAAAAAAATTTGAATTTTTTCATTTTTTTACCGACTGACGATAGGAAGGGAAGGTTTTGTTTTCACACCAAATTTCTCATGTGGATATTTTTACAAATCTCCATTTTGTTAACAGAAAAAGTATTTTGAGCATGATGTCTGTCCATTGTGTGTCCGTGTATAGTTTGAATGGTTCAACCAATTTTGATAAAATTTGGTATATTTACTTAATGAATTCATCAACTTTTGGTGTATATTCGGAAACCGGAAATGGGAGTTTACAAAATATTAATTTTATATTCATTGCCTGAAAATTTTTCATTTAAAATATAGTAATAATGAATAATTGAGTAATTAAACTAAAAATTAAAACCAAGATAATATAATTTAGTCATTTTTTTGATACTTTATTTATAGATAATGTTTGGAAATTAATTTATTTCAAAAAATCGTCGGACGGTTCTGTGCCTGGCCACAGCTCATTTTTTCATTTTGAAATCCTAGTATGTTAAGTTTTACAATGGATGAAATAAATATATCTCTGGAAGTAATTGAATTTTTTAATCAATTTTTATTTTAACTTTTGATCCATTTGCCAAAGGAAATAAAATAATAGGCAAAGCAATCTTTTTAAAAATATTTCATTACATATATCAAAAATCTATTGTTATTTAAATGACAATATAACAAACTAATTTATAGTTAGAATGTTCACTTTATTTTATTTTTTAAAAGAATATTAATGAATAAGAGTCCGATATTTGCAAAAACTACCTAAATCATCTGTAATTAAATATTAAAAAAAAAATCATATTTACTTATACAAATAATTGCAAATCAAATGATGTTTCCAATGAATAAACCTCAGTTGATTGCAAAGAGATTAAAAACCTTTACATTGTGATTTCGATCTCCATTGAACAAAGAGAGCTGTTTACTCTTTGCTGTAAAAATTAAAAACATGCAACAGCAAAGAATAGTTGTTGCGGCAATGAACTTTCAAGTTGGGTTAACCCCAAATGAATTAAATCCCTCATTGATGTCAACAACAACTTTTCCATAAAATAACATGTTTTGATGATAGAGATTAGTGAATAATTAAGAATTATGTAAATATTTAAAAAAAGACCCTCTTTGAAAATAATTCATTCATTAGAGAATTATTATAAAAAATAATTTTTACCACTAAAGCAGGTAAATGATCTCCAGAATAATTTAATTTTTTCTTTCCAATAACTTTGTTTATAAGATTAAATTAATAATAATAATATTAATAGTTTACCCGTGTGAAAGTGGCAGCTGAGGATGTGTTGGCCATCCGAGAGTAGCTGCTGAAAGACCCATATCACCAAATTCGTGTGCTGAACCAAACGCAGGACCATAACCAAGCGGGGTCTATAATAAAACCAAATACTGATTTATTATATCTATATATATATATAGAACACATATATTTTAAATAAATTAATTTACTCAAACATAAATCAAAGGTAAATATTAAACAAGTTTAAATAAAATAACCTATTTATAAAGATTAATTGATTATGAAATAATCTATTTTCATTAAAAAAAAAAAACAAAAAAAAAATCTATTTTCAGTTATAAATTTACTAGAAACAGAACTTGTCCTATTATATTTAGAATTCAACTTGCACTTTAATTAAAACTTAAAAGTTATAAACTTAAATCAAGAAAGTGAAATAATAAAATGCATAGAATTTAAATCAATAAATAGATTTTATGCAACCAGAAATAACATTTTATAATTACGGATATAAAAAAAAAAAAATAAATAAATATAAAAATAAAACAAATATGTGAATGAAAATTTTTATAGACATTCATCTTTAATTTTAGCAACCCATAATATGAAAGCTGGCACACTTAGTAAACACTAAAATAAAAAAAAAGGAAAAAAATTAACAAGTTCAAGGTTGATATGATAAAAAGAAATGATTACGGAAATAGATCTTGTTGAACATGATTCAGTTTCTGGGAGACAAAATTAACAAAACCAATATAAACTTTTCATTTTGAAACCACTAAATATAAATAAAACTGTTCTGAGTTATGTTTAAGAAAAGATTTAAATTTATTTTAAAAATTATTTTCTTATTGTTGATAATTTTATCACTAATTCATAACTACATAATAACTTTTTAAAAATAAAATGAGGATAATAAATATTTATTTTGAATAAATTATATCAGATCATTATTGGAATAAAAAGTTCATATGTAAATATAATTTTTAAATGTTTTAAGAATCAAAGAAACAATAATGAACATAAAAATAAAAAGGTAACTTAAATTAATAAAAAAAGTTATTATTATTATTTATTCTAATTATTATTAATTTATTTTAAATTTATAATGTGCATGAATAAGTGTATCTGCTTTTCCTTATACTCTTTGATATTTTTTAAATTTTAATAAAACTCGCTAAAATGTATTATTTATTAAAATATCTAAATTTACAGTATATTCTTAATGAAGGTAAACAAAGAATAAAAATGTATGGAAATTTGTTATGTTAAGCTAAGCAAAAACAAATTTTTTAGAGTTTTTAAGATTTAAATTATAAAAAATAATTATTCTTTTAATATAAGCTTTTTTCCTCTGTTCTTTCATTAATTCTAGAATTTGATGAAGAGTTTAGATATTGAAATAAGTCATATGATGATAAGATTCTATTGACATAAATAATAAGGTCAAGTGCAATCAACATGGATAGATAGAACACTCGAAAAAATGAATGAAATAGAAAGAAAAGAGTAAGGGAGAAAAAAAGAAAAGAAAATCCACTCCCCCTCTTCTAGCAATTTGAATTGAATTTTAATGAACATTTATAATAATAATAGTAATAATAATAATAGTAATAATAATAATAATGAAAATAGATACAAATTCTATTCTCTTTGACAGTTATTAAATTGTTACAAATGTATAAAATGTAATCGATACAAGTTTATATTATGTTTTAAATAAAATATTAATTATTAATATGTGACTTTTTGATATCCAATATATACGTATTAATTCGTATTTCATGATTATATAATGAATAATAATTATGATATTATGCGATAGACTATAAAAATTACAAAAGAAAAATATTATATTTATGTTTAAGTAAATATATTGGTTTAATTTAAGAACAATTTAAAATAAAGTATTGGATATTAATTATTAAAAAAAATTCTTCATATAATTAATTAATTAAATCGATATTCAATCTATTATTTAAAATTGTGAGATTAAAATTAAAAGGGAATAATTTTAAAAATGTATATAAATATATAAAAAAAAATGTAGGTGTTGTATTTTTACCTCATCTTGCGGAGAGGGCTGGAGACTTGTTGCTGTCGCGGAGGGAATGACAACCCTTAATCCAGCCCTCTTGTCCCCTCCTCCACCTCCTGCACTTGGCCCAGGGGGTGACGGTGAACCAGCAAGTGGGGAGGCACTATTCGGATATCCATTGGAAATTTCAAGCATCGAGCCAGCAGGATAAACTAAACACAAAAAAAAAATCAATCAATAAAAAATAATAATAAATATATACATAATATTAATAATAATAGGAATATAATAATTGAGATAACTATATATTTTAATTTTTTTTCTCTTAAAATTTAAAGAATGAATCTAATAGTTATGTTATATAAAAAGTTCTCTTTGAATTAATGAATAAAAAATATACTTGCACATATAAGTTGGATTTTAAAAAATAGATGTAGTTGAAGATTATATAGAATTTTATAAATTCCTTGTTAGAGTGTATATTCTCTAACGTAAAAATCTATAGTAACAACTAAAAATTTATAACTAAATGAGGGTTTTGATGAAATTATATGTCTTGACTCATATTAAATGGATTATAATAAATAATTTATTATACTGACTAGGTAGGTACAATTATCCAATGGGGTGGTGGTTTGATCTTAATTATGCAATAAATATAGATTTCACGATGAGCAAAATGTATATTAAACTCGCATTATTATATAATATGTATTTGATAAATATTAATAAAAACAATATTTGATTTGATAATGGGATATGCAATACTATTTTTTTGAACAAGAATTGAAAATGTGTTAACTTTAGAATAATTTTGTCAGGGAATTAAATTATTGAATTTATAATGAAACATTCTGTGTTAAATAATAAAAAATGAATATTATAATTTTTATAGAATTGTATTTTAATTCAATATGGTTAAAAATTCAGAATTGTTTAGAAAGAGACAAGAGACTAAAAACATATTTCTTTGATTTTGTTTTTTAGTTAATTAAATAATAATTAATCACAATAGACCAAATAATTTTTAATTACAAATAATCATTTCTTGTATCAAAATTTCCTATTTCTATAATTCAAAAGATTAATGTACATTTATATGGCAAAAGTAGGAGAAATATAATCTATAATATTTATATATATATATATATTTAATAATTTTATAAAGCAAAGAATAAGTGGTAACTATAATTAAAGGTATAATTAAGGATAGGTATAAGGAAAGCCATCAAATTCTAAAAAATGATTAGATAATAAAGCATACAGTTACAGTTTAATAACGACAACTACTTGGGTAAAAATTTTCTTTGTGACTAACTGTTCAAAATTATTATAATATACCTAAATATTTTAAGTAGTTCGATCTTTAAATTCCATTTTTAATTCTTTCAATAATATATTTCAAAAAAAATATTAATCTATTTCAAAAATTCCATAAATATAGTATTTATTATTGTAATCTGGCAATTGTGTGAAATTATTAATATTGTTTTTTATTGAATATAATATAAAATTGAATATTTTTAAAATATATTAATTTTTTGATTATTATTTAACACTAAACATGCAATATTAATATATGATGGAATTTTATTTAATATTAAAATCATGCAAAATATTTAAAATTAATGTTTAGTCTATTTCTAATGAACAGTAATATACATATATAAAGGTGCAAAGCATGTGAATTAGTTATGATTTTAGGATATACGAAAAACAAATATATAATCCAGATTTTTGATATGAATGATTTTTAAATTTACCCTTCAGTTTATAAGGATTAAAAAGAATTTTAACATCAAAATAAATAAACACAAATATTAAATGTATTTTCTTTATTAATTAATTATAATAAAAATAAATTGTTTTTGAAAATAATTTTCTGGTAATATTATTTTAAATTTACCCAAATATTTTGTATTTATATATATATATAATTTAATATAACTATACATTCACCTATAATTAGTCAATCATATCAAAAAAATGTATATAAATATATATTTGTTCAATTTTATTATATCCTATAATCATTCAAATATGACATTAGTTAAAAAATGAAGGATGAATGAGATTAGGTATAAAAATTCACGAATATGAGATATTACTGACTTTACTTTTTAGTATGTAAGTAAGTAATAATAGTAATCATAAGGATATTAAACAATTATAAAATATTTGTTTAATAATTGTTTCAGAAAATAAAAGATTCGAATGTATCTGAGTTCAAAGAAATAGACTAGTTATAGTCGATTCATTTCAGAAAAAAATCTCTCCAAATTTTTCTTTATTTATTATTATTATTATTATTGACTAATTTAATCAAAATGAATAGCGTTTTCAATTGTAGAATAGTAAAAAACGTTTTATAAAAGGAAAAGTTGCCTTTCCATACACAATCAATTTTAAACAACGCCTGAAAAAGGATTTAACGAGATAAAAGGAAATTTTTTTATAAGGTGATTTTTTTTTACCCAAAATTTCTTTATCATAAATATAAAACTTTCATGAATTAGAAATTTTAGTTAGTCCATTTATACGATACCTCCTGCTTTTCACTCAAAATTCACTTTTGAATATGAATAATAAAAAATTTAGATTAAAAAAAATAATAAAAAATGTTTTATACTGATTGTAAGATATTAGAATATTAAATATTTATATATAAGATAATATTGCCATAAATTATTAATATTTATTTGTAAAATAATTTATATCTAAAATTTTACCTTAAGTTAAATTAATAAATTATTATTGGTTTTGATTTTATATGCTCTAATGTTTTTAAATATTATAAAAAATTTTATAAATAAAAAAATGAAATTTAAAGAAATAATTGAGGATGACGAAATGATTTTATTAGTGACCAAATAAATAAAAATCTGAATTTTTTAATATTTGAAAATTTCCAAATAGAAAATATCTTAAAAGAGTGTTTTTACTAAATGATTATTTATTTTATAGATATATAAATTATTTTTTAATTAAAATTTGGTCCAAGATATGTAGCTATATATATATATATATTTTTTTTTAATAGAAGATCATAGGATAATGAAGAATGAATGTGTATAATGTATATTTTTATAAATGGAAAGATCTTTTTTTTTTTAATTTCTTTCTCGAATCGACCATAATTAAGCGCGATTTTAAAGAAAATTTCGGTGAAGATTTATGAGTATATACCGCTAAGCGAGTGGTCAAGCATAGGCGCGGCGTCATACGAGTTTCCTGAATAGTGGCTCGTACCCGAGTCGGTCTCCGAGCTGGAAGGCCGTGGGCTCACTGAGGCCGTATGGCTATGATGATGTTGAGGTAGAAGAGCCGACCCGGAATCCGTGTACGAACCGCCGCTGCCTCCGCCGCCGGAACCAGCACCACTGGCTCCACCAGCAGCCGCTGCAGCTGCAGCTGCCGCAGCCGCCGCTGCACTTGCTGAGACGACCACTGGACTTGGTAAGGTGTAGCCACTACCGCCTCCGCCGCCCCCGCCGCCTGCCTGTGATCCACATGGCCACTTGCAATCAATCAAACAACAAAATCATTTCGGGGCGAAAGAGAGAAAATGTGTGTAAACGAACATTCACAAAAAAAAAATAAATAAATACAAAAAGTACAAACCATTCATGTATTATGAAACTAACACACACAAACATATACACACACGGAAAAGAAAAAAGAAATAAGAGAAATATGAAATTATTATTTATGTAGAAAATAGTATTGGGAGAAAATCAAAAAAACAACAAAATTATTTTATAATAATAAAAACCATTAAAAAATTAGCAATTTAAAAATTTAATTTTTGATATACTAAAGATTTATATACTTTTTATATACTAAAGAAATTAGTGCATCAATATCGATAATCCTGATCCCCCACTTATCTCACTATATAAGGGTAGAAGAAGAAAATATTTGTTTTTGAATTTTAAAAAATCAAACATATCAATCAATGAACAAAAAAATAATTATTACTGGAATATTTATCAGTTAATTTTCTATTAAAGAATACATAATAGATATATTTTATATATGTACACATTGAAAAAAATAAATTATTTTTTTTTTCAAATGATAATAGGAAGAGAAATCAAGAACTCACACATGTGAAGTTGTTTTATTAATAATACACGTTAGATTTATATAATCAATTCATATTTTAAATATATTTCATAAAAAAAAGTTTATTTTAAATTAAAATAAATTACAAATACTTCAATTTTATTAATTATTGTTATTTTTCTATAGGGAGACACAAATAAGGAATGAATTTATATTTTACTAATACGATAAAAATTAAATTCAAATCTATTAATAATAATTGTAAAGAAAATAGTATTGGGAGAAAATCAAAACAACAAAAATAATTAATAATAATAATTAAAAAATTTAATTTTTAATTTATTTACTAAAGATTAGTTCATCAATATCGATAATCCTCCCCCACTCAACTCACTATATAAGGGTGGAAGGATAAAATTTTTGTTTTTGAATTTTAAAATATCAAGCACATAAATTAATGAACAAAAAAAAAAAACATAATTATCACTGGAATATGTATCAGTTAATTTTCTATTAAATAGTACACATTGTATTTTATATACATTAAAAAAATAAATTATTTTTTTTTTTCTTCAAATGACAATAGGAAGAGAAATCAAGAAGAACTCACACATGTTAAGTTTTATTTATAATACACATTAGAGATTTATATAATAAACTCATATTTTAATTATATTACATAAAAAAAAGTTTATTTTAAATTAAAATAAATTACAAATAATTCAATTTTATTAATTATTGTTATTTTTCTATCATGTATTAAGGGAGGCACAAATATAATGAATGAATTTATATTTTACTAATAAACGAATACAAATAAAAATTAAATTCAAATCTATTAATAATAATTTAAATATAAAAAAATATTTTCTATATATTTTATCTATCAAATTCCTATCCTTTAATTATTTTTCCAAAAATTTATTATTTGAAGAGGAAAGGTGCGAGTGAAGTTGGATGCACGTTGCTGGTTAAAGAGCTTTCCTCTTTAAAATCCTCTTAAAGCAGCCAACTACTCCCAAGGCCAGCTATCATCCCTTCCCGTTGCATCCCCCCACTCCTCAACACGTATATCTAAAAACGGGTCACGAGATTTACAACCCCTTTCCATTCCCATTCTATAACATCTAAGAATAATATATATTTTTGTTTATAAACAACAACAAAAAAAGAAAAGAAAAAAAAGCTGTGCTTTCTTTTTCACAATTTAAAATAACCAATAAACAAACAAAAAATTCAGATTTATAAAATATACACTTTTAATAGACTAAGAAAAAAAAATAAGATAATTTTTATTTAATTTAAATATACGAATATGATTAATATGTTTGACGATTTGTTGTAGTAATAAACAAATTTTGAAGTATATATTCATATATATATATCAAAAGAAATAAAAAAAAATATCGAAATGGATTCAACTTGTGATTACCCATGAGTGTTTTGGTGATGACGTCAATAAAAGGGAGTCAGTCAGGATTAAAATAAAAATAGAAACACCTAAGATGCGTGGAATCTGAGTGGATGGTCATCAGGGAGTTCATTGGAAAGCAATGCCTTTGAATTTAATGCCATTTTATTAGGGATGAATCATTTATTGTTATTAAATAGTAAAGTGCATATGAATAAAATTAAATAAAAATTATCTAGTTTAAGTAAGTAAAATAAAATTGTATAATGTCTCGAACTCAAAAAAATAAAATAAACTCGGATAAATTATTATTTTAAAAATATTTTGTTTGTTTTTTTTTTCAATTTCCCAAATAATATACGAGGACAATTCACAAATTCAGACATAACTAATACAGAATAATGTTTTTTATTATATACGTTTGAAAGAGCAACTAAAATACTATTTTTCTACATAATCGCCAAAAAAGTTGAGACATTTATCGTAGCGATGAACGAGCTTCGAAATTCCTTCCTCATAGTAATCCGCCGTCTGAGTGTTGAGCCAGTCAGTCACGGCCGCTCGGAGATCGTCGTCGACATCAAAACGTTGCGTTGCAAGCCAGGTGGAAGTCACTTGGCGCGGCCGTGATTGACTGGCTCAACACTCAGGCGGCGGATTTCTATGAGGAAGGAATTTCGAAGCTCGTTCATCGCTACGATAAATGTCTCAACTTTTTTGGCGATTATGTAGAAAAATAGTATTTTGGTTGCTCTTTCAAACGCGTATATAATAAAAAAACATTTTCCTGAACTAGTTTTGTCTTAATTCCAAAACGTAACCTACTTTGTGAATTACCCTCGTATTAAACAGATTTAAAAAAAATAATAATTTTTTTTTTCGGACATGTTACAATTGAATATTAAAATAAATCAATAAGAAATAATCAGAAAAAATTAAATTCCGAAAAAAGATCTGAATATATATTGGTTCAATTTTTAGAAGTTTTGGAAACAAACACACCTCCAAAATAAAAAAATAATTGAATATTTTATTTGACTTGAAGATAAAGTTTTGATTAAACAAGATATATTATAAATGATCAATTTATTTCAAAATTTCGTTAACTTTCGAGGTAAATAAATTAAGAAGGGACTTGAATTGAAGTTTGGTTGTGTATTATCGATATTGTAGAATGAATAATAGCTACTTAGATAATAAAATAATTTATCTATTAAGCCCGTATAATTATTAACATAAATAATAGTGAAATAGGATTAATATTCTACATGGCTTTTGTTATTATAGAAATCAATTTGTTTATATTAATACATTAATGTAGTGAGGAAGAAAAGTAAATGAGTTAAGGGGAAATGAGGGGGGAGGGGATGAAGAAGAGGGAGAACCCTCCCACTCTTCAACACAGTCTCATTTTAAGACTCACCCCAGGTGGTAATCCAAGCCTCTGACCCCCGTTGAGTTGTTGCTGTTGTTGCTGTTGTTGTTGTTGATTCCTTTGCATTAACATTTGAAATTCTTCGTCAATTTTTGAAAATTTGGCCTCCGTTCGTGGCGTAAGTTGATAATCTCCCTCGGCATCTGGACTTTCTGGTGATCCACAAGCACCATTTTTGTGCTCTTTTTTTGTCAGTGCCTGAATTTAACAAAAAATCGAAATAAAAAAAAAATAATAAGAAAATACATGAAATCGCTAAGAGGAAAAAAAAAATAAAAATCCAATCTAAAACAATTATTAGTGAAAAAATTAAAAAAAACAACAACAGTACAATCGATTAATTAAAAAAAAAACAATCCAAAAATTAGGGTTAAAATTATTATTTATAAAAAAATGTTTGTAATATATAATTCAGGGGTTATTTTAATTTATGAACTTTTGTTATAAAACAGACAAAAATCGATTTTAATTAAATTCGAAAATTAAGATATTAATTATTTATTTGATTTAAATATAAAATAATAATAATCTAGTTTCTATACCACCCACTATCATTGTAATTCACCCCATTAGAACAAACAATTTTTATTAACTATTAAGAAAAAAACAAAATAATTTTATTTAATTTATAATAAGAATTTAAAAACATAAGAATAAAGATTTTTAAGACTAAAAAAATATTGAGTGAGCCTCCCAAAAATTAATTAATCTCTGATATTTCTTAAAATTTTTTTTTTAACCTATATCCAAAATATTTATAAATGTTTAATAAATGATAATGTCGATAAATGAATTTTTTTTTTCTTTTAAAGTTTTAAAGTTTTCTCCATCAATTTATTTAAAATTTCCAATTACTTGTTATTAAGAATTCTTCCCCTATATAAATTCACTCAGTAAAATGCAAAATAATTTTATAAGGCATCCCAATATTCCAAACAATAAATTTTAAATTTTATTATGAAAAACTAATTATGAAAATTAGTTTAATTAATAATTTGGAAGTGAATTTTTATTGGATGCTTATAATTTAGTAATAGATATAAAAAAATGTAAATAAGTTGCATTAAAAAATTAATTAACGATAAATAAATTGAAGTAGATGATAGACAATGAGGGCATTGATAATTGCTGGCCACACCCTGAGCCCAAGGGTGAATGATAAAGAAAAGTAAGGGTAAGGTGCTGGCGGAGTGGGGTTTGATGATGATGAAGAAAAAAGGAAAGATAACAAACAGGCAAGGGGAAAGAAAAATGAAAAAAAGGCAAAAAAGCGATATACTACTATCAGAAGAAGATGATGATAAAGGGTGGGGGATTGAAAGAAATTAAACTTTTTCTTATATAAATGAAAAATAAAAATTTTATCTTGTTTTTTTTTTGTTTTCATTCATGATCTCATCTTGAATGATAAAGCATTTTTATTTAAAGGTCAATTAAATTAAGAATTTTTGTCTTGTACTGTAATTTAGATAATTTATATATATATAATCAATTAAAAATAAATAGAATTAAATTTTTTTTATAAATATCCTATATCTGACAAAAAAAGACCATCGTTCATGTTCCTTTCATCATACAAAGGCATTATAAGATAATAAATAATTATAATTATTGTAAAATCAATTGAACTATCTATTGCTCTTCCTGTGGATACTGAACTTGAAAGACCTTAATCGCAGCTACCACATTCCTACAACCATCCACACCCTCTATTCTATCCTCTGTAATTATCTATAAGTAAAATTTCTGTAAACACAACCTTCAGTTTAATTCAATAAATAATAGAAATATATTAATTTATAGTATATAATTTTGAATGAAAATGGGAAAATAAATTACTTTGTGTTACTTGTAAGTAGGAGAAAAGATTTTCTTGTGGGTGAGTATGAAAGAAGGGAGGGAAGGTAGAAGAGGAAATGGTAGGGTGGGGGATCTGATCGAGTTACCAGCAACGATCGTTGACGTTTGGATTCAGATGTGAGGGCGTCGTCAGTGGGAGCAAAAACTTTCTCGAGTGGGTTGTTTTTTTTTTGGGTTGAAAGGAGCGCTGTATGTGTGTGTGTATGTTTGCGGGGGTTGTTGAGGCGATCGATGGCCCTCAGAGCTCTTGGCTCGATCAAATATTCAACATTGGATCGAATCCGAGTGCGTGGCGGAGGGACAGACTCTTTTTTTTGATTATTATTATTATTATTATTATTTTATTTAAATGGTATCCCTCTTTTTTTCCTAATTCGAATTGAGATGTTTTTTTTAAACGAACGATTTCTCTACCAACCCTTGTGTTCACCTCTCCCAATAAGAAAAACTATCTCCCTCTGTTTTTGTCATCCTTATTTGTCACTCTCCACTGACTTTTCCAGTTGGAAACGTTAGTAGACACTCAATCAGAGATTGACCTAGATAATGAAATCAATTTCCTAAATGCCTTTGTGCTTAGCTCATGAAATTATGAAAAAATCATTTCCCATTCTCTCTCTCTCTCTCTCTCTTTCCCTTTCTTACTACTATCAAACATGAATAAAATAAGAGTAAATCTGATCACTACTGACTACACCTCCACCCTATTTCTCATCCTCCTCACCAGCACCCCTTTTAAATTGCTACCAGAGAAAGGATAGGATTACATGCGTGTTGTGGAAAATAAAACCCAAGGGAGAGAGAAGAGTAAAGGAAAGGGTGAGGTTGAGGGAATAGAGTGAGGAGTTTAGTGGAATTATCATCAATCGAGGCCCAATTGGGAAAATCACTCTCTAATGAGAAAATGAATATTTCTCCTTACAAGGAAAATTATTTATGAAATCATTATCCAACAAACCGTCGTGTGGAGTTTTATTAACAGACAAATGAAACTTATTTAAGAGAGAGAATATAATAATTAATATATAACTAGATATAGGTATATAACTACATTTATATTATATATAGGTTAACAAATATAATAAGAATTGAATTTATTTCAATGTATAAACACATAAATCTATAAAATGTCAATAAAAAATAATAAATATATTTAAATTGAAAGAAAATATTTATTTAAAAATAAATACAAAGGATATTTATATATAATATATAATGTAGGTATATTATTTAAGTATAATCAAATAATAAGAGTTAATATAGAAAACGCAACATGCCTGGAATCCTACCTCGATGATGTTTTTGTTGGTTAATGATTCGTGTGGCTCGTTGTACTCGGTGTACTTGAGCAGGACTTTGTCCATATCTGTTGATGCATACTGGTATAGTTTATTTGAAGAACTAAAGATGATTAACGCAATTTCGCAATCACAAAGCACCGACAGTTCATACGCTTTTTTCATAACGCCAAATTTGCGTTTATTGAATGTTACCTGTCAAAGAAAAAAACAAAAGAAAAATGAACAAAAACAATCAATAACAATAATAAAATAATTAAAATAATATTTTACTAAATATAAATAAATTATCTTTGATTGGATTTAAGCAAAAATATAAGTTAGTAATAATAATAATAATAATAATAACATCTAAAAGAAATTATCAGTAAATAGTGAATAAAAATATTAAAAGTATATTTTTCAATATTATTAAAAATTTATATTTCATATAAATATATATATATACGAGGGGTGTACAAAGTATTCTCGGTAACGGGGTAATTTAGCAGTGACGAAGGGATTTAAATTATTTCAGTTGGTAACGACACTCCCTGAGAACATAACCTCAAAATTTCATTTATTTATCATTAGTACTAATCTAATTATCGTTGGTGTAAGAAGACCAGAATGACTGATGCGACAATGTTGAGAAAAATGCTTTGAAGAAATAAAGCATACACCTTACAGCCCAGACCTTGCCCCAGTGATTACTTCTTGTTCCCCAACCTAAAAAAAAGATCTTCGTGGAAAACGTTTTTCTGACGATGAAAAGCTGAAGGTGGCAATTAACGCACATTTTGAGGACAAGGAGAAAAAATATTTTTTAGAGGGAATTCAAAAGTTAGTTTCCCGAGCAAACAAGTGTATTGAGGTTATGGGGGACTACATTGAAAAATAAATTTTAGTTAGAAGTTTCTGCATTTTCCTTCATACCTATACCGAGAATACTTTGAACACCCCTCGTATATATATATATATATATATATATATTATGTTTTGATAAATAAACATCCTGTATATTATATAAAATTCTTTATTATATAAGTATATAATTAATAAAATTAGAGTTATTTTGAAATTTTTGTAAAATGTTTTTCGTATATAGTTAAAGTTTCTTTTAGAAATGTATTTGTTTTAAAAATGTATTTGATAAATAGATATAAACTTAACAGAAGTGATGGTCTGGTTGCCTATCTTGCAAGTATAAATCCATTTTATAATGAAATAAAACATTCCAAAAAAAAACTATTTTTTTAAATTGTAGATTTATACTAAATTTAAATTAATTGTTATTCCGACAGTATGGAAATGAAAATTTACATTTTCTAAAATTACATATAGTAACAAATTTTTTAATCTAATTATATTTCATTATTTACTATTAAACAAAATATTCTTAAATTCTATTTTGAAAAGGAATTATTATTTTTGTCTGAGAATTTCTAATAATAAAAATATATTTTAAACAATTATTTTTATTAAACATTTTAATATTTTTATATAGGCATAAATTTGATTCTAATAAATAAATATATTTCAAATAATTTACCTGGTTGAAATTATAGTATATTATGTATGAATTGTAAAATATTTAAAAAGGTATATTGTATTATCAAATTTTCATATAAATAACGTAAAAAATGACAAATGTTTGTTAAATATAAATAACATAATCGTTATATTAATATATCATAAGATAAAAAACGTCTTGAAGTATCGTATTATTTATATATAAGTAGTTATTTTTTTATTATTCTCTGTCACTTTTCATTTATTTTTCATTTATTATTTATTACATTTAAAGTAAGTACATCTGAATAAATTATTTATATTGTTTTTTAAATTATGTGAAAATAAAACGGATATATATATATATATGTATGTATATATATATAATATAAATTTTCAGTTTTGAAAGGGATGATGAAGGGCTTGAATTGAATCCAAAGAATAAATATTTTAATCTTTAAAATTAATATGGGATTTTATATAATAAATATATTTATATAATTATATTATTCCCCCCAATATATATATATATATATATATATATATTATATACACATCATATATATACAATACATTGCTATATATATACGAGGTTTTTCTAAAAAGTTCGGTGAATGGTATGATAAAAACATTAAAAAGAGAATGCTAATTGTAAATACCTTTATTAATCTTCAAAATACTCTCCACTAGACACAACACAACAAATCTGACAACGTTCGTATAACGCTTGAAAACTGTTGGAGAAGTCTTGATGTGGAATCGTTCTCTGAGTAGCCGTCACAACGTTCAGGCCGGCAATCCACAAGCAGGACACAAGAAAACACTACTTACTGTGTCTTTGCTAATACCCAATTCTTCGGCTATTAGTCGCAGATTCAATCACCGATCTTTTGTTAGCATTTCTCGTGCACGTTCAGTGTTTTCTGGTGTCCTGCTTGTGGATTGCCGGCTGGAACGTTGTGACGACTATTCTGAGAACGATTCCACATCAAGACTTCTCCAACAGTTTTCAAGCGTTATACGAACGTTGTCAGAAGAGTGTTGTGGCAAGTGAAGAGTATTTTAAAGGTTTATAAAGGTATTTAATTAGCATTCTCTTTTTAATGTTTTTATCATTCCATTCACCAAACTTTTTAGACACACCTCATATATATTTGTACTACTAAATTTTCTATTTTGGTTAATAATAATAAATTTATAAATAAATTAAAATAAACAAAATTGCATTTTATTTTGCAAATAGAGAGAAAAATTTGAATTTTTTTTTATCTATATCTCTTCCATTGAAATTATTGTATTGCATGACGTTTAACTATCAGTGTTATCTACCCCACTCTCTTTGAACATTCTTTGGCTAAGTG
Organism: Labia minor; assembly: GCA_963082975.1. Classification (NCBI taxonomy): domain Eukaryota; kingdom Metazoa; phylum Arthropoda; class Insecta; order Dermaptera; family Spongiphoridae; genus Labia; species Labia minor. Next base: position 62,791,693 of record OY720346.1, on the reverse strand, counting down.
TTGAAGTTTAGGAAGACCAACAATAATGGAGAAAGACAGGGAGAAGTTGGTAGGAGGGTGGTCACGGGGTTCGTTTCTCTGCTACCCCCACGGGTGTTGTGTAACTCAAGCAAGCGAGTGGGGCAAATCCCAGATACCGACACACTTCTTCTAGGCAGCCATGTCTATAACTCATCAAGCCGGGCGTAGCAGCGCACACGTGCTCAATGCTATTTATATACAGGGCGCGTGAGTGATTCATAGGGAAGCTGTATGCTCAGAGACACACGATGCCTGTCTTTGCCAAAAGACAAACCACCACCAGGAGGACATCTTGGATAGAAAAGTAAAAGAGGAAGAAAGAGGAAGAAAGAAAAAGAGAAAGAGAGAGAGAGAGAGGGAGTGAGTCAAGTCCAATTTATTCCATCACCCTTTCCCTCTTCCTCCACCACCCCACGCTCTTTGAAAAAGAACCCTTTAAAAGAACTTTTTAATTAGCTGTTAAAATGTAAATGGATATAAAAAAAACCGAAGGATTATATTTAAAAAAAAAACTATAAGATATGTTCATTCAAATAAAACATAAATACATAAAAAATATATAATATATATACTTATAAGAAATATTATATTTATAAAAGAAAAAAATTATAATTTTTGAAGCAAAAAGCTAAAGAAAATTTAAAAAAAGAAAAGCTAAAGAAAATTTAAAAAAAAAAAATTATTAAATAAAAATTCTAAATCAAAATTTAAATTATATTATACTAAATAATATATTATAGTATAATAAACTTAAATTATTTATATATATATACAAATAAGATTTTTAATAAAAAAAAATATAATTAATTTATTTTTTGATTTTAATCTTTATTTCATATAAATTACAAACGAGTGATTAAAATTTTATATATAAGTTTAATATATCAGCTATTTTTTTAGCTATATCTTTTAATTTAATTTTTAATTAATGGTTTTGAGAAATTTTTCATTTTTCATTTGACCCATTTTTAATGAAAAATCAATTTATAGGACATAAATTCACTGAGTGAAAAATCCCTTCACCTCTCCCCCATTTCCTCCCCCGCCACTCATTTTAACTCCATATCCCCATATGTAGCAGGGTGTTTATGTGTGAGTGGATTTCTAGATGAGTGATTTTTTGGCGATAACCTCCTTTAAAGTAGCTTATTATTCACTTAGTGTGAAATTCATCGTAGATGATGAGAGATCGAGAGAGTGAAAGAAACAAATTCAAATCGTGAAAGGGAGTGAGACCCAAAAGATGGGGGTGGAGGTTGTTTAATGTTTACACTGATAAATTTCTTTTTATTCACTCATTCATTCATTTATAATTTTTATTTAATTAGTAAGATAGAAAAAAATTAACGTGTAAATTAAAATGCTAATTTTTAATCTAAATAATTTTTTTATAGATAATTACTATATTTTTTGAATATAGATTATGTGTTTCAAACTATTTTTCTTCCTCTTTATACTCATGTTTCAATCTTGCTTCAATAAACAAAGTAGAAAGCGAAATTATATTTTTGAATTTTTTATATTTAATTTAAAAATATAAAATATTAATACAAAAAATTACATTCCAATCTTTAAGAGATAAAAACTCTTTTTATCGATAAATTTTATATTTAGTAAAATTATTAAAATTTTCAAGAGATCAAAAAAGAATAAAATAAAAATATTATGATAACTATTTAACTATTTAACTATTTTAACTATAAAATTAAGAATTGAATTGAAGCTAAAACAAATTATAGTAGATAAAATATAATAATATACGAGGGTAAGTCAATAATTCCGTGACTTTTTGAATGAGACACAGGTCTTTGAATAAAAAAATATTTTATTTTTCAAAGTAGTCTCCTTTGAGCCTCTATACATTTCGTTCAACGTTTATCTAATTTTTTTTTATCTTTTCAAAAAAATATTAATATTGATGGAGGTCAAACAAAAACTAAAAGCCCAGCTGGTTCAAATTTCGACAGGAGCCAGCTGATAGTTCCCAGGAGCAGTGTTGGCATTTCATTTAAGAGATGGAAAATTCATAAAGTCATGGACTTATTGACCTACACATCGTATAGGTTGATTATTTTTGACCAATTGTATATGTGGCATGATTCTACGATTAATTAAAAATAAATTTGCTCAAAGACACATAGGCTTGAAATGAATTTTGAACGTACCATTTTTTCTTTGAAGTTTTTAATTTTACCTCTTCAAATTTAAACTTTGTCTATACAAATTTACTGAGATTGGTTATATATATGTAATTGTAAAATAATTGGTTAGTACAAATCGATCCAGTCTAATATAATAATGTATATTTAAATAAGTTTTGTTTCTAAAGTATCATTTTATTTAAAGAAAATAATCATAAAGAGAATTATCAAATAGCTTATCAAATTTGACATAATAAATATTTTATATATTATCAAAAGTTGAAATGTGAAAATAAATTTTCTTTAAGTAGAATATTTAAATAGTTTATTATATACATTGTCATCCATTCTATAAAAATAACTAAAAAAAAAAAAAATTAAAAAAACATGTCCATCAAAATTATCACCACCTTGATTGAAAGATAAAAAAAATGTAATAAATAACCATTCGGTTGGAGTAGGATTCATTTAAAATTTATTCGTTCAATTGAGAGAGAGTAAATGAATTGATATTAAATATTAATTAATTTCATTAGATCAAATATTTATAAGAGAAATTAACTAATTTGGAATTAAATAAATTCTAGCAAGCAATTTATAAGAAAATAATTGATAGAGTCATTGAATATTGATTGAGTTTATTAAAGGTGTTTATGTCTGTAAAATGTAAAAGTATAAATTATCTACTTTGGTTATGACAGACTAACAGTTAAGTAAAAAGTAAAATTAAAAAGTGATTTTGGTGTAGAATTGATAGAAGAAAGTACCCTCACTTTGTTATTCTCAATTTACTTCAATCAAAATTATAGTAAAAAAAAAAAAAAAATAGAAATGGTCAATCCAAAATGTTAGTCATAAAATTGATAAAATTTATAATTTAATTTAAAATAAAATGGTAATTGGTTGTATTAATATAATATACAAAAGACAATTTTTTTTATTCTCGCCTGACACGTACTCATAATAATTAAAATAATAAACCACTTAATATGGACTGCACTTCAATCGTTCAGTCTTGTATACATATAAAATTTAATGGACGAAAAAATTCATTAATAAAATAATAATAATAATAAATAATTAAATTTGTTAAATGACAAAAAAACAGCACGAATAATTTATTAGAAATTTCTAAATATAGTTTTAAGTTTGGGAAAATTTAGGATATGAATGAAAGGAGAGTGGAAAGGGTATTTCGAACAATTCTAATTGAATATGAAAATTTAACTACAAAAAAAAAAAAAAAAACAATAAAATTATTTGAAAAGTACTTTTAAGATTTATTTTTATTATATATGTAAATTTTATCCCTTAGTTTAATTGGTTTGATAACTGTTTTTATTAATTATTTAAGTATTTATATCTATATTTATATATGTGTAAACAGAGATAAGTAGATATATTCTATAGGCAGATAAAATTAATAGAATTTATAATTAATATATAAAATAACATTTTAAAAAAATATCTTGAAATATCTAAAGCAGTGATTCTCAACCACTGTGCAACGGCACTTTAGTGTGCCGCGAGATTATGAGGCTCTTAAACATTTCCGACTTTTTTTTCTAAATTTTTTCAATTTGGTTCTAAAAAAAGGTAAAACGTTTTTGGGACTAAGCTCTTAACCACTTTTTTTCAATATGGTAAACTTTTACATTTATCTTTTTCTTTGTGTGCCGCCAAATTTTAAACCGTTAAAAATATGCCGCGGTTAAAAAAAGGTTGAGAATCATTGAACTAAAGAATAATATTTATAATTATTTATTGTCAATTAACGAATTTTCATTTCATTTTTTTTTTATATATATTTTAATTTATGTATTTTTGAGATCTAGTTTTAATTTTATTATTTAATTTAATTGTACATATATATATATATTCAAATTATTAAACTTGGCAATTATCCTCAAATTAAGTGGGACACATTTGTTTTAAAAGTTGTTACTTTTTAATAGTTAAATGCTTTAAAATATATGTAGATTATAAATAGATAGAGATTTATAGATATATTTTTCTTTATACTTTTTTTAAAAATCAAAAATCAAAAATAAATAAATAAAGTATAACTTTTAGATATAATTAGAAGTATTAGTATTACAATTACTAGTTTTCCAATTTTATTTCTTGATAGGAAAATTTGATTTGAATTTAAATAATACAGGGTGTTGATAATGTCTTTAGGTAATTTTAAAAATTAATTTATAAAAATTTAATATGTGAAAATTTTATTTCTACATATTAAATAATTTTTTATTATTAAATTTTATAATTATATTATTTTGCTTTGTTTTTTAGTAATGAATTAAAATAAGTAATTTTCGATAATTGTTAAAATTGATTACTCCACAAGAAAAAGCTGATTGTGTTTTTTGGTTCATTTTAAAGAAATCTGATATTCATTCACACAAAAAGTACAAAACTAAATAAGCAAAACAAGCCCCAACAGGTCAATAAGCAGTTGCTAAACAAACCGAGGAATGGAAGGCCAAGAACTTTTAAAGAAGACATCGTGCATATTCGCGCCCTTGGTTTTTCTTGTAGGACTACATGAAAAATGTTGAGTCCCGCATCAAAGTAAAGAATATAACTAATCTTAACAAAAGAATAACTTCCGCTGAAGGGACAATTAATGAAGGAAGTGGCCTGAAAATGACTACCGTTTAAAAATCGGAAATTTATTAAACATTTAATTTTACTGATTTCCAAATTCAATTGTAATATTAATAAATTTTTAAAATTGTTTAAAGAATTTGTAGATATGCTGTAGATTTCTTACACTACTTAGATTTTTTTATAATTAAATTTAAAAAAACAACAACATTTTTTTAAATTTATTTTGTATAGTAAATTCGATTATAAATCTCATTATTTTGTGTATTTATGTGAAAATGTGAAAATAATAAGCTTTAAAGACGAAGAGGGAGACTTGAAATCTTATTAGAAAACAAAAATAAAACCATAAAAAAATCTATTAAGCCTGATTTATTTAAAGTGGTCGAAGCCTATTCTATTCATTTTATGTCAAAACAGGGTAAATATTGATTAACCATTGAAATCAGCCGTAATACAATGCTAAATATATATATAAAATAAATAAATATTTTCTAATAAGATATTTTCTAAAGCATTATCCAAAATAAATATATATACATTCAAAAACAGAAAAAAAAGATTTCTACCGTTGTAATATGAATAATCTGTGGTAGCTAATTTTCGTTGATTGATAACAGTTACAATAGATAGTTATCAAAACTGTTTATTTATTTATCATTGATGTTAATGCTAACATCTAAAGGAAAGTAAAGGAATGTCCTGGACGATAAATCAACGTTTAACTGTTTAAACGAAATTAACGGGTTTAATAAGAACCAATTTCATGAAAATAAAATAATACAAAAACAATCTAAACATTATTTTAATATAAATATGCAAATGAAAATGCTTGATAAGTAACTAATAGCGTGATGCAATTGTCAATTCAAATTAATTCACTATTTTTTTTATGGTAAAAGAACGAAAACAGGTGTTGTCGTGTTAGCCTTTGACTAAATTTTTCCGTTTTTCCCTTAAAAAATAAAAAGATTATAAAAATGTAACAACTACACGTTACAATATATATTTAATGAAATGATATTATCATACACTTAAATAAAATATTCCATTAAAATAAAACAAAAAATTCATACATATGTATTTTATAAAAAAATTTTTTTTTCAAACTTTTAACAAAAACTAAATTTCTAATTATTAAGATAGAAAGTTGTGATAACTTTGAAGATGGTTGGTTAAAGATAAATATTTAAGAACAGTGATTCTCAACCATTGTACCGCGGCACTTTTGTGTGCCGCGAGATTATCAAAATGTGCCGCCAAATTATTACAAATGTAAAGAGGCTCTTAAACATTTCCGACTTTTTTTTATAAATTTTTTCAATATGGTTCTAAAGAAAAGGTAAACCGTTTTTGGGACCACTTTTTTCAATATAGTAAACTTTTACTCATCTTTTACTTTTTGTGCCGCCAAATTTTTAAACCGTTAAAAGTGTGCCGCGGTAAAAAAAAAAGGTTGAGAATCAATGTGTTAGAATCTAAATCTACATATTTTGTATTATTGAAATTTATTTATTTATTTAATTATTTAATTAGTGATTTTGTAAGAACAAATCAAAAATGATTTATTTGATTAAAAAAAAATCGAGGTGAATGTAAAAATAAAATATTTTTTTTATGAGCAAACTCAAGAGCCCTTAGCTATCTAAACACTTAACGATATTATTTGGGATGGATTTTGGTTTCAAGATAATATAATAAATAGAATGGATTCCAATAATTCAACATTACAAATTTCATTCATAAAATTGTGTAAGTTATTGAATTATAAAATTAACTCGTAAAATATTTAATTATTATTTGTTATCCATCAGCATGAGCAAGAAATGAATTGTGAGTAGAAAATTGTGAATGAAATAGAAGAAATTTAGAAAATAGTAAAAAATTAAATAAATAAAAAAAAAAAACAAATTGATTTTTTATCCAGAAATCTTATACAAAATTCAATTTATTTAATAGTAAGGAATTTTTTTACATTTTTTTCTCTATCAGAATTAAGAATAAAAATTATGATTCTCGAAGTAGGGTTTATCATCATAAAAAAAAAATTCAAAAACAAATAAATAAATATAATATATAACAGCCAATAAAATAAATTTTAAAATAAATTATATAATTTAAATCTATATATATATTTAAGAATTTTTCGATTTCCTCATGGAATAGAAAAGTAGTATGTAATAATATTTTTATAAACACCCCAGAAAATTGTACTTAAAAATAATGTTCAGGTTCAGGAACATTAATGGCATTAAATCTTAACAAATTCAAGATTTTAAAAAATAAATTAAATAGTACAATTTTAAAATGAATAATAAATTTTAAAAAACCAAAAAAAAATTATATAAATAACAAATTGACGTTTTAAAGAATCATAAGAAATGTATTTTCTTGATTTTATAAATGGTTTTTAATAAAAAAAACAAAAAAAAAAATTTAAACTAAAAATAAATTTATAATATGATTGAATTAAAAATGGCCGCAATGAAATAGGATTAAAATTTTCATGAATGAAATTAAAAATCATTAAAAATCTTCTAAGAAATTAAGAAAGAAAAAAAACATTGAGAGATTGAAAGGAAGAATAAGAAAATAGACAAGATCGATTCAACTCATATAAATGAATCTTCACAATATTTAGAAATTAATCATTTGGAATCAAAATGAATGATAGTGAAAGTAAAATAAATATCGAGAAGAAAAATTTAATCAATAAATAAAAGGGAGAATGAAATTGTAAAATAATTTAAAATCTTAAGAGAATAATAAATATACCTAATTAATAAATAATTATTTAATGAAAAATTAATTCAATTTGGTTTCTTTCATTTTCAATTACTTTTACTTTTTTTTATTAGATCCTAAATTATTAAATATATAAATTGATTTTATTTTTATTTTGTTATTTAAATAAATAATTATTTTATCTATATAATATTTAAAGGAAATAGTGACGTATGACAAAGGCGTGTGAATATTGATGAAAGGGTATATATTAATATATACCTACTATTAAAAATAATTTTTTCGGGCTTAAAATATAAGTTTTTATTAATATATGATTTTAATTTGACATTTTTAAAATATTTATTTATTTATTATAATTTAATCTATAGAATAAAAATTTCCTATATATCATGTTAACAAAAATTAATAGTAATATTAGAAAAAAAAAATTGCAATCTGGAAAATTTTTTTTTTTATTTCTAAATTTCTTTGACTATAAAATAAACTTTTTAACAATTCTAATATTAATCGAGTGTTAAATCATAGTTATTTATATTTAAGGCACTAATATAAAGGATAGATGAAAAAGACTATAAGTCATTCTTTTTAGTCATATTTTTTTTATTTTTTTATTTATTAATTCGGAAATTTTTTGAATAAAGTATATCAATTTTATTTATTAATTTTCATATTCTTCAGCCTAATGTTTTAAATGTTGTACTTTAAGTATTAATAAGTATTATATAATATAATAGTGTTTGTGAGATTTAAAATATTAGGATAAAGATTAAGAAAAGTTTTTTTTTTTTGAAATTAAAAATTCCACGAAAATATAACATAAGATGGGCTCTCTAAGATGGTAAAGGGATATAATTTAAACCCAATTTTTAACTGACCAATTATGAAATATTTTTTGACTCTTTTAATTAAATTTATGATTCAGTAAAAATGTGAAGCACATATTATTTACCAAATTTAATTTTAATAATTCATTTATTATTTAATATAAGATCATAAGAATATATATATATATATATATATATATATATATTAAATATGCAAGTTTGCTTAATAAATATTTACATGATATATATATTTTTGAAAGAAAAAAAAAAACTAAATTTTCATAGATATGGAAATCATTTGAGGGATGAGTGAATAAATATGCATAGGGATGTTAGTCGATGGAGGGAGGGAGTGGAGGAATGAATGCTTGTTTACCTGTCGGTTTCGCTCATCTGTGATGCGCGAAATTTGTATTTTTTTGCGGCCCATGGCTGCTGCTGCTGCTGCTGCGGCGGCGGCGGGCGCTGGGCGGCGGACGCGGGGGCGGTTAGGCACCCTGCTGGCCGGCGGCGGCAGCTCGGCTAAAACACAAAATAAACACAAAAGATTAATAAAATTATTTTCTCGTTCAAGAAAAATAAAAAAAAAAAGAAAAATATTAAATAAATAAATAAAACTTTAAAGTAAAATTGTTAATCGTTAATTATATCTTAAAATTAATTATAAATTAATTTGATTTGTGTAAACAAATATCGTATAAGAATTACAATATTTAAATGTCGATTTAATAATTATTAAAGAAATTATCTAAAATTGAAAATAAAATAAATAAAACTACATTCAGGAGCTGTTACACTCATATCTATTAATTTTTAAAAAAAAGTATTAAAAGTATATATAAATATATATATATATAATTTAAAAAAAAGAAAAGAAAATCCTCATAAAAAAGTAAATTATATAATTGAAGTTTCTATGAAAAAAATAATATAATAATTGGAAAATATAATATTAAATTTTAAGAAAAAGAAAAATTATAATCAAATTCATTATTTTTTCATATTATACAAAATTTTTGATAAATACATATTTAAAAAAGAAATAAATAGATAATCATCTCAAAAAAATAATTACTTAAAGATTTCCAGATATCAGGAATATATATATATTAAACTAATAAATAGATTAATAATCTAGCTAAAATACAATCATATTTATTAAGACATTAAAACAAAATATCTGAGAGAAATATATAAAGAATTCATGAATACTATTGTAATATTATTATTATTATTTTATTTGATCTATTTATAATAAAATAATAATATAAGAATATTTAATATTGAGATCTAAAGAAAAATGGTTAAAAATTGAAGAAGGGTTAGAAAAGAAAACAGGAACAGAAGAGTGGATGCATACTCTATTAGACATAACAAAAAAAAAAAAAGATGTTTGGAAGTTAGAGAAATGTGAGAAGCAACAGCCTTCTTGGGTGTTACCAATAGATAACTAACAAATATATAGGTAAATTATTATACTCTTTTAAAAAGCAAAAAGTTTTGATTTTTAAAATTTTTAAAATTAAAAATATAAATATGATTTCATTAAAAGTTTGAATTCTCAATTTTTTTTTTAAATACTTCCTGAATAGGTCAGAAAATGTTTCTTGGTGGCAAGGATGGTTGAAATTTAGATAATTAGATGGTTCTTATATATTTCAATGGGATTTTTTCTCTCTCTTTTTTTATTCAGATGAGTTAAGGAAGTACAAATCGTGAGAATAGTAAAAAAAACTCAGGGGGATACAGATTTTTTTCATCCCCTACGATACGTTGAGAGAAATCATCCTCATCTGAAGAAAGATATCTCCGGTTTCTTATATATTTGAAATGAAATAAGAATCTATCCATACAAAATATTATACAATAAGTTAAGAAAATATTAAAGATTTATTTTTTTCTATGTTTGATTTAATCATCCTAAATTTTTTTTTTATTTCAACTCTTCCATCATCGGATAAATTAAATTTATTATATAACAAAATTATAATCAGAAATTTAATATCTTGTTAAATTAATTGGTTAAGTATATAAATGTATATTATAAAATATTAATTATATAATTGATTTTTTTTTTAAATTATTTAGAAACATGAAACATGAAAATCCAATGTTTGTGAGTTTTAGGGGGGTCAGGGGCTTTGTACCTATAATTAATTAGATGAAAAATATCATTATTAATAATTTTAAACAATTATTTCAAATTTTAAAAGATTTTAGGCACATTTAATTGTTTATTTTTCAAAAAACAAAAAAAAAAAAAGATTCATTTTAAATGATTAATTGGTTTTATTTGAAATGATTTGTATTTACAAAAATTTAACTTTGATTGAACTGATATTAATTAATTATTATAAAATATATATAAATAAATGTGCTATTATAACGTTCATAATTCTATTAACAAAATAAATATAACATTAATTATAGATTTATAGACATTAAATAAAATCATTTTATATTATTTTTGAAAAAAATAAACTGAAAAATATATTGCCACCTACATAATTACATCATTATTTTTATAAAAGGATATATCAATAATTGGGTATTTAAGATAATTGGGCATATGAGATATTAACAAATTGAATTATTATTTTAAAATTGATCATAATATTAGTACTTTTTATGTGTTTATTTAAAGTGTGAGGAAAATAAATAAACATATCTGTTGGTTCTTTGGAATAAACAGAAGAATATATAATCGTTTAAATATTACAAAATAATGAGTGTTTAGACCATTTATTAAAATATGAAATAATTATAATAAATAACAAAATTAAATAGATTATTTAAATGATAAAACAAATTAATATTTCAAATAAAAAATTTGTAATCAAAGGAAATAGATATTCAGAAAAATAATAAAAAAAATAAAAAATAAAAATATTTTTTTTAATTAAACAAAATATTTATTTATGAAAATTTTTTGATTAGACAATTAAATTCCAAGTTGAAAGTTAAATTTCATAGGACAAAGGTGGCATAAGTTCAAAATCAATATCTTCTTGGAACAATTTTTACTGATAAATAATATTTTATTAAATAAAAAAAAATGTTTTAATTTATTATATATATTAATTTATATATATAATATATTTTTTTAAAAAATATACCTTTTTAGAATAATTTAATTATTATTTGGTTAGTATAATATTAATTTATAAATGATTATAGAAATTATTAAATAAAATAGGATATATTAATTGTAATCATGAAGTGAAAGATATAGAAATAAAAGATTATAAAATAAAATATAAAAAAGATTTAATATATTTTATCAGAAATTTAATTTAATTAGTAAGAAGAATGAGAAAAAAAAATTGCGAATATGTATTTGATTTGTATTTTTAAGAGTGAATCAAATGAATAAGATGACGTTTCGTAAAATGAAAGTTGTAGGGTTTTGATTTTGATTTTTTTTTTTTTTTTGCCAGGGATTTATACGCCCAGTGGTACCTTGAAATGACTAATGGCCGGGATGCACTGTCGTCTGTTTATCTGTGCCTGTCTGAGAACCGGAAGCAGAGGCCAGGATGCCTGCAGGAAACTGTCTGGAGCGGTACGTCTCCTGTCGGGCATCTGGTGTCCTCCGGCCCACTTACACGCACGCGCCGGAGGGGGGTGGCGGTGTTGAAGGGGGAGGGGACAGTCAAGATGAGGTGGGGGACAAGCATGTGCCAAATATTTAGGTTTGGGTTATCGTCAACCTAGCACCAAACTCATTCCCCCACCTCTCAAACAAATATAATATATCAAGAGGGAGAAAATTAGCACAAAGCAATTTAGTAAATTTAATTAGTAAAATTAATAAATCCGTAATTTCAATATTTAATATAAATATTCGCTCAAGATCCATTTTATTGTGTGAAGATCTTAAAGACATTTTTCTTTCTCCCTTCTCTTGGAAATCCTATTAGGTTATTTAATTTAATACAATTTCTAATCTTTGTAACAAAATTTCCAATAAAGTTAACTATATTATATGATGATTATATTTATTATCTGTAAATTTGTAAATTGATCTTGATATTTGATCATTAATATATTTTTTAATTTAATTTAAAATTTTGGTAATTGTTAGTCAAACAATCTAACTGATGTATCATGGATTTGAATAAAACTTTTCCAGTGGATTCCTTTTTGATTCAAAACAAACTTTCCTTAAGCAGTATGTGGCGGTTGCTTCTAGTTTACGAGATAAAAATTATTAAAGTTTGCATAAAAATCCATTGATATTTTATTTAGCTGCAATGTTTTATTATTTGACCACCAGAGGGCTTCACTAATTTTCTGTTTGGATATAAGAAGAATAAAAAATTAATTAGTTAAATAATTTTCATATATCCAAACCGAACTTATAAAAACCGAAAAATTAGTGAATAAGTGAATAATTAGTGAATTAGTCAATAAAACATTATTAAATGGATGCTCATTCATAATTAGTTTATATGCAAACTTTAATAATTTTTATCTCGTAAACTAGAAGCGACCGCCACATACTTCTTAAAGAAAGTTTGTTTGGAATCAAATAAAAAATCTACTGGTAAAGTTGTATCAAAATCCATCATACATCGTTTAGACTCAACATTTACCAAAATTTTTTAAAAATTTAATAAAAAATTTAGAAATTATGAATTTAATTTTTAACAACAATAAAACATTTTTAATAATAATGTATTTTAAAATAAAAATATCGAAAGGAATGTTTTTTTATAAGAATTTATAGTTCTAATTAAAAATGTTTACGTTTAGATCAATATTTCATAAAAATTGAGTGAAATAATTGCAATCCATTTTTTTTCCTCTGCCTTCTTGACATTTGAACTTTTCTTAACTAAAATGCATATTAATGAAAATAGCAAAACATATTTTATGAAAGTATAAGAATAGACTAAGTATACATGCATTCCATAGGTATTTAAATGATATATCGTATATTTATTTTATAAGGAAATATAATATATATCTTATAAATAATAGAAATTAATAATATAAATGATGATTTTTTGGATTTCATTTTATTATATTTATCTATTATTTTTTTTTTATAAAATTATAACATATCCTGGAGAAAAAAAAATAATAATGAACTGTGAATCGGACTTCTCTTTGAAATGCAAATAGTTTTTACTTATATTAATTTTTCTGTGCGATTGTATATGTAGATATATATTTTATAAAAAAGCTAGTAATATTTACTATTTTATATATATATATATATATTTATATGTGTGTTTGTTATTCTATCAAAAAATTGTTTTGAAAAATGAATACTTCATTATTATTTTTCCTGATGTTTTCGTGCAAAACGAAATACACGACTTATTGGCGTGATGCGTGTCTTCGAAATATTGGGATAATACTCACCCTTTCTCCTCTCTGAATGGGGATATATTTTCCATGTCCATGGAAAGTACACCCTGAAAGAGAAATATTATATATACGTTGCATACTGATTGAGTCAGGGGGCGTAAGTACTTTCGTTCTAGATATATATTCAAATATGCATTAATTCAAGTCGAGTTTATATATGAATGATATAGTATATTTTTCCAACTTTCCCTCTCTCACCACCATAATCATGCCAGAAAAACTAACTCCACTCTTCCTATTGAAAAATCATGAAATCCCCACAAAAATTAAACTACTCTATTAAAAAATAAAATAATAATAATAATAATAAAAAGTATTAAATGGATCCAATGAATATTTATTAAACGAAAATATAAAATAAAAAGAAATAACTAAAAAGTGATTTAATTTTATTAAATCATGAGAGGAACCTATTACATTTCAAGTGCGTTTTGTTTTTATTTTTAAGGAAAAAAAAATATTTAAATTTTTATGAAAAATTAAAATAAAAACAAGTGTATATTACATGTAAAAGTATATTACATGTAAAAAAAGGAGGGATGTATGATAATTTTTTTTTTAATTATAGAAAATATGTTTCCTGTTTTTTTAGTTCGTCAATTTGTAATCAATAAAAATACGTTTTGTATTTATTTCTAAATAAAATAATTATATAATATGAAATTGATGACGTTTCATCCAATATCAAAGCCTTTCTGATACATTCAAAATTTCAAATTGAAAAATCAATACGTGTTTGATTTAATTGAATATTATCTCCCAAGGAGATTTCTACATATTTATTCTAACATCCCCTCCGCCCCTTCCATCCTCTTGAAAAAAAAAAATATTTTTTTGAAAAAGACAATTTTTTTTTTTTATAAAATATCAAAACATTTAATTATTTATTTTATTTGAAAATGAGAAAATATTTTTTAAACAATATGGTAGTCAATTAAATTTTTATTTTACGAAATTAAATAAATAAATATTTGTATCGGCGAGTTAGAAGAATATTAATGAATTCATCTCTAATGAAATATCATCTTATATATATTAGTTATTTTTCTTCTTTTTTCAAAGAGGATAGAAAATGGGAATATATATATATATTAAGGAAAACAAAATTTGTTTTTACCTCTTTCTAGAGCAAGGCGAGTGAGAAATTAAATTAATATTCATTTTAAACAACATCTTTTTGGATGTTTGTCAAATACGACGCAAACAGACTGTACGCGTGTAAAAAATAAATAAAATAAATATTAAATCATATGATATTAAAATAATAAAAAAATAAAATATCATAAGAATTTATATTCTCTTTGACTTTTGTTTAATTTAAATTAGTTTAATAGTTTTAATAAAAATAATTATCGATTAATTTTTTTTTTAAGATGATGATCGAATCCTTTATTGAATTTACTATCTAGTAAAGTGAATTGTATAATAAATATTATATATTGAAACAAATGAAATTTGTTATACATTTTCACACAACCAATACATTAATCAATTTGTCTATCAGTTCCCTCAAACTTCACTGTTCTGTTGGTTGGTTATTCAAACACACGAACAGTTCAATTCGTTTAAAGAGGCACTCTTCATCCATTTTCAGTTCACCTGTTTTATTATATATATATATTTTATTATGATACCTTTCTCTTCCCTCTCTCTCATTACGAGACTTTCTAACTTCATTACTTTGAGTTTAACAAAAAAAAGCATATATAAAATTTTTAATTTTTAAATTAAGTAAAATTTTTTACCCACTGAAAAAAAATGAAATGATATAATTCATGTCTTATTTTTTCTTTAAAAATTTTACGAATAGAAATGTTTTTTTTTGTTTTAATATATAGTACCTGGTTCACAGGGGTCGGAACTTTAAAAGAAATATTCCTTATGAACTATGAATATCTAAGATTAAGATTATTATTTAAAATAAATAAACGACAAAATAAATGAAACAATTTCAAAAAATTTAAAAGAACATAAATTAACAAAAATAGTCATAAAATATACAGCCCTTAAACATAAGTATTAATGCTCTGAAAGACAGAAAAGTATGGCCTGTGGATATATCATAAAATATATTTCGTAATTTGATTACAAAATATTATTAAAATAAATATTTTTAATTTAATTTTATTTATAAGATTTTGTATTTAAGGAAGCGTTGTCCGGCGTTGCCCGGCACCTTTTTTACCGACCGACGATAGTAAGGGAGGTATTGTTTTCACACCAAATTTCACATGTGGAGATTTTTACATATCTCCACGAATCATGCATTTTCTTAACAGAAAAAAGTATTTTTAGCATGATGTCTGTCCGTCCGTCTGTCCGTCTGTCCGTCCGTCTGTCCGTCCGTATAGATGTGTACAGCCTGAACGGCTCAACCGATTTTGATGAAATTTGGTATATTTACTTAATGCATCAGTGGGATGAATTGATCAACTTTTGGTGCAAATCCGGAAACCGGAAGTGGTAGTATTAGCGATCGACGATAGTAAGGGAAGGGTTATTTTCGCACCAAATTTCACATGAGGAGATTTTTTTATATATTTCCACGAAGCATGCACTTTGTATTGGTTTTATCCTCGGGAAAATCATATTTATTAGTTTTTTCTTGATTTAAAATTATATGACGTCATCCAGCCATTCATGACATCACAGCCTGGTCTTGCATATATATTATAAATAAAATAAAATTAAAAATATTTATATTTATTATTTATGTATCCATATCTGTTTTTTATTACATTAATAGATATATTAAAATTATTTGAAATTGTTTCTCTAGCTGGAAATTAATTTACTTCAAACCGTCGGTCGGTTCGGACCTGGCCACAGGTCAACTTATTTTAATTATTGAAATTCCTATTTTAAATTAAGAAAAAACTAATAAAGATGATTTATCCCAAGGCTGAAACCATTACAGATCGATTTTTCTTTATAAAAATTATCTATGGTGTGAATTTCCAAAAATTCCTTCGAGCGGTTTAATATTTAAAAAATATAAATAATTATAATTTTTGCTAGAATAATAAGATATGATTTACTTATTTTTTTAGGCCTATTCTAATTAAAATCTCTTGTAATAATTACAGAACTATGCAATCTAATTTTAAATATCCTATTTATTGATAAATATTAAAAACCCATTGAAATTTAATTAAAAAATCATATGAAATTTAATTTCTTTTTTCGTCCCTTTCCAAATTTTGTTTGGATTGGCCTCTCAATAAGGAATGAGTTGTGAAATCATGCACTTGTTAGATGCACGCACATACACACACGCAGGCAATTTAATTTATTATTTTTTTCGAATCAATTATGGGATTGTAGATATATAAATTAGTAGAAGTGCATAAAATGGTTATCAAATTGTTTTTAGTTAAATTTAATCGATAGTTTACTTTTTGATTTTATCTTTCAACAAAAAGTATTATATCTTTTTTCCCCACTCCAATACTGAATGTTTTTTTTTTCAAATAAATAAACTTCAGATTCCTACTGAATTTCATGTCTAGTATTTTAGATTGTATATTTAACATAATATCAATCATTTGAAATTATTTATATAATTTTAAAATTTAATTTAATAATCATTATAAAACTACAACAATTTTAATTATATTTATTTATCGGATATGAATACTTAAATTTATAAATAATAAAGAAAAATAGAAAAAAAATGTTTTTTTTATTCTTAATTATAAGATGGCATCTATTTGGTTCTCGATTATATTCCAACTAAATGGGCGTTGAAAATAAACCAATCAGAAGCCTTTGTCATGTGAAACAGGTAAAAAAGAGGAAGGTAAGGGACCGCCTGGAATTCGGACCAGGCCAAGCCATGTTTATATAAACAGGTTATAGTTAAAATAAAATTGAATTTTTTTAGGAGTTGATTTCCTAAACCATGGAAACTTTTTAATGTAGGTTTTTAAAAATATTAGATAACCATTCTTTCATATAATGAATATATTTATATATATCTTATCTTATACTAGCAAAAATTGTATATATATAGATGGATTAGATCATTATAATATTAAAAAAATATTCAACTACTTAATATTTATATATATATATATATAGTATGTATAATTCTTATCTTATTATAAAAAAAAACCTCTGACTTTGTACGTCCTACGCAGGTCGGTTATATCAATGAGGTATCCTATGATCAGTAGAACGGCTCCTCTAAACCTTTCCCTTGATTTTCTTGATCGGAGGCGCAATCAAGTAGCTATTCCCCAATGTTGATCCCGGAGGCTGGGTTGTCTCCGTCCCATAGACCCCAGCTAGGGAAATTCCCTTGCCAGGCCTGGGACTTAAACCCGGGACCATGTGAATGCGAGACAGATTCGCTACCCACACTCTCAATGGCGCCTTTTCTTATCTTATTATACTAGCAAAAATTGTATATATATTTGAATTTTTGAAATATTAAACCACTCTCTAAGGTTTTTTTGAAATTCCAACCATAGATAAATTTTTTTAATTAAAAATCGATCTGTATTGGTTTCAGCCTCGGGAAAAATCATCTTTATTAGTTTTTTCTTAATTTAAATAGGAAATTTAAATGTCGTCAGCAACTACGTCAGAGAGCGCTTCCTTAAATACAAAATATTATAAATATAAATAAAATAAAATTACGAAATATATATTATGTTATATCCACAGGTCATATTTTTCTGTCTTTCAGTGCATTAATACGTACGTTTAAGGGCTGTATGTTTTATGACTATTTTTTTAATTTATGTTCTTTTAAATTATTTAAATGGCGGCTTGGTGAACCAGGTACTAAAGAGATGGAGAGAGAGAGAAAGAGATATTTAGGCATGTTTGACTTCATTACTGTATTAAGAAAATAAAATATTTGTAAATATAATTTTAAAATAAAATTAATTTTTATGGAATTATTTAGTTTTTTACATTCTCTAATCTTAATTTCTTATTATCAATGTATAAATTATAAACTTGTAAACTAATCAAAAAGTCATAAACCAGTTTATTTTGTTTTTAAGATTTCATAATTTTTTTTCTATTTAAAAGGATTTATTATCTATTACATTTTGTCAGTTGATGTATTTAATTCCTTTCATATGAATTGGAATCTGTAAATGTCAGAAGGCATTAAACCGATTTTATAACTAAAAGAACTTATTAACTAATTAAAATGAACCATTTATTATATTATGAGATTTATTCTGATGATTGCAATGATAAATTCTATGAAAATCCTTATAATACATTTAATTTTTATTTTAAAAATTTTTAATTCAATGATTATAATATTCATTCAATACTTCAAAGAAATAAATTTATTCTTTTTATTTTCTGATTTTATAATCATATAGAGAATTTTTATAAATATTTATATAATAATGTTAAGAGAGAATACTTTGATGTAGAATAAGTAGATAAGAGGAGGGGGGAGGAGGAGGATTGATGAGTTCAGACCAATTGTCATGTTTTGCATTACAACCATTGGGGAAGATATCTAATTAACTTTTAAACTTGTAGCTTTTAATGGAGTTGTTTTTAAAGGAAAGTTAATGGATCTATCGCCCTTTAATGCGAGGCACCCCTTCAATTCCACTCCACCTTCATCCCTGGTGGCTTAAAAAACCCCTCCCTGTCGTCACTGGACCGAAACGACTCACGATAAAACCCCATTTCGAGGCCTATTTATTTATTTATATATTTTATTATACTAAACTGCTATTGAAAACAAATTCATTTACTCTCTTAGGGTTTATTGACATTCGATTTTTAAATAGGGCGTAAAATAAAAAAAAAAGTAAATTGAAATTAATCCTTTTAAGATGTGTTTTTTTTATTAATATAATACTCATGAAATTGAATTCATATAATTAATTATTCATTTATCAAATTAATAGTCTTAAAGTAATTAGAGTAATCGTAGTAATATTTGCAATAGAATCCCACAAAAAATATTAGAAAAATTTTTAAATTAAAAAAAAAATATAATTAGTAATAATTAAAATCAGAACTGGAAAATAGAATATCATAATTAAATATAATAGACACTCAGAGTAATATTTAATTAAATGTGTTTTGAAAAATTATATATTAATTGTTTCATATTAGTATAGTAATATATTTTCTTATATTATTATTTTATTCATAATTATTTAGTTTGAATGAATATAGAATTTTTTTATTATTATTATTCTTTGAGATTCTAGAGACTTCAGGAACAAAGGTCATTTGTGTTTTAATAGGAAAATTGTATATTGATAGATAAAGTAAATATATTTTTAATTAATAAAATCATTATAATTTAATATGGATAGAAATTCCCTAATTTTAAATAGATGATTATGCATAATATATATATTTTTTTTGTTTTTATTATTCATTTTCTTGGAATTAAGAAATATAATCGAATCGCATTTTAATATTGGCAAACGATATATCGTCTGATTGAGGCGCCAATTTAGTAACTAATATCAGACAGAATAGGTTGAAATAAATAAGATTAATTAGAAATTAATGTTCTTAAGTATTAATTCAAGCTATAAGTCATTATAATTTGTAAGTCATTTTACAAAAATGGTTATAAAAGGTTTTAGTAATATGTAATTGTTAATTTCAATAAAATCTTTTCAAAAAATAATTTTTCTGTTAATTTGATCATTAATCAAAAATATATTTTATTTAAAATCTTACTAAAATTTCCTTTAATAAATGATTATAATATATTTGTATCGTCTTAAATAAATTTTTTTATAAGTGTTTTGATGCATGAAACTAATGTTTTATCATTTCTACTATGAATGTGAAATACCAAATACCTAGGGTATATATATATAATTTCCAAATTTTTTATAAGAAGGATATGTAGAGATGATAGTATCTATCTGTCTTACTTGTAAATTATGTGATTTTATGAGAATAGAATGTAGGTATAGAATGAAAAAAAAAATCTTTATTAAAACCAAATTAGTTGATATTATTTTATTAAAAATGCAGATTAATTTATGAGATAATAAAAGTATAATAATTTTTGTACATTATATAATAACTATTGTAAAATAAATATACCATTGAAAGAGAGAAAAAACTAAATTATAGGAAAGAATATTATATTAAATTATAAGAAGGAAGAAATAATATTTACTTTTCAAAAGTTAAGAAAATGTTAATTTTTTAATATCGATACAGAATAACAAAAAAACAAAAAACAAAACAAAACAAACAACAAACAAACTACTATTATTCAAATATATAACTATTGAGATAAAATTCTTTATCTCCCTTAAATACAATTCATTTTGAACATCTAACAATAACATAATTACTATTGAAAAAAAAAATACTTAAAATAAAGATAAAATTGGGACAGAAATTTTTAAAATTAATTATACTTTATTACTTAATCATTTATTTTCTTTTATTTTAAATTAAAATGAATTAACTTATATAGATTCTATAATTATTTCATATCAAAAATATACCCAATTATTATTTTTTTTTTCAATAACTACTGGATAACTACTGGGTTTTGGAATAAATCTCCATTTTAGCCAGTTTTCTAAGAATTATTATGGTTTATTAGAATTTATTCTTAAATCTAAATGAACTTGGGGAGGTTCGATCCCTCAAACTCAAAAACGGTGGAATATTATTTAAAAAAATAGATTTTTTAATAAAATTTTTTAATATTTTAATAAAATTTTTTAATATTTTAATAAAATTTTAACAAATATTAACAGTAATGATCCGAATATTTTAATACATTCTTTCAATTTTTAGTTTTCTAAGTGAAATATTAAATTAGTTTGTTTATTTATAAGCCTTATTTTTAAGCCAATGTCTTGTTAAATTTTAGTTACTAAGATGTAACAAGATAATACCTAAATGCCATGCTTTTCCCCATCCTTTTCATATTTAAAATTAAAAAAATAAACATTTTTTAACAAGAATATTTAGATATACAAATATATTAACAAATAATCGTTGGGTGGTGGTTATGTCAAGGTCGTTAAAATAATCCCATGGCCGCAGAGGGAAGGGGGTGGTTTGGGAAATGTTGACAAGCACGCAAACAAATCAGCTGCTTAATAAACTATATGGATTATAAGGGATTAGAAATTATTTGACAAAAAAAGTGGAATTAAAATACATAAATTATTACAAGGATAATTAAAAAAAAAACATACCAATTGTATTTTAATGATAATTTTTTTTCTAATTATAATAATATTATTATCACAACTTGAAAAATATAGAGAAATACAATCATAATAAATAATAATATAAACCATAATAAAAACTATTTTATCAGGAAAAAAGTTTTTTCATATTTTTTCTCTTTTTATATTCAATAAACATCTTCTCGAAATTGATCAAATTGATAGTGTAATGAAAAAAAAATAATATATTTATTCCAATCAACTGACTGATAATTAAAATCATAATTGGAATAATCAGTCAGTCATCAATTTCTTAAATTAAAGTTATATATCCGAGTTATTTTTTCTTTTATTTGTTCTTTCTCTTAGTAAAGTTATGGACAATATTCCGATGGGCCCAAAATCTCATTGGAGTCCAAATAAAGTCCTGTAAATATAATTTCTGCCTATGTGAATCTACATATAAGTGAATAGTGCAGTTTAAAACTAAGGTATTCGAATAAAAAAAGTGCCTATGATGTTACAGAAATTTTTTTAACTATAACCAGTTTACCGAAAGTACTACTTCACATCATTGATTTTATATTTTTATGTAATAATCTCAAAAAACGGCCCCAAACTCACTTCATCAAAGACAAATGACATTATTCTATTATTTCGGGAAGATTTTATAAATTTTAGGTTAATCAAAGACTATAACTAAAATGGCTCATATATTACTTATTTTAGGTAACTGATTGATAGAAAAATAGATAAAATATCTATTGTAAAGTAAGTGGAAAAAAGAGTTGTAAAAAGAGTGATGATAGATGAAAATTGAACAAACATTCGACAGAAAAGGTGTTTATAAATCAATTATGAATTAGTAAAATATATTCAATATAATTTGTTGAGTTTTACCGATGGATTTAAAAATATTATTTAAGTATATTTAAATAAGAAAAAATATTCTAGTGAAATAAACAATTTAATATAGATTATAGTTTAAAACACACTTATAAAAATTGAATTTATAGTTATTCCAAAATATAAATTAATATTAATTTATTAATATAATAATTAATGGTTTTGGTGTATAAAGATTTAATAACTAGTGTCTATTCTCGTTTTTTAAACAATTACAACAAACTTATAGCTCTTTTGGTACAGAAAAGAAAAATAATAGCCTTTATGTTAGTTATAATAAAATTTCTAATTCAGATAAAAACAAATTATGTATTCACTCGGTATACATGTTTACTTATACAAATTGTTCTTGATATTTATTTTAAATATGAAAAATATAAATATTCACTGTTTATTTTTTATTAATATTGTAAATAAAAAAGAAATTTCATTACAATTCCATTCAAATGATCAATTTTAATACTCTTATGATATATATATATATATATATATATATATATATATAGTATATATTAATGTATATATTAAATATATAGTAAATATAAATATTCCGTCAGGAGATAAAAAGAAATTTAGAATAGAAATCATTCAGAAAAGAAATAAAAATAGGATTATCAAAAAATCAAATGGAATTTGTATTAAAAGATATATTTTTATAAGAATAATAATAATATCAAAAACAGAAAAGCAACAGTATACAAATCAATATTTTTTTTTCTAAAGAAATGAATGCGCTTTGAATATTATTATTTTTTTCAATTAATATTTAATTATAAACAAATTGTTATAAATAAACGTATATTATTGTCAATGAATATATATATAAACGTATATTATTGTCAACGAATATATATAAACCTATATTGTACCATTATGGGTTTTATAAAAATAAATAAATATAAAAGGAATGAAAAAATATAAATATAAAATTGAATGAATTAAAAGAAAACTGATGTTCAAGAATGAATTGAATTTTCTTATCAGAAGATGAAATTTTTTGAAAATTATTTTAAAAAAAAATAAATTAATAATATAATATAATAATTTTGAGACTTCTACTCGATTAAATGAAAAAAAAAATTGATAATTTGAGCAATTACAAATAAAAATCAGCAAATAATTAAGTAGACAAATCTTTTTCGAGAATTCAAAAAAGGTTATTTTTCAATATTTTATAGAATATCAAATAATTTTTAAATATATATATATTAATGTTAACAATTATAAGTGTTTTGTAATATAATAAATTAAATTAAATAACAAAAACAAAAATGTATGTATGTATTCAGAGAAGCCTTGATATTACTATAAACAAATAATATTTATATTTATTATTTATAAAAACAAATTATTTAAATAAATAAATTATATTATTTTACAGAATAATTTCGATGATATATTATTTAAGCTTTATTTTATTTATTAAATTAGAGTTAAATGATGATTAATTCTAAATTACTATAAAATGATAGCGTGTTATTGTGATAATTATATGCAATATTTTCGATAATAGAATTTAATTGAACCGTCGGGGATTAGAGAAGAGAAATGAATAACTAATGTACAAATTGTTTTTTTTTTAATGAAAAATTTATCTAAATTTTATTTTTCATTGTGATTAATTAATATTATTTATTTAATTTTAATGCAAAATATTAAAATATAAATATATCTTTGAAATAAATTTTGAAAAATTAATTGTTAATTATTTTATTAAAATTATATGAAAAAGTATTTAAGAAATTTAGTAACCGCTAATTTGTTAAGAAACAACTTATCAATCATAATAAATATGATTTATTTAAAAAATTATTTTATTTTATAAAAATAATCACATAAAATTAAATTTTAGTTTATTCTTAATAGAAATTTAAAAAAAAGTTTATTTGAGGTATATTTTTTTGATAAGCATTTATAAAAAAATGCAAATAAATATAATAATTAATTTTTTTTTTGTTTATTTTCCTAAATTTAAAAAAAATTAATTTTTGTATGTTTTTTTATAATTAAAATAATATAAACTTTTAGTATAGCATTTGGTTCTGGCACATGGCCTGTAAGTATGTTTACCAATCCTAATCATTAGGGGCAAATATTTGGGTTTGCAAGCCCGATAATCAAAAAAATAAATTATAGCGAGGAATTTATTTTATTATATTAAAATTCATGACAATAATAAAAATAATCACAAAATAAATTTTTATATTATAAAATAGAATATTACAATCATACTTAGCTTATATTTTTAATAATTATAATTATATATATATAATTTGTTGATTGTTTTATATTTATATATATGTAACATGGGAGAGGGAATCCGATTTGACATTTTTGGGTTATTAGGTTATTTGGCACAATTTGGCAATAAATATTAGGGTGAGGAGGGCAAGGTTGGGGTTGCGAGGGAGAGGGGCCGACCACGTGGGGGTGCTTGACAAGGTCGCTCCCTTTATTACCAGCTATCGATCTTCATTTCATTAGAAAAAAGAAGAAAAGCCAAAAAAGATTGAAGGTGAATTGAAG
Source organism: Labia minor (assembly GCA_963082975.1). Taxonomy (NCBI): domain Eukaryota; kingdom Metazoa; phylum Arthropoda; class Insecta; order Dermaptera; family Spongiphoridae; genus Labia; species Labia minor. Next base: position 62,766,394 of record OY720346.1, on the reverse strand, counting down.
AAAGACATTCTGGGGGATGACTTACCTGCAATCAAAGAACAGCAGACTTAACGCGAGGACATCACACCACCAAATCGCACAAATTTTTTTGTTTGCTCACAAATCACAAGTTAATCAACAAGTCCACTTATTTATTTTTTTCCTGATTTAATTAAGCAAATATCGTCAAAAAAGAGAGGGAAAAAAATATGTATATGTAAGAAGGATTGGATGATTTTTGCTGGAGCTGGAGGGAGCGAGAAGCTCGATGTGTAGGTGTTTATGTTGTATGTGGGTGTCTATCGGTTAATGTGGTTGCTTTCATGCGCCTAGTACTGGCGTTCACAGACTGAAGACTGACTGTGTATCGTGACTTGGAACGACGGGGAGCCGGACGGTACGGGGCGGAACTTAACATCGATTGGCCAAGCGGGGTTGATGACGTCACACGTCTGGCCAATCGTCGCCTCCCGTTTACATAATGGAGCGTCAGCTGTATGTGCGGGAAAAAAGGGGGACAGATGGACGAATACATAGACAGGCGAAAGAACGGACGTACGAACGGTAGACGGACGGACGGGCATTTGCTCAGGTGCTTCCTGAATACGCCAGTTATTTTCATAATTTCGTCCATTAAAAACAAAAATAATAATTAAAAACCTAAGATATATTTTTCTTATTATTTATATTATTATTATTATTATATTATATTGCTCCCCTTCTTAGACATTCACTATTTATTTAAGAAAATACATCCCAATTTAATTTCATTCATATTTTTTTTTCTAATTCCAAGCTTGTGCGATTTTTGCGTATTTTTATTTTTTACTATCGCGCCAGAGAAAATTTTCGATGTCGTGATTTTGATGTTTTTATACGTTTTGAAGTTCCCTAAATCATTTTCAATAAAATTGAGAAAAATGTCTGTCTGTTTGTGTGTATATGTAGACAAGATTACGCAAAACGGGTTTGAGCTAGAATAATGAAATTTGGTATACGGTCATCATTCAAAATTCGTAGTTTTCTATCAATTTTTGAGAATGTAGCTAATTCGCTCGGTACTTTAAAAAATATTTCTTATGGACTATGAATATTTAAGATTAAGATTATTATTTAAAATAAATAAACGACAAAATATATGAAACTCTTTCAAATAATTTAAGGGATCATAAATTAAAAAAAAAAAATAGTATAAAACATACAGCCCTTAAACGAACGTATTAATGCACTGAAAGACAGAAAAGTATGGCCTGTGGATATAACATAATATAATAATAATATAATGAAATTTAATTACAAGTTATTAAAATAAATATTTTTAATTTTACCTTACCTACCTTTCATTTTTTTCCCCTCTAAAATGACCGTAAAAATAAAGATATATGTATGATAGGTTTTCGCATGATTAAAAATTGAATAAAACTGCTATATATAGAATTTCAGTTCGTTTGAATCGCTGAAAGTACCGGAATTAAATTTTTAACACGACTGCAAATAACGCGCCAGCACGTGACGTGGTGCCATCAACAAAGAGCTAAATACGCGCTGGTTTAATAAATATTATTTATTAATTTTAATTTATAATTTATAATTAATTAAATTTAATTTAAATATAATATATGTTATTTAATCCAATTAAAATTTGCAAGATAGTCGAGTGGAGACACACCAGATTTATTTTTTTTTTTGCTTCGTTTAAGTGTTGAGGAACATTGTATAAAAAAATATGTAAATATATTTTTTTAATTTAATTATAATTAGTAATTTATAAATTACACGATCCCACTTTCTTAAGTAGTCAAGGGTGAAAATAATTTTTCATTTTCATTTTTTTTTTTTTTTTTTTTTTTTTTCAAAAAGTGAAAAAGTTTTTATATACAAATTTTAAGAATTAGATGAAAATTTTAAAGAATAAATAAGTATAATCTTTTAAAATACAATAATAATGAGTGATTGTAATTTTGTAGACTTTGTCCTTATCATTAGGGTGACCAAAACTTTTCATTATATTTGTATTTACTTATATCTTATCCTATAGTACTAGAAAAAATTGTATAAAATATCTATTTGTAATTTTGAGATAATAAACCACTCGAAGGATTTTTTTGAAATTCACACCTTAGATAATTTTTATAATTATGGTTTTAGGTTCGGGAAAAATCATCTTTGCTAGATTTTTATTAATTTAAAATAGGAATTTTAATATTATAAAAAATGGCACCAGGCAATGCCGGACAGCGCTTCCTTAAATACAAAATATTATAAATAAAATAAAATTAAAAATATTTATTTTAATAATTTGTAATTAAATTTCATTATGTAATATATATTATGTTAAATCCACAGGCCATACTTTTCTGTCTTTCAGTGCATTAATACGTTCATTTAAGGGCTGTATGTTTTATGACTATTTTTTTTTTAATTTATTTAAATTATTTGAAATAGTTTCATATATTTTGTCGTTAATTTATTATAAATAATATTCTTAATCTTAAATATTCATAGTGCATAAGAAATATTTTTTAAAGTACCGAGCGACGGCTCGATACTAGATACTTTAATAAATATATTTTGCCATTATTTTTTTTTATTAAAAATGTTGATTATACTTGCAAACTCTCAGTAAAAAATATTCGGCTTGACTTAACTAAAGCCGTAAAAAGGTGAAGAATAATAATAAATAAATCAAGATACGATTAGAAAAAAATAAGTAGGATGAAATGATGCAAGAACTATGATGAAATTCTAATTATTGGCTAACGCTAATATTTTTTTTTTTTTGTAAATTTATCACTATTCAAGATCATTACATATTTATTTTTTATTATTTTTTTTTCGGTAATTACAAAAGATATCCATTATATTTTATAAATCAATTATTTAATTATCTAATTAGGCATTGACACCTACCTTGCCCTCCTACCTGGGTTTAATTTTCACGTTTAATTGAACTAATTATTCATTATCATTCGTTTGGGTGAATTTTTTATTATTTTTTTTTTTTTTTTTTTATTTATTTATTTATTTTTTTTTGCCTCATGACATTTTGTTAAACATTACTGTGGTGGAAAGGGGGGATAAATGAAAAGGTGAGAGGGATGAGTAGATGTTTAAATATTATTGATATTTATAGAATAAATACATTGGATGACATAATAAATTTGTAAAATCTAGATTGTTTTTTTTTTCAATAACAAATTATTTGACTTAAAAGTTAGGATAAAATAAAATTGGTAAAAAAATAAATAATAATAAGTATATAATTTTTTCATATAAAAAATATAACTTTTAATTATATTTAATAAGGCGCCACAGGGTGGAAGCTAGCGCAACTGGCTCACATTCTTGTGGTCCCGGGTTCAAGTCCCGGGCCTGGCTAATGGAATTTCTCTAGCTGGGGTCTATGGGAAGGAGTCAATCCAGCCTCCGGGATCAACACTGGGAAGCTACGAGATAAAAAGTAGCGCCTCTGATCAAGAAATTCAAGGTAAAGGTTGATAGGACCCGTTTTACAGATCATAGGACACCTAATTGATATAACTGACGTGATTATGCGTTGTCCTTGCGTAGGACACAAGTCAAAGTTTTTTTTTTTATTATATTTAATTTTCAATTAATATTGATAAAAATATCTTAATTTTAAGAGGAAAAACTGGAGTCCCCCCCTTTCTTACTAAATAATAGTGAATATTTTGTTATTATATATTTTACTATAGCGAAAAGCAGTGGTTGTTAGAATTATAACCTTGACTGTTCTTCCTCCTCCACTCTCATTCACTCTTTCAACCCCTTTGATCAACAAAAGAAAATTAAGAACATTCACGTTTATATGGCTTTATTCAATTTCTAATTTGAAGACAAAAGCTCGTTCCAATTGTTCATTTGGCTGTTTTTTCCAACGAGAACCTTGCTTTCTTAAATCAATCCACATACACAATTACACATCCAACTCACACTCCCATCAATGTATAAATGAAATAATATATATATATAAAGATTATTAATTTAGATTCATATTAATTTGTTCATTACTATATTTATAATCCATATGATAAGGAAAAAGTAAGTCAAGAATATTAAAACAACAAAAACAAAATTATTTCTAAAGATTGCACAATATAAAATAAATTATATATTTAGTATAGAATTAAAAAATAAATAAAAAAAAAAATTAAGTAGTTAAATATCTTTTAATTTTTGATTTTATTAAAATTTGCAAAATATATTTCTTCCTGAAGAGATAGGGCGATTTTAATTTCTTTTCTAAATTTTATTTTCAAAGATTTTTTTTTTAATTTTTACTTAATTATGTGTGATATTAGAATAAGATATTTAAAATTATAAAATTAATTCGATTGTTTATATAAATTTATAAATTAACTTTTTATCAAATTTTATGAAAATATTGTTATTATGTGTATAAGAATTGTTGAAAAATAACTATGGAAAGTTTCTATGCACATAAGAGGTCAAGAAATGATCTTTCCCCATTATTAAGAGATAATAGCACTATGACAACTTGATTTATAACTTATCCAGCTTTGTTTCACACTGATTAAGGGAATGGTTCAATAGCAGAAGGGTTAATTATTATATTTTTTTTAGAAAAACAATTAACGTAATTTTTAAACTGGATTAAGGAAAGAAGAAGAACTATTTAATCAATTTTTGAATCACACAGAAGTTATTTTTATTATTTTCAATTTATTAGGGCTCTTATAGAGACTAAAAGCTAATTTACACTTATAGAAGTGTTATATGACAATGAGCAAAAGATTTCAAATACTCATTCGATTTTACACTAATCGATGATTAAACTAATTTAAACGCAATTCCGAAGTGTTGGATATTTATTAACAATAGATGAACGATTTATAACAAAATATTATATCAGAACTCGGACTTCGAATTTATCAATTTTTCAGAAAATATGAAAACTAGTCTTCGTTCCATCACTAACAACGCATATTACTGAAACTTTGTAGCACACAGAAATAAGTTAAAAAGCAAAATTCTCCATAATCTTGGTCTATCACTTAGAGACTAAGAAGAACCCCCGAATCTATAAAAAAAATAATATTATAATATAAATAATAATAGTATATTTGTTATAGTAGCCATGTGTATAATAAAATGATTTTATTACAAATCATTTCACATGATAAATAAGGGGATTTGAAGAGTAAATGTGTGGGAGGATGTAGAAATTAGTATTTTGTCTTTGAACTGTTGTAAGGTGAGTTGAATTGAGGCAATCCTTGTTGAGTGTTTTCCTCGGTTCTGTTTTCTTAAGCCTCTCACTCTCTCTCTTTCTCTCTTGCACACTCTTTGAAGGGATGCCTCCCGCGGGGCCACACAATTTCCGCCGTGTGAGGGCGCCACAGCTGGCAACAGGCCTCCGCTGGGGAAAACGGGCCCCCAGAAAAAACCCCTGGCGAAAAACATTCAAGCGCTAAGTACCAAGCCCCCCCACTCATCAAGGGGATTAGCCGACAAACACTCGAGCAAACAAACACGAGTTGTTACCTCGGCCGACGATTGCAACCATCGCGTCTCTTCAGTTGGTTAGAAGGAGAAGGGAAGTTATACGATCTGTAGAACAAGACAAGTCATCGACCCCCAGAAAAAGAGAGACAAATGAAAATGGGGATGCGGAGACTTAAAACTATCATCTTATTCTAAACATTATCCAAATATTATTATACATCTTGTAGGTTGAATTAAAATCATTAAAAAAATAAATAAATTAAAGCATCACATCCTTTAAAGTGATAAAATTTCATTACAAAATAAATTTATTCCAATTTTTCAATATAAAAAAATAATTTAATATTAATTTAATTGAAAAAATATACTTTTTGCAATTATAGATAAATGATGAATTTAAAAAAAAACTGAAAATAATAATATTTATGTAAAAATTAAAATTTAAGATCCTAGATCAGTGATTCTCAAACTTTTTTTTTTACCGCGGCACACTTTTAACGGTTGAAAAAAAAGATAAGTGTAAAAGTTTACCATATTCAAAAAAAGTGGTCCCAAAAACGTTTTACCTTTTTTTAGAACCAAATTGAAAAAATTTATAAAAAAAGTCGGAAATGTTTAAGAGCCTCTTTACATTTATATTAATCTAATAATTTGGCGGCACATTTTGATAATGCCGCGGCACATATGTTGAGAATCACTGTCCTAGATATTCAGCCAGAGTTTTCTAAAATATTAAATATACACTATAATTTGTTAAATAGAAGTATCCCACAAAATTTTTCCAATGCGATAAATTAATTTAATAAAATTATTTTAAGTCGTTAAAAAAATCATTGATAATAAAAAAATATAAAGTTTTAAAAAACTACTAATAGAATTTATTGTGTTAAAAGAAATACCTTGACCAACTATCCAAAAGCCCATAATTTTAAATTTAAATTGGAAATAAATATAAAAAAATATTAGGAAATATATATAATGTACACTGAGTCATTAATTTTAAAAATTGAATATGAAATAATAATATATTATTAATCTACAGATCACATTGAAAGAGAATTCTATAGTATTAAATTTGTACAAAAATATAATAATAATAATGTTTTAGAACTATAAAAATTAATCCATTTATTTTTTTGATTTTTATTTTAAGTCGTTAAAAAATCATTGATATGTAATAAAAAAAAATACAAAATTTTAAAAAACTGTGTGTTAAAGAAATGCCTCCACCAACCATCAAAAAGCCCATAATTTTAAATTTAAATTGGAAATAAATTTAAAAAAATTTTAGGAAATATATATAATGTACACTGAGTCATTAATTTTAAAAAATTGAATATGAAATAATAATAAATGATTAATAAATAATAATATTAATGAAAAATCGAAATTATGAAATAATAATATATTATTAATCTACAAATCACATTGAAAGAGAATTCTATAGTAATAAATATGTACAAAAATATAATAATAAAGTTTTAGAACTATAAAAATTAATCCATTTATTTTTTTGATTTTAAATAGTTAATTAACTGAAATTAATACATTTGATGGTTATAACTCTCTTTTGGTTAGTAATGCATTAGGAATTAGCATTTCTGTGAGTAAAAAATCTTGCTTAGGAAACTAATTCTTGACGTTTCCATTAGCTATTAGCATATGGATCGTTTCACTCATCCCCTTTACTAAAGGGTCACTTTCAAATTTCCCATTAACAGATTAAAACCCTTTAACAACTATGCTAATCTCATCGCCCTAAATTAAACAGGGCAATATATTTTAGCAAAAGTCAACGTGCATTTTTTTTATTTTCTTTTCTTTTATTATTATTATTTCTACTTCTCCGATTGGAGATCATCATATTTTTTTTTAATAGTGTTAGTGGGGCGTACAATGAACACACAGTCGAGTTTATCTGATTGAATTCTGATTTCTGGAATTGATAATTGGATATATAGAATGGGTTGGAAATATAGAGGGGAGGGCGAATGGGTGGATAACGTCTTAAAGGGAAAAGGGGTGAACTTTTATAACCCCTTCTGAGGGCCATTTTTAATGAGGTCGCTTACCCGTTTCTTCGGGATTTTAGATAAGTTGCCGAGATTGGCTCGAAATGTCGATGAAAAGATTAGATTTGGTTCGAAAATGTCAACATTTTTATAATTTTTTATATTAATTTATTAAATAGATAGATGATAGATAACTAATCAATGATAAATGATATTTAAAATTATACAATAATTATCAAAGATTTGATTAAATAAACTATAATATAATTTAAAAAAAAGATTCATTGAATTGAATTTTGAGAGTAAATTTTAAAAAAAAATTTTAACTTGTTTTTATTTGACATTTCAGATAGAAAGTTATTTATTTCATTTTGGATTACATTAAAGACTATAAGAAGAAATCTGAATTAAAAAAGATAAAAGAAAATTGAAATAGAATTCAAATAAAATTTTTTAAATTTAAAAATAATATAGTAAAAAATTTAAATAAATTTAGTAAAAAAATAAAAAAAATAAAAGATAAAAAATAAAAAATAGAATTCTAATATGAAGGATTGATTCAATCACTTATTTTTGTAGGAAATTCCGACTTTTATACATCCTACTCAAAATCGTTTTCTATACCATAAATCTTATAAATTGAATATATATAAATATAAAATACTTTTCATATCCTGGAAATACTCTATACTAAATACTAAATAATAAAATACTTAGAATGGGTGAAATCCATTCAGAATTTTTTTTTTGTATTGAATATATTTTTTCTATAATTATCGAATATAATTAAATTTCTACTGGGAATAGAAATTACTAATTTTGGTCCACCCTCCAAATTGTTGCAGGATAATTATTTAAATTCGTAAAAACTAAAAAGGGTAAAAAGAAAAAAAAACAAAACAAAAACGTTTGAAAAGTGAAAATTACAAGCGTTTTAAATAAAAAATTATCACAAAAAGTGCATTTGATTAATTATTGAAATTGATTTAAAACACTCCCTCTCTATAAAAATTTTAAAATTCTAGTTGCAGTTTTTTTTTAAATAAAAAATGTGTTTTCTCTAAAGCAACAAAAGCACCCATCCATTTATTAGTTGGATGTGTCACTCAATTTTTTTTTATTTCTACCAAATTTGCAATCTAATAGGGATGGAATTTGCAGTGAAAGTGCATTCAATCAATGAATGCATCCCTGGATTGATTGATTGACGGTCAACCAAGTATTTTTAATTTAAAGAATAAATTAAATATCACTTTTGAAAAAAAAAAATAAAATACAAAATTGTTTATTTAGTCAAATAATAGGAAGAAGAAATTTAATTTAAAAAAATAATAAATTAATGTATGAAAGAAAAAAAAAGAAAATTTATAAATATCTACATTATATTTGTTATTGGAATACATTTTTTATTTTTATTTTTAACAAAAAAAAAAAAAAAGAATTAATTGTATAAGATTATTATTATTATTTTATTATTAAGACATAAGTAATAAATATACTAGGATTAATTTTATAATGAAAATACTTAATGACACAAATGAAGAATTAGAAAAACATTGAAAACAAATATAGAATTTGTTCAATCAACAATATATCTCAAATAATTATTTATTTTTAATTAAATAAAATTAATATAGATTGAAGAAATCGAAATACATGTATATTCAAAATCGAATTTGATGACACAAGAGCGCCAGATAAATGGGCAGGCAATCCGGGCGACTGACCTGGGCGCCAAATTTTAAGGGGCGCCGATATAAAAATCAAAGAGTTTTTTACATTCATTATTTTTGTGTAATTTTGATATGTTGCCTTTTTTACTATCTTTTTTAATTTGCAGTTAATTTGTATATTATATGAAAGGGTGACATATTTGGTTCAATTTGCCCAATATAAATTCTTAATAAATATCAAATATTTTTGTTTCATCTTTTTGTAGAGCTCTCGATCCTTGTATTGTTAGTTTATGCAAGTGAACTTTGAATATAAATTAACATCTCTTAATATATTATATATAAAAGTATATGGTAAATATGATCAACTTGTCACAAAAAGATAAAAGTTATGAAAGTTTCAAATTTATCATTATCATTTAGAATAAGAAAAAAATTTTAATATAAAATGTATGCCAATGGTCCCTTGAATTTTGTTGGTAACCCACAACTCGGCTGGATCCTAGCCGAGATTATAACTCAGACATGAAGGAGTGAGGAGGGAGAGAGATAGAAAACAGAAAGAAAAATAACAGGGTTGAGATGGTTTGGCGCGAGTTCAACGTCGGTGTCTCATGTGCGTTGGTTCACTGGTGTAAAAAAACAGAAAACAGTTAAAAAAAAAACGAACCTGACGATCGTTAGGCGTGTGACGTCTCTTCATGGGTTGCCAATATCGCTTCAATGAACCGAACTCCGATTGGATAGGCTAAGCTTCAACACACAATCATACTCCAATACCACACACACACACACCAACAAACCGCAAAAAGAGATAGATACCAAAGTGAAACATCGTCTGAATTGTGAAAAATATACCTCTAGATCAATTAGAAAGAAAAGTGGTTAATCTTATTGGTCATTATATACCTTTTGACCGTTTTCAATAATCAAGAATAAGAACATATCACTACCCAACTTTTACTTACTACCATCGCTTATTTAAACCTTTGTATGGTCCCCATTTCTCTCACACATTCTTCATATTTAATTATTATATTAGTAAAATATTTCATTTTTCACTATATTAATTTAATTGATTTTATCTTATTATACTAGCAAAAATTGTATATATATATATATTTGTATATTTGTATTTTTTTGAGATATTAAACCGCTCTAAGGATTTTTTTTTTAAATTCATATCATAGATAATATTTATAAAGGAAAATCGATCTGTATTGGTTGATCCTCAGGAAAAATCAACTTTATTAGTGTATTTTCTTAATCTAAAATAGTACGTCATCAATTACATCACCCATATTGAAATTTGTCTCACGCCATTCTTGTTTAATTGATATTGTATTGATATTTTTTATATTTAAAATATTTTAAAATTTTTTATTTAATTTCGAAATAAAATTAAAAATATTTATTTTAATAATATTTTGGAATAAAATTACGAAATACATTTATCTTTTCCCAGCCAAAAAAAAAGAAGAAAATATTCATGAAGTTAGTAACATATAATACATATGAACAATTATAAAGGAAGAAATTTCAATTAAATTGTTTAATAAGTTTGATATAATAATATTAAATAAATTATATTATATTAATTAAAATGTTTTTTAGATTAAATTATAAATAATATAAATGATATTTGATTATTATAAATAAAAAGAAAAAAATATAACCTCCTTTCTTAATTAAAATATAGACAAGTACAGGTGTCAATATAATTTCAGAATTTATATTATAATAATAATTCAATAAAAATAAGTTATAATTATATAAATTATAGAAGTTATTTGAATAAATTTAAAATAAATTTAGAAAATATATTTTAAACACATTCACAATACAATAGAATATATGTGATTGGTCCATTATAAAGAAATATAACTTTTAGAGCTCGATAAATTATAGAATTTTAAAACATTGAAAAAGACTGTTTTAATAAAATATAGTACAATTATAATTATAGAAATGCAGTATATAACCTATATACTGCAACAAAACTGCGAAAATTCGTATCTTTCGGTGTATATAATCAGTCAAATTAATCTCCTTTCTAAAGATTAGCGAAAAAATTTGAATAGATTGGTGATTTTATTGCTCAACCAAAAAGTGAAAGATCAAAAACTGCCAAAACAAATTAAACGAGATAGTAAAAATGGCTGCTGTTAGTAAAAGTGATGAATATAAACTTAAAAGATCAGTTTCAATCTCAAAAGTTGGGAAAACTTTGTATACGTCATTATTTAAAGAACAACATTCAAGTTGAAATTTGTTAAATACTATTACTATATAACGAATATTTGTGATATAAAATTAATTAAATAAATTAAATAAAAACTTGATAAAATTAAAAACAGCTTGCGTTTGATGAAAACCCATATTTGCAAGATCTTATATAATATTTTAAAATTCTAAAATAATCAAAAAAATCATATTTAGAAGAAAAGAAAATAAACAAATAAAACTCAAAAAAGGAAAAGTTTCCAAATATGAGAAAAAATTAAAGAAAAATTAAAAAATACAAAAAGTAAAGTATTTTTGTTGTAATGTCATTTCAAAAATTTAATTATATTTTTGTGATTTACCTAAAATATACAATGTTTTACAAAGATTTTAAAAATAATTAACGAGTTATATAAATACGCTCTTTTTGATATTTTTTTTAAAATAAAATCTAATCAAAATTTTTCATTAATCTACAAACTGTGAATAATATCGGTGTTCCAAATTTCGAAGTCCTAGCTTGATTAGTTTCTGAGTAAATTTGCTCACAGACAAACATTACATACATCCATACATCCATACATACACACACACAGACATAATTCGAAAAATGGTATTTTTCGAATCAGGGAGGTCTAAAACGTCAAGATCTATCGAAATCTCGAAGTCGAAATTTTTGACGATTCCAATACTTCCCTTATACGAAGTATGCGGGAAAGTAAAAATTAAAAGCTTATAAAGAAATTATAAATTTATTTTCATTATAAAATTTTGGTACTCTGGAGAATAAAATAAGAAAAAAAAGTCGAATTGGCAGTCGTGGGACTGGCCGACAGAAGTGAAAACTTGCGCGTAAGAAATTTGAAAGCAGACGGAATGCGCACCAGCTTCACGAGAAAAATGAAACTTATATACGTATATATATATATATATATAAAATTCATAATTATTTTTTTCAGCAAACTGATTATTATTACAAAAATATTAAAAATACGATGTGTATGAATATATATATATGTATGTCTGTCTGTCTGTCTGTCTGTGTGTGTGTCTGTCAAATACTCAAAAACTACCCGTCCGATTGCGATGAAACTTTCAGGGATTGTTGTGGGCGTCCCAGGGAAGGTTTTAGTCTAGTTAAATCCAAAATTAATTTATCCAAAATTAATTTAAATAGTAATATTTTGGTAAAAGTCTATTTATGGTTACCATGGTTACATTGAAAAATTTACAATAAATAAATAAAAATAATTGGAAATCTTTTCAACTTATTATTTTGATAAATTTTATTAATATTTTTAATTTTTTTTAAACTGCCAAAAATAACATACCCATAATAATAGTTGTAATAAAAATAAAAATATAAATCACAATGTAAGTAAAATATTGAATCGTTTTATTTATATTGTTTCAATTATTGTTTCAATATTTATTAAATTTATATATAGATTAATTTACATGTTTAAATGTATATTTAATAAATTTATTTATTGATTCTTAATATTAATAATTCCAATTACTTTCTTGAAATTTTTTTTTATTTAAAAGCATATTCAGCATATCTCGCAAATTTGAATTGGATTAAATAACATATATTAATTTAAATTAAATTAAATTAATTCAATTATAAATTAAAATTAATAAATAATATTTATTAAACCAGCGAAAGTTTGGCTCTTTTTTGATGGCACCACGTCACGTGTTGGCGCGTGAGATTTCCAGTGTTAAAAAATTAATTCTGGTACTTTCAGCAATTCAATTTTCGATGTTGAGATTTTGATGTTTTTGATGTTATAAATAATATTTATTAAATTATAATTTAATTTAAATTAATAAATATTATTTAATCAAATTCAAATTTGCGAGATAGTCGAGTGGATAGTGGAGTGTTTGGCTCTTTGTTGATGGCACCACGTCACAAGTTGGCGCGTGAGATTTCCAGTGTTAAAAAATTAATTCTGATACTTTCAGCGATTCTATCAAGCTGAAATTCTATATATAGCAGTTTTATACAATTATTAATCATGTGAAAAATTATCAAACATATATCTTTATTTTTACGGTCACACACACACACACATATTTAAAAATTAATTTATTAAAATATATATTATATAATATATTATATATAGTATATAATTTAATATATATATATATATATATATATATATTCTGAAATTAATTTTAAATTATATAAATATATTAGAAATTAATTTAATATAATTTAACACATAATAATATATTAAAATATTTTATTTTATATATACATAATTTAGTAATACTGATTATTAATGTAAATATAAATAATAATATTTAATATGGCAAATATGTAAAATTTTGTAAAGAATGTATCAGAAGGTTAGTGTCTAACATTCTGGCGTATTGCGCATGCGTATATCGGTCGGGTCGTTTTGGAACGGTTGGTCGTTTTGGAATCTCACCGAAATCTATATTTTTTCCCCATCCCGCAAAAGTGCTCAACGCCGCTAAAGAAGTTTTCACTTCAAAAAAATGGTAAATGTTTTTAAAAATTTCACAGGCACGCAGTACGAGAGTTGTTATAGAAAAAAGGACAAAAGATAGAAGGGTCTGCTGATCAGGTGACAAGCTCAGTCAAACTCCAAAGGACATTCTTTTGTCAGCATCACATAAGCGAAATTTATCAATATAATATATATAATTGTTTTTTTATTTATTTAACTTGATTATAGAGATATTATATTATTCTACCATTCAATAATGCTTAGTATTATACATAATTTAGATAAAAACTTAACAATACACCCAAGTAAATGGTATATTTGAAAAGCAAGATCATTTTCATTTGATAAGTGAAAAGTGGTTCCTTAAACAATTTTTATCATATGTCAACATCGTTTGCCATTTCTTAATACCGTTAAAAATAATTAAAAAAGAAGGGTGAGATTAGTAAGAAAAATGAGATAATTTGTTGTCTACCATTAGAATACATTACAGATAATATCATTTAACAAATTTATATAATTACTTAAAAACAAATAGAGAAGAAATTTAAAATATATTGTATTAGACATGCACTAAATAATTATTAAAAATTGTTAGTTCAAAATTATTAAAAAAAAACAAACTTAAATATTAAAAAAAAAATGATTATAGTATTTAAAAATAAAATGCAATTTTAATGTCGATAAAAATTAGCATATATCTATATATTAATAATTTATTATTAATTAATAATCAAGAGACAAATTATTATTAATCTAAAAAAAATTAAATTTATAATAACATCCAAATAAATAAAATGAAATAGAGAAAACATGATGACGTCACTGATAGGAAACAAACCAACAATGTTATCAATGGACTAACTTGTTCCTGTAAAAGATTTAGGGTTTTTTCGAATTTCAAAGCATTTTCACTAAAGCGTTGTTTAATTGAGTGTTAAAAATTTTAAAATCAGTCCCAAGAATTGGGAAACTTCATTGCCTGTTCTTATATCATGAGATTTTTCCTACTAATTAACCAGATGTAAGAATAAACAGTGATTTTTCTTATTGATTAGATCAACAAGGAAATTTGTGTTTTATTTAAAATTATTTTCCATAGTATATATAAATTTAAAAATCGGAAGTGTCCTCCCCTAGACTTTCCCGCATATAAATAGTTAATTAGGTTATTATTATTATGTTTTAACAACAATAAAAATAAACAAACTAATTAATTTAAATTATAAAGTAAAATGGTTTAACACTCTATTATATATATTTATAATTTACACCTAACGCTACTTTTATAGGTAAAATGTCACTTCCGGTAGGCAGATCATGATGAAATTTGGTATCTGAATTTTTTTCATATTTTTAAATCTATATACAAAATATGAAGCAAATATCTCGAAGCAAACTGGTACTTTACTTGAAAGGTAAACGCAACCAGTGTAGGTAAAGTACCACTTCCGGTTAACCGATTTTGACGAAATTTTGATAGAAATCTACAAACTGTGAATAATATCAGTGTACCAAATTTCGAAGTCCTAGCTTGATTAGTTTCTGAGTAAATTTGCTCACAGACAAACATTACATACATCCATACATACACACACACAGACATAATTCGAAAAATGGTATTTTCCGACTCAGGGAGGTCTAAAACGTCAAGATCTATCGAAATTTCGAATTCGAAATTTTTGACGAAGTATGCGGGAAAGTAAAAAGAGTAATTTTTAATTAAAAAAGAATAAATATATTGTAAAAGTTTTATTTTACTATGAATATGTAATTTTTTTTTTACAGATGAATGAATAAATAAAATAAATTTTATATCTAGGTTTGTAATAATCAAATCATATGCATCATTGTACACTATTTATTCATCTGAAATGTTTATTTATGATTTTTATCATATTATATTTTACTTAATTTATTCTCACATGTATACGAATATAATATACTTCCAATTCATTTAGAATATTAGAATATATATATATATATATAATTTAATCAAGTTTCCCTATTTTATTTTTTTTATTTCATATGAATAAATTTTAATATATATATATATATATATATATATATATATATATATATATATATATATATAGCCAAACCATGCACCAATAAATATAATTGTTGGCATGCAATTGGATTGGGATTCAATTGAATGGAAATTGATCTTGTTGTAACCATCAATAGGCTAATATTTGACAAACAAATATACCTTCATATTTCATATTAATGAGTGAAAGTGAGAAGATGGAAAGTTGCATAAACTGTAAATAATGAAAATAATGAGGTGGATCTGAATGATTATACAATATTATTAGATAATTCATTAAAATTATATTGATATTTTTGTTAATTAAAATTTAAAAATAAAATTAGAATTAGCAAGGTGTTGTATACCTTTAAACCTTTGAATCTAAGAATATTAGATAAATTGGGTTTGTCGTTTTGGAATTTTTATATTTTAAAGAACTTCGAGTTTCAAAAGTAACAGGTTATATTATCATTAATACAAAATATATATCTATCTATCTCTGTGGTTCTACGGAACTCGAAAGTTCTTGGCGGCAGCAACCACACTTCTCCAAGTATCCCTACCCTGAGTCACAACCCTCCAATCCCAACCCTCTCCCATCTCTCTCACGTCCCTTCCTTGTCCACTCACTGCATTATTGGTCTTTCAAGTGGATGTTTCCCACTCGGTCTCTCCTCCAATATATTTTTCGCAATTCTTTCCTCTCCCATTCTAGCCACGTGTCCTGCCCACCGTAGCCTTCTCGATATTATAATTCTAACTATATCTGGAAATGCATAGAGGTCATGCAATTCCTTGATATGCAGTCTCCGCCATTCCCACCTCACCTTTCTTTGGCTCAAAAATGCTGTGAATCTTATTCTCAAATACTCTAAATCTACTCTCGTCACCTAAGGTCATAGACCATGCCTCACCCCCATATAATACAACCGGCAAAATAATTGTTTTATATATTTTAATTTTGATCCTCTTTGATAATAATTTTGAGGCGATAATTTTACACGATAACAGGCGTTTCCTGAATGCAACCTCGCTTTAAATTCTTCTCGAATATTATTATCCTTCGTGATTGCAGTACCTAAGTGTTTAAATTTTTCTACATTTTGTATGTTAAGATTTTGTGTGTTAATACTATTCCTCTCTGCTACTAAATACTTTGTCTTAATTTCCAGTCCCACCTCTTTTTCTGTTACGATTAATTTTTCTACGCTATCTTTAATTGAAATTGCCGAATCTCCTATTATATTTAAGTCGTCTACGTAACCTAATAGTTGATTTTTTTTTGTTTAATTGGATTCCGTTTGATTTTGGCCCAATTTGTCTAATTATATATTCCAGTACTAATTGATAAAAATATATTTTTTAATTATATTTAATGTTCTTTCTATTATGATATTTAAAAAAGTATTAAATATTTTTAAATAAAAAAAAAAAAAGAAAATTATTTTAATAAAATTTTATAAATTAGAAATTTAATTAAAATTCAAAAGGAAAATATCTTAATTATTTCTTTATTATGTTAAAATAGTAAATTTTATAGCTTCAAATTTTATGTTTTAAATATTATAATCATGAATTCTTTAATAAATTTTAAAATTTAAATTGTTAATAAATTAATATTTATGCTAAATATCATTATAATTTATCCAAAATAAATAAATATATTTTTATAATAAGGAAAAAATGTGAAATATTTGTAAAATCAATTTAAAATAATTTTAATATATATATATATATATATATATATATATATATATATATATATATATATATATATATATATTTAATTATTTTATATTTAAAAAAATAAAAATAAAAAAAAAATTACTTAACTGATTTAATTTTGTATGGTTGAGAAAATATAATCAGTTTCTCTTTGAGTCATTTATTAATCGTTAATCGAATTTTGAAATTAATTTTTGGTGTACAAAATAAATGTTATCATTTCCCTTTAACCTAAACAAATTCACAAATATTTTCAATTAATATAAATATGAGCAACAAATGAAATGTTTTATCAATGACTCAAAGAAATATAATAGCTTTCTGGAAAGATATTCAAGTCTTATGCTGAGTTATGAAATAAATGTATATAAAATGTTTTCATATAATTTTTTGATGAACTACATAGATAAAAATAAATTAATCATAAAGTGAGAGGATGGTATAAGAGATTTTATTTATGTATGAATTGATATACATTGTATTTTATAATGTTAATTGAAATATTTTTTTTTTCATTTTATTAAATGTAAATAAAGAAGACAATTTCATTCAATCGAGATTGAAAGTTGAAAATAGAAGAAAATAGATCAAGATTGATTGTAGGGGGCATTGAGGGGGGGGGGGAATGTAATAAAGAGCATTTACACGTATTGAACCTACTTAGAAAACATTTGGAAAAAGAATGTAACTGAGTAAATTAATTTATAAAGGCCCGTTATTTCTCATAAAATTTAATTTAATTATTTTTTTTTTCTTTATCACATAATCATAATTTCGTTTCAAATCTTGATATACAATCACTAAACAGGAATGATGAACATTTTGGAATAATCATTTGTTTAGAATCCGTTAAGTGATGTGTGTTTTTCATTTAAATACCTTTACCAGCTATAAAATGGGCCACAGAATGAAAGTTATTTGACAGAAGAGGAAATGAGACCATTGGAACCTATCGGGGTGTGGTGTACCGTTACCATGACGTAAAATTGGTCAGGGATGTTGACGGTCAACTACATTCAAGGGCGCCTTTAAGGGTTGGTCCTTAAGGGGTATAGTTCGTCTAGACTCGAGACGAATGGGGACACTTGGAGGGTTAGTCTCAAACGAAATTGGTTTGCTATTTAATCTTGAACAGACAACCCAATTAGGGGTTTGGCTTTTTTACAAAAGAGAAGAGAAGAGATTTCCAATAAGAAAAAAAAAATCTAAATCAACTGATATGTGCGCACATTAATCAACTATCAATTATAATATAATAATTATAAAAAAATATTTTTTTAATAAGAAAATGGTCTTTAATTAAATATTAATAATTAATTCAAATAAAACTATTTCAATTAAAATAATTCTAAAATAAAATAACTATTAAGATAATTATATTGAATTTGTAAAAAAAAAATGGTTTGTAATTAATAAAATATTTTCGTAAAGAATTATTATATTTTCATCAATAAAGTTATTGAATTTTTGAAATTAGGATTGGCAAGAGAGGAAAGGGGTAAATAGACTATGAATTCTTAATTCTGATGGAGAATGAAATAATTAAATTGTCAAAACATTGGACTATATTCTATAATTACTATTGTAAAATTTGTGAAATATTAAACTAAAATCACTTATAGATAAAAAATAAAAATAATTAAAAAAAAACTACTTTTGGACATTTGAATTTCTAAAACCAATAGAAATGAAAAACAAATAACTATTAAGATAAGATTCTTCAAGTACATCTTTAAGTACATGGAACACCGAGCTAACGCTCGACAGTTTAACAAATTTATACAATTTATTATTATACAATTTTTTAATTATTTATTACAATTGTTAAATGGATTTTCTAAAATTAAAAATTAAAAATTTGTTCCCTGAAATGAAAAATATATTCAAATTTACTTGATAAAATATTTGATCCTATATTATATATATACAATTTTTGCTAGTATAATAAAATAAGATATAAAAAAAATAAAAATACTGGTTTCTATTATAATAATATTATAATCTTTAACTTGAATGAAATCAAATAATATATTAAAATTAAAGATTTATATGTAAAATTAAAATGTAGAGTATACACCCTCCATTCCAAAAGAAACCGAACTTTAAAAAAAATAGTATCACTATTGCCATCTTTTGTAATATTTTACCCGTAGATGGCTTAGTCCCTCATTGACAACTGGTATAAATTTCATGACATTTGGATGCATACAACAAAAGTTATTGCGTTTCAAATGTCAGTGTGTTTTGTACATCGATCGGAAAATGAGTTTCAAACAAAGAGCTGCAATTGATTTTTGTGTTAAACTTGGTAAAACTTTTACTGAAATGCACCAAATACTACAAAATGCATATGGTGATGATTGTCTATCCCGTACGCAAGTTTACGAGTGGTTCGGGCGATTCAAATCGGGTAGAGAGACACTGGATGATGACGAAAGATCAGGCCGTCCCAGAACCGGATTTTTACGATTCAAAAGGAATTATCCACAAAGAATTTGTTCCACCCGGACAGGCAGTCACTGGAGAGTTTTACTTAGGCGTCATGAAGCGTTTGCTGGCAAGAATTCGTGGTATTCGGCCAGAATATCGAGAAATCGGCAGTTGGACTCTTTTGCACGATAATGCACCATCACATTGTTCGCGACTTGTAACTGAATTTTTGGTAAAAAATCACGTTATTCCTTTGCATTATTCGCCCTATTCACCAGATCTGGCTCCGTGCGACTTCTCTCTGTTCCTTAAACTGCACTTGCCGATGAAAGGAAAGAGGCACGCATCGATAGAAGCCATTGAGAAGGCGGCGACCGACGTCCTAAAGTCCATTCCAATAAAAGACATGGAGAAGTCGTTTGACAACTTGTTGGAGCGTGCAAATTTGTGTATCGATGCAGAAGGGGAATACATTGAGTAATAAAAATGATTTGTTCCAAAATGTACATTGGTTTTTTGTTTTTTTAAAAAGTTCGGTTTCTTTTGGAATGGAGGGTGTATAGCAAGCCTGTAATAGGGAAATAAGGCCAAAGGAAGTTGAATCTCATTCTTTGGGGGTAAGCAAGAGATTGCTATGTAGGAATTAAAAAACAATTGTCCCCTTCAAGGTCACGGATAAGAAAGTATTCCCTCCTATGGAAGAAAGGATCATGAGCTCACGTGAGGGCAGGGACGCTACTCCCTGAAGTAGAAATCTTTTCTATTGGGATCATAGAGAAGAGACTACCCGTTACCCGTCAAAATCTTTCTAATAATTTTTTTAATTTTTTCTATTATTATTGATATTTATAAGAAATAATAATTACTTTTTACTTAAAAATTATGTTATAATTGTTTATTGTCTAATCTATATTTTTCAAACATTTTGTCTATTAATCTACTTATTTAATATATTTTCAGGTTATACTTTAGCTTTACCTCTTGATCTCTCAATTATCTATTACTAATTTATATATTTTATCTTTTACGATTCTAGGATAGGTAGTAACAACAAATATTTTATATATATTTATTATTAAAATTCCTATTTTAAGAAAGAAAGAAAGAAAAAACTAACAAAGATGATTTTTCCCGAGGCTAAAACCAAGACAGATTGATTTTTCTTTATAAAAATTATCTATGGTGTGATTTTCAAAAAAATCCTTGAGGGGGTTTAATATATCCAAAATACAAATATAAATACAATTTTTTCTAATATAATATGATAAGATACGATAAATAATTATTCATGTATGTATACAGTAAATATATATATATTTTTCATCACATAGTACAATAAATAAGAAAGAATAATTACTATAAAAAATTAAATAGTTATAAATTGTTAAAATTTATTAAATATCATTTGAAAGTATGACTAATTATATTACTATAAAGATTTTATTAATAAATTTTTCAAGAATTTTATTTAAATAATTATAAAAGAAATTCTTATGTGTGGGAGTGAAAGGTTGGTGCAAGAAGAACGTCTTAGCTTTGGGGTTGGGGATGTTTCAGATTGCAGCTGTCTGTCTGTGAAGGGTAATTAGTGCTAACGACGCTAATGGCTTCAGCCCCCTCGGGCGTTGGTCAGCAGGCGCTCATTAATTTTGCACTCGCCACTAAAATCTATTAAACACGACGAGTGAGTGAAAGAGCAGTAGGGGGGACAAAGAGGAGAGAAAGAGGTGATTACAATCAAGTCAGAGGGGAATTTGCACATCTAAAATTAATATATATATAATTTTATTGAACAATAATAAATTGAACAATCTAATAGTAGAATGTAATACGAGAAATAAAAGGAATGGCTTAGGATAGGGATAGTTGGAGCAATCTGATTGATGATTACAAGAACTTTCGAATTTAGTAGTTTAATAGTAAAAGATATATTATAATATTATATAATATGTTTGAATATTTTAAAAAAAAATATTCTCTGAAAAACTTTTCTATAAATTTTATTTTTTTTACAATAAATATAAAAAATATTATAAAATTACTAAATAATTATTAACAAAATAAACTGGGGTGGATTGTTAACAATTAATACTCAACAATTTAGAAGACTAGAAATGTTTTATCTACTTTAAGATACAATTTATTATCAAAATCTATAAAAACAATGATTTACATAGATAAATTATAGATTAAAAAAATTATTAAATTATTTTTCGTAATTTAGAAGATGAAATCGGTAATTTTCATCAATTTTTTATACACATATTTATTTTTAAGATCTAAAGGGTTGATGGGTATTTTTTTTTTTTTTTAATTAAAATTCATATTTTTTTAGGGTTGTGATGATGGAAAAGGGATTTATTTTCTTAATAAGATGGCAAAATACAAACATATATATACATATATATTTTAATGAAATTAATATTTTGCAATTTTTATAAGAAAAAAATATATGAATAGGTGAGAGGTTATGAAATTTCAAGGTTCAATTAAATCCCAAAAAGAAAAACGGTTTTCTAATTAATCTTTCGTTGATTAAAAAAAAAGGTAACGATGACCATTAAATTAATTGGAAATAAAATACTTTTTGATAACATATAGTATATATACACATGTATATTATAATATTATATTATTAAAAAAAAAAATAACTTGGATATAATATATAAGTGAGGAGAGACAGGAGAATATTCTTTGAAGAGTATGCAGAAAAAAAAAATTCAAATTATGATTGGTTTCATTCTAAAAAAAAAAAAATTATAATTTATCTTAAGAGTAAAGAGAGAAGTGTGTGTGAATGGTGGGTGGTAAATTTAACCTCGCGTATTCCGAAATTAAAAATTTATTTTCGTACAAAAGTTTGTAAATAGTTCTCTCTATAGAAAGAATCAGATGGTGGGAAAAACTAATTCATTGGAGAATAGATCAGGATAGAGGAAAAGATTACATTGCAAATTCCAAGATCATGAATGTCAAATATCAAACCCACCTCCCCACTTCTCCCTATAATTAGTGACTTAGTCGACCCGTAACTTTTCCTTATAAATTTGCTAAATATTTTCTATTCACCTTTAAGATTGACCATCAAATCGTTATTGATATATCAAAAAAATAATTTAATGAGATAATTTAGTAAAAATTTAAATTTTTGAATAAAAAATTTTATGTAAATAATTGAGAATGGCAAAATGACTTCTGTGTAGAATAACAGGGGCATATTTACATTATAATAAAGATACTTAATCTAAGTTTGGGTTTGAGAAAGTCAAACAATAAATAAAAAATTCGTACAATAGACTGATACCATGTATAAACAATTTTTGCTTTCAAAACATTTTTACTAGAGAATAATAATAATAATCTAGCCATTTTTTACATTCCTGTAAATTTTAAATATAAATTTCAATCAGAATGAAAGGAAAGTATATTGAAAAATAAAAACAGAAATATTTAAAAATTGGTATTTATTAATAAATTTTATAATTTTTCAATAATATTAATATAACTTTATTTATTTTATTGACGCTTCGTTTTAATCCCATTTTATTAATTTTATTTATTTATAAAATCTATCGATTTGGATTAAATGTTCGATTTATCTATATTTATCGCTGTGGCTCTAGTGAACTTGAAAATTCTTGGCCGCAGCAGCCAGATTCCTCCAAATATCCCTATCCTGAGCTACACCCATCCAACTCTTATTTTCTCCCACCTCTCTCAAGTCCCTTCCTACATTGTCCACCCGTCTTGTACTTGCAACCGGACCTTTCCAAATTGGTCTCCCCACAAATATACTTTCCGCTTGTCTATCAAATATTCAACATTTTCAATATTACATTTTTTTGGCATTTTGGACATAATTAAATTCTTCTCCTTAAGTTAAGTAGTATCAATATAAAGTGATACACTCTTGAATATTTATTTATTTCATTTAAATGAAAATAATTTTAGTTTAAATAAAGAAAATAATTTTTCTATTATTATTATTTAAATGTTTAGTTTATAAACACTTTCATTGAGTTGGAAAAGGTAAAAAAAAAAGAAAGCACAGAGAAGATTTGTTAAATCCTCTCTAAACCCCCCTTGCCACCATCCCCCATCCTCCTTAAGAACCCACTCAACATGAATGCTTTAATGGGTTGTGCGTATTTCCTGTCTCAGCTTCTGACTTCATTTAGTCTAAGCCAGGCGGAGATAGATGGAAACCACCTGTCGATGACGAGAAATAACTAATATAAATATATGTATATAAAAATATATATATAGGTATATATGTGTGTATATAGAAGTATGTATGTATGTGTTTAGGTAGATAAAGATCCTCCATTTGTAGGATAAAAAGAAGGGAATGGATATAAAAGAATTGCCTCCATTAAAGATGAAGGAGAAAAATTTTAGTTGTCAAGTGAAAAATTGAACAGAAAAGGAAACACTAAAAAAAACAAATAAAAAAAATCAGGTGTAAACATTTACACCATCCAAATATAAAGATTTTTAGTATTAGTATATTTAACCGAAATATATATGTATATATTCCAAAATAATTATAATTGGAAAGTTAAAAAAAGAAAAATTAGGATCTCTCTCTCTCTCTCTAATTTGAATTTAAAATCTTGAAAGTCAACATTATTTGTAGTTGTTCAATTTTAATGGAAAATTTTATCATACGAGAGTAGATCAATAATTCCGTGACTTTTCGATTGAAACACAGGTATTTGGATAAAAATTTATTTTATTTTTCAACGTGGTCTCTTCTGAGCTCTATACACTTCGTCTAACGTTTTTCTCCAATTTTTTATCCCTTCCAAAAAAAAATAAGATTTGTCGAGGACATCAAAATACGTATTTGTGCCGATTCACTCCGAAAAAAACACTGTTTTGACTGCTGTTTGGACTCTGGTATGTTGTGGTTTTATCCACGTTAACGAAACGACGTAAAAACTCGTCCATATTGCGATTAAAAACGTCAAAAATTATTGGTGACACGAAATTCACTTTTTTCATATTCTCCTCAAATCACGAGGTAGTCAAATCACGAGGTAGTCAAATAAAAACTAAAAGACCGAGCTGGTTCAAATTTCGACAGGGGTATTGCCATTTCATAAAGAGACGGGAAATTCAAAGTCACAGGCTTATTGACCTGCCCTCGTAATATCCAGTTCAAGATCTAGTTTAAATATAAAATATAATTTAAGATATATAATTACATAGATATTATAATATATTATATTATTTTTAAAGTTTATTAAATATTTTTCCTATAAAATATGATGTCCTCAAATTAGGTTAATCTCGTATTTCCAAACATTAATATAGAATGAAAACAAAGTTTGAGTATTTTCCATAAATATATGAATTGAATTATTGAATGATGACATTAGTTTCCACTCAACTAACTTAAATAGTTTGAATATAAAAATAGAAAATATGTATAATTATTATTCTTTTTTTTTCTTAATAAATCAAATGTTTGGTAAAATTGGTAAATAAATAAATGGTATTTTATGTTTGGTATTCATGATATGTGATTTTCGCATTTAACTGTTAGCTTTGCAAATATGTTGATTGAATAATCTTTTTTTTCCAAAAAAAAAAAAAGGAAGGAAGGAATTAGATTGGCAATCAGTAGAGTCAATGGTGGGGAGGTAGTGTGGATCAATTGGATTGTTTTCGTTCAATTGGAAGAATGGTGTGTGAATTGTGATCGGCTACATGCCGGCTGTTCTACTGTTGCCTGGGTAACCGGCCGATGCCCATCGGTCTAGGACGACGACAACGACGACCTGCCTCACCAAACTACACGAGGCTCGCGTCAAATTCGTGCGCGTATTATTAGAGTTCCATTCAATAAAGCAAAATTACACACGCATACGAATACAAATAAAAAAAAAAAAAAAAACTATAATTATAGCATCGTTTACAACGCCGCCCTCGAACGGGTGTGGGGTAGACATGGGTACTTAATATAAACTGCCGGGTACTTTTTATAAACTGGGAGAGGCCTACTTCCCTCCAACCCCGCGACGGCCTATCGGAATCGACGTTTTTAATAAATATACCCGCGATGGCTACTACGTCATTTTGTATACAAACAATGAAGTCACGTGGACGACACCCGCACACCCACTGACGACAATCCCCCTCCATACATCAACCCTTTAATATTCGCGATCTTCTCACTCATCCATTTTTAAAAATAATCCAAACAAACCTGTAGGAAAAACTTATTATATTTTCCATTTTATTTATTTACTTCAACAAAAGAAATTAATAATATATTTTATAGTAAGAGTTACAAAAGAAAAACATACACATTTATTATTATTATTATTATTACTAGCCGCATAATATGTTGCCGGCGGATTAAAACTCTTCTTAGAATATAAAATTATTAACTTTATTCACACAAATCGCCGTAATAATTTGTTTATTTTTTTCAATATTTAATAACAAAACAAAATTTAAAAAAAATGAAGTTGGTAACATATTATTAATTTTGATAGGTTACTTTTTATGTTTATTATCTTTATCTTCTATATAAATATATATATATATATATATATATATATATAAAGGTTTTTGTCTGTAAATTGCTCAGAATTTAAAAGTTTTTGCATATCTTCGCGTTTCATGACTACTAGAATCCAAAAGTGACTTTAGAATGTTTAATGTCTGTCTGGCCGGAAATTCTGACGTTATAGACTCAAAATTGGCTCAACTGATTTCAATGAAATTATATCAAAGTATTCTTGCATATCTCTATTTGAACATAGGCTATAAATTTTATTAATATCCAATCAATAACTGAAGAAATTATTTTTTTAAAATTTAAATTTTTAAAAATAGGTACATGTTGTCAATCAGCAGCGCAAAGAATACAATACAAATAATGTTTATAATATTTATATTTTTATTTTTATTTTTCTAATATTTACAATATTTCAATTGATCATATTGGCCTTTTTAACTTATTTAACACACTGAAAACATTCACACATTATATTAGTTTTTTTTATTTTTAAGATTATATGAATAAATAATTTTAATTTTGATCTCATAATTGGATTTTCAATATATTCAATATATTTTTAATATGGGTGGGTAATGTAGGAAGGGACAGGGTAGGAGTTGGTTAGGAGATGGTTATAGCTCCGGATAGGGACACTTGGAGGAATGTGGTTGTTGCGGCCAAGAACTTTCGAGTACCGTGGAGCTACAGATATATATATATATATATATAACATATACAATAATAATGTATAATTAATTTATTGATTAAATTAAAATATATTTTAAATAAGAACACAAAAACAAATGAATGTTTTATGTAATATACTGGTTGAAACAAAATGGATGAAAACCTTATACATATAAACTTTCAACCAAATAATTCGGGGGAAGAGGGGGCAGGGCCTCCGTCTAGGTGTGAAGAACGCCGAAGGCGGTCTGGGCAGCTAGTTGTATATAAATTTAAAAATTAGAATAATTCAATTTGTATTTCAATTTTGTTTTTATTTTAAATTCTAAATTTGTAACAACTTCATAATGTTACAGACATTTCATACATACATAAATACACAGGAAATTATATTATATATATAGATTATTATTATTAACGATATGTTTATTCAAAATAAAGAAAACCATCAGAAATTATATCATTAATATATATTTGAAAGGATATTAATCAATGAGAGCGGTCCATATTGATGCAAAAAGGAAAAAAAAACCTTATTTTATTATTATAGTGGTAAAAATTTTTAAAAGTAAAATAATATGCATTTTTATCTAACTTCAAACTGTTAATTTTCGAAATATCTTTTTCAAAATAAAATTTATATAATTTTGAATCAATTATTAATCTACATTAATCGAACTGTGAGAATGATTTTTTTTTTATAATTTGATAGAAAGAATCTCTAAGGATTAGTAATTTGTAAATTGAAATGGGGAGAAAGTAAAAAGGTAACTGTACAATAATTTCTCCAAACAAAGTAAAGAATAGAGAAATTACGAGCTCAATTGACAAATTATAGCGGGAAATCCTCCTGAAACTCATTAAAAATTCGTATTTATTGTAAAAAAAATAATAATATATATTATAAAACTTTATAAGGTAAAATAACAATTTTTAAATTAAAAATAAATCAAACTTTTATTTTTTAAGCAAATTGGATTTTCGAATGTCGATTCAAATTGTCAAATCATTTTATTTGAGAGTTAACTTTGAATTAATAACTAAAGTTTAGTTTTGTTTTCATTCTCATTGATCATAAATATGGATAAATCTGAAAAAAATATATAATTATAAGAAAAAACTTTTCGAAAATATTTAATAAATTATAAAATATGAATGATTTCCATACCAATTTTATACAATAATTATAATTATGTCTTATATACATTCTTACGATAGTCGTGTTATGCACACACTGATTAATTCGTTTATTATTACATCATAAACTTTATGGTCAATAGTAGTAGTAGTAAATACACTTGTTTTAGCATAGAATTATCATACATTAACCTTGGCCAGGGGTAAGATTAAATTAAAATATTTGAACCGATAAAATAAATTTGATAATAAAAATTTTCAATTATTTTATTTCATAAAATTAAGTAAATTTCTTTGTTAACCCTTCAAAGGATCATCTAAAATAAAAATATAATGTCACTGGACGCTCGAACAGTGCAGTCGCTTGATAACGATTGCAGAAGCAGCAATCGAAACGTTGTGTATATGTTTGTATTTTTTGAATAAATTTACAATAACAAATATCAATATGTGGTTTAATTTACAAAATTCCGTTATAAATAAAAATATAATATTAAAAGTAAAAATTAGATAATGGGCTTAACTAATTTATAAAAATTAATTAATTCCGGGTTCTTTTTATAATAGCAATGAAATCAGATTTTTTAAAATTAAATTATATGTTGAATTGTGTGTGATGTTTGTAAATAAATAAACTTAAATTCTATAAGTATTCAACTAATAATATTAAACATCTATTTTTATATTTAAATAAATAAATAAATAAATATTCCTACAAGAGAAATATAAATTATTTTTTATCTAAAAATAAAAATATAATGATAGAAATAGAAGATAAGAAATAAAAATTTAATTATCAGGTACCTTTAAGGTATTTAAAGTAAATATTTAAATTACAATTTCCATGAATTAAAAGAAGTCTTTTCTCAAAGTGGCTTAATTAATTATTTATTATGAATTTTTTTTTCTTTAAAAGAATCAAATTTTATATTGATATCGATTTCCAATGACTGATTAGTGTCATTCCTATATAATAAAAAACAAATTAGAATGGAATCAAATTTAATTTATAAAAATATTTAAAATTATTTTATATATTTAATTTAATACAGTATGTTAGTTCAGTTTATTATATATATATATATTCAAGATAGCGAAAAAGGTAAATATGGATGAAGGGCAAAGGAGAGGAAAGGGTGAGTTGATATTTTAGAATGTAAGAGGAAAAAAATAAAATAATTAGAGAAAATCTAACTGAACAGTGGAAGAAAATAAATAAATAAACATCATCAAAGAAGCAAAAGAGAAGTTGAAAGTCGAATCGACACACAACGAAGTTTATTTATTAATTACTTCAAAGGTTTGTGGAGAAAAAGAGTCAGAAAGGGAGATGGAGAGATAGAGAAAAAGATTAGAAGATATATTAATCAGAAAAAGAAAGATTTCAAATGAAATTATTAAAACGATATATAACCTAAATATATTGTGAGTTTGAGCAGAGAAAATCGAATAATAATAATAATAATGATTAAAAAAATTAAATATTTGTTTATAAAAATTATGTCAAAAATCACACTTTCAATTCATATATGGTAGAATGATCTTATTCATTAGATGAGTTGAGATATTTTATTTAAAATGTTTCTTTGAAAAATTTAATAATTTTATAAAGTTGTGCAAATTCTACATAAGAAAATTTCATTTAAATAAAATTTGATCTTAGAATAAGAAAATAGTGTTCAATCAATTGCGATTGTGATTTTTAATCTGATGTAATGTTGTAATTTTTGGAGACGATTAGAAAATGAAGTTCTGATTTAGATTTTGATTTTATTAAATTAGTTGTCAAAAAATCTATATTTTTTATTAATTTAAGATTAACCCATATTGTTGTTGTCGTATATTTAGTAAAATTTTTATTAGTTCAAATTTTGTTAGAATAGTTAGGATAATTTTATGATTTCTATATTTTCAGTTGAATTTAATATGAGAAAATCGAGAAATTGTAATTGTAATGTAACTAAAACTCATTTTTTTTAAATGAGTTTTAGTTATATGAAAATTTTATTTATTATATATATAAATAAATATATATAAAGAGTATGGGGCTAAAATAAAAATATTAAAAGAAAGATATATAACATGCATATTTAAATTAAAAAAAAAATGCAATCGTTTAAAGACTTACAAATATAATAAAATAATATCTTGAGCGTAATGTGGTGGTTAAGCTTGGATAATTACCTGTAACAAACAAACAAGAATTAATGATTAATTAAATTCATAAGATATATAAAAAAATATTATGAGATAATTACATAATTTAGTAATAAATACTAATGAATATTAGTATTTGGTTCGTTAGTAGTGTGTTGATATGTAAAGAAGAGAGTATAAAAGCCCCGCATGAAGGAGAAACGAGTGAAGTAGGAATGAGGGGGGGGGGGGGCGATCGATGGCCCCCATAAAGAGAGAGAGGCTTTTGGGGGCCACGTGACTACAACTCCCACGTGGTCCCCGATCGAAGTCAGGCAGCTTTTCTCCCCCGCCGAGACAAATCTAAGCAAACATCCAAAGACTGGTGTGAGGAAAAGAAGAAAGGGGTGGAAAAAATTCCAGGCAATTTGAAACAATTATATTAAAAAATCTATCTATCTATCTCTATCTATATAAATAAATATATATATTTCTATACATTGGGTTCATGATTATTATCAATAAACTTGACGGTAAAATTTATATAATCTTGTTTGAATATAGATTATCATTTTTTAATTATTATTACTTGTTCAAGAAACGCATTCTAGAATTGATTTGTTAATTGTTTGTTATTTTTTATTTTAAATTTATTATATAATTTATATTTTAATAAAATTTTAAATAATTTATAAAGAATAAGAATATATAAATTTATATATATAGATTTTTATAAATATAAATTATATAATAATTTTATTTCTAAATATTTGAACATACTTAATTTAGAAAAAAAAGGGTGAAGGCGCCACAGGATAGGAAGTAGCGTAGCTGGGTCACATTCACGAGGTCCCGGGTTCAAGTCAGGCACCTGGCAAGGGAATTTCTCTAGCTGGTGTCTATGGGACGAAGTCAACCCAGCCTCAGGAATCAACAATGGGAAGTTACTTGATAAAAAGTAGCGCCTCCAATCAAGAAAATCAAGGTAAAGATTGATAGGACCTGTTCTACTGATCATAGGACACCTAATTGATATAGCCGACTTGATTATGCATTGTCCGTACGTGGAACGTACAAAAGTTAGTTTTTTTTTATTTTTTTATTTTAGAAACATTCAGATCCTCTTCTTAACCTAAGTGAATCAATTATTTGCACAATTCTCTAATGTCCACAATTTATCATATTATAATTTCACTAATGACTTCTTCGACCACATTTCACTTCTTCAACGAGTAAATGAAACAATCTTTTAAAATTTGCAAAATAATTTTTCTGATGATTTTATTATGCACACCAAACAAATGAGTAAGTCTAGTTTGCAGAATCCAATTAGTGGATGAAAAATAACGATGATTGTTCACTGTCGTTTTTACTAAATATTCCTTTTATTTATTCATAATTACTTCGAAGTAGTCCTTTAGATAGAAATTTAAATTTTAAATTGCACTCGTAAAAATGAAATGTCATGAATACAAAGAGAGGGGGGGGGGGGGATATGCATACATCTAAATATAATTAGAAATTAAGTCTTAAGATTCATTAAATAATATTTATGGACTGATGATGACAATTATGAGCTTGAAACAAATCTCATTTAATATTATTTATTATTTTTTCTTTTAATAAAAATATAGGCAATAGGTACTTGTATTTAACATATTTGAGTATAAGCCAGTGATTGTCAACCTATGTGCCGCGAGATTATCAAAATGTGCCACCAAATTATTACAAATGTAAAGAGGTTCTTAAACATTTCCGACATTGCCGCCGAATTTTTAAACCGTTAAAAGTGTGCCGCGGTAAAAAAAAAGTTTGAGAATCACTGGTCTAAGCATTATCATTATAATTGAAATTATTTATTTCAATTATATTTCTATTATGTGGTTTAGGTTAGGCTATGTTAGGTTATACGAGGGGTGTTCAAAGTATTCTCGGTAACGGGGTAATTTAGCAGTGACGAAGGGATTTAAATTATTTCAGTTGGTAACGACACTCCCTGAGAACATAACCTCAAAATTTCATTTATTTATCATTAGTACTAATCTAATTATCGTTGGTGTAAGAAGACCAGAATGACTGATGCGACAATGTTGAGAAAAATGCTTTGAAGAAATAAAGCATACACCTTACAGCCCAGACCTTGCCCCCAGTGATTACTTCTTGTTCCCCAACATAAAAAAAAAGATCTTCGTGGAAAACGTTTTTCTGACGATAAAAAGCTGAAGGTGGCAATTAACGCACATTTTGAGGACAAAGAGGAAAAATATTTTTTAGAGGGAATTCAAAAGTTAGTTTCCCGAGCAAACAAGAGTATTGAGGTTATGGGGGACTACATTGAAAAATAAAATTTAGTTAGAAGTTTCTGCATTTTCCTTCATACCTATACCGAGAATACTTTGAACACCCCTCGTATATTTAATCGAGTATAAACATAATTTTACAGATAAATTTAGTTAAGATTGAAATGGATAAAAAAATTGATAAATAATTATACCATAATCACTGAATTTTCGAGATGATTAAATATTAAGAAAATATGTTGATGTTCAATGATAAAAAAAGAAAACATTTAGTGAGTTTGTAATAATAGAAATATAACGTGACTAAAATTATACGATTAGTAAACATTAATGTATACAAAAGTGTTAAAATAAAAATCAAAATATGTATATATATATATATATAAGAAAAAAAAAATTATAAATTGTATAAATTTTCAAGAGAGCGAGAAATGGAGGGGTTAAATAATATCCTTGGGAAAGTTTTAATTTATTTATTTAAAATTGAAATAAATGCAAAATTCATAAAAATGTTGATGTGTTTCTATAAAAAGAAATTAAAATATAAATAATATTAAATAGAAATCAAAAAAGAAATAGTAGGCTAAAAAAAAAGAAACACACAAAACAAATGGCATTATTTATAGCGCGTTTATCAGTCATTGCATCGGTGGACGATATAGAATTAACTCGCTTGAAATAGTTTGCGTGTGAGTTGTTGTGGGTAAGGGATGCTTGGGGGTGTGAGTGTTGGAGAGGGTGAAAGGTAGGTACTTGGCGGTAAGTCAGAGTGGATGGAATATGTATATACATGGGGTGGGGGTGGTAGGAGGGAATACAATGACCTTGACATTTGACACGAAGGGGTGCAACGAGTCATTAATATAAACAAATACACAAGTCATCCTTCTGAAACAAATTCCATTTTATTTTACAGCCCTCGATTTTACATGTTGATAGGTTTTTATTTATTTATTTATTTTTAATGAATTCAAGTGGAAGGGTTGTTTTTTTTGCAGAGTCAAGAATTTTTACTTGGCAAAGTAATTTATTTCCAATAAGTAAGTATAGATTTCTTTAAAATAGAAGGAAAATATTTATTGTCAATTTTGAATTCTCCATTCTTCATCCTTTCATTGGCATCGAAGTTTAGTGATAAGAAATATTTTTTTAAAACTCGTAAGTTACTTTTACAATCAGTCAAGTTTCTAAGACTTATTTTGATTTTTTAATAAAATTTTTATAATATAATCAATATATGTATAAATAATTTTCTATGTATGTATGAAATGCCTGAGACATTATGAAGTTAGCTACAAATTTAGAATTTTACAATTTACAATTTTTATAGAATTTAAAATAAAAAAAAAAAAAAATTTGAAATACAAATTGAAATATTCTAATTTTTGATATTAATATTATTTTTTATCATAAATGAGCATTCATTATACATAATAAACATAAAAAGAAACCTATCAAAATTTTCAATTTGTTACTAACTTCATTTTTATTATTTTTTTTTTGTTATTATTAAATATTGAAAAAAAATAAAAAATAAAAAAAAATATTACGACGATTTGAATAAAGTTATTAATTTATATCTAGAAATTGTGTAAGAAATAGAAACAAAATTTCCTAAAAATTATTATTATTAATCAATCTCGTGCGACTAGAAGCCGCCTGTCCCTCTAAGAAGTGTTTTATGCCCCCGGCAGCACTGTTGTATAATAATATAATTACACAATACACAATATTTGTCTCAAGTGGTGTCAACCACCCCTTTCTTCGGTTCTGATTAAAAATATCTTTTAAAATTAAAAAAAGATAAAAGAATATACAATTATTTAATTAATACCTTAATTTGGTTGTGAAATACAATATGCAATTATTTCTCCCTTCGTAAAATATATTCAAATCTAAAAACATCGTTTGTTGAGCAAGTAATACACAACTTTGAATTACCATCTTAAATGTGATACATTTTCATAATTTCAAATCAAATTCATTCATAGTTTATTATTATTATTATTATTAAAATAAAATTGCGATCTAAAAAAAGGTTATTTAGAAGGAGCTTTTTTGAAAAATCGCCATTCAATGTAGATAAAGTCTTTATGATAATTTCATTTGACATTGATGAAGCGAGTAGATTGAGACTTTTAAAAGAAAAAAAAAAAAAGCGTAAAATCAATGATGTAAAGTGGCACTTCCGGTCAGACGAATCTAATGCAAAAGTTGCTTTAACATTTCATCGTATAGATTCCTTTTCGCCTTCGAGCTACTTTATTTACATACAGACACACATACACAGACCATTTTGTGTGAATGTTTATTGAACCCTTAAAATGTGTATCAATTAGAATTACAAAATCCATATATAGGTAAGTGAAAGTAAAAATAGTATTGTAAGTATAGTCAATTTGTTTATTAATAATCTAAAGTGGAAGAAAATAGATTTCCTTTTAAGACAGAAACATTCATTCATTTGTATTATTTCCAGGCCTTTGATAATATAATTATTGTTGTTATTGTGTATGGTAGTGTATAAATAAAATAATCGCATTATACATTATCCTATTATAATGGATCATCTGATCATCAATAAACTCAAATGTATAAATCATAACAGCAAGATGATTAAGAAAATTAACAGAACATAATATAATATTACCATTGATGTAATATATACTATTATATATATATATAAGCATTTATGAAATATTGATTTTGAATTAAGCTTATTAGTTGGTGCACAAAATGACTTGTTTGTGCGTGTCGATGTGCAATGCATCATCAGTCCATCATCCGCTATTCGCTTTGACTTGCTAGCAGCCAAACAGAAACAAATAATGAACAGACAAAAAGAGAATGGAAATTTGTTTTATTATTTTTCAGAATAGATTCATGAAGTTGATAAATAAATGAGATACAATGGTTAAATGCAATGAAAATGGATTTAAAGTTTTTAAACTTAATTTTCACTGATAATATTTTATTAAAATAAGACGTTTTTTTTTGACTTAATACTATATTTTTGTTAGTTGCGCAAATTTATGAAATAGCATTTGTTTTCAACTGCTTTTAGCTGCATTTAACTTTTATCATAGTTTTGATAAAAAATTGAATACATTACTATGCACTCGACGGGGACGTAACAATTGATGTACCCATTACATCTCTTATAGGGGATGTTCAATGTATATACAATTACATATATTTATATGGATAGTGCAATTTGAATATGTATTAAACTGGAAATTTATTATAATTGTATACACGCGCGCCAGCGCCAAGTCACTTAATAGCGCGTGATTGGCATTCAATGTGTTAAAAAATTTAAAAAATTAATTCCGGTACTTTCAGCGATTCAATCAAACTGAAATTCTATATGTGTCAGTTTTATACAATTTTTAATCATGTGAAAAACTATTAAATATATATCTTTTTTTTACGGCGAGTTTAGAGGGAAAAAAATGAAAAAATGAGAGAGAGAAAACGTGGTAGGTAATAATCCACTTTCGAATGAGCTACATTTCTCAAAAGTTGATAGAAAACTACGAATTTTGAATAATGCCGTGTACCAAATTTCATTATTCTAGCTCAAACCGTAATTTTGTTATATATATAATATATAATAATAATGAAATTTGGTACACGGCATTATTCAAAATTCGTAGTTTTCTATCAACTTTTGAGAAATGTAGCTCATTCGAAAGTGGATCATTACCTACCACGTTTTCTCTCTCTCATTTTTTCATTTTTTTTTCCTCTAAACTCGCCGTAAAAAAAGATATATATTTAATAGTTTTTCACATGATTAAAAATTGTATAAAACTGCTTCATATAGAAAATTTCAGCTTGATTGAATCGCTGTAAGTACCAGAATTAATTTTTTAAATTTTTTAACACGTTGAATGCCAATCACGCTCTATTAAGTGACTGTATATATATATAGACATTTTTCTCAACCTTAGTGAAACCTTCAAAACGTATAAAAACATCAAAATTTCGACATTGAAAATTTTCGTGATCGTAATACTATCTCTGGCGAGAGTAAAAATGAGCAAGATATTAACATATTTTAAATTATTACACCTTTTTTAATTATGTTAATTAATGAAAGAATTTTGTAAGTAATACCACATATTTATATTTTATTGCAATTTTATTAAAAAACACAAAACATGACCAGAACCAAAATGCCAACGTTCGGACATTGCAGTTGTTTGATAATGATTGCAGAAAGAGCAATCGAAACGTCGTCTATTTGTTTTGTATTTTTTTTTATAAAATTGCAATAAAATATAAATACGTGGTATTATTTACAAAATTCCTTTATTAAGATTTTATATACATGTATAAAATGAAAATAAATTAATCATCACTTTATTATTATTGATTATATATCTTAATTATAGTAGTGTGAGTTGTAAATAACAAAGAAAAAGAAAAAAGAAGGAGGCAAGATTTTAGAAAACTTTAGAGAATGTAATATACCAATTTGTCTTTGTAATATTATTTATTGTATGTGAATTTGAAACTACATTAGATGAAAGGCAGCGTTCAAAGCTTTATTATATATTAAATACAAAAGGCGGCTATTGCATTTCGATTTTTATTCTTCTCTTTTGATTATAATATTTTTCTAATCTTTTAGCAATGGGCGTGCTAAATAAAAATTCATTCAGTCTCAAATATTTCAATAGAAATCGTTAACAAAAAAAAAAATATAGATTAATGAAGAAAAAAATAATATTATATGAAGAATAATTTTGACCCCCGATCTTGATTAGAATTTTACCATTATTATTTGATAAGGCGTTTCATTATTACCGGCCTTAAGGCCATATTGCCCGTCTGTATCTTATATTAATTAAGAAATAATTTTTTATATGAATTTATAAACAAATAAATAAATAATTAAATAATATTACATAAATTTAATTTGAATTCTATGATTTAAGATTAAATTTTGATAAAATTAAGAAAAAAATAGATTTGAAATAAGCTGGAGTGTCTCCACTCGACTATCTCGCAATTGGAATTGGAATAATTAACATATATTATATTTAAATTAAATTTAATTAATTATAAATTATAAATTAAAATTATTAAATAATATTTATTATGTTTGGCTCTTGATTTGCAGTGTTAAAAAATTAATTCCGGTACTTTCAGAATTTCAATCAAGCTGAAATTCCATATATAGGAGTTTTATACAATTTTTGATCATATGAACTATCAAACATATATCTTTATTTTTACGGTCATTTTAGAGCAAGAGTGTCTAAACTATAACTATTCGTGGGCCACATTGCAAAAAAAAAATATGCTGGGCCGCACATATATAGGGTTGCCAACTTAATAAATTTTTCAAAAAAAGTAGAAAGTCTGATCGCGAAAAATATCTAACATTTTTTTTTTAAGAGACAAATTGAAAATTTTTCAAAAAAAGTCGAAATTTTCATAATTTGTGTTTGGGCGGCAACTCGAAGGGTTTTGGACCGCACTTTAGACCCCTGCTTAAGAGGAAAAAAAATAAAAACGTTGTAGGTAATGACCCTGTTCCGGTTAAGCTACATTTCTCAAAAGTTGAAAGAAAACTACAAATTTTGAATAATGCCCATGTACCAAATTTCATTATTCTAGCTCAAACCGTTTTCACGTAATATTGTCTACATACACACATACACACAGACATTTTTTTCAACCTTAGTGAAAATGATTCAGGAACCTTCAAAACGTATAAAAACATCAAAATCTCAACATCGAAAATTTTCGTGATCGAAATACTATCTCTGGCGAGAGAGTAAAAATTAAAACTAAATATACATTTACAATATATTAGGAGTACAAAATTTCAATGTAAAAAATTTAAATTAGAATAAATAAAATTATTATAATTAAATTGAAGTTCAATTTTAATTAATAAGCAATATCATAATTTCAATGACCTATTTCTAAAGAAAGAAATAAATAAAAAAAATAATACTTAAAATTTAATCAAGAAACAATCGAATTTGGTATGCAATTATTTATAAAAACAACTAGGAATAGGGTGGAATTACCTGTTATGTTTTGTTCCTCCAGACTGTCTATCTAGTCAATCGATCTTGACCGATATTGTCTTCAAAAATTAACTAAACAACCGGATAATTTCTAGTTTACTAGAATGCAAACAAAAAGTTAGATAAAATCTTAATCTCATGTTAAATATTTTATTAAGACATGATGATTTCTTTAATGTTTGTTTTTTCTTCTAGATTCAGTTTTAAAGGATAAATTTTCTTATAATATGAAATGACTCGACTAAAATGATTAACATGATAAAAATAACTCAATCAATTGGGACCTTAAATCTTATTATGTCAAAAAAACCTTTATTTGGTTATTAAATAATTAAATATGTAATAAATCATTATATATAATCGAAAAATGTAATGTAAGTTGAAAATTGTTTCGCAGAGTTTAATGTTTTTAACATTGAGTCAAATTAAGGATATTTTCACGGACATATATAAGTTTTTAGTTATCATTTGAAGAAAACTGATGCTGAATCATACCGATTACTTCAAGAAATTTATGGTAAACATGCTTTATTGCAAGATTCGTGTGAAAGATGGTTTCGTAGTTTCAAAAGTGGTAATTTCGATGTTGCAGACAAGGAACATGGAAAAATGCCAAAATGTATGAAAATGTAAAATTGAAGACAGTATTCCCAATGCTACCAGTAACAAATGATCGATTTGAACCGTTCTCTGTTAGCAGAACGATTAGAAAACCAAGACAAAACAAGGTCAACCAGTTTGTATCAGGTTAAAGTACTACCCCATTCACCTTACACACCAAACCAAATGTAAATTTAAGAGAGTAATGGCCTAATGTTACCAATAACAAATGATCAATTTGAACCGTTCTCTGCTAGCAGAACGCTTAGAAAATCAAGACAACCAGTTTGTATCAAGTTAAAAGACTCAGGTTTCCGCATTCAGCTTACAGACCAGATCTGGTTCCTTCTGTATATCACATGTGGATGAACTTATGTAACAAATAAAGAGTATTTAATTTTTACAGTTGAGGAATCTACAAATTATTCGAGAGAATAAAAAAATATGTAACTAGCTTTTTTTGAATCCACCACTTTTTTATTATTCTAAATTTAATGATTTTTTTTTTAGAAAAAAATTCTGGATTTTATACTTCTACAACTAATATCTGCATTCAAATATAATATGACGTATCTAATTTAGAATTTCTCTTGTGGAATGAACGTTTCATTCTCCTTGGAAGGGCTTGGTTAGTTTACTCGAGAGTGATATTGAAGGTGATTTGGAACGGGACCAAAACCAGGCGGAGTCAATTTTCGTGTTTTTTTTTTTTTGTTTTTGTTTTTTTTTCAGATGGTATGTTTGTGTGAGTATGTGTTGTATTGCTGCTGCTGCTGCTGGAAGCAACGAGTTACGAGTGTATTCTCCAGCAGCAGGCATGAGCATCTGCTCTCTCTGCCTGGACAAGTATGGGCTTTCCAGGCAGGAGGTTGCCGGCTGAGGCGCACGTGCATCGGCACCCCCCTGGACCCCTTCTCCAGCACAGCAACAGCCTCTCACTCACTCTCTGGACCATTTGCACAGCACGGGGCACGCGCCGGCCACGCGTATAACCCCCCACCTCATCCCTCACACTCGAAAGTAAACCACAGACAAGACGTTCTTTCAGTTAAGCTACACGACAAGAAGACAAGAGCCTCCCTCACAGCAACATCGGCAACCAACTCTGTCTTTCGATATAGAAGATTATTAAATCAACAACAACAGCGTTCATCAGATATTTTTATGAACTCATTATTTTTAAAACATCCGAAAAGTAAAATATTATGTATTTTTTGATTAGATGTGCCTAAAGATATACCTATATTATATAATCTAACTATAATTTACCTCCAATTATATTCTTGTTACCAATTGAAATTGAACGAAATGAATAAATGATGAATAGGAATTGTTTACGGAGGAACTTGTTAATTTTTGATCTTTATACATTTAGTATAGGGAATATAATACAGAATATCAATAAACAAGAATCCGTTTGTTCACTTACACAACATTCATTATAGATCAAATATAATAGTAAATTTTCAATACTTTCATCGTTATTTAATCGTAACAGATTAACATTTCATTCGCTTGTTAGAATCGAATGGAATCGATTTCGATTGGTGTTTTATATTTTAAGACAACGCTCGTTTAACAATTCTTCAAACATGTTCATCGAGGTGATGAAATATTTGAAAATTAAATTTTCAATAGAAGTAAAAAAATAAATACATTTGGAAACATTGAACTAATAAAGAAAAATATTATTATTCATTTTTTTTATTTTTTTATTATAATTAATATATACGGTGAAGGCGCCATTGGGTGTGTGGGTAGTGAACCTGCCTCACATTCACATGGTCCCGGGTTCAAGTCAAGAGAAGGGAATTTCCCTAGCTGGGGTCTATGGGACGGTGTCAACCCAACCTCCGGGAACAACATTGGGGAAAAGCTACTTGATAGCGCCTCCGATCAAGAAAATCAAGGTAAAGGTTGAGAGGACCCGTTCTACTGATCATAGGACACCTCATTGATATAACCGGCTTGATAGGCGTGGTCCTTGCGTAGGACGTACAAAGTCAGAGGTTTTTTTTTATATAAAGTGACGAAAAAATGTAAACTCCAGGGTGGAGCTGTTATCAGACAATGGTAATGCGCCTTCTTAACTGGTTGATTGCCCGCAACAGCGCCACCCTGGCGTTTATTTTTTTCCGTCATTATACGTTTGGAAATGAGAACTGAACATTTTTCTATAAATAATAAAAATAAAATAGAAATACAAGTTATACCACTCATTCAAATATCTCATGTGATTTTTTTTTTATTAATTGGGTGATTTAAGTTATCAATGATTAAATAAAATATCAAATTTTAACAGACAAAACAGATAATATAAGATTTAGTTAAAATGTTACATTATATATCTACTATATTAATTATTCATATATTATAAATTTATTAATTTAATTTTCTAGTAAATTAACTGAAATTGTTTAAAATTTTCTCTAATTGAAAAATGAGCTGTGCCCAGGCACAGAACCGACGGACGATTTGAAATATATTAATTTCCAAACAACATTATATATATATACAGTATAAAAAAATTTAAAATTTGAATTAAAATGACTAAATTATATTATCTTGGTTTATTATTTTTAATTTAATTACTCAATTATTAATTACTACTATATTTTAAGTGGAATATTTTCCAACAATGAATATAAAATTAATACTTTGTAAACTACAACTTCCGGTTTCCAGATATACGGCAAAAGTTGACGAATTCATGCTACTGATGCATTAAGTAAATATACCAAATTTTATCAAAATCCGTTGAGCCGTTCGAGCTGTATACGTCTATACGCACACACAATGGACAGACGAACAGACACCATGCTAAAAATATTTTTTTCTGTTACCAAAATGTATGATTCGTGGGGATATGTAAAAATCTCCAAATGTGAAATTTGGTGTGAAAACAATACCTCCCTTACTATCGTCGGTCGGTAAAAATTACCAAAATTTTATATGAAAATGAATAATTTACATTTAACACGTCCCCGCCGGCTCCATAATTTGTCTATTTAGTTTATCTGACGACATAAGCCACCGGTGGTACATGCCGGTGGGAATAGTAAGTACTAATTGTTTTTGATGATGAACAAAAATTAT
This sequence comes from Labia minor, assembly GCA_963082975.1. Taxonomy (NCBI): domain Eukaryota; kingdom Metazoa; phylum Arthropoda; class Insecta; order Dermaptera; family Spongiphoridae; genus Labia; species Labia minor. The sequence continues at coordinate 62,723,836 of OY720346.1, read as the reverse complement.
TAATATTCTGAATAAAGAAATATTTAATTTTTTTAATTTTAATTTGTATTAGAACACACATAGAAATATAGAAATAGAGAGAAAAAGAGAAAGATTTTAATTTCAAACTCAAATAAAATCTAATTAATCAGATTTTAGCAACCATTTTAAATGAGAGAAAAGATGCGAAATAGTAATTAATTTTTGTTGAAATAAATAGATGTCTGTAAATATTAATATAAATAAAAATTAGTTCTTCGATAGTTTTGTGTGTATGTGTATGTGTGTGTATGTGAGTGTGATTGATGGTTGTCTATGAAGGTAGAAGTGACAAATGGGGGTGGGTTTGTTGAATTGTTGGGTTGTATGTCAGTTAGTCAGGGGGACCGTGTGTGTCCACGTGGGCCGCAATGCATGTGTGCTGTATCCCATGTCTCTCGCTGTTCCTGTTACTGCTCTGAGCTATCTTTAGAACTCAGCGCGGGGTTCCAGGAGAGGCAACACGTCGACGTCGTCGTCGGCGTTCGGTTCCTTCCTTCATTCGACCAAGGTCCCAGACCAAGCCAAGCTCAACAGCGATTGCCTTCCATGCGAAAAAAAACAGCCACTTTTCACTCACCCCCCCTCCCACCTTCTCTCTTGCTCAAGAAAAAAGAGAGAGAAAAAAAGCTACTCTTAAGAAATAAAAAAAGAAACATACTTCTTTATTAATTGACAGGGAGGAAATAACACAAAGATATATTATATATGGTAAATATGAAAAATATTCAAGTTTCTAAAATCATTGGGGATTATCCATTTTATGAGTCATTGAAACAAACATATTTTTGAAATAAAGTTTGGATAAATAATTAATGTTAAAACATCTTAATTTTTTATGAAAAACGATGGGTAAATGTTTATTTTTTTTAGTATTGCGATCACAAAAATTTTCGATGTTGAGATTTTGATGTTTTTATGTTTTGAAGGTTCCTGAATCATTTTCACTAAGGTTGAGAAAAATGTCTGTGTGTGTGTATGTATGAGTGTATGCGTGAATGTAGACAAGATTACGCAAAAACGCTTTGAGCTAGAATAATGAAATTTGGTATACAGGCATTACTCAAAATTCGTAGTTTTCTATCAACTTTTGAGAAATGTAGCTCAACCGGAAGTGGATTATTACCTACAACGTTTTGATTTTTTTTCTCTAAAGTGACCAAAAAAATAAAGATATGTTTGATAATTTTTCACATGATTAAAAATTGTATAAAACTGCTATATATAGAATTTCAGCTTGATTGAATTGCTGAAAGTACCAGAATTACTTTTTTAACACTGCAAATCTGACGCGCCAACACGGGACGTAGTGCCATCAACAGAGAGTCAAACTTTATAATTTATAATTAATTCAATTTAATTTAAATATAATATATTATGTTATTTAATCCAATTCAAATTGCGAGATAGTCGAGTGGAGACACTCCAGCTTATTTATATTAGAAAATACATATCGAATAAAAATCAAAAATAGGTATATTAAAATTATATAAATAATATGAAATTAATTTTTTATTGAAAATTGTATTATAATTTAATAGATCTTACATAAAATGAAAATGAAGTTTAAATTATATATAGATATATATATTAATTTATTTTTTAAATACATTTAAATAATAAAAGAATAAATATATTGATAAATAATATGTATTATTTGATTTGAAAAGATTATATATATAAATATATATATATATATATTTTCATAGAATTAAGAAATAAATTTAGCATATGATATATCGGTTGGTAAATGAGCCAATCCATTATCTTTTGTAGACGAATAGATTATTATAGATCAGTATCAAAATTAAACTTCATATATTTATTTAATTAAATCTTATGTAAATTCATTATTATTTATAATTGGATAGGAGCTTTTAAAGGTAATCATTATTTTCAAAATAAACTTTTCAAAATAATAATTTGTTTATTAAAACAAAATGTATTCCTTTGGTAAAATTTTTGGCAATTTAAAAACTTATATTATTTTTTCTCCTATGAATGATATAATAAATACATATTCAAAATTTTCTATAAATGAGAATTAGTGGAGATTTGATCCTCTGAGATAGCCAATAAGTTTTCCTTATACCAGGTTTGCTGGTCGAAAATGCACATGATCAGGATAAACCCATCCCAAGAGAGGTGAACCTACATGAGTATATATAGCAGATTCTAAAAAGTCTCCACAAACAATGAAGATTAATTGTAATCATAAATCAAAGAAAGGGGAAGATTTGGAAGAAGTTATCAAATCCTCTGGGATTGTTAAGAAGTCAATATTGGGTAATTATGTAAAAAAAAGTTTACATAAATACTTAAAATTCTTATATTAGAGATATTAATAAATAAATAGAATTAAAATTAATAAATATAGAAATTTTTTTTGTCAGTTTAAAAAAGAAAATTGTTTTTTTAAATATTAACTATTGAAGAATCTTATATATATTATAAATGTGGATTTTTGCGAGGATGTCTCTTGCTCTTCACGATAAAACTATTAAATGGATTTTAATGAAACTTTACAATAATATAGATTATACAGCAGAATAACACTTAGTCTAATAATTACTTAAATGTTAATTATAAATTAATCATAATATAGCATTTACAATTTTTAGTAAATGATGTCAGCAACTACGTCAGACACCGGTTCCCTAATTCGACACGAATGCTTTTGTATTGTCAGTAGACAGAAAATATTTTAAAATACATCTTATATATATTATAAAATATATTAGATTAGATTAGGTGTTTTTATATTTAAAAATTAATTAGATTAAATAGTAAATAAGAAAAGGAAAAATATAGTTTATCCATTGATATTAAAATTTTTTGATTATTTGTATATCTTAATTATATGCTTAATTTAATTAAAATTTTGAAAATTTCACTTTTTTACTATCTAGTACTATATAGTATTGCGTTCACGAAAATTTTCGATGTCGAGAGTTTGATGTTTTTATACGTTTTGAAGGTCCCTGAGTCATTTTCACTAAGGTTGAGAAAAATGTGTCTGTGTGTATACAAAATTACGCAAAAATAATGAAATTTGGCATTATTCAAAATTTGTAGTATTCTATCAACTTTTGAGAAATGGAGCTAATCCGGAAGAAGGTCACGTTTTGATTTTTTTTTCCTCTAAAGTGAAAATAAAGATATGTTTGATAGTTTTTCACATTATTAAAAATCGTATAAAAGTGGTATATATAGAATTTAGGCTTGTTTATTGCGATGAAAGTACCGGAATTAATTTTTTCACACGACTGCAAATAACGCGCCAGCACATGACGTGGTACCATCAACAAAGAATCAAACATGCGCTGGGTATTTATTAATCTAATTCAATTTTGCGAGATAGTCGAGTGGAGACACTCCAGATTTTTACATTATTTGAACAAATGAGATTTGAAAATATGACTCTTAGTAGTATATATAGGCCAGAGAAAGATGACGTAACCAGCGAACGACGAAGAATTGCATGATCTCTATGTAGCTTCACAGAGACAGATAAATAGATCAAATCGGTTTATTAATAATAAACAATGCATAATTGTGATAAATCATTTTAAAATATTTATCAAAACTATCAAAATAATAATATATTTATTAAATAAATAGTAAATGATAATTTCTCAATTAATTTAATAATTCATTCCAAATAGTTTATATTAAAAAAAACAAAGATTTTAAAATTTATAAATCAGATATCTCATTTTTACCTTCTCGCCAGAGATAGTATTGCGATTACGAAAATTTTCGATGTTGAGATTTTGATGTTTTTATACGTTTTGAAGGTTCCTGAATCAAAGGTTATATATATTATATATTATATATTGAGAAAAACGCAAAAACGGTTTGAGCTAGAATGATGAAATTTGGTACATGGGCATTATTCAAAATTCATAGTCTTCTATCAACTTTTGGGACATGTAGCTCAACCGGAAGAGGGTCATTACCTACATTGTATAAAACTGCTATATATAGAATTTCAGCTTGATTGATTCGGTGAAAGTAACAGAATTAATTTTTTAACACTGCAAATCTGACGCGCCAACACGTGACGTGTGCCATCAACCAAGAGCCAAACATGCTCTGGTTTAATAAATATTATTTATTAATTTTAATTTATAATTTAATTAATTTAATTTAATTTAAATTAATATATGTTATTTAATCCAATTCAAATTTGCGAGATAGTCGAGTGGAGACACTCCAGATTGTTTTTATATATATAAATATTAATACTATAAATATATAAATATACTTATAAATAATCAATTTATATTTATGATTTGATTAAATAAAACTATATTATATTAAGTTTGAAATCGAGGTGATTCTATCCTGGCGGTTAGAAAGGCGAGGCCGACCAACCGTCGAGTGTTCTGTTTATTCTCCATCGGCAATAACAGAGGCCAGTCAAAACACTTGGAGGGTGTTTTGAGGGATGAGGGACTGTGCCAGGGTTGAAAGAGCGCAAAGATTCTCTTCTATGTGCAAACGAACAATTTGAATATTTGATTACCTGGAGACAAAGACGAATGGAGACGACCTTTCAAGTCAATTAATGACGATGTAATCAATTAATTAAGATGTTAATGTCAAATGATATGGATACTTCTAAATATGTAGTATAATAAATATAAGATTAATGGAGTTATCACAGAGAGGGGGAGGAGAAATATACACTCTAAATTGCAACATGCCTTATAATGAATTAATAAATATTCATAGATTTAATAATAAAATTAAGTGTATAAATAATCAATAGGGGGATAGAAATAAACATATTTTATAAAGGTAAGCATTTGGGAATATAATTGATGATAATAATAATAATAATTAAGGAAATGTATATAAATCTAATCAGATTATCAAAAAATAGATACAGGATTTCCTGTAGAGAAAAATTATATGATATTAGGAATCAATAAAGATATTTATAATTCAAAAAAATTAATATAAATATAAAGAAAATCATTGTGAAGATAATTCAATAAATTGAATATAAACTTTGCAAGTAAAAATAAAACAATATAAATTAGCTGGAGTGTCTCCACTCGACTATCTCGCAATTTGAATTGGAATAATTAACACTTAGATTATATATAAATTAAATTTAATTAATTATAAATTAAAATTAATAAATAATATTTATTAAACCAGTTTGGTTCTTTGTTGATGGAACCACGTCACGTGTTGGCGCGTGAGATTTTCAGTGTTAAAAAATCAATTCTGGTACTTTCAGCAATTCAATCAAGCTGAAATTCTATATATAGCAGTTTTATACAATTTTTTATCATGTGAAAAATTATCAAACATATATCTTTATTTTTACGGTCACTTTAGAGGAAAAAAAATCAAAACGTTGTAGGTAATGATCCTCTTCCGGTTGAGCTACATTTCTCAAAAGTTGATAGAAAACTACGAATTTTGAATAATGTCCATGTACCAAATTTCATCATTCTAGCTCAAACCGTTTTTGAGTAATCTTGTCTACCTACACACACAGACATTTTTCTCAACCTTAGTGAAAATGATTCAGGAACCTTCAAAACGTATTAAAACTTAAAAATCTCAATATCGAAAATTTTCGTGATCGCAATACTATCTCTGGCGAGATAGTAAAAATTATTTAATATTAATTGCTTCTGCTGAAACTATATTTAAAGTATTGGAAAAAATATTTGAAAATCAAATCAAACTTTTATGCTTTAAAAAAAGTTTTTTTTTAAGTCGACGCTCTACCAATTGCAACCATTTCAAGACACACTTTTATCCTGCAGAATATCCAAAATAAAATAATTTGTTTCTCCCATAAAAAACTAAAATTAATTAATTAAATTTAATTAATGAATTAATATTTGAAAAAAAATTGTATTTTTATCAATTGTCATTCAATAGATCAGTGATTCTCAATCTTTTTTTTTACCACGGCACACTTTTAACGGTAACGTAAAGAAAAAGTTAAGTGTAAAAGTTTACCATATTGAAAAAAGTGGTCCCAAAAACGGTTTACCTTTTTTTTGAACCAAATTGAAAAATTTATAAAAAAAAAGCCGGAAATGTTTAAGAGCCTAGTCCCAAAAACGTTTTACCTTTTTTTAGAACCAAATTGAAAAAATTTGGAAAAAAAAGTCGGAAATGTTTAAAAGCCTAGTCCCAAAAAAGTTTTACCCATTTTTTTTTTCGAACCAAATTGAAAAAAATTTAGAAACAAAAGTCGGAAATGTTTAAGACCCTCTTTACATTTGTAATAATTTTGCGGCACATTTTGATTATCTCGCGGCACACAAAAGTGCCGCAGCACAGTGGTTGAGAATCACAGCACTAGATGTTTAAAAAAATGAATTTGTAACTGAGTAAAATGAATAAAAATGATTTTTTTGACAAATAAAAATTTGTAAAAAAATTAAAGAAAAATAAATATAGGTTTATAGAGAAAGGGTGATAGTGAAATAGAGAGAATTGAAAAAGATTGAAAAAGATTTCTAATAATAATTAATTTTAAAAAAATCAGAATTTGTTCTCTTTTTACGTTCAAATTTTGTTTCTACTATAAATGATATATTCATGATTTTTACTATTATTTGAAATTATAAAATTTAATTATTTTAATTTAATATAATTCGGCGCACTTCGCATCTAGATAGGGGACTATGCCACCTCTACACCCGAAGTAATATGTATTAATTATTTGGTTGAAAGTCTGTATGTTGTAGATTTTTCTTTTTCTTTTAATAAATTATAATATAATATTTGGATGCAAAAATTTTTCAATTCGACCAATGTGTAGACAAAAACCTTTTATATATATATAAATCAGATTATATTATGACCTAAAAAAGAGTTTCTTAAAATGAGGTCTACAAAAATCATTCTATAGGTACATTCTTTTCAAAATTATTCTTTTCACATCTTAGTTTCAATAAATTTTTGCAAATTTTAGGTCTATTTAATTTAAGGTTTTTTTCTCTCCCTATTATAAAATAATTTCCCCTTGACTGAGTGGTTGAACTTATTAAAAATTCTTAGACTAGGAATCACATTTTTATTAAAAATAAAACTAAACATCATAATTTTTAAGGAAATGATTAATTTTCTTTTTTATAAATTCCTTATAATCTAATAATAAGAAAATACATTTTTATATAAAAATTTAATTTTCCTAATAAATAATAAAACAGTAAAACAAAATGGTTATAATCAAAATCGTGATTGACATTATACTTATATATTAAAAAAATAAACAAGCATATAGACAAGAGACATATTCATATTAAAATGAAATTGATTGATTGACTGACTTCCTTTGCACGATTTAATCAGAATATCATTATTAGAAAATAATTATATGTCGATTTTTATATCCTATTCCCACCCTTACCCTTGTAAATTGATTTTTTTTTAAAAAAATAATTTTTCTACAATTGATTAATTTCTCTTTCGAATCGATATAAAACAATCTAATATTTCCGGTTTCATTTTTAATCATATTAATGTTTCAATGATAAATGATTTTTCTAAGGATCATTACTATCTTTCCAGAGATAGTATCAAGAAAATTTTCGATGTCGAGATTTTGACGTTTTTATAGGTTTTGAAGGTCCCTGAGTCATTTTCAATAAGGTTGAGATAAATGCCTGTTTGTATATATATATATATACAAACATATATTATATATTATATTATATTATATATTATATATAGGTAGACAAGATTACGCAAAACGGTTAGAGCTAAAATAATGAAATTTAGTACACGGGCATTATTCAAAATTCGTAGTTATTTTTCAACTTTTGAGAAATGTATTTCATTCGGAAGAGGATCATTACCTACCACGTTTTCATTTTTTTTCCTCTAAACTGACTGTAAAAATAAGTTGACCTGTGGCTAGGCGCAGAACCGACCGACGGTTTGAAAAAAAATAATTTCCAGTTATAGAAACAATTTTAAATAATTTTAATATATCTATTAATTAAAAAAAAAATAAAAAACAGATATGGATATAACATAAATATTTTTAATTTTATTTTATTTATAATATAAGTAAGAGCTGGCTGTGACGTCATGATGGGCTGGGTGACGTCATATTAATTTAAATTAAGAAAAAACTAATGAAGATGATTTTCCTGAGGATAAAATCAATACAAAGTGCATGATTTGTGGAGATATGTAAAAAAATATCCTCATGTGAAATTTGGTGTGAAAATAACCCTTCCCTTCCTACCGTCGATCGCTAATACCAAAAGTTGATCAATTCATCATACTGATGCATTAAATAAATATACCAAATTTCATCAAAATCCGTTGAGCCGTTCAAGCTGGACACATCTATACGGACGGACGGACGGACAGATATCATGCTAATAATACTTTTTTCTGTTAAGAAAATGCTTGATTCGTGGAGACATGTAGATATCTCCACATGTGAAATTTGGTGTGAAAACAATACCTCCCTTACTATCGTCGGTCGGTAATAAAGAAATATGTTTGATAGTTTTGCACAAGATTAAAAATTGTATAAAACTCCTATATATAGAATTTCAGCTTAATTGAATCGCTGAAAGTACCGAAATTAATTTTTTAACACGTTGACTGCTAATCACGCACCAGCACGTGACGTGGTGCCATCAAAAAAGAGCCAAACACGCGCTGATTTAATAAATATTATTTATTAATTTTAATTTCTAATTTATAATATGTGTTAATTAATTCAATTCAAATTTGCGAGATAGTCGAGTGGAGACATTCCAGCTTTTTTTTCAATTATTATGGTGTGGGTAAAATGTAATTCTAAGAGAGTAGAATGGCTTTAACGTCACTTTAAAATTAAATTCATTATTCGTTGGAGATACGTGGCTGGGGTCTGGAGGCGCGTGTCTGTCTGTCTATCTGCGATAGTTGAAAGCTTGTTCTGATAAGGAAACTACCAATGGAGCTGAGCTGTTCTTGCCCCTTGAAAATGTTCAAGAAGCTAATTCCAGTCAAGTAGCCTCCCTCTCTTTTTCGGTTTTTGAGGGGGATAAGAAGAAGAACGTGGGAGGGTTCTTGACCCTTGGCTGATAAACAAAAGGACCCCCCCTATGAAATGAAAGAGAGAAAAGAGAACCAATCCTCGAGATGATTTATGTGTACAATTAATATCAAATATATTTGATTATTTATCAGAAATTATTTTTGAGGCAAATAAATAAATAGTTGCATAAGCTGCAAGCATTTCAATCCCGAATGTAAATTCAGACAATTGGAATTTTCATATAATTAATTACCGTTGTGTAGAAAAAAAATATTCATTTGATAACAAGATCAATTTTTTTATTGGATCTCTATCATAAATATTATACTTATTATCAATTTCTGACAATTGAATCTAATTAAATCTCATTAATATTTTACCACTGCGCTGTCAATTCAATTTAATCATTTTATTTTATTGAAATATGATAAAAAATTAAACTGAAATATTTTTTCATAATTTAATTAAATTTCACCAATATAGATTTTTTTAAACCACAAATTAAATTAATAATAAATATTTAATATTATATTTTACTATATGATTTGCCATCCAAAATATAAAGATAGAAAAATTATAAAATAAATAATTTTATTGTATACTCCCTCTTCAAAAAAAATTAAATAAATTAAAAATGTATTATTTTAACTAAATAAAAAGTGAAAGAATATAAAATATACTAGGTTTGTTCAAAAGAAAAGATGAATTTTGAATTATATCGAAAAGTATTTGTTTATTCATCAATATTACTTTGTCCCCTTCAAAGTAATTCCCCTCAGATATAATGCACTTATGCCAGCGTTTCTTCCAATTGTCGAAGCACTTCTGAAATTTGTTTTTTGGTATGACATTCTTCGATACCCACTTTATCTCATCAATTGTGGCAAAACACTTTCATTTCATTGGTCTCTTCAGTTTTGGAAATAGGAAAAAGTCGCAGGGAGTCAAATCTGGTGAATACGGTGGTTGAGGCATAATTATAGCGTTGTTTTAGTCCATAAAATCACGAACAAGAAATGATGTCTGAGATGGTGTATTATCGTGATGCAGAAACCATGGTTTAGTACTTAGAATGTGTTTAGAAGATAATATAAAACAATAATAGGAAAATTAGGAGAAAATCTACGTTGGAAGATTGTTGATTATGATGGCTGATAAAAATACAAAAAATGAAACATTTTCCTTATATTATATATATAAAAATATACATGATGAAATTTTGTAATATAAATGATGAAAAGAGAAGAATATCTTATAATTAAAAAAAAAAAGTATTATGATATGCGATGATGATAAATGTCAATTGCCAATGAATATTATCCTTGGGCGCAGTCAACAACGGACAGTACAGTTTGCCAAATTCATGTAATAACAACAGTTGATGCAATTGTCTACTGAAAAGGGTATGATCCAAGCGTACGAGAAACGGGGACGTGGCAAGTGAGCCGGGGGTGGGGGAGAGGGGGATGGGAATGAGAGTAGAATCATTACATTCAAGCCACTCGCAACAGCTGGACCCAAATTGATATCCCATTACAGGACAAATACACAATTCGAAGAAAAATTGTAGAGACTAACAAAAGAATTAAAACCAAACAAAAACTCACGATAACAGAATTTAATTTCTAAATAAATTAAAAATTTTAATACATATACGTAGAATAAAAAAATCTGGAGTGTCTCCACTCAACTATCTCGCAAATTTGAATTGGATTAATTAATACATATATTATATTTAAATTAAATTTAATTAATTAAATTATAAATTATAATTAATAAATAATATTTATTAACATGTTTTGCTCTTTGATGATGACACCACGTCACGTGCTGGAACGTGATTGGCAAACAACGTGTTAAAAAATTAAAAAAAAATAATTCCGGCACTTTTAGCGATTCAATCAAGTTGAAATTCTATATATAGCAGTTTTATACAATTTTTAATCATGTGAAAAACTATCAAACATATAGCTTAATTTTTACGGTCAGTTTAGAGCAGGGGTGGGCAAATACTTTTAAGCGCGGGCCAAAATGAAATTATCAAAATGTCTCCCGGGCCGGAGGACCATATTTCGGAAACACCAAACCGGGACATTTGTAAAAAAAATTTACCTTTTATTAATGAAATGAAAGATCGAAATAAGAGCCAAAGTCTTTCAACGGGCCGGCGGGCCGAATAAAATAAGCAAAAGGGCCGGATCCGGCCCATGGGCCGGCTTTTGCCCACCCCTGGTTTAGAGGGAAAAAAAGAGGTGTAAAGATCATTTAGTAGAGAATTATCGAAAATCCACAAATATTTGTCAAAACAATAATAAACTTGCTTGTATATTTAGGTACATAAATATATGAAAGAATATCTATCCTTGTCTTTGAAATGATAAAGATAGCCATTTATGAATAATTAATTTTGGTATTTTTAGATATTTTGATTGGTCCTATTCAAATAGATTTTATTGACTTTAAGAAAATTAAAAAAAGAATTTATTCCCTAAAGAAACAAATTATATACTGTAGACTTTTTCTATTTTAAATTTTAATTATTATGAAAATCTAACATTTATGTATAATAGTTCAACCATTTGTATTATATATATATATATATATATATATATATATATTGGTAAATAACTTTTTAATTTATCCTAATTAATTGGTGGTCTTTTTTTTAAACAGGAAAATGTGAATATCACAATCTACCCAATTTGATAAAATTTCCTATTTTATAATTTTATAACTATAAAATATTCAGTAATTATAATATTTTTTTTTCTTATAACTAATATATATATATATATATATATATACTACCCTTCTTAGATGGACAGGCGGTTTCTAGCTGCACAAGTTTGATTAATAATAATTTATAGGAAATTTTATTTCAAAAATACTTACAAAACAACACAATGTTTAAATATAAAATTATTAACTTTATTCAAATCGTCATAATAATTTTTCATTTTTTTTTATTTGACCCTTATTTAATTTAAAAAATGAAGTTAGTTACAAATTAAAATAATTTTTACAATTTGTCTGTAACTAACTTCATAATGTTACAGACATCATATACATACATACATACATACGACGGAAATTATGTAGTTTGATAATAAACTTATTTTTAAAACAATTAAATAAGAATTATTTTTCTATGGTAGTTAATTAGCAGGTAATTTATTTTTTAATTTTCCGAAATAAACAAAAAAAATATTAATAAAGATTAAAATATCTTCATTCCTACTTGAATACAACACTTAAAGGGATTTTCATTTTATTTAATTTTTTTTTAATTTGGCGTAGATTGAATTTTAATTTTTAAATATTTTTCTAACTTCCGCTTAAGTTGGCGGCTATGAGAGAAGAACTAGACGAGAACATTTAGGGAGAGGAGAGGGTATACGAGCTGAAGCGACTCTCCTTCAAGGCCTCTTAACTTGCACAATATATTATCGAAAATTGAGAATTATTTTTTAATTTATAAAAAAAATTTCATTTATAAAAATTTTCAACTCAAGAAGGGTAAATTGAAGTCCATAATACTCGCTCAAAGACAAATATCAGGAATGTGTATGGATAAAAGATTAAATTTATTAAAACATTCGAATCTTCTAGTTTCCAAAATATTGAAATGCGCAATTTTTCAAAATTTAATCGTATTTCAATAATATGTATGGATAATAAAGGAAATATTTATGATTGATAATGAAAACAGATCGAATCCATGATAAGAAGAGGAAGAGAAGAACAAAAACAATCGAAAATACTTAAAATAAAAATTTAAAAAATTTTCTTTGTATGAATGAAAAGGATTAATTATTTAATTGAAGCAGCTTTTGGCTGGTGGCGTTGAAGGAGTCTGAAGGGGGGATGAGGGGAACTGAGTGGGGATGAGGGTCCGAGAGGTACAAAAGTAAAACGCAATTAGAAATAATTTTGTCCCATATAAAGTGGAACGAGTGGATTGAACAAAAAGCATTCCTAATGGAAAAGTTGCGTCGCTGGGCCAAGGAAGTAGGTAGGCCCTCCTCCGTCGAGCAGGGTTCGGGGGAGGGGTTATCTGTGCAACGGGGGGGTTGGCGTAGCGCCAAACGACGCCGCCGTCGCGCCATACATGGCTTGAGCGACTTGAGAACCCCCGACTCTACCGCCCCACCCTCCCTGCACCCCTACGTATACAAACACACATACAGACACAGGCACACATACATGGAAGCACAGCGCAAGGGCCTTTGCCAGGGCCCCGAGAACGACGACCTAACCAAAGAGTAACGCTTAACGCCAAACGCCATGGATGCGATACGTCGTGGCCGCCTTCCCATAATTCCTCACCCACCCCCACCCTCCAACACACTTTCGTGCAACAACAACAACATCGACAACGACGACGATGAGGAGATGGAGAAGAAGAAAAAAAACATAAAAAAAAAAAGAAGAAAAAAAAACGTTTCAAATGATGCAGCAAGCTGATCTCCTCGACGACAAACGGAAACACAAACGAACAACGCATCGTACAAGACGGACTTCCCAACATTCCAAATGAAAATTCAAACTATAAAGAGAATACCTCTTGCACTTTTCTCTCCAACTACCAAAAAACAAATAGAAATTATTAGATAATATAATTGAATTGAATAAATTTTCTGAAAAAAAAAAAATTTTTATCATGGAAATATTCAGAATAAAAAATCTGGAGTGTCTCCACTCGACCATCTCGCAAATTTGAATTCGATTAATTAACATATATTATATTTAAATTTAAATTAAATTTAATTAATTAAATTATAAATTAAAATTAATAAATAATATTCATTAAACCAGCGCGTGTTTGGCTCTTTGATGATGAGACCACGTCACGTGCTGGCGCGTAATTGGCTGTCAACGTGTTGAAAAATTTAAAAAATTAATTCCGGTACTTTCACCGTTTCAATCAAGCTTAAATTCTATATATAGCAGTTTTATACAATTTTTAATCTTGTGAAAAACTATCAAACATATTTCTTATAAGTATATTTATATATTTATAGTATTAATATTTATATACATATATATAAAAAGTCTGGAGTGTCTCCAGTCGACTCTCTCGCAATTTGAATTGGATTAAATAACATAATATATTATAATTAAATTAAATTTAATTAATTATAAATTAAAATGAATAAATAATATTTATTAAACCAGCGCATGTTTGGCTTTTGGTTGATGGCACCACGTCACGTGTTGGCGCGTGACATTTGCAGTGTTAAAAAATTAATTCTGGTACTTTCAGCGATTCAATCAAGCTGAAATTCTATATATAGCAGTTTTATACAATTATTAATCATGTGAAAAATTATCAAACATATATCTTTATTTTTACGGCCAGTTTAGAGGAAAAAAAAATGAAAACGTGGTAGGTAATGATCCACTTCGGAATGAGCTACATTTCTCAAAAGTTGATAGAAAAACTACAAATTTTGAATAATTACCTTGTATCAAATTTCATTATTCTAGCTCAACCCGTTTTTACGTAATCTTGTCTACATATACACACACATTCACATTTTTCTTAACCTTAGTTAAAATGAATCAGGGACCTTCAAAACGTATAAAAACATCAAAATCTCGACATCGAAAATTTTCGTGATCGCAATCTGGCGAGATAGTTAAAATTAATTTAATCATATTCAACATTAATCAATATATAAATTAAAAAGATGACGAAATTACGTTTTCTATAAGTATTTTATAAAATAATAAAGATAATAATATAAACTCTTAAGTTGCTCGAAATTAAATGTTATTTTTATTTAATTTTTTTGTAGAAGCATAGAAGGAAACGGGAGATTTCATCGGGAAAGATAAATAAATAACGATTCAATAAATGACGAATCAAAGATGTTTATTGATCGACCTTGATTGAATTTCTAATCTATGATTGATTAAGAAAAGAAAGGTAATGAAAAAATATAACCTTATAAAATACCGCCTACGTATTTCATATAAAATTTGTAATCGTATATAGAAAAAATAATATAAATTAATTTTATTTATGCGTGACTACCTTTTTAATTTATATATATAAAAAAAAAATCAACTCCAATTTCAGTCCAACAAATTCATCTAATGTTTATAAAGTTTACTAATTGTATGGAATCATTTGCAAATTTAATTTAAGTTAAATAAATGAGATCTCTATTTTTTTACATTATCACTCTTCAGTAATTGAGCGATCAAAAGGTTAAAGTTAATAACTACTTTTTACGATTAAGATTAAAAATAAAAATTCTTTCAAAGATATATATTTTATGAATTTTTCATTTAAATATAATAATTCTGAAATTTAAAAGAACAGAGGGAGGGGGAAGCTATAAAAAATTAACAATTTTTTTTCATTATATACCTAGTTCACCGAGCCACCTTTAAAAAAATTTATTCCTTATGAACTATGAAAATTTAAGATTAACATTATTTTTAAAATAAATAAACGACAAAATATATGAAACAATTTCAAATAATTTAAAAGAAAATAAATTTCAAAAAAAAAAAAAAAAATAGTTATAAAACATACAGCCCTTAAACATACGTATTACTGACCTGATAGACAGAAAAGTATGGCCTGTGGATATAACATAATAAATATTTCGTAATTTGTTTACAAAATCTTATTAAAATAAATATTTTTAAATTTAATTTATTTATAATATTTTGTATTTAAGGAAGGGCTTTTTGGTGTTTTTTTATTATAAAAATTCCTAAAATAAATTAAGAAAAAACTAACCAAAATGACTTTTCCCGAGGCTGAAATCAATACAGATCGATTTTTCTTTAAAAAAATTTATCAATGGTTTGTATTTCAAAAAAATCCTTAGAGAGCAGTTGTATATCTCAAAAATAGACATATATATACACGGTGTCTCAAAAAAATGTTTATTTTATTTTATTATTTATGAGAAGTCAAAGTGTTAGTACATTTTGCAACACCCTGTATATATACAATTTTTGCTAGTATAATAATATAAGATGTATATAGAAGACTGTGTCTTCTATATTTTCCACACATATATCATGGAATTTTTTTTTTTTTTTTATTTTTTTAATAGAAAGAAAGAAGATTGCTTATTGATAAGTTGAGATGATTGAACAGAACATGATAATTGCTTCTCTCCAACCCTCGGATTGATAATTGTTCTGCTGAAGGGTGAATCAAGAGCGTTTGCATAATTTTGCCCAAGCTTAGACAGACTGTTCTCTGGTTAATTATCGAGCGCAAATGCAGGTGGGAAGGATTCGAATGTGGAGAGCTCAACCATTGCGTGTTAACTCAACTAACCAACCAACCAACCAACCAAATGCTTAAATCATATACATATCTAGACAAGAGAGAGAGAGAAAGAGAGTTGCAATAGGCAATAGGCACACACAAAAGCCCAAGGTGCAAACCCTTGCTTATCGCACCAAGCTCGTATTTTTTATCCACCCCCGCCATGCAAAGGGTGGCGTTGGAAGACATTTGCATAGGCAACGAGCAAATCGCCTAAGCCTTAATCTCTGTTAATTTCTTATCCAAATACAAATTGCATCGATCCTTGAATTGGGACTGAGTTTCCATTTTCTAAAGCAAGTAAACCAAAGTAATCGACATACGAAACTCCCCTTCAAAGTGAAAATTATAGCGGGATTATCCACCAAGATTATCTTATTATACGAATAAATAAAATATTTTGTGTTATTTATTGAAAATTTAATAAACTTGAAAATTACATAATTGAAGTCAATATATAAGCAAAATTATGAGTGAATTATGATTAATAACGAAAAAAAGATTTAATACTTTATTATTGATAATAACATGCACATATCCAGTCATAATTATTATATTTTATTACTATTTAACTTTAATTACAATTTATAAAATAATAAAATGAATTTTTTTCCCTGTTCGAAGGAAAAATAAAATTACTAAGGAAAAAACAGTAACATTAAAATGATTTAAAATCATTTATATTCAAAGTAAAGGATGAAAGTAATATAATAAAATATAATTTTTTTTTTTTATCCTTTTTAATTTTATTTTTTATTTATTTATTAATTAATAAAAAAATAATTGTCATATGTAATTCTAAATAAATACCATTAAATTAATTAATACATTATAGATAATTAATTCAAAGCCATAGCAGCCTATATTGAAAATAATAAAGTGTATTTTATTTAATAATATATATATATATATATATATATATATATATATATATATATAATCTTTATAATTAATAAATGAATAGCTTTCTCTTATAAAATATTAATTGAGAAAGAAAAACAAGATCAAAAGAATATAAAATGAAAGAAAATGTTTTTAAAAGAGAGAGAAACAATTATTTTTGATTTTAATTTTAAATTAAAAAACAAAAAACAAAAAAAGTTTTTTAAAAAAACAAAACAATTTGTTTCAATAGAAAAAAAAGGAGGAAAGAAAATTAATTATTAATTTTATTAAAAACAATTAATTAAATAATTAATCTATGACAATCTATCATAATTGAATCTAATGACTGACTGGTAAATTAAAAATAATATAATTCTACATTTATTTAATTATTTTCTCCTTTTAATCAGAATAATAAAATTAATTAATTGATAAATGAAAATAAATAATTAGTAATGAAAAATTCAAAATAGAAGAGCTAAATGAAATAAATAACGATTGAAAAAAAATACTTTGGAGAATTTTTTATTTATGGGTATATATTGTAACTATTTGATTGATGAGTTTTGATTAAGAGAAAAAATTTAAGAATAATAAAAAAGAAATAGAAATAAAAAACCTCAAAAACCCCAACTGAATCCATATTAAATGATTTTTTTTTACTCATTGAAATGATTTATTAATATTATAAAAGTTGGGTCAAGGATATATATTATACACAATTAAATGAATAAGAAATAAGTATACCTCTACTCCTACCAATAAACACCTACTTTTTTAGTTTTTTAAGATTCCTTTTGAAAGACGTCTCTTTTAGATGAACAAAAAATGAACAAAAAATAAAATAAAAATATATAAAAAAATTTCAATTACACATTTTATTAGATTTATTGAAGTAAAATGTTTAGTAGTACTTAATAAGTGGATTAAAGAATAGTAATTTCAATTTTATTTTATTCAAAGAATAGATATTTTATATTTTCACGAAACTTAAAAATTCCATATTTTAGATACAACTTATATAATCATACCAAGAAATTTTATAAATCGAATTTTTCTATGATACACAATGTATAATTTTAAGAATTTTTTTTTAAAGGTCTATTGATATATATTCATGAATATATTTTTGTTTGTTTGTGGGGGAATGATAAATAAATTTCGTAATTTTATTCTAAAATATTATTAAAATAAATATTTTTAATTTTACTTCGAAATTAAATAAAATTTTTTAAAATATTTTAAATATTACAAAATATTAATACAATATCAATTAAAAAAGAATGGCAAGATTTAAATTACAATATGTATGACGTCATATAAATTTACTATTTTAAATTAAGAAAATACTATAAGTTGATTTTTCTCGAGGCTGAAACCAATACAGATCTATTTTTCTGTATAAATATTATCTTTGGTATGAATTTCAAAAAAATCCATCGAGCTGTTTAGTATCTCAAAATATATATATATATATATATATATATATATATCAATTTTTGCTAGTATAATAAGATAAGATATATATAAATTGAAAAATAAATAGATATGAACATAATTAAATTACATAAGAATTAATGTTAAATAGCAAGTAAATAAATAAAAGGCGTAATTGGTTAGTTGGTTTCTTTTTTTCTCTTGAAACATAAAAATGATACGAAGGATGTTTATTAATCAGTGAATTGATGTACCATTCAAGTTGGAAGGCCGTTCATTTCGACTTATACGTTTTTAATCGATCCATTTAGAAAAGCTCATAAATTGGAAAATAAAAAGAAATAAAAAAAAAAGAGAGACAAGTTGTAATGGGACGAAAGGGGACTTTAGAAATGACCATAATTGGGGTTGAATTGTCAAGGCCTCTCGGGTGGTCGAGATTAGTTGCATTCCTGGGCCAGATTAATCGACTTCAAATTGCACGTTTAACGATTGAGCAAAGCCATCCATGGCGATGGAATCGAGAATTTCAGGAATTCCCACCACCGGTTGATCATGTTGTCATTTCATTATCATAATGATACAGATAAAATTTGAAATTCAATGGGAATTATTAATTTTCACAGCATTTTCAATTCCAATAAATAATATATCAAACAACGACAAAAAAAAAAAAAAAAAAAAAAAAATAGAAAATTGAAACAGAAACTGCATCAAGAAGAAAAAGAAGACATTATTGATTCCTTCTATGAATAAGCTATAGAAAATATTGTAAGTATACAAAAAATAATACACAGTAAAATATTTTGTTTCAAAAAGCAAATTAATAAAGATTTTATTTATTTTTAAATTTATACTCGTTACTAAATAACTAAGATCTTAAACATTTCTACTTTTCTTGTTTTTTTTTTCTTTATTAATTATTATCCATTTCTTTTTGTTTGTGTTTTGTTCAGATTTGTAGGTAAGAAAAAATTTAAATATATTTTTTATTAAATTAGATTAGAAAGAAATAAAAAATGTTAAAAAAACGTGTAAAAAATATCTTAATCTCGTTATTTTAACATTTTTTATTTCTCTTTAATCTAATTTCATATAAAAAATATATTTAAATTTTTTCTTACCTACAAAACAAAACATATTAATGATATCTTCAGTATTATAAAATTTTTGAAAGACTAAAAAAATTGATTACTTTATAAAAAGAAAAACAAAATTAAAAAATAAGCGGGAGTGTCCTCCCCTAGACTTTCCCGCATATAAATAGGTATAAAGAGTTGTGAATGAATATTTAGAATGTGTAAACTTGGTATTGATAAAGAGCCAGTTCGTATTAGTTTATTGGTGTCAAATTTGATATTTGGTAACATTTATATATATATATATATATATATATATATATATATATAGAATAAAGTGCTACTTCCGGTTAACTGATATTTTAAATGTAAAAAAACAGATATGGATATAATATAAATATTTTTAATTTTATTTTATTTATAATATATAAGGGCTAGCTGTGACGTCATGAAGTGCTGGGTGACGTCATATAATTTTAAATTAAGAAAAAACTAATGAAGATGATTTTTCTCGAGGATAAAACCAATACAAAGTGCATAACACGTGGAGATATGTCCTCACGTGAAATTTGATATGAAAATAACCCTTCACTTCCTCTCTTCGATCGGCAATACTAGCACTTCCGGTTTCCGGATTTTCACCAAAAATTGATCAATTCATCCTACTGATGTATTAAGTAAATATACCAAATTTCATCAAAATCCGTTGAGCCGTTCAGGCTGTACACATCTATACGGACGGACGGACGGACAGACATCATGCTAAAAATACTTTTTTCTGTTAAGAAAATGCATGATTTGTGGAGATATGTACCTAAAAATATCCATAGGTGAAATTTGGTGTGAAAACAATACCTCCATTACTATCGTCGGTCGGTAAAAAAGAAACGCTACTTGTATAGGTAAAATGTCACTTCCGGTAGTCAGATCATGATGAAATTTGGTATCTCAATTTTTTTCATATTTTTAAATCTATATACAAAATATGAAGCAAATATCTCGAAGCAAACTGGTACTTTACTTGAAAGGTAAACGCAACCAGTGTAGGTAAAGTACCACTTCCGGTTAACCGATTTTGACGAAATTTTGATAGAAATCTACAAACTGTGAATAATATCGGTGTACCAAATTTCGAAGTCCTAGCTTGATTAGTTTCTGAGTAAATTTGCTTACAGACATTACATACATACATACATACATACACACACACAGACATAATTCGAAAAATGGTATTTTCCGACTCAGGGAGGTCTAAAACGTCAAGATCTATCGAAATCTCGAAGTCGAAATTTTTGACGATTCCAATACTTCCCTTATACGAAGTATGCGGGAAAGTAAAAATTGAAAATGATTTGGGTATGAGTCTGATAAATCGTTATGAATAATTACAATATATAAAGAATGAAGTTTTTCAAATATTCTGAAGAATAGAATTAAAATTTACAACTTAATGTTTTGTTTTTATTCTTCTGGGATGATTGGGGAAGGTGATTTGAAATTTAGCTGACATGGAATGTCCAACTTGGTAATCATTTGCTTTCATTATTAAGAGAGAGAAGGGAAAGGGGGGAGAGGGAGTAGGGGGTTGAAAGATTCATTGAAATGGCTGCTGCTAGGAAAGTTTTTCCATGTTGTAAAAACCTTTAAAAAATTCACTATCCAAGTTAAAAGACAGTTAATTAACTTGAATAATTATTCACGATCTTTCCAATTAGGTGCTGTCGTCCCCGACACAGGGCTTATCATTTTAGAAAGAGTGTATAATTTTTTTTTTTCATGGGTTAAAAAAAAAGAAAAAGGAAAAGGAAAAATGTAAATAGAGAAAAAGATTTAAATGTCAGTAAAATACAATAAAATTTATAAACAAGGACTTATTTTAGCAATATTGAAAAATATGTGGATTTTATAAAGAAAAAAATAAAAATAAACCCTACTTTAGATGATTTATTAGAGCCTCTCTCACTCGAGCACATCCCCATTGATAAATACTAGAGTGAAAGATTTTGCACAAAAAATATGATAGAAAAATAAAAAAATCTCATCTCTTAGGATTGGAGAAGTAACGACCACAGTGGCGCTCTCTGTTCTAGATTTTTTTACTACTGGAAATGTAGTATCAAAATTTGAAGAAATAGGATTCAGACAATCAATATGTATAATTTCCGTCGTATGTATGTATGTATGTGATGTCTGTGACATCATGAAGTTAGGTATGTGATGTGCGTACCATTATGAAGTTAGTTACAAATTCAGTTTAAATTTAAATTGCAAACACCGTTTGCAACGGGTTCGTCTAGTATATCCATATTTATATATATAAAAATAAATAAATTAACAAATTATCTATATTTTTAAATGCATAAGAGTTATTAAAATTTCAAGGTTTTTTAAAAAAAATATTAGAAATAAATAATTTTTCCTGAATCAACGCCTTCCTAAATTAATAATATTATCGACATCATTTCGTATTATAACATTTTAGGAATTAAACTCTTTCATCGATAATATCAATTATTAAGAATATTAAAATAATAAATTTCTAACATTTAAATTATTTAAATCTTAGAAATTTATTCATTACCTTCTCCTCACAACATTTTTGTTTTGGTTTTATGAATTATTTAAAAATTTGAACAAACCTAATTTAAATTTATCTATGAAAAAAACTTTAGAAAGAAATTGAAATTTTTATATTTACATAATTAATACACTAATAGAGAAAGGAGTGAGATTTCAAATATTGAGTTTTCGAATCATAAAAAATTAATAGATTTTACATTTTGACAATTCGAGGGTTGATTTGTTTCATACAATAATGAAATATCATATTTGAGATTTCTAATTAAAAAATAATCATTAAACGCCTCTGAATAATGAATGTCTGTGAAAATCGAACGCCCGACTAAATGCTTTCATCTAAGAACTCATAGGATTGCATTCGATGGTGCAATCCACTCATACTGATCCTACCACCACCCCCTCCTCCCTAAGTTCTGAACAAACCTTATTCAATACTTCTAGACCAGATAAATTCTTTCGTTAAATTTTTCATTAAATTATTAGTTTCTTCAATATAACAATAATATTATATTTATTTTATTTTATAAATGTATGTTATATTCTATTTTTTATTATATTATTTAATTAAAAGAAGAAAAAAGTTGATCTTAGAAATTGAAAAAATATATTTTAAATGTATATTAATTATTAGATAACGAGCCGTTCTTAGAGGCACAGGCAGCTTCTACTTTCAAATACTTACAAAACTACACAATGTTTAAAAATTATGAATATAAAATATTTTAAATTACTTTATTCAAATCGACGTAATAATTTTTTTATTTTTTTTTTATTTGATTTAATTTAACAAAACAAAATTTAAAAAAATGAAGTTAGTTACAAATTAATTATTTTGACAGTTTGTAACTAACTTCATAATGTTACAGACATCACATACATACAACGGAAATTATATATATTGATGTTATGAATTTGATGTTTCCCTGGGAGAAATTTATATCTTAAAAAGTTATGATATAAGTTAAATAAATCCATAATTGAAATTTAAAATAAAATAGCTTAAAAAAATATAATACATTATTTTTGCTACACCTCATAGTTTAAGGTTTCTCAGTTATATTTCCCCATTTTCCACTTCCTAAAATACCCCACTGCAATTTCCAACATCCAAACATTACATTAGTATATTGAAAATATCAATTGCATGCAAGTGTGGAATTACCCAACATTTGGTTGTGTTTACAAAAAAAAAAAAAAAAAACAGCCATTGCTTTTGTCTGTTCAATCTGAAACTTTTTTTTCAGTCTCTCTCTTCTCTTCATTTTTCCTTCTTTTTTTTATTTCGCTCTCGATTTTTTTTTTCATTGCTCCTGTTCATTTTCTTTTTGTTTTGTTTTTTCTTCGTGGCTGAATGAATTCCTTCTTAACCCAGAGTTTAAAAAAGTCATTATGAGAAATGATGGAGGATGATCAATCAGCTCAACTGAGCCACCTATCACTCCCTCCCCCACCCTCCACCCAGCCCCTCGACAGTCTTCGTCGTCCTCGTCCAAAGACAAAGTCAAGACACTCATTAAGCCACCAACACTCATCAATTTATCCTATTTTTAAATTCACTTGTCTATAACAACAGTATTATAAATTCAAACGAAAACAAAAATCATTTTTTTTTTCTTTTGAAAATACAATCAAATGAATTCAATTGGAAAGTTCTTTATTGTATTTTATATTGAATTTAATTCTTCGTTCCGCAATGGTTAAGTTTATTTTTGTAATTTTCAATATTCTCGTCGTTAAAAATTTTGATATGTGAATTACACAATTAAAATAACATGAATGAGATAATATAGGTTTTATTTCCAAATCTAATTAAAATCAAATGATTATTTTCTAAACCACAAAAAATTATTATCACTTGTATAAAAAATAATATTTAAGAAGAAAAGATAGTATTAATCAAAATAGTATATCTCTCATAATATAAATTGATAAAAAACATATTTTAAGAGGAAAAATTATAAATAAATAATCGAAATAAGAAATTGATTGTAGTAATCAAAAATATATTATGTTTTTCATGATCATCTTTAACCAATTAAGTGAGAACCGATCTTTCGTCTCCAATTTTTAATCTTATTCACATCCGGCTAAAGAAATGAAGAGGGTGCAAGAATATTGAGGGGTGTCTTTATGTACAAAAGCTATTTATGGACTCGACTCTTGAATGAAATGTTTTCTTTTTTTGTTACACATAAATAATTATTTAGTTGTTCACACTTATTTATTTCTAAAAAAATAATAATTTTTTAATCTATAAACAAAAAAAAAAAAAAAAGAGTAGAAATTCGTATTTTATAAACAATTATTATTATAGCACACAAATCCAGACATACATTCTTTCTTAATTAATGCAAAAAAAAACATTTAAATTATATTAATGAATGTTAAAATCAATTTGTTATTTACTTCTGGATAATATCTATAATTTGTTAAAAAAGATATGATTTTGATGATATTCCGAAATTACTGGTATGAATTGGGATCAAATGTCAAGAAGAATATTGGTATGAAAGAAATTGAGAGAGACCAATGATCAGGAGGGCCGAGTTCCACAAAAATATATTTAATAATAACCTATATATATATATATATATAATTTCTGTCGTATGTATGTATGTAACATTATGAAGTTAGTTACAAACCAATTGTCAAAATTAATTTAATTTGTAACTAACTTCATTTTTTACCGACCGACGATAGTAAGGGAGGTATTGTTTTCACACCAAATTTCACATGTGGAGATTTTTACATATCTCCACGAATTCTTAACAGAAAAAAGTATTTTTAGCATGATGTCTGTCCGTCCGTCCGTCCGTCTGTCCGTATAGATGTGTACAGACTGAACAGCTCAAACGATTTTGATGAAATTTGGTATATTTACTTAATGCATCAGTGGGATGAATTGATCAACTTTTGGTGCAAATCCGGAAACCGGAAGTGGTAGTATTAGCGATCGACGATAGGAAGGGAAGGGTTATTTTCACACCAAATTTCACATGAGGAGATTTTTTTACATATCACAACGAATGTATTGGTTTTATCCTCGGGAAAAATCATCTTCATTATGTTTTTCTTAATTTAAAATTATGTGAAGTCACCCAGCCCTTCATGACGTCACAGTCTCCTTATTATGATCACGGGCAACGCCGGCTACTTCAGCTATATATTAAAAATAAAATAAAATTAAAAATATTTATGTTATATGCCTATCTGTTTTTTATTAGATTAATAGATATATTAAAATTATTTGAAATTGTTTCTGTAGCTGGAAATTAATTTATTTCAAACCGTCGGTCGGTTCGGACCTGGCCACAGGTCAACTTATTTCAATTTTGTGTTGTTAAATTAAATAAGTGTCAAATAAAAAAAAAATAAAAAAATTATTATGACTGTTTGAATAAAGTTAATAATTTTATATTTAAACATTGTGTTGTTTTGTAAGTATTTGAAACAAAATTTCCTATAAATTATTATTATTAATCGATCTCGTGCGGTTAGTCCCTCTAAGAAGAGTTTTAGGCCAAAGGCAGCATATGATGCCGGAGAAGGGTAGTAGTTAAATAAAATTATAAAATTGTGTAGAAAACAATTAATTGATCTAAAATGTTTAAGATAATATTCGGTTTATAAAATTGAACCTCAATAAAGGCTAGAAAATAAATAAAATAAAAATATCTGTAATTTGTATGAAAATTAAAAATTGAGCCACACATAAAAATATTTTAAAAGTTATAATACTTACAATTAGTTATAATTCATATGGCATACAAACAAACAATAAATTACAAAAAATTAAATTTTGCTTTAAATAATGTTTTATTAGAAAATATATTTTCAAGTGGAATGGGTTAAATGTTCTCAGTAAGATTCATTTACATTGATTGATAAGATCAAACGTCTTTTATTTAGAAAATGAATTGTAAATTTAAGTCTTAAAAAAATTCCCATATTCAAACATCATAAATTATTAAATCGTTGAAATCTATCTATTGAAGAGGTGTCCAACCTCACCCCCCACTCCACCCCAGTATAGGAATTCGGCGATCAATTGACGACATGAATATCTCCGGATTCTATATTGAATGTTGGGGGTTGACAGTTTGGTGTTAATTCGTTCCGGGACAGATAGACAGCCAACCCGTTTTGTCCATAGTGTCGACAACACAAGCCCTTTACCACCACCCTTCCCCCGGTCCCAGCTAACGCCGTACGCTGTCCATATCCCCAAAACAACAACATATTCACTAACACCATCGGCCGTCTTCTAGAGATGCTATTTATACAAGTTTATATGGCGTTATGGCAGTGGATAGGGGCGGGGTGGATTCTAACTTGTTATATAGTCAGATGATCTGAATAATTGACGGAATTAAAATCCACATCAGGTTGCTAATCGGCGTAAACACAGACTAATTGGTTTTGACAAGATCGGAAACCAGTCTAAATATTGACCGAAACCTCACATCTCACATTTTCATACGAAAATCCCGAAATAAACTAATATTAGTTGGTTAATATGCAAAACCAAAACATGGACGTGAAATGGAGAACAGTGGCAGGAGTGGGGAAAAAAAGAGCAACAATCCTAAAAAAAATTTTAAAAAATAAAAAAAAGAACAGGATATTTTAGGATAATACAATCCAACACATACTATATCTATATAATATAGATATATAGATATATATATATATTTATATACAATACATACAATTATACTCCGTCATTACATGAAAATAATTTATTTAATACCAATAATAAATTTTTATTAATGATAATCCAAAAATGCTAAATCAAACATCCAGGGACAGATTTAAAATAGAATATACTTTGAAATATTATTAAAAATAATATTTTTTTTTTTTAAATTATAATAAATGATATGAAATAATCACACATTAATGGTGCTTTAAGCCAGGCAATACTTCCAAAATTAGCTGGAGTGTCTCCACTCAACTATCTCGCAATTTAAATTTAATTAAATAACATAATATATTATATTTAAATTAAATTTAATTAATTATAAATTATAAATAATAAATATTAATCCAGCGCATGTTTGGCTTTTTGTTGATGGCATCACGTCACGTGTTGGCGCGTGAGATTTGGAGTGTTAAAAAATTAATTCTGGTAATTTCAGCGATTCAATCAAGTTGAAATTCTATATATAGCAGTTTTATACAATTATTAATCATGTGAAAAATTATGAAAAATATATCTTTATTTTTACGGTCACTTTAGAGAAAAAAAAAATCAAAAAGTTGTAAGTAATGACCCTCTTCCGGTTGAGCTACATTTCTCAAAAGTTGATAGAAAACTACGAATTTTGAATGATTCTTATGTACCAAATTTCATCATTCTAGCTCAAACCGTTTTTGCGTAATCTTGGTTACATACATACACACAGACATTTTTCTCAACCTTAGTGAAAATGATTCAGGAACCTTCAAAACGTATAAAAACATCAAAATCTCAACATCGAAAATGTTCGTGATCGCAATACTATCTCTTACGAGATAGTAAAAAATAAATGAAATTAATATTATTATATTGATTAAGATAAGTAAACTTTAAGAAATTTTTTTAAAAAGATAAAATAAAATGTTTATAAAAATTAAAAATTGAGAATTAAATTTGTAATATACGTATATATATATATATATATATATATTTCACTATGATTACAGATGTATTTAATGTAGGTTTGTAATTTTTTCTTACAAATTTTATAAATCCGTTGTTGATATAAGAAAGAAAAAGTGGGCGCCTGAATTTAGGCAAACAATCTATTTCATATGAATATTTACTTAAGTGAGAATATATAATACATTCATCAAAAGAACAATTTCCCTTTGAAGGGATTATAATATATTTTTCAAATTATTTAATTGAAAGAGGAGGAATAATCAGAGAGGGTAAAAGTATTATAAGATTAATTAATTATTAGTTAAACCAATAAAAAAAAACACATTTAATTATATTTTAATGATATCTTAAAATTATACTCTTTTGATATTTATAAGAATTAAATTTTGATTTTGACGAAAAATAGATAATATTTCGATTTGAAAATCAAAAAAAAAAAATGAAAAAATATTTTTTAATTTTTATATAAAACGAACTAATTATTATGTCTAATTGATTCAATCAATCATTAATTAATGATTGGATTTAAATATTTAATGTTGGAAGCAATTAGATTAAAAAAAAAACAGTTTTGATAATTACTAATGTAATAAAAAAAAAATTAATTATTTGATATATGTGAGGGATGGAGTAGAGTGGTGAAAGTCAATCAATCTGGGATCACTGAAGTGGATTTATTTAGAAGGTGAGAAGTGAGGGATGATGTGGGAGTGTGAAGGATACATATTTAAAGAGTGTTAAATGATGATCTAATATTAATAAAGCAATGAAAAGGGAAACAAAGCTTTGGGCGATGTACAGATTAGCGAGGGGACATATATTAATTAGCTCTTTCGAAGACACGTGATCGCATAAATGGAGAGAGAGGGGGGAGGGGTTAATTGGGGTTGCAAATAGCATTAATATTGGTTGTACCCTTTAGGGAGAAGATGACCTGGCTATACGGTAAATGTAGATGGGAGTGGGAAAAATCTCTATTGATCACCATTCTATCGAATCATTAATATTATACTAAAATAATGGAATTACGTAATGGAAAAAAAATTTTCTTGAATAAAAAATTAGATAAGAATTGATAGATGAAAGAATCAAAAAACTTGTGTAAGTAAATTAATAAAGAAGAAAATATTGGTTAGGAATATATTAGCTTAGATAATCAAATTTGTTGATCAAATAGAAAAAAGCATTTACCATAAAAGATAAGTAAAACCTTTTTCAAATATAACAAATAGACCCTTAATATTTACAATAGAAATACCGGGTGTCTCTAAATAAATATCGGAGTTTTAAAAGCTTTATAATATTTAGTATATTAAACTTACAATGATAAATGATACGTCAAATGAAAGAGAAACTCAAACAGTTTTCCAGCAAGGTGCCCCACCTCACTAAACCTTGGTTAAACGCCACTGTACCCGACCGGGGCCTAACGACAAAGCTTGCTAAGCATGGTCTCCAAGTTCATGTGATTTCTACCTTTGGGGTTTCATCAAGGCTCCCATGTATGTGCCACCGCTACCAGAAGACCTCCCTGAATTAAGAAACAGGATTGTTGCAGCTGATGCAGCGATTATTGAATGCACAGTGATCAACGTAAAGGGAAGAACACGATTATAGACTGTGTGCCGTGTGACAAATGATGCACACGTAGAACACTTTTAAGATTCTTAGTAAAACTGTTTTAGTTGCTCTTTCATTTGACATAACAGTTATCAATGTAAGTATAATGTACTAAGTATTATAAAGCGTTAAAACTCCGATATTCATTTAAAAAATATGAATAATAAAATAAATTTCCTAATTTTTCAAAATATTAATAAAAATAATTGCCAAACAAATTTAAAATAAAATGTAAATTAGGAATACCTCAGGTCAAATAAATGCACTAAACTTTAAGATCTAATTAGAAGAACCAAGAATAAAATTTCCTCTTCACAATATTATTGAGAGAACCTTAAAAATTCGACATTTTTCTTTAAAGCTTACTACTCTATTAATTTGGGATGTTTATAGTTATACATTAGTCTTATTGTTATAGATCGAAACGTAAAGTTAGTCTACTACATAAAGATTTAAAATAATATTAATTTTTATTTATATTAAGTATTTGAAATTAATCTATAGTCTGATTAAAGTACTCTGTAAAAAAGACAAAACAAAACACACCGTTCAGTGAGAAATTATAATTTTGATAAAGGAAAAAAAATGATCTTAATCGTTGATAATGGACTATAAAAATTAAGGATATGGATAATGAATGACCCAAAAAGGCTGGTTAATTATATAGTGTAGTGAGATTTGAAAAAGAGATTAATAAATTACATAAAAAGGCTAATGCATAGTATTACTAGCAGTTGTGGAAATCTAATTCTTCAACTCAAAGCCATTCTTTTGAATTGGTAATGAATTTGAAATGCAGAGAGATGATAGTGGATGACTCTCTTTATCATGTTGATCAAACTTTTTTGTTCTAGTTCTGTTTTTTTCCTACATCTTTGTAACCGATTAGATGGAAATGAAAGAGTATCTAGCCATGAACTTTTTTTTTTTTTTTTTAGTTTAATTTTAATTTCTTAACGGAACAATAAGGAACTAACTAACTAATCCCAAGATGAATAGTCAAGAAAATGGATCGTAGTAAAGAAAAGAGAAAGAGAGGCCAGGACCCCAAGTGCGTTAGCATGAGAATAGCCACGTGCCGTCGTCGTCGTCGTCTTCGTCGTCGTTCTCTCCCCCTCCCCCTCCCAACCGAATAAACCAACGAGAACACTCACTTAGGGAGGGGGTTGGAGGGTGGGCTGAGGGTGACAAGTGGGTCAAGGGCAATGCATTGGGGGAAACATCGACGACATAGGACATTCCGACATAGCTCCTACCCCCCCCCCCCCCAATTCTTATTAAAAAATGAATTAAAAAATATTTATATTAAAAAAGAAGAAAAAAAAAAAGTAAAATGAAAAAAAAAATCAGATGAGATAAAATCCAATATGAATTTGTAGAACGAGTGGAGTTATCCCTCCCTCATCGTACCGCTCACCCTCTTTTACACTCCACCACCAACATTGATAGATATCATTCTCCCTTCGCTTTAACGGTTCATTCAAACCCTTTGATGAATGAATTAGATCAAGTAGATCATATTACAGAATAATCTCAACTCCCCCAACAGATAACATTGCTTTATATTTATCTTTCTTAAAAATTAAATGTAAATAAATATGACATCCATAAATAAAAATATTGTTTTTTAAACAAAATATATAATTTTGTTTATATTTGAAATACGATTAGAAATTAATTGATAAATCAAGTAAAAAAATAATGTAATGATAATGATGATAATAGTGATAATGATTCTCTATTTCTCTTTAATTTACAGCTATTATCATATAATCATTAACAACTTTATAAATTTAATTCCCCTTACACACCATTCATGGGGTCAAAAAATAAAAAAATATATTTTAATAATAATGAGCATCATAGTTTTAATAGTAATAATATTATAATAATTATCCAATATAAATATATGTATATAGAAATATATATATTTAATACATTGTATAGTTGAAATATCCGTCATTTCTATAATTATTATATAAATATATGATCCATGAGATTAAATTACATTTATATATAATCATTTATCTCATTTAATAAATTTTAAATCAAAACTAAATATATATAAATATAAATACCTCTCTCGTAGTATTAACAACTAAATATAATTCCAAGTTATTAAGTTTAATCAGTATAAATAATAAGTTAATTTTCATATAACTATTATAAAATATTGTTTAAAAAATAAAAAAAAATTTGTTTTAGGAAAATTTAAAGATACTTTATGGCAGTTCATCTAACATAGATAATAAATATATTAGTCAACAGGTTTTTTTAAAAAAAATAATAAAGTTAAAATTTAAATAAATCTTAAAAATGCGTAAATTAAATTTCTTTATAATGCCAAAGTAACAAATAGTGTTTTAGTTAGTTTAGTTAAAGTTTGGTCTGAGAACTCGCGTTGAAACATTGAATCTATTTGAAAATTCATCCTGAAAATTTTTTATAACAATTTTCATTCTATAAATGAAAATGAAAATGAATAATAAAATTAAAAAAGGTTAAAGGAAAGTTATTCAAAACACGGTTTTATGTTTCAATATAAATTCTTTTATTCAACTTAATTATTATTTCGACAGCTAGATCATCATACAAACTTCAGAAGGTTGTACTAAACTTACTCAATTTGTATAGTACAAACTTCTGATGATCAAAAGTTTGTGCTACACTTACTCAATTTATATATTACGAACTTCTGATGATGATATAACTGTAGTTTTGATATTGTTGTTAGATATAAAATATATATTCTTAGAAATGTGTGTGTGTGTGTGTGTATGTGTGTGTGTGTTTTGTTGTTTTATATCGTACCGGGGAGTAAATACAGTAGAACCTCGATAACTCAATCATCGGTAACTCAAAAACCTCATTAACTTCATAAAACAATATGTTCTCTCCCCATCAGAGCCGAAAACCTCTATAACTCAAATAAGTAATTTCTGAATTGGCCCTCAGAAGCTGAAATCTTGAAGAAACAAGAATCAGGAGAAAGTCTTCAATGTAAAAGACGAAAAATTGCCGAATTCCCTAATTTAGAACAATGCTTGTTTACTTGGTTCAAACAGAGTTGAAACAAAAACATCAGTGTTAGTGGACCAATACTGAAAGAAAAAGCTGAAGAGTTCGCTAATCCGCTGAAAATCAAAAATTGTAAAGCCAGCAATGGTTGGTTAGAGAATTATAGGAAACGACATGATTTAGCCTTTAAAAAATGTTATTAACCTATCCGCGTATCCCGAACATAGACCCTTGATAACTTAAAACCTCTATAACTTAAAATAACTTAAAATAGTTTGTGTTTCCCTTTGACTTTAACTTATCGAGGTTCTACTGTATAATAATGCTATTGTTTATATATTATATAATTTAATTTAATTAATTTTAATTTCTAATTTTAGACATAATTTAAAATACATTATTAACTAAAGAGTGGGTAAAAATTAAAATCTCATATATATTTTTTAACAAGATCTTGTCGGGCCTAAAATTTTCACCATAAATAGTCCATCTAATTTTTTATTTTAGAATTTGAAACTGTTTCCTTAAAAAAAAAATGATTAATACTTAATAAAAGTAAAAGCTAAGAGAGAAAAATATTTTGACGAGAGAAATAAAAACATCAATGTAGGGTTGACAAAAGGGTAAAAGGGATCGTTGGTCAATGGGAGTAGGGTGGATGGGTTAGGGTAGTCAATTACGAAGGTTTCTGGATAGAAAAATAGGTATTTGTTAGTAGTGGCAGTAGAGTTGAAGAAAAAGAGGGAAGGCGGGGGGGGGGGGGGAGTAAATGGCCCTTCCGGGAGGTGAATGTTTGCGGGAGGTTGAAGAATCAAATGACCATCATTAAATACGATAAACCAATAAAGAATTAATATCGTGAATGGTCGGCAACGCAAACGGCCAAGAACACATTGTCACAAATAGAAAAACATGCGTTTCCATCCAAAGAGTTATAAATAGACGAATATGTTTTATTCAACAACTAACCAACAGCAAAACTTTTCCGTTGCTTCGAGCAGAAGTTAGACGGGAAAGATTTAAAAAAATATTTTGGTCCAATAATAGGTATATAAAAAGATTAAATGTTAGATATTATTTAAGAGCAATGAAATAGTTGGCAAGTAGAAATTTTTATGAAAATTTTTTTTTTGAAATTTGCTAAGGATTAGTCTTAAATATATGAGTATAATATAAAAATAGTAATATTTCAAAATAATAGGTATTAATATATAATTTGCTTATTTCTTTAATCATTTGAATTAAATTCTTGATTAAAAGAGCTATATAAAAAACTTATCAATGAAAATTGCAATTTAAAATTATAATTTTACCTTAATTAAATATTTATACAAATAGAAATCTCTTATTTAATTATTAATAAATACTTTTTTAATTAATTTAATTCATTTTTAAAATTAATAATTAATAACATTACAATAATAAGTAAAAAAGAATAGCAATTCTTTCTTTTTTTCTTTTTTTTACAAAAAATACTTGAAAATAAATTAATTATATTTTGCGCTTCTTTGCCCGTTCCCCTTCACATTCTCCTTCCTCATTCTTAAATTGAATCTTTAAGTATAAATATATTTAAATGAATGCTAAGACTGTTATTCTACAATGTAAATATTACATTATTATTATTATTATTATTATTATTATTGATAATAACAAAAATAATCCTCTCTCATTTAGAAATACAACTAAAAACTTTTTTTTTCTTATTTATATTTTATTTCCTTTAATTCCTTTCTTCACAAATAAATTCAAAATTAATTATTAGTAGTATAGAAGTAGTAGTGATAGTATGAGTAGCAATAAGAATAGTCATGTGCATAGCCTCTTCTCCTTGTCCTTACCGATTGTGTGTCAGAGTGTCGGCAACAAACCAAACTCTTAATTTTTCAAGCCAAAACACTGCACTGCTGATAACCGATGACTTCCAATGCCAATGTGTCATTTGTCATGAGAAAACCACCACCATCACCACCACCGACTCAGCAAGCCAGGAGAGTACTGATCGCGGCTTTAACGCTTTGCCTTCTTTTCCCTATCTGCGAGGCCGAATTAGAACTCTATATTTCGCCCGGTCGAAAATACCGCTTCATTCATTCACAAACACATACAGGCATACATATATATAAATATATATATATACATGCACTCCGCTTTTATAATATTTATTTATATAGATATAATGATATTTATATACCTAAGAATATATTAAGAAGAAATAACAAAATAAGAAGAAGAAGAAGAAAAAAAAGAAGAGGCAAATAAACATTGGAGAAAATGAGAAAGAGAAATTGACAGTCAAGTGATAGAAAATGTCAAATAGAATTTTATTTATTTTTCACCTTCAACTCGTCAAAAATGTAATTTTATTATATTAACACTTTAAAAAATATTAAAATACAGATTTCGATTTTTTTAAAAATAATAAACATATATATATATATATATATCTTGATTATAAACGAAAGAAAATGAGTTAATTGTGGATAATATACCAAATATAAGGTTGAATTATATAAAGAAAATATTTAACTAAATTTCTTTAATTAATTTGTTAGAAAATCTTCTCTTTAAAGTAAATTAAATTCATTAAAAATAAAGTAATTTCAATTTTCATTTCTATATTAAGAACCTTACTGAATAATGTTAATAATATATAATGTATATTTTTTAAATTAATATTTGTTAAAATGTTAACAAAATTTGAATTTTAAAAATATTTTTTTATAGCTACCTATGTGGTTTCAAATTAATATATATTAACATATATATTTAAATAATAATATATACGAAGGTAAGTCAAAAAGTCCATCTCTTTTTGAATTTCCAGTCTCTTAAATATTGCTCATGTCAGCAGGTAACTATCAGCTGACTCCTGTCGAAATTTGAACCAACTGGGTCTTTTAGTTTTTCTGTTCCATTAATAGTAGTTTACCTAGTGATTTCAGAAGAAAATGACAAAAAATGAATTTTCATTAAAATCCATGAATTGGAATACGAATTGTTTCCTCATCCGCCCTATTCTCCAGATTAAGCCCCGAGTGACTATTTCTTGTTTTCAAACCAGAAGAAATGACTCGGGGTAAAGAGATTTGACTCAAACGATGAAATCTTCTCATAAACAAATCTATTTTGATGTCCTCGAAAAATCATATTTTTTGGAAGGGATCAAAAAATTGGAGAAACGTTGTGCGAAGTGTATAGCGCTCCAAGGAGACTATCTTGAAAAATAAAATAATTTTTTCGTTAAAAACCTGTGCTTCATTCAAAAAGTCACGGACTTTATTAACCTGCACTCGTATTTTTATATATATAGAATAAGAAGTTTGAAAAATAACTAAAAATGAATATTTTAATTTTAAATTATTTTATTAAATAAAAAAAAATGGATTTAAACCTTTTTAAAAATACATGTTTATTTGTTTTTGTTTTTAATTTATTAGAATGTTTAATAAGTAAAATACAAAGACAGTTATGTTTGAATAAAAAATTCTACGCTTTAAGAACTTGATGAGGCCCAACCCCCTTTAAGTTTTTCTAATATTTATTTGGTGGTTCAAAAGAGAGTCAGAGAGGAATCGAACGTGCTCATAAGAAATAGACGAAGGTGTCTCTCTCGAACCGATAAAAAAGAACAAACTATAATGATAGGATTAAAGAAAATTTACATAATCTATATGATTAAATGACATTCGTGGAGTTGACGTTGTTAAAAAAAAATTAGACGAAAATCAAACATTTAAATTAATGAAATATTAAAAAGATTACAAAGAAAATTGAGGTTGATTTTTTTTTTATTTTCTCTTTTTTTAATATTATTATTATCAATATTAAGAAAATGAAGACTAGAATCGATTGATGCATAATTTACTAGAAAAGAAAAAGTGAATAGATAATGAAGGGGATATTAATGCAACATGTGGATGGATGGTCAAATAAAAGAGATGCATTGATCTTGGAGAAGGAAATTATCGAGATTTATACATATAATGAAAATTAACAAATTATTTTTTGAATGAATATGCGTTTTAAATATTTTTTTAAAAAAATTGGTTACTATTCATAAAAATATTATTTTTTAAAATATTCTAATTAAGATAGAAATACTATAAAAATGATAATATTTTTTTGTTGTTTTTTTTTCAATTTAAGATTTTTTTAATTCTTGAAACTAAATTATTAATTTTTAAATTTTTAATACATATTTTTAGCTTATTAAATACATTTTTTATAAGTTTTACTTATGATTTTAAATAAATAAAAATTATTTGCATTATGGAGTCTTAGTCTTAGATTCTGCAGTAAATATAAATCAGATGAAATGAAAATTCTGTTTAGGATATCCCATTTGTTCAGTATAATTCATTATTTATTTTTTATTTTACAAATCTTTTCGTAAATCTCACTTTTTGATAACTTGAAAAAACAAATTATGAATTTTAAAAATTTTAGATATTGTAGTAAAAGTAATTTCTTAGTAATGGACATTTTACGAATTAAATTTTAAAAATATAAAGAGTTACTTATAATCAATTAAATATAATAATAATAATAATAATAATAATAATAATATAATAAAGTAAGTTGGCAAGTTCCTTGGATAAACATTATTTCAAAGTGAATGCGGGCCAGGGTGAACTCCCTTTCTACATTGGTCAAAAGTGACCAAAAATTATCAGCATTAAATGAAAGTATAACAAATTTTATTCATTAATAAAAAAATAATAATTTAATAAAAACACTCGCATATATTATACAATTACACAATTCTAAACAATTACCAAATTTAAAAACGATCAATTTAATCAAAAATATTGAAAAAGTAGGATGTATCAATAATTATGCGCAATGATATATAAAAAAAACTTCCGAGGACAAAGCCTATCAAGACGTTTATATCAATTAGGGGATCTATGATCAGTAGAAAGGGTCCTACCTTGATTTTCTTGATCGGAGGCGCTATCAAGTAGCTTTCCCAAAGTTGATCCTGGAGGCTTGGTTGACTCCGTCCCATAGACCTGACTTAGAGAAATTTCCTTGCAAGGCCCGGGACTTGAACCCTGGACCACGAGAATGTGAGGCAGCTTCGCTACTTCCCACCCTGTGGCGCCCATAGCAATGATATAATAATAGAGATATACAATTTGGTTTATTATTAATTCCATTTTAATCACTATAAACAAAACAAAAAAGAATTAAATTAACTAAACCCATCAATTTGATCATAAGTTCATACAATAATTCTATTGAAAAATTCATTTTATATCTAAATTTTTAATTTTTAAATTTGATCCACAAAAACCTAAATTGCAAGCAAATAAATAAATAAAAACAGTCGATTCTGTCCAGTTGTATTCAGGTGAAGGATTAATCAACAAATTTATGTATGACATCATTAAATAGGATCGATTAATGTGAAAATGTAAATTTTTTTTCAAAGGGATAAAATTCCCTTAAAGGGATTTGTCTGTGATCCTTCAAGAGATATTCAATAGTGTTTCAAATCAAAGGGCCTTGAGGATTAACTCTCACCTCAGAAGCCCTTTTAAAAGGTACTCTTTAGTCAATTTCTACACGATGAACATTGAAAGGGAAACCAACTAAAAGGTGGGTATTAAATGAAATTAAAGAACTAGGAAATATATTAAGAAAAACAAATATCTAAAAATATTTTTAAGAATAGAATCAAATGAAAAAATATAAAAAAAGGTGAGTGGGGGTTATATTATTAATTTCATGTTTTGAAATCGATTAAATATAATTGAAGCAAGGTCAAGCTGATAGAGAGATAGAGATATTATAATTTCAGAGTAAAAAAAATTAATTATAATAATAATAATAATTTAAATAAAGACCGGATCTACCTGTAGAGCTCTATCGTTTTTAAAGTGTTTTATTTATAATTTTTATTTTTTGGTTTAATTTTAATCCGATAAAAATAAATATTGATTATGTCTCTTTAGTTTCTTTTTTTGTATATCAACTTCCATATATATATATATATATTTATTTATTTATATATTTTTCTATAAAAATATCACCAGACAATCGGTTTCATAAATCAAATAAGAAAATCATTAATAAGTGAGACGACGATGCGATTACATGGATTCATTTGATTAAAAAGCATTAATGCTTTCCAAAGGGCCGTCCGACGAAGGGGTAGCTGTTTGAGTCGCGAGGGGGTTGTTCGTCGAGGTGGGGGTGAATTGGTTGGTTAGTCTTAAAATAAAATATGATAAAAATAAAAAGGAATCTCTACAAATAAAATGTTCAACAAGTGACGTTTTCCCTTTCAGTCTGAAAGATAATTAAATCAACTAAAAGAGCATGAGTGGGGGGAGGGAGTGAGGAAAAGGAGGGTTGATGTTGTATGGAGGGTGAGAGAAAGAAGAAGAAGAATAAGAAGAATAGAAGGGAGAAGAAACAAGTCTCATCTCACCCTCTTTTTATATTAAGGGTTTGTTTACATCTCAACCCCAAATGTATGATTTGTTCCCCTTAAAGAGACTGACTATAAATATAATAAATAAAAATATACCTATATATCTAAATTATCTAAATTAGGGAGAGTTGATTTAATAAAAAAAGAATTTACAAGGTCAAGAAAAAAAATATGAATAATAAAGCTTTTTGCAATATTTAAATTGATTTATCAACTAACATGTGAAGTTTTTAAAAAAGATCTAAAAACATATAAATTTTTAAAATATAAAAGATGGCAAATATTATGAAAAATTTTAAAAAGTGATAAGATCTAAAATTCTTTGAACAAATAAGAACAAATTTTTAATTTGAGTTGAACTCCAATTCAAAATTTATTTATTACAAGTTTTTGCTATTTAAAAATATTTATATTTATTTTATCTTCACCTTGAATTGATTTAATTGCCTTCATATTTGTAAAAGTTTTTATTCTATAAGGATGATATATTTCAAAATACATTCTAAGGAAATTAAATGTGTCGATTGAATGGTTTTATTATTATCAAATAGTAAACCTATTAGAGGTAGAAGAGAAGATACCACAGGGTGAGAGGCTAGCATTTCTGGCTCCATTCTCGTAGTTCCGGGTTCAAATCCCGAATCTGGCAAGGCAATTTCTCTAGCTGGGGTCAACCCAGCCTCCGTGGTCAACATTGATCTCAACTTGATTGCGCCTCCGATCAAGAAAATCAAGGTAAAGGTTGATAGGACCTGTTCTACTGAACATAAAACACCTAATTGATATAACCGACTTGATAGATGTTGTCCTTACGTGGGACGTACAAAAGTCAGAGGTTATTTTTTATTACATATGATATTATAGTTTCAAAGTGAGGGTTGGGATTAAAAATATTTGGTAATAATATCAAAATTGTTTAGATTTGAAAAAAAACAAACAAAAACATTAGAGTTTGGGTTTAAAATTTTTTTCCGATTGTATTGAATATGATATATGACATTAGGCTACAAGACATTTTTGCTATCTCGGCAGAGATAGTATTGCGATCACGGAAATTTTCGATGTTGAGATTTTGATGTTTTTATACGTTTTGAAGGTTCCTGAATCTTTTTCACTAAGGTTGAGAAAAATGTCCGTCTGTCTGTCTCTCTGTGTGTGTGTGTGTGTGTGTGTGTGTGTGTGTGTGTAGACAAGATTACGCTAAAACGGTTTGAGCTAGAATGATGAAATTTGGTATACGGTCATTATTCATTTTTTTTCCTCTAAACTGACCGTAAAAATAAAGATATATGTTTGATAATATTTCACAATATTAAAAATTGTATAAAACTGGTATATATAGAATTTCAGCTTGATTGAATCCCTGAAAGTACCAGAATTAATTTTTTAACACTGCAAATCACGCGCCATCAACAAAGAGCCAAACATGCGCATGCAAATTATAAAAATATTTTTTAAATTTTTTCAATATGGTTCTAAAACAAAAGTAAAATGAGATTTATGTGCGGCCCAGCATATTTTTTTTGGAATATGGCCCTCGAATGGTCATAGGTTAGACACCCCTGACCTAAATAGTATTTAAAAGATATTATGTAGAATTTATGGTCGTAAAAAAAAGATCCAATTCACTAGGGATGGATGTCAAGAAGCTAAAATATTTTTGACTATTAATAACTATTAATAATTAATTAATTGGATGAAAATAAAATTTTTCCATTTATAAATTGATTTTATGTTAAAATTAAGATTA
Source organism: Labia minor (assembly GCA_963082975.1). NCBI lineage: Eukaryota > Metazoa > Arthropoda > Insecta > Dermaptera > Spongiphoridae > Labia > Labia minor. The sequence continues at coordinate 62,683,044 of OY720346.1, read as the reverse complement.
TATTTACAATATAGACTATAAAATATACTAAAATATTTAGTATCCGCTTTAGGTATAAAAGTTCCATTTTTTAAAAATTTAAAATTTAATTTAAAGAGTACTAGCAATGATAAAATATTCATTGTTATCATTGAGAATAATCTATGAACCTCAAATATAACCATAACATTCTCTATTTATAATTGTGAATTGGATTCTAGGAACAAAAACATTGAAAAATCAGGCTTAAAATGACCGCCATTACCTTACATCAGCGGTTTCCAACCTGCGGGGCGCGCCTTGGGAGGCGCAAGACTGTTGCAAGGGGGGTGCGAAGGGGCAATTGAAGAGCCCGCAAACTTTTAAAAATTTTCGATTTTTTTTCAATTTTTTTTTCAATATGGTTCTAAAAAAAAAAGTAGGATGATTTTGTGGACAAACTTTTGAACATTTCCGATGTGATGCTCTGAACCATGCAGGACGCAAGAATTTTTTTTAGAAAAAGGGGGCGTCGGTATAGAAAGGTTGGATACCACTGCCGTACATATAATTCAAATTATTAATTTATCAAATTTAATTTTTTAATTTTTTTTTTTTTGTATTAATTAAATCAATGTCTGAGAGATTGTTCAAATAATTGAAAACTTGTGTAATTTATCATTAAAAAAAAATAATGTTAAAGAGAATGGTCTTAAAAATAAAAACATTCATGTAATAGAAGGAAAAAAAGAGATTCTATTTACCATTGGTAAAATTTTTAAGGACAAATTTATTTTAGAAATAATTGGCTATTTTTAAAAAGAAATTGTTAATCTTGAGCAGTCATCTACATTAATTTATAATAAATTATATATATATATATATATACTAATTCTTTTGAAATATTTAGAATAAAGAAAGGGAGAAGAGGGATTATAAAATGAATATTGTTAAAGGTTAAATGAATTCATATAGTAAATAATAATAATCCTATCGAGTGGTAGGTTTTTAATATAAATGCTTATTCAATTTTATAATAGAAGTATAATATATTTGAATATTTACATGTGTGATAGCATTCGGTTGAGATAATCAGTGGAAATGTACGTGAGTGGAGGGTGCTAGGTGTGTAAAAGTTGTAATGATGTGAATGTGTGATGGGAACAATATTCCACGTGAGCGAGCCAAGGGGCGCGTCAACGATGCGAGTGAATGCACGCCTACACATCTCTCTATTCACAGGGATATCCAATACACCCCACCCATCCACCCTCCGGGGAGAGAAGACCACAGAGACGCACACACGACAAGGGGGATGGGGGTGGGGGAGAATGTGCGATGGCCCGTGTTCCAAAGACACCCCGGCACGCTTGCTTGGCTTGCTGGCGATGCCAGCATCCGGGGGAGGGGGCATCTTACACCTCGGACAAAATATGGATAGAAGTGGGCAATGATGGGAAAAAGGAAATGGAAGGGATGGAAGGGAGGAATTGGCCATAGAGCGAAAAAAACCAACTCACCTTAGAATAATTTAAGAGAATTGAAGGGAAATTTTGAAATGGTAGGGAGGGAGTTATCAGTAATTTATTATTATAAAATAGAAGAATATATTTATAAATAAATAATTGTAAATAAAGAGGGAAAGGATAAAAAAATGAATATTCTAAATTCTTTAATATGTAAATATTGGACAAGTTATTAAAATTATAATACAGGGTAATCATAAAAGAATGGTGCAGTATTAAATGAAATCAAAAATTATTACAGTTTATGTTTTTATTTTTCGAATTTATCGCCTCAAACAATTATTTTTTACATAATTAATACATTTCAATATTTTCTCCTTTGGTCTAAATGTCCAAACCATATTTAACTCCTCTCCAAACATTAGTTAACATTTCTTCGTTAATGGTTGACAGTGTTTCCTAAATACTGTTTTTACTATCTCGCTAGAGATAGTATTGCGATCACGAAAATGTTCGATGTTGAGATTTTGTTGTTTTTATACGTTTTGAAGGTTCCTGAATCCTTTTCACTAAAGCGCCCCATACACTGTCAGTTTAACTGAAGATAATCGTAAGGCCGTAGATCGGGATTGCCCACACATTTATCAGTTGATCTGAAGATAATGGACTGCAGTTCGTCCGGACTGAAGGTGTGTGGTCGCCGGGCAGGCGGGGATAGGATGAGAGATTCGCGACAGGCAGCGACCTGTCGGATAATGATCTCATGTGCCCCCCACCACACACTGTCAGTTAGCCTGCAGGCAAACGATCTGTTGTCACCGTTTCCATCAGTTTTGCGTGAGATAATTTTCGTGAGATCATCACCAGCCGAGATTGGACTGACGAGGAAAGATGGACGGGAAACCTCCTTTCATTTCTGCATTTATTGAATTATATCGGGCCTACCCCTGTTTATGGAAAGTCAAGAACGATGCCTACGCTAATAAAAGATCGCGGGATGAGGCGTACGGTGAGTTGTTGAAGTTCTATCAAAAAACTGTGCCGTCAGCCACCATTGACACAGTGAAAAAAAAAATTAATAACTTGAGATGTGCGTTCCGTAAAGAGTTGAAGAAAGTAAAACAGCAAAAGTCGGGCTCATCGGGTGATACACCCCGTCACTGTGGTATTTCGACTTGCTATTGTTTACAGCCGACCATGAAGAAACTAGAGCGACGATTGGGAGTGAGGAATGTGAGAGCTAGCCTCTCTATCTCGCATCCAACTTTTTACCCAGACCCTTTTTTCTTGGGGTTCCCCAAGAACTGACAAAACAAACATAGCGCAACGTTTCAGACGGATGGTGAAAAACTGGGGATCTCCTGCAGTTCTGTTTCATTGACCGACAGTCCGCCTGCAGGTACCGGACTGTAGTGTGTGCTATCTTCAGGCTATCATCTACAGTTCAGTACGGCCGCCTGCAGGCGGTTGACTATTAGTGTATGGAACTCGGCGATATTGGTCTTACGATCGCCTGTTGAGGCGACGGCCTGCAGGCAATCGCATAGTGTATGGCCCCCCTTAGTGTATGGAACTCGGCGATATTGGTCCTACGATCGCCTGTTGAGGCGACGGCCTGCAGGCAATCGCATAGTGTATGGCCCCCCTAAAGTGACCGTAAAAATAAAGATATATGTTTGATAATTTTTCTCATGATTAAAAATTGTATAAAACTGCTATATATAGAATTTCAGCTTAATTGAAATGCTGAAAGTACCAGAATTAATTTTTTAACACTGTAAATCACGCGCCAACACGTGACGTGGTGCCATCAACAAAGAGCCAAACATGCGTGGGTTTAATAAATATTATTTATTAATTTTAATTTATAATTTATAATTAATTAAATTTAATTTAAGTATAATATATTATGTTATTTAATCCAATTCAAATTGCGAGATAGTCGAGTGGAGACACTCCAGATTTTTTTTTAGTAGTTTAGGCCACGAATTTTTTGTGTTAAAACAACGCTTTTGATTTATAGCGACGGAAAAATGTAAACGACAGGGGAGATTTGTCGGTTGCCCGACAGCAGCGCCCCTGATGTTTACATTTTTCTGTGGCTATAAATCAAAAGCGTTGTTTTAATACAATCAACTGGTTAAGATAGGCCAATGTCATTGCCCGACAACAGCGCCCCTGGCGATTACATTTTTCTGTCGCGTACAGCGTACGTACCTTCATAAGAATTGCAATCTCCAGGTTTGGTTAGCCTTTACTGGTGAATTGACAGACACAACAATATGTAAATTAATTTTAAAATATGCTTAATAAAAAAAGAAAAAAAAATGTAAATAAAATTAAATATAATTAAGTAAAATTGTAATAGCGTATCAATAAGTGATCGCGAAAAGAAACAATTTAATTTTGTAAATATTGGAACTTTCATCTTTTGTATTTTCTGATAAATCAACTAAATTTTGGCTAATAAACATATTTTTTAAATTGAAATTGAATTGCACCTTCACATGAAAAATTGGAAAAATCTGGACTCCTTTGGGGGTCAAAGTTCTTGCAGGCCTATGCATGAATATCCAAATTTTTCGTTCAAAATATCCGTGATCAATGAACTTTGGAATTTTTGGAAATTTGTCAAGGAACTAAAGGCGAACATATTGAAATTTATTAATTATGAAAAATCCATTTGAAACGACAAATTCGAAAAATAAAGAACATAAACAAACTATAAGTAATTTTGTTTTCTTAAATTAATAAAGCTTTGGTGGTTGTTTTTATTTATAAGGGAATTGCAGAGAAGTAGCAAGTAGAAGTAGTAGTGTATATTTTTTGAATAAATTTACAATAACAAATATCAATATGTGGTTTTATTTACAAAATTTCCTTATAATTTTGTTTTCATTTAAACCATGTACAAAATTGCACCATTCTTTTATGATGACCCTGTGTATATAATTATTTAAAATTCCAATCTACTTACATTTAAATGGTGGAGAAATTGTCACTACAATCTACAAATTTTTTATTAAGATGAGTTGCGAAATGAGATAAAAATATAGTAAGGTAAATATTTTACTAATAGAATTAAACTTTACATTTCCAATTAATCCTTGCCTATTTCATAAATAGTAATTATATATATATATTCTAAAATTTATTTTCATTTTTGCCGTTTATTTTATTCATTTGTATTTATATTTATTTTAAAGATTAAATATAAGAAAAATCAATTATTTTAATTAAAAACAAACATGGTGGGAGTTGAAGGGGTTGCATTGTGTTTGAGGGATGAATTTGTTTATTTTCAAAATGTCGACAGCATCTGGAGATGTGTAGGCGGCATGAAAATCTCTCAAGAATCATACAACCCCCGCATCTATTGAAACTCCAATTTTACTTTATAATAAAAATTAAAAATAAAAGGAATTAAAAATAATTTCTATGTATAATTAACATTTTTTTTCTTATTTTGTTATTCGTAAACTGGAAATAAAATCCAAGCGGCCAAAATAAAAAAAACATTTTTTATAAATATGATTTGTTTATATGACTTAATCAAGGTAATAAAAATTATAGAAGATGCAAAATATAAATATTAAAGTAAAAAAATTTAGAGTAAATAAATAAATAAAATATAAATACGTATATAACAAAAGAATTGAGGAGGAAATCAAAAGGAGAGGAAAATATTAATTTTTTACAGTGATCGACTGCATGTTGAATGTGACAGGGGATTTTTTTATGTATTTTTTTCAATTCAAGATGGTATGGGAGGAAAAAAGTCGATCGCTTGTCAGAAAGCAATAAAAAAAACTGAAAAATAAAATATTGTCACTTTTCAAGTAATTGTGAATATTTCATTGCTTATAAATAAATAATAATAAATAATAGGATGGGCATGATTTGTATTATCTATAAAAAATGGCTGTTTGAGAGGGTGAATGGATGGTTATATTGTTTTTCTAAGTGAATCCACCATTCTCAAGCGACGTCTTAAGGGAGACTATAAAAAAAAAACTGGAACAAACAAACAAGAGGAAAGAAAATTTCAAGGGAATATGTTTTGGGGGCAAATATAAAAGGGGATAAAATTTAAAATTATTTTTAATTTAATAAATAAAATTTATTTATTAAATTTTTACTATCTCGCCAAATTTTCGATGTTGAGATTTTGATGTTTTTATACGTTTTGAAGGTTCCTGAATCATTTTCAATAAGGTTGAGAAAAATGTCTCTCTCTCTCTCTCTCTCTCTCTCTCTGTGTGTGTGTGTGTGTGTGTGTGTGTGTGTGTGTGTGTGTGTGTGTGTGTGTGTGTTTCTGTGTGTGTAGACATGATTACGCAAAAACGGTTTGAGCTAGAATCATGAAATTTGGTACATGGGCAATATTCAAAATTTGTAGTTTTATATCAACTTTTGATAAATGTAGCTCAACCAGAAGAGGGTCATTACCTACTACGTTTTGATTTTTTTTTCCTCTAAAGTGACCGTAAAAATAAAGATATATGTTTGATAGTTTTCCACATGATTAAAAATTATAAATCAGCTAAATTTTTTAACAATGCAAATCTCACGCGCCAACACGTGACGTTGTGCCATCAACAAAGAGCCAAACACGCACTGGTTTAATAAATATTATTTATTTATTTTAATTTATAATTTATAATTAATTAAATTTAATTTAAATATAATATATGTTATTTAAACCAATTCAAATTGCAAGATACTCGAGTGGAGACATTCCAGCTTATTTTATTTTATTAATATCCTTCTAATAATTGTAAAATAATTCTATAAATTATATTGGATAGATAGAAATTTAATCTATTATATAAAATATCCAGGAATTTACAAATTAGCAGTTTGATTGGATTTAACAATGATAAAATCATATAGCTAAAAATTTCTTGAAAATTTGAAATTTATTTGATTTTTCTTCCTAAAAACTAATTTTAAGAACGTCTATTCAAATTCTAATTTCCCTTGGATCAATTTCATATTAAAGTTTACTTCATTAACTCTTTCAAAGGGGGAACGCCTAACAGATTCTTCTCATTAGTAAAAAGATAAATAAGACATTTAATTAAGTATTATTATTTTATGTTGTACTTTAATTGGATATATATAAATATATACAAATGAAATGATATGAAAAAATCATTGAGTATAGGTTTTTTTTTTATTTAAATTTGGAAATATTCGATTTGACTGCGGTTGAATTGAATAAAAACCACTCTAGAATATTGGCATGCCTGTCTTTTTCAGGGATTTCCTTTTTCTATACGTAACATAAATTGAAATTGATATAAAATTTAGAGAAACCGATTTTTTTTATGTTCATAGTAATTGAATATTTAATTATATACAAATAAATATTTAAAAAAACATGTTTTCGAAAATATTGTTTATATAATTTTTCATAAAAATTGTGATTTTTTTTCAGTTCTTGTGATTATTATATTGTATATGAAGAAGAGGGGGGAGTGGGAAGAGTAAAGGGATGAAGGGTTGTTTCTTCCTCTTTTGATTTCGCTGCTTCCTGCTGAAGAGAAAAGCTTGCGAAAATGGTGGCAGTGGAGGATGGTGAAGGGTGGTGGAGTGTGGGCGTACGACTGTTTCAAGGCTTGTCGACGGCATCCACGTGGCCTTGGCACGTGTGTCCGCGTGTGTGTGCGTCACAGCCACCCTCTCCTTCACCCCCCGAACCCCACCTGCTTCGCCTCAGGGGCGCAGACCAGCAGCTATCGATTCGCCACCCCCCCTTTCAGGTGAGTCTGTCGGTTGCTCGGGGTGACGAGGTGTGTGAGCCACGTATCTAACCTCGATATAGATACACACTCAACGTTTCACTTCATAGGAAAAAAAAAAGTGGAGGAATATATAAAAAAAAAAAACAAAGTGAACGGGCTAATCAGTAAACGCATCCCTTCACAAGGAAAGCCAACCAGAATGAAATCAGAAAGAAAATACTTGTATATACAAAAAAAAAAAAACAAAAAAAAAAACAACCCTCAAGTGAATTAACAAAACATCAACTGAACAAATTAAGAGGAATTGTTTTGTAGTTTGTAGAAATCTAATTGTAACAGACATCAATAAATAAATAAATAAAATAAAAATTCTTCTATTAATTGTCTTCAAAATATTATAAATAAAGGGTAGTTTAATAAAAATTTTATTATATAAAAACACAATAAAATAAATAATTAAATTAAAACTATTGTATAAGAGAAATTATATTGAAATTTTAAATTGTAAATAAACCTTAAAAATATTCTTTGTAAATTTTTTTTGAATGAATAAATCGCCTGAAAGTTATACAACTTGAACTACACAAAATTAAATTAATTTGATAGGAATAGTTTGTAATAGTCTTTACAAAACAATTTTGAAAATTAAAAGCACTTTTCAATTTAAAAAGAAATTTAAAAAAATACCCTTTATCTATATTTGAGAATATTTTAATAGTTTAAACTGTTTTTTATTTTTTTATGAATTTCATTGTTATTTATTAGAATATGTTGTACTTAAAATGTTTATTATATTAATTATGATATTAGACGTTCCCTGCATCATATGCTGACGGCAGCATAAAATACTTCTTAGGGGACAGGCGGCTTCTAGCCGCACGAGATTGATTAATAATAATAATTTATAGGAAATTTTGTTTCGAATACTTAAAATACAACACAATGTTTAAATATAAAATTATTAACTTTATTCAAATAGTAGTAATAATTTTTTAATTTTTTTTTTAATAGTTAATAACAAAACAAAATTTAAAAACAATGAAGTTAGTAACAAATTAACAATTTTGATAGATTTATTTTTGTTTATTATGTTTAATAAATGCTTTTTTATTAATAAAAAATAATATCAAATATATAATATCAAATTGTATATAAATTTAAAAATTAGAATATTTCAATTTGTATTGCAAATTATATTTTATCTTAAATTGTATAAAAATAGTAAATTGTAAAATTCTAAACTTGTAGCTAACTTCATAATGTTACATACATACATACGACGGAAATTATATATAGTGATTATACTATATTTAATTATTAATCTATTTATATATATAGACTTAAATAATATATTTTTTTAATAATTGGATAATATTTTAAATTGTCATTGACTTAATGATTAACTAGAAATTATTTTCTTAAAATAAAAATCAAATTCTATTTACTTTGGGGTTAACTGAAAAACAATTATAAAAATAAAACTACATTTCATTTTCTAACTGAAATAGTTTATTTTTATGAAATAAATATCAGATCCTATAGAAAAGTAACAGTGAAAATGAACAAGAAATACGAGTGATTTTTTCTTTAAAAGTAATTATAAATGCAATGTAGGTTGTTGTTTTTTTTTTTGTTTTTTTTTTAAAACGATGATGGATGCCTGTTGGGAATGAGTGAGGCTGTATGTTGTGTGAGTGAGTGAATGTGCATGTGAATGTGTGTGTGTGCCGGTCTGTGTCGGCCGCCGACGGGGTGCGATCGAAGGCGGTGGAAGGCGCAGCCCTTCCCAGGAGCGAGAGAGTCTCTTCCGAGACCAACCCTGCTACTGTTGCCTGAGAGGCCCACTTAGCCCAGGTGCTCTTCCCTCACCAACTCCCCAACCCCTCCCCACTTGGCCCAACTCACCCTCCCACGCATTTCTATATGATTTTCACTTAATAACTTGGGCCGTTATTGAGTGTCTATTCTATCCATGTCGCGATGTTAATAAATTTAGACACCTCTACAATAAAATTATTTTGTTTATGAAGACTCTATTAAATTATAATAGAAATATAAAAAAAATAAATCAATTATAAAACAATTGTAAAATTGTATTTTTTTCATTGATTTATCTCAAGAGTAGTTAATAAAAGTGAAAAAATAAATACTGTAACTGGAAATTTATTTACAACAAACTTTATTCAAATATTTAAATTGCTTTTAATCAGTTAGACCCCTACTACTTAATTCGAATGTCATATAAGGTAATTTGACTAATTCGTAATTACATTGAACATTTATAAAATAATATTTTTTATCACACTTAATTATATACCAAAATATTTCATTTAACCTCTAATAAAAAATTAGAAATATTTATATTATGTACAATTTTAATTAATTTTAAGTTAAATTATTTATTTCGAAATAATTTATAATCAAATTCTTAAAAGACATTTCAATAAATTAAACTCTTTTATTGGCAGCACAAAATATACAAAAGGGTGGAAGAAATTTTGATTATAGAGAACCCATTGTATCTATATACATCTTATTTACATGATGACTGACAATAAATGTTTATTTACAAAAACTTTTATAATAATCAATCACCTAATCGATCAATATGTATTTAAATAACAATTTATATATATATATATATATATATATATATAATATGAAATAAATAAATAAATAATCAACACAAGAGTCTAATGAAATGGTTTCAAATTTATTTCTTATATCTGTCTAAATCTATGACGCTACTGTATTGGAAATTTTTTGATTGCAGTAACCACATTCCTCCATTCATTTTAAACCACATCCATAAAATTCCTATCCTCTATTAGTTAATTAATGTTTACTTATATACTCTATACCCAAATGGTTTATTTTTCCCCAAAATTCTCATTAATGTTTCATTCATCCATTCGAACTATGCCCCATTTATCTTATCTTATACTAGCGAAAATTGTATACATATTTGTATTTTTGATATATTAAACCACTCGAAGGATATTTTTGAAATTAACATCATAAATAATTTTTATAAAAAAATATCGATCTGTATTGTGGTTTCAGCCTCGGGAAAAATAATCTTTATTAGTTTTTTCTTAATTTAAAATGAGAAATTTAAATGACGTCACCAAGTACGTCAGAAAGCTCTTCCTTAAATACAAAATATTATGAATAAAATAAAATTAAAAATATTTATGTTATATCCACTGGCCATACTTTTCTGTCTTTCAGTACATGTTTTATGATTATATTTTTTTTTAATTTATGTTCTTTTAAATAATTTCAAATTGTTTCATATATTTTGTCATTTATTTATTTTAAATAATATAATCTTAATCTTAAATATTCATACTTCATAAGAAATAATAATTATTTTAAAGCACTGAGCGGCGGCTCAGTAAACCAGGTTATTTATATTATCAGCCAAACCCGATAATAAGAAATATATTTTTTAATGACCGAGCAACGGCTCAGTGAAACAGGTACTAATTCTATAAGATTTATAGAAATCATGTAATTTCTTGTTAAACAATTTTCCAGACTTCACGCTACATCTTATCAAGATTTTTATTATCAAATATCCTGGAATTATGCTCCCATGAATTAAATGATATATAATTAATATTAATATCAATAAGTTGTTAAACAAATAATTTTAATATTAAAAAATAAATAAAATAAAAATATAACCTAGAATCTCGAATCATAATTGTATATAGAAAAGCGATAGATGGTGAAAAAAAAATTAAATTTACAAACGAAAAGATATATAATAATTATACTCTTAATGAATGTGAAATAAAAATCAAGAGTAAATGAAGAAAAAAAATGATGAGAGTGAAAATAATAGGTATTTAATTAAAAGTGATTAGCTAGATTAGATTTCCGTTTCCTTCTTATAAAAAAATTTCTTTTACGAACCTTTAGAGCAGACGGAAGTCAGCCGAGGTGGACAGAATAAGATGATGGAGACATGACGGGATCATTCTGGAAAAAAAGATATTTCAAATTAATACAAAATAATAAGCTTCGAAAGTAATTAATCTCTTTTTTTGTCAATGCATTGTATACTTAATGCTTCATTTATTTATATAACAATTTAATATAAAATCCATTTCGTGACTATCAAATTGTTTGCCATTAAAAAAATGTTTATTATTCAATGGATGATCATAGGTTTAGTTTACTATTGAAAAAATTAGTATATATATATATATATATATATATATATATATAAGATAATCAAACCCCTATTGTTTTTGAGTAATCAGTCGTCAATTTAGTACATAAAATATTAAAAAAAAAAATTCAATACACCTACGTTTTTTACTTATATAATAATACCACATAATTGACAATTTGATCTAATATATAGAATTAGGGAAGGAAAAAAAATAATAGAAAATTAAAGTTTTTATATAAAGATTCAATTAAATAATACCATAGCAGGTCAATAAGTCCATGACTTTTTGAATGATGAACAGGTTTTTGGATAAAAAATTATTTTATATTTTTCAAAGTAATCTCCTTTGAGCTCTATACATTTCGTTCAACGTTACTCCAATTTTTTTATCCCTTCCGAAAAATAAGATTTGTCGAGGACATCAAAATAGATATTTGTATGAGAGATGATTTCATTGTTGGAGTCAAATCTCTTTCCGCCGAGCCATTTCTACAGCTTTGGAAAGAAGAACAAACCACTCGGGGCTAAATCCGGAGAATAGGGCGGATGAGGAAGTAAATTCGTATTTCATGATTTTCATGGAAAATCACTTTTTTCATTTGCTTCTCAAATCACACATAGTCTGCTATTAATGGATGTCAAACAAAAATTAAACGACCCAGCTGGTTCAAATGTCGACAGGTGTCAGCTAATAGATGCCTGTTGACAAGAGCGGTGTTGCCATTTCATTTAAGATGTACAAATTCAAAAAGTCACGGACTTATTGACTTGCCGTCGTATCAACTTTTTATTCATTTGTTATCAGTATCCAAATAAAAAAAATAAACAGTAACCAATTAATAATTAAATGAAAATCGGATTTGTGGTTGATGTGAATTTGAATTATCAAATATAATAAAAAAAATAATTCATTTAATTTATTGGTATTTTTTTATTACACTATTAAACACATTCGGATGAAAAATAAAGGAAAAACAATTTTAAAAAGGTATACATTAAATACATTAATAAATATATTAAAATATAGTTAAATTTTTTAATATTGTATAGAAAAGAAAAATTAAAAAAAAAATGAGAGAAAAATTTCTTTTTTTCTTTTTTAAATAATTTAAAAAAAAAAAATTTAAAAGTGAAATGTGAATGAGTGATTCTTTCTCTCTCTCACTCTCTCCTTTAATATCTATATGAATATTTAATGTAAATTTTGTCTAATTGTTCAGATGACTTTTCCGTGTTTCGATTAATTCGTACTTTGACTCTCAACTGTCGGAGTTGTTAGGGACGACAGACACCCTACCTCTACCCACGCTTTGGATGGTGGCCATCGCTTACCATTTTCCTTCATTTGATTCACTTGATTTTCAAATCCTCAAGCCCTTTTGCATAAGTTACCTAAAACCGCATCAAAATGATTATAAATAAATAAATATATATATATATATATATATATATATTGAAACAAGACACCATGCAAGTTAATGAAATTAATTAAAGATGATAACATGATTTTCCTAAATCTAAATTTAGTATAGCGAGTTGTAATATGTGGTCTTTTTTCTTTCTCCCTCCCTAACTTGCTTTCTCTATCCACAAAATACCTACCTAATAGAAATGTTGCATAGTTTATATTAAGGGAAAGAGGTATTAGGATGCAAGAGATAAAAATTACATTCTACTTATAATTTTTTAAGATTAAAAAAAAAAATTAATTATTTTTTATAATAAGTTATAAATGAAGTAAATTAGATTTCAATATTGACTTTATTTTGAGAATTTTAATTGGCAGATGCTCAATCAATAAACAAGAAGCTGAGGGAAACTTTAATACAATAATATAAGTAAATTTTATAACTAAAATTTAAGAATTTTTTTTTACAAATTTATTGTATGATGGAAGAAGTCAAAAGATGGGACTGAAGAGAGAGGGGGGGGGGGGGTAAATAGAGAGAGGAAATTAAAAAAGTAGTAGGAATAAGATCCCCTTGGAAGAAATGAACACTAGACGCCTTTGGTTGTGATGAGGTGAGGGTGGGGGAGGGGGTGGAGGAGCAAAGATGAAGGGGGTCCAGCTGCAGCACGCCTGCACTTCATAAACATTCAGGAGCATACAGTTGCTACCTTCACAAAGCGCTTTCAACGTCCCCTCCCTCAATTTTCCCCTGGTTTTTTCTTTTCCGTCTTACATTGATTTATTACCTAAATAAGGATTTCGGATTGGTTTCAAATACACTGTGGACATATTTATTAAGACATCAAACGAATTGACAAATGCAATTTTTCAATGGTAACAAATCAACTGATAACGAAGCACTTACTATCAAAAGATAGCATTCTATCTTTTTTTTACTATCTCTCCTGATAGTTTTTCACATAATTAAAAACTACTATATATAGAATTTCAGCTAGATTGAAAGTACAGGAATTAATTTTTTAAATTTTTTAACACGTTTACTGCCAATCACGCGCCAGCACGTGACGTGTTATCAATCAACAAAGAGCCAAACACGCCAATTAATTTTTTTAAATGTTGACTTAAAAATGAAAATAAAGGTTTTAAATTTAAATTTAATATGTGTTATTTAATTAATTTAATTGAATAACAATACTATATTGTAAATTGATTAATTAATTGATTAATTTCACAATTATACTTAATTTATAATTTAATTAATTAATCAATTATATACTTAATTTATAATTTAATTAATTATATTTAATTTAAATATAATATATGTTCATTAATCCAATTCAAATTTGCGAGATTGTCGAGTGGAGACACTCCAGATTTTTTTACATCTAAGAAGTTTTAATATATCTAACATATTCTTCACTTTATGAAAATTTAAATTATTTTGTTTCTTCTCTTTTGTTCATTCCCCCCCCCCCCCCCCCATCATTCAAGTTCCTATTTCTGTAGATATTCAAGAAAATATATAAATATCTAATTCATTTCTTTTTAATTGAATTAAATTGTAACTACACGTTACCTTTCTTCTTAATTTTATTACCATGTCTTTTGATAGAGAATATTTCTATACTTATTTCAATTACACTTTCTTCCTGTCACAATGTATAAAATAATTAATGGCAGATAATCCTGTAAATTCACTATGTCATTTTATTAGACAACTGATTGTATAATTAGCGTGGGCGAATAATTGACATCATGGAATTTGATCAATATTACCATTGTAATCATTTTCTATATATTATCTTAAAATGTAACTGGGAGTAAATTTAGCCTTTGAACCCCCTCCCAAGCTCCTATCTTGAATTCCAAATAATTTTAAATAAATAATACTACTCTCATTCATTATATCTGATATATATCCACAATAACGTTATCATTTGTATTTTATTAACTAATTGACAGATGACACCAAATCAAAGGCATTATGACTCTCTTATAATAAAATTATTTATTATATTTGGTAATTGGAAAATGGAGATAATCATGAAATTCTACCAATATACATATGTTAAGTTTCTATTTATATCTAAGGAAATTAATTAAATTTGAAACTTACCAAATTTATGTCTATTAAATAAATTACGAATAGATAGAAAAAAATTAATTAAATTAAATGGCCGAAAACAGATGATACGATTCAATTTAGAATTAGCGGATGGATACGATTGTAAGGAGAAAAATCAAAATAATTTGAAGAATACAAAATATAATTAATACATGGCAGTAAAAAGTCTACAATTACAAGGTTAAGTATCTTAGGCCATATAATCAAAAATCTTCAACATTGTTATTGAAATTTTTCTTCCTAAGACCTTTTCTAGTTTACCCTTATTTGAAACCAAAATTAATTTTATTAATATAAAGAAAAAACAAACCTCTGTCTTTGCCTATCCAATTACCAAATATAAAAAACAACGCAAGGGCAACGCCTATCAAGTGGTTTATATCAATGAGGTGTCCTATGATCATTAGAACGGGTTCTCTCAACCTTTACATTGATTTTCTTGATCGGAGGCGCTATCAAGTAGCTTTCTCAATTTTGATCCCGAAGGCTGGGTTGACTCCATCCCATAGACCCCAGAGAAATTTCCTTGCCAGGCCGTGACTAGAACCCGGGGCCACGAGAAAGTGAGGCAGCTTCGCTAACCTCTCACCCTGTGGCGCCTTATTTTATTAATATGTAGTTTAATAAAACAAATTATTTAATTTATTTATGGTAATTATAATAAAAATGATTTTAACTCTATGTAAATAAAGTGAAAACTCAAATTGTTGAGAACCACATCAGTAATTAAGTTTCCATTAAATAATTTTATTAACTTCTGTCTTGTTTATTAAAAAAAACAAATATTGTAAGTATATCATCAATTTTCGATATTTAATCATTTAGAATTTTTTGGTTTAATATGTAATGGATATTATAATCGTAGTCATTACCATTTTTATCTATTACTGTAGCACTAAGGAACTCAAAAGGGATTAACCGCAGCAACCAGATTCCTCCATCGTCCCTAACCACCTCCATCCAACTCTTATTCTCTCCCTCATGTCCACTTTTATATTATATGCCCACTGCGTTTTTATTTAGTACAATCGATCGCTTCTCAATTCGTTTCTCAACGAAAAGTTTCCTCCCTAGGTCCTTACAATTAACACGATATTTTTTTTTCACTTAATTTATTTTCATAACCACCTTTCTCGATAAATAAATATGTTTTTCAATATCTATAAGCACAATCTTAATTATTAATTATTTTTGATCTTGTATACGGATATACATATACATATATATAAAAAAAAACAATCACGCAGGTCCTTTGAATTTTAATTAAATTTTCATCCATCCGCCTTAAAACTGTGATTAGCCACATGTATGTGTAACGACATGGACACCCGTGCTTTGTAAACTCCAGCTGCGTGTAATCGGCTACACTCATACACACACACAGAGGCATGCATGCATACTCTTGTCTACATCAATAGGGAGGTAGCTATACATCCATAGACACAAACATTAACGAGAGAGTGGGAGTGAGAGAGAGAGAGAGTTGGTTCTACACACATGTCGGTGGCACACGCTCGTAAAATGTCCTGACGCCGATGGATGTCTGGAGTCTGCGAAGGGTTCCAGGGTTCCTGTCTTCCTTCCTTCCCACTCACACAAGATAGAGGAAAGGGGGAGCGGGAAGTAAAGGGGATGGAAGAGGTGGAGTTGAGGTGAGGTGCATGTGTGTTCTGAGGGGGGCCAATGAACCCCATGGATTTGCCAGACGTTGGGAGATTTCTGCCCTTTTTTACTTTCACTTGTGAATATCTTATCATCTCTCAGATAGCATAATGGATTTAATGAATAGCAACCAGAATACTTCAAGAAGACCTCCCCCTCTTATCTCACTTTATCATAGATTTATTCCAATCAATTAACCCCAGTCCGTTTACATACAACAACCATCATAGATACAAAAAAAAAAGAAAAGAAAACATCCCACTACTTTCATTTACGACATTTAAGAATTAAAAAGAATTATTTATACAAATAATAAATATAATGAATAAAAATAAATATGTAAGTATATAAAAATGTAATTAGAATCAAAAAATTGTCAATCAATTTAAAAGTTAAGAGAAAGAAAAATATAATAATATTTGGTATAAAGTACCACATATTTTAAAAACCACTATTAATTATGAAAATAATTATAAATAATATAAACTAATATTATTATAAATAATATAAACTAATATTAAAAAAAAATCTGGAGTGTCTCCACTCGACTATCTCGCAATTTGAATTGGATTAAATAACATATATTATATTTAAATTAAATTTAATTAATTTTAAATTATAAATTAAAATTAATAAATAATATTTAAACCTGCGCGTCTTTGGCTCTTTGTTGATGGCATCACGTCACGTGTTGGCGCGTGATTTGCAGTGTTAAAAAATTAATTCTGGTACTTTCAGCGATTTAATCAAGCTGAAATTCTATATATATATAGTAGGTTTTATACTATTTTTAATCATGTGAAAAACTATCAAACATATATCTTTATTTTTACGGTCATTTTAAAGGAAAATTAGCTGGAGTGTCTCCACTCGACTATCTCGCAATATGAATTGGATTAAATAACATAATATATTATATTTAAATTAAATTTAATTAATTATAAATAATAAATAATAAATATTAAACCAGCGCATGTTTGGCTTTTTGTTGATGGCACCACGTCACGTGTTGGCGCGTGAGATTTGCAGTGTTAAAAAATTAATTCTGGTAATTTCAGCGAATCAATCAAGCTGAAATTCTATATATAGCAGTTTTATACAATTATTAATCATGTGAAAAATTATCAAACATATATCTTTATTTTTACAGTCACTTTAGAGGAAAAAAAATCAAAACGTTGTAGGTAATGACCCTCTTCCGGTTGAGCTACATTTCTCAAAAGTTGATAGAAAACTATGAATTTTGAATAATGTCCATGTACCAAATTTCATCATTCTAGCTCAAACCGTTTTTGCGTAATCTTGCCTACATACATACACACACACACACACATACACACATACACACACACACACTCAGACATTTTTCTCAACCTTAGTGAAAATGATTCAGGAACCTTCAAAACGTATAAAAACATCAAAATCTCAACATCGAAAATTTTCGTGATCGCAATACTATCTCTGGCGAGATAGTAAAAAATCATAACATTGTAAGGTGACCCTCCCTCTTCCGGTTGAGACACATTTCTCAAAAGTTGATAGAAATCTATTAATTTTGAATAATGCCCGTGTACCAAATTTTATTATTCTAGCTCAAACGATTTTTGCATAATCTTGTCTACATACACACATACGCACAGACTTTTTTCTCAACCGAGATAGTAATAATATCTAAATTAATTATACAATATAATTTCATGTAGCATTTAAGGAAATTTACTTGATTATTAGTATCTCGCCAGAGATATCATTGTGATCACGAAAATTTTCGATGTCGAGATTTTTGTTTTTATACGTTTTGAAAGTCCCTGTGTATGAAAACAAGATTACTTAAAACGGTTTGAGCTAGAATAATGAAATTTGGTATACGGGCATTTTAATAACGCGCTGGTTCAATAAATTTAATAATTATAATTTATATAATTAATTAAATTTAATTCAAATAAAATATATGTTATTTAATCCAATTCAAATTTGCGAGATAGTCGAGTGGAGACACTCCAGATTTTTTTTTATTTCATTTTATGTTTGTGCGTATATTTCAAACTTAGAATTAGTTTAGATTCCTATATATATTTTAATATTTTATATTTAAATACTAAATAAAAATGTAAACAAAAAGAAATTCTGTAATAATTGGCATGACATAACATTTAGCTAATCATGTTTATCAAAATCACGCATGCTTAACATTTTAGTTCAATTATCAAAAAATAAAAAAAAACAAACATTATTCGTAATTCATATCAAAAGCTTTGATGGCTTATTTACAATTTCAAAGAAAACCCATAATAACCTCTTCTCATCATCCTCTCCTTCCACCCACATAAACCATTCTAAACATATAAATTGTATAAACAAAACAAAAACAAAAATTACTTTCTATTTAAATTTGTGTTTTTCTAAAATTAAATTAACAATAAAAGAGAAAATGAAATTATTTTGAAAAAAAAGAATAACCAATTATTGGATAATAAATTTAAGTGTTGCGTGAGTGTGTTTCAAGCACATTTCTAAATAAATAAATTATTAAATAAATTCATAATCGACAGAAAAAGATTTTTAAAAAATACAATTATGATCAAATAGAGAATTTAATTGAGATTTATAAAAATTCTAATTTAGCAGTTAGTGTTTCATTTTTTTTTTTTTTTTTTTTGGGGTTACTTATGTGAAGGGTGAGTCAGTTACCCTCGATTACGAATACAATTTGCATGCGTTTAATAGATTGAGTGAAGGGGATGTTAAATTTTTTCATACTTGATCTCCATTCATTTCTATTCATTTATTCTTATTATTCCTAATATTATAATTTTATAATTATAAAATCCCACTCGATAGAAATAAAATTAACTTAAGATTATATTTATAAAAAAAATATTAGAATTAAAATTGTCACTTAATAGCCGTTTTAATAAAAGAAAATCAAATGTAGGAAATGAATGAATAAATTAAATAAAAGAACATGATTCGATTAATTATTTATTAATGAATGTATTAAAAAAAAAGTCATCGTATAGAAACTGTCATCTGAAAATTGGGAAAATATTTGTAATCAGACTTCATTCCCAAAAAAATAATTTTTGCATTGAAGAAAAAAGAATATATTTTTTCAATCGTATAAAAAAAGTATCCAAAACCTATTGAGTACTACTCTCCACGGTAAATTTTGGTAGGTTTAAATAATATACATATTTAAAAAAAAACAAAAACTATTAAATTATATCTTTTTAGATTGACAAAAACAAAAATGTTAGTTATATTTTCACGTTTTTCATTATAAGTTGTAAAAAATATTCTTTCTTAGTTTCTTTGGTTGGTTAGAGGTTAGACTATTTAAAAAAAATTATTTATTGTAGTATATATACCTACCTACCTTTAATATATATTAATAATATCATTAAATTTAAATAAAAAAAATTGTAACTACATATTTTTTAAAAAAATAAAATATAAATATTTTTTTTAATTAATTTGATGATATTGATATCAGTCTATAATTTCAATTTTTGGAATCTAGTGTTCGATTTGAATTAACAATAATCAATAATTTACCTAAAATAAAAATTAACAATTTAAATTTTTCAAAAGTTTTTATCTTGAAGGTTATAAAAAAATCATGCGGGAATCAATTGTCAGAAACTTTCGAAATTCGGAATGGGTTAAAACAAAAAGATGCACTATGACCAATTTTATAAAATTTAGTACTGGAATATGTGATTAGACAAATTGGGGAAAAATAAAACAGAAACCAATTAAAGAAAAAAATTCAAGTATTAACTTACACAGACGATTTATAAATATAATATGAGATTCGGCAATTGCAATTATAAAGATGAGTAGAAAAATTAATCGAGGCAGGAAAAGAGGTGGAGCTTAATTAATAGTGATAATACAAAATATTTAGTAACAGAAAGAAAAAGTCTTAACATACAAAGCGTAGAATTTCAAAATGTACAAAAATTTAAATACCTTGGTTCTGTAATCACAAAGAATGATAATATTCGAGAAGAATTTAAATCGAGGTTGTAATTGGGTAACGCCTGTTATCATACAGTAAAGGGGCTTATCACGTCTCAATTATTATCAAAAGGGATCAAAATTAAAATATATAAAACAATTATTTTGCCGTATAGGATTTTGGGAAATGAAAGTAGATTTAATGATTTTTCACAGATATTTATGAACCAAGGCAAAAATATAAGGCCACCGGAGATTGGCGTAGACTGCATAACAGGCAATTGCATGACCTCTATGCACCTCCAGACATAGTAAGGGTTCTAAAATAGACAAGGTTGAGATGGGCAGAACACGTCGCTAGAATGAAAGAGGAAAGAATGGTGAAGGGTATATTTGGGGGAGACCGATTGGGAAATGTCCTCTTGGAAGACCAAGGACGTGGTGGGTGGCCAATGTAGGAAGGGAAGTGAGAGAGATTGGAGAGAGTGGGAGATGGATGGTTATGGCTCAGAAAAGGAACACTTGGAGAACTTTCAAGTTCAAAAAGATAAATAGATAGATAGTTTTTATGTATACATCAATATTTATGATCTGTATATTTATTTGACTTTTTTAATTTAATCTTTAGTAACTGATTATAATTAATAAAAAGATATGTGGAAAATCAGAAAATAATTGAAATAATAATAAATATGAAACTATTGTATTTCTATTAGATTGAATTGTACTGAATTTTAGTTATTTACTATTGTGATAAATTTTGATTAAATAAATTATATAATATCATTTATAAATTCAAATGCAATACATAGTTATATTATATTGAAACAAAACAAACAATATTAAATAAATAGAAAACAATTGTTTATTTTGAATAATTGAATCTAAGTATACATATTTTAATTATCAATTAAGTAAAGGTTGTTGTTGTTGTGTTTGGTAGGTTGTTTGGTTGGTTGTTTGACAGCGAGCCAGCTATACCTCCTTCCATTCCCAGTCAACGCTAGTCATGTTCGGGATGCGAGTAGATTTTGTAATTTGGGTGGATTCTATCCTTGGTCGGGTTAAGTTCACTTCGATTACATGCAACATGCATTAATGCTCATTATCCAGGGAAGAGACCCCCTCACTACCGCCCACCTGGCCACCGTTGGATGTTATGCCAATTTGTGAAAATCATTCGACGATTATGATCGATGGGTTTATCCATATCCAGTCGAAAGAGAGGAAAAGAGAGAGTACGATGGCCCATGTTCCCAATGTCATTAAACAAAAATTACGATGTCAATTAGTCTTGAAATAAACCCAAAACCCTCGATTGTTTATTTTATATTATCATCATCCACTCCAACCAACTCAACACCCTTTTAAAGTACTTGTTGTTTTTATTATTATTATTATTTTTGTCATTAAAACATTCAATTTGATTCAATCAAATTAGGATATAAAAGAAATTTTAGGTAAAGGAAGAAGATTTTCATCAAGAGTTTATTTTAATGAATCAGATTTAGTGGAGATTCAATTAATATGTTTTTATTTTCAATAACAACAAATATTTCATTTTTGATGGGGTTAAAACAAAGGGGACAATTCACAAGAGTACTTTTTCTAAACAAACATTATTAAATCTGAATCTGGTTTTGGAACTTTATATTGTTCACTTTTATTTTTTATTTAAAAATTATTCCTTTGCAAAGTTATCTATTTTATATAAAAATAATATAATCTAGTCACTGTATAATAAATCTTTAATAAGTCCATCTCTACAAAACTTCTTAGTTCAGTGATGGCTAAACTATAGCACACTGTCACAAATTGCACGTTTAAAAAATTTGATGGTACACACATAGAAAGATTATTTTTTTAATAATCCTAACTTTTTTTCATTCGGAATGAATTAAAATTAAACAATCCACATTCAAATGATAATTTAAGATATAAATTTGAAGAACTGAATATTTATTTATCTAACTTAATAATTTATCCAAGACCGGTAAAGTGTACATTTTATTATTAAAATATCGCTTAAATTCGCTTATAAAAACATGCACAATAAATATAATTAAACATGCACAATAAATATAATTTTCAGGGTATAACGTATGTACTTCTAAAGTTATTGTATGTTATGGCAGAACAGATCTGGGCTGTCAGGAGCAGACCTGGGTCAATTACCGAAAACTTTAGTCAAACAAATGGTTGTATACCATTGGGAATTAACTGTCTTTTGATTTTCGAGAGCAACAGTTGCCACAGGATCAGTATTCGTGAAGAAAAGCGCCCCTATTTGCTTCTTAACGCTTCCAGAACGAACAACTTTTGTCGGCTTTGCATTACATTAAAACACTCAAACTGGCGATTGGCCTTTTCTTTCTGGCTCGTATGAATAAATCCACGACTCGTCACCTGTGATGATGTTGTTTACCGCTGGATGCACCACAGTTGTATTTTGAACTCACTTTTCGGCACCCTAACTAATTTTTGAGAACCATTCAACAAATCTAGAATCCAATGAGCACAGAGTTTCCGACACAACAACTGATTTTGGGCGATCTTCTTTAACTTCGTCCACGTTTGAATTCAGTGAGCCAGCGATTTTCAGTGGCTTAAGAAGGTGCTTCATTTAAATTTAGTTGATAGATGCTTTGTTCTTGAGGTAGACCAAGTTGAAAGTCATAATATATCATAACTCAAAAATTTTCACGAGTTAATTCCATATTTTGACAGAGAGAAAATTTTCAACTTATTGTAAATAACACAAATTGTGCTCGCAGTCAAAACGTTATGAGTACGTATAACCTCAAAAATTTCCAATTTTACGATGACAGTGTCATATTTCACCTGTCAATATCAACGATGCCAATTCACAATACATACATAGTAAATATATTAATAATTTTCAAATAAATAATTTAAAAATATTAAAATGGATGGATGTTGCCTGAAACCATCTTCGCTAAAACAAATTTATTATATCGATTATATAAGCACTGTAATCATCTTATTGTAAGCCAAACAAAAGACCAATTAGAAAACATTCATTTGTTAGAAATATTATTACATATATTTAATAAGCTAAAGATTTTGTTTTAAACGAATAGTTCCACCCAAAAAAACCTTTAATATATTTACTTCATAATTTTTGTTTAATTTAATAGATAAATAAAATATTAATTTACAATTTTAGAAAAATAGGTTCGTTCAAATATTTCAAAATTGAATTAAAAAAAAATTCATATAAATTCTACATAACATTACATAATTTGAATATTGATTATAAAAGTTAAAAAGGTAATAATAATAAATAAATAAAACGCAAATCAATTTAACATAAATAAACGACATTTTAAAGTTATTTTCCTTGTTTTGTTTTATTGCTCATATTAATGAGTTTACTCATTTATTTATTTATTTTGACTCCAACAGTTTTGATAATATATTTTTTATTAATTTTTTTTTTGAACTTGGATAGGTTTGTACCTTCATCTTCAAGTTCAATAGTTCAGTTTTTTACCACTGAGCTACGCTCTTGACCGACACAAACTTCTAAAACAAATTAGGAAAATAAATTGAAAGGAAGATTTTAATAATAAATTTAAGAAAATTCTTTAATCGTTTTTTTTTTAAATAATAATAAGTTAAATAATCTATCACGTATTAAATAATGAAAAAGAGAAATAAGTGAGGTCAGTTGGGTAAATGAGAGATAAAAGTTTTTTCATTTTTTTTTTGTTTTTTTTTTTCTTTTATTTTATTTATTTAACAACTTTGATTGTGTTTTAATTTATACGTCAAAAATGTGAAATGACAATGAAAACTTCATTTAAATAATATGCCTTTTTTGGATTTATAAAAAAAAAAAAAAAATACACACACTAAAGGTCTCAAAGATGAGATGACAGTGAATCCGGGAGGTGAGGTGGGTCGAATGAGGGAGGATGAAGAGGGTCAGCTCTCAAGAATTATACATGCATGCTATCGAATAATGAAGAGTGACCGGACATCGCACAACATAGAAAGCCAATTGCAGGGGGGTTGTGACATACGTGGGTTGGATTCAGAGGGTGTGTGTATATATATAATGAGAGAGAAAGAGAAGGGTGTGTAAAAAAAGGGTGACAAAGAGATGACCGGCCCTCAGATTCTGCTCCTGCTACTACTACGCAAACATCCATCAAGTCGTTAATGTTAAAGCTACAGTTAAATTTTTCTACATTTTATGGTGGTTGGAAAGAAGAAGAACCGAAAATCAGGGTGGGTTAATCATCGAATTTTCAACCAAGCTGACAGACTGGACACCGAGTTGAGCCACTTGCTACGACAATGCATTTTTAATTGGCATCAATTATTAAAATTGACCCGAGACAATCAATAGGAGATTTTGTTGGATTCTACGAAAACTGATGGAATAGAGAAGGGGGAAGATCAATAGTAAGATGGACAGACATACTTTTTAGATAGAAAAAAAAAACTAACCAAATAAACACATAACCTCACTTTATTCAATTATTTTCAAATAAATTAGAATGCTTTCTAGTCGAATTTGATGAAATTGATTATATATTATTTTCTTGAAATTAAATTGTATTCGGTAATTATATTGAATGGTCATCCAGTCATGGATTTGGATAACACTTTACCAGTGGGTTCCTTTTTTAATTCAAAATAAACTTTTCTTATGCAATTTTTGTGGGTCGCTTCTAGTATTTGTTAGTTCGGTTTCGATGTAGGGAAATTATTTAATTAATTAATTTTTTAATTTTTCTATATCTAATCCAAACTGAACTCCCTCCCGAAAATTAGTGGAGCCCTCTGATGGTCAAAGTAATAAAAATGGTATCTAAATATATTAGAATAACAATGGATTTATATGCAAACTTTAATCCTTTTTATCTCGTAGAGTTTTATTTAAATCCATGACTGGATGACCATTCAATATAATTACCTTTTTCTACATATTGGTTTTATGAAAAAATATGTAATGTTCAAAAAAGAAAGAATAGTGTTTCAACAAAAATTCATATTTCCGATTAAAAAAAAATATTCTTGAAAATAACATATCTCCACTCGACTATCTCGCAATTTGAATTGGATTAATTAGCACATATATTATATTTAAATTAAATTTAATTAATTATAAATTAAAATTAATAAATAATTAAATTTATTAAACCAGCGCATGTTTGGCTCTTTGTTGATGGTCCCACGTCACGTGATGGCGCGTGATTTGCAGTGTTAAAAAAATTAATTCTGGTACTTTCAGCGATTCAATCAAGCTGAAAATCTATATATAGAAGTTTTATACAATTTTTAATCATGTGAAATACTATCAAACATATATCTTTATTTTTACGGTCGGTTTAGAGGAAAAAAAATGAAAACGTGGTAAGTAATGACCCACTTCCGGACGAGCTACATTTCTCAAAAGTTAATAGAAAACTACAAATTTTGAATCATGCACGTGTACCAAATTTCATTATTCTAGCTGAAACCTATGCGTTAGCTTGTCTTTATAGAAACACACACACATTTTTCTCAACCTTAGTGAAAATGACTCAGGGACCTTCAAAACTTATAAAATCATCAAAATCTCAACATCGAAAATTTTCGTGATCGCAATACTACGTCTGGCGAGATAATAAAAATCAATGGTTCGCTGAAAATTTTCTAAATGATGGGGCGGAAAATTTCCATTGAACTGTAAAAAATGATCCCTAAGGGCACGAGATATATTCATTCATTCTCTTTAAAATAAACATCACAACGATTACAAGAAACATTTTAACTCCATTTCCAAATAAATATATGTTTATTTTATTATTATTATTTTTTTTTTAATTTAAAAAAATATTAGCATAAATGTTTATAAATTAAACTTTTATATATTTTAGTACAAATTTATTTTCTCAATTAAAATTTAAACGTTTAATATTATTATGTAATAAATTAGATTAGTTATTTATTTATTTTTAAAATTTTCTTTATATTTTTTTACTTTGTTACATTTTAAAAATCAAATTCACAAAATTCATAGTAAGATATTAAATATAAGATTTGCATTTGAAATATTTCATATAAATTAAGTTAAATAGTAAAGTTATATGTCTGAAGTTGTAGTAAATTAAAAATGAATAAAAAACTTATGTCGATGATGAGTTGACAGTTGAAAAGGGATTTTTTATGGTTTTTAATTGGAATTTAAAAAGAAAAAAAAACAAAGAGGAGAAAAGGGCGTCAGTGACTGATTTCAAGATGTAGATGAAAAAGGAGCGGTGGGGGAGGATGAGATTGTGACCACGCGTTGGTGCTATTTCCGGACATATCTGAAACCAGATGGTTCCAAATCGCAACATCACACAAGTCCTTGCCGGCCCTCCCCTTCTCGCTTGGGCTGACCCCCTACTCTTGAAACAACCACGATGCAAGTCGTTTATCCCTTGAGGGCTTTGCACCACCACCCCCATGCCCTTCCCAAAGTGAGAAACATACTCCCCAAGTGTCATGAATGCAACTTCACTAAACACGAACTGTCTATTAGAATATCCACCAGTCGGAGTGGTTTGGAGGGGGAATGGAATAAGGGTCAAGGGAGGGGTAAATGCATCCATGCAAATGCATTAGGCTATTATCAATTCAATTCTATATCCGAGTCACGAGAGTTGATTCAATTAAGAATTTTCAAATTATAACGTCATTTTCAAATCAAAATAATTTTAGTCTCTCTTTTGACAAGAGAGATTTTTGAAAAAAATCTTAGATGCATATTCCCAATGCAATTGCATCCCTATCTATCATCCGCATGCATTTATATGATGCTTTTTGAGGGAATGACAGTTCAATTATGCGAGGTCAAACAAAGGATTGGCTATTAGCCTGATGTATGAAACAGATTCAATACGCAACTCTACTACAATAAATATTATCATAAATTTTATTATAATTTTATTAAAAAGAATATCTATGTATTAGATATTTTATTAAAAGATTCTTCTCGACAATCAGAAAAAATGTTTGAAAATAAAAATCTTACAATAATAATCAAGTACTTGGTTCACCGAGCCGCCGCTAGGTACTTTAAAAAAAATTATTCCTTATGAAGTGTGAATATTTTAGTTTAAGATTATTATATAAAATAAATATACGACAAAATATATGAAACAATTTCAAATAATTTAAAAGAACATAAATTTAACAAAAAAAATAGTTATAAAACATAGCCCTTAAACGTACGTATTAATGCACTGATAGACAGAAAAGTATAGCCTGTGGATATAACATAATATATCATTTGATTACAAAATATTGTTAAAATAAATATTTTTAATTTTTATTTTATTTATAATATTTTATATTAAAGTCTGGTGGAGCTGACGTAGTTGCTGATGTCATTTAAATTTACTATTTTTAATTAAGAAAAACTAACAAAGATGATTTTCTTGAGGTTGAAACCAATACAGATCAATTTTTCTTTATAAATATTACCTATGGTTTGAATTTCAACAAAGTCCTTGGAGCGGATTAATGATTCAAAAATACAAATATATCTATACATACAATTTTTGGTAGTATGATAAGATATAATAAAATTACTAATTGTATCTACGAATATTTAGTAAAATATTGGATTACTCTAACAGCTAATGAATATAATTCAATTAAATATTGTTGAAATTATTTTCTGATTTATAGTTATGAAACTGACTGATTATTTTGAATGAATTAAACATTTTAAATCACATTTGTGGTTTGAAATTAAAAAGAAATATACTTAATTTATTGAAAATGCTTATTTTAGGAATGAATTTAAAAAAACAAGATCTTTATAAACCCTATTAATTATTTTATACTCCTATATTCTAATATATATATATCCTATATTTTTTTTTTGAAAAGAAGAAATTAAAAATTTAAATGATAAAAAGTGATGGTAGATTGTGAATGAAAATTATTCGGACCCGTTGACGGGCAGCAACGTGTTTATTTGATGACCGATCATACTTTTCTTATGAGCTGCCGAAGGAGGCTAAAAATATTTTCCTTTTTTTGATGCAATTTGATTTCGGCTATGCCTGTCGGAATAGTAAATAACCATTAAAATCATCCCTAACCAAACCTACCCCTCCACCTACATTTCACATAGTCCATTCTATCCCAATCCTCTTTTTCATTCACTATATATAAGAATCCAAATGTATTCCACCCCAATCAGAAAATGCCCTTTTCCAAAACAAATAATTCAGAATCAAAATGACATTTTTTTACCCAATTTATTTGTATTTTTTTTTTCATTTGATAATATCTCTTATCTCTCTATCTCATACATACACAGCGACTAAATCATAAAAATTTTAAAATAACTTTAAAATATATATAATATTCAATTAATGTTAACAATTTAATTTATACAATATTTTATTTAAGAATAAGAGATGTTTTAAATTAATTGACAAAAATCTTGTTAATTTTGAATTTAATTATACTTGTACAAATTTTCAAATATTACGAATATTATTTGAAAGGTAAAATAATATTTTAATATATATTTAATAAAGTATATCCTAGAACAAGGATGGCGAACCTTTTTGAATATTCGTGTGCCACAAAATATCATGATTTTTACTATCTCGCCAGAGATAGTATTGCGATCACGAAAATTTCCGATGTTGAGATGTTGATGTTTTTATACGTTTTGAAGGTTTCTGAATTATTTTCACTAAGGTTGAGAAAAATGTCTGTATATATATATGTGTGTGTGTGTGTGTGCGCGCGCGCGCAAAAACTGTTTGAGCTAGAATCATGAAATTTGGTACATGGGCATTATTATTCAAAATTCGTAGTTTTCTATCAACTTTTGAGAAATGTAGCTCAACCGGAAGAGGGTCATTACCAACAACGTTTTGATTTTTTTTCCTCTAAAGTGACCTTAAAAATAAAGATATATGTTTGATAGTTTTTCAAATGATTAAAAATTGTATAAAACTGCTATATATAGAATTTCAGCTTGATTGAATCGCTGAAAGTACCAGAATTAATTTTTTAACATTGCAAATCACGCGCCATCAACAAAGATCCAAACATGCGCTTAATAAATGCGTTTAATAAATATTATTTATTAATTTTAATTTATAATTTATAATTAATTAAATTTAATTTAAATATAATATATGTGTTAATTAATCCAATTCAAATTGCGAGATAGTCGAGTGGAGACACTCCAGTTTTTTATTTTTATTGTATGGAAATTCTTTAATTGATTTTAGATTATAGTGGTGTGGACTCACTATATTATTTCTAATATTTAACTGAATGTTAAGCAAATTCACACATTTCGACATTTTTAAAAAAATTTCAAACGTGCCAAAGGTTCGCCATCCCTGTCCTAAGATATTTTTTTTTTAATTTTTCAAAAATTTCTGCTTAGGATCTCCATAAATCGGTATATAAATCATATTATCATATTTTATAGTTTTAATATTTAATCTTCAAATAATATGTTGGGAGAGATGTAAGAGAAATGAGAGAAAATAGAAGTTGGATAGGTGTAGCTCAGGATAGGGCTACTTGGAGGAATGTGGTTATTGCGACCAAGAAGTTTCAAATTCCGTAGAGCCAGAGGTATAGATATAGATAAATAGAAAATTGAATCCAATATGATACATTATTATTTTATAAATGTATAAAATTGATAAAATGGGAGTCAAACCAAAGACCAATTAACTTTACTTATATTTTATTGGTTATTAATATTTTTGATTGAAATATTATTAAAGTTTATTAATAAATTATTTCTTTTTTTTTTCTCATTATATATTCTTTTCATTTTGATTACGTTCAAGAACTTTTGAATTTCGCAGAGCCACAGAGATAGATTAAATAGAACATAAATATAATATTATAATATTTATTTTTAGAGAAAAGCCTGAAATAAATTTTTCTAAATATTAACTATTAAAATTAAATAAAAATGACAAAAAATTGAACTTTTAGATAAAATTAAAAAAATGATAAACAAATTCAATTTTATTAAACGATATGTTTACAATACAATTTTTTATATTTAAAAGTATTTTTATTAATGGAGTGAAATTTTTATAGAAGTAGAGAAGGAGGGAGGTTATAGTGCAGGAGCTGATAGCAAGTACCCTGATTGTCCCTGTAGACCCTTCACAAGCATATGACAGGATTTGTTTTCACAAGGGTGATGGATGATGGATGTTTTAGCTATTTATAGTTTCAATAATCACACATCATTCATCCCATACTATAATAATAATTATACTTACACTTACCCATTAGTTGTACATATTATTGGAAAACATTATAATAAAATAAATTATTTATCAGGAAAAGATAGATTTCTTTTTAAATTAAGAATATTTTCAAATTTTATCTTATTATACTAGCAAAAATTGTATATTTTGGAGATATTAAATCGCTCTAAGGATTTTTTTCGAAATTCACACCGTAGATAATATTTATAAAGAAAAATCGATCTGTATTGGTTTGAGCCTCAGGAAAAATCAACTTTATATGTATATTCCTAATTTAAAATAGTAAATTTAAATGACGTCACTACGTCATCCATATTGAATTTGAGTTCGACCTTTGTTTTTAATTGATATTGTATTAATATTTTTTTATATTTAAAATATTTTAAAATTTTTTATTTAATTTCGAAATAAAATTAAAAATATTTATTTTAATAATATTTAATAACACACATGAATAATTATAAAGAAAGGAATTTCAAATAAATTGTTGAATAAATTTGATCTAATAAAATTAAATAAATTATATTATATTAATTAAAATGTTTATTAGATTAAATGATAAATAATATAAATGATATTTGATTATTATTAATAAAAAGAAAAAATATAACCTCCTTTCTATATTAAAATCTAGACAAGTACAGGTGTCAATATAATTTCAGAATTTATATTATTATCAGTAGTAATCCTTGGTCGAAACAGTCTATAAGCTATTGCTACTTTGAAAATATAAAACTGAACCCATCTAATTATAACAACCCATATATATAATATAGGATCAAATATTTTATCAAGTAAATTTGAATATATTTTTCATCTTGAAAAGAAAATCAAGTTAGTTTTATTAATTTGAACCATTTTAGGAAACAAATTTTCGATGATTTAGAAAACCCATTCAATAATTATAATAAATAATTAAAAAATCGGAAAATTTTTAAAGTTTATAATAATCAATTGTATAAATTTTTTAAAGGAACGAGCGCTAGGTAATGATATAAGACAGTGGTTCCCAAATTTATTTGGCCAAGCGCCCCTTCCCATAAAAAAATTTACCCAGTGCCCTTTTGGAAATTATTTTTTTTTTTAATTTTAATAACAATTAATCAAAAAAATAAATGTACCTATTTGCAAAATATTATAAATAAAGGTGTAAATTAGAAACATTGAATTTATGTATTTATTTATTGATCTTAGAATAGAAAAGTAATATACAAGTAATTTTCCCTAAATGCATCTATGACCATCACCGCCCCCAAAGAACGTTCAGTGCCCACGAGGGGGCGGTAGCGCCCACTTTGGGAATCACTGATATAATATATTATGATAAAAACAGCATATTTTATTTTAAAAATATACATCATATCATTAAACAATCATAAATTGATATTCTTATTTTATCTTTAAAAAAATCATAGTTTAATATTTTATTAATGGTTGCCTTGTAACAGAAGCAAGTATTTTCAAACATTTATAGAATTGTTTCTAATCCCCTTGTCTTTGTCGCTCCGTGTACTTGTCCATCATTAAGTGTGTAACCGTAGAATGATACCCTTTCGATAATGCATCAACCTTAGAAGGTTCACGAGTGCCCTTCTGGTCATCTCCAACATATTCGATGTTGCATGCTACCTCTCAATTACTATTCAAACATTCAATAAATACATTATTCTTATTTCTTTTATGTGGTTTACTATGTTAATTTATTCCTTTTGGTTAAAATAAAATAAAACAAAAACAAAAAAACAAACAAATACAAATTAAAATTGAATTTCAAACAATTTCTTTGAATATGAATAAAGAATAAGATAGTTACATTCAAGATAAGTGTGAAAAACCACAAAGGGAAGAAGGCGAATATTTAATTATTTATCTTTTTTTTATACTTATTAAATAATTGTTTATTTAAGAATTTAGTAAAACTAATAAAATATATAATAATAATTATTGAAATCTTTTAAATTCTTTAAATCCAATTAAATAAAATATTGTGGTTGATTGATTTCTCATTCAATTTGAAATTATTCGAACGAAAATTTAATTTTTATTTTTATGATTAAAAAAAACTTACTTTTTTAGAAATATTTAATTAAATTGTTTTTTTTTTAATTTTCAACATTTTAAAACATCATCTTATTTATTAATTTCAGGAAAAGAGAGTGTATAAGAAAAAAAAAACAAAAATCGGAAATTTGTATTCAAAAGCAGCTGCAAGGAAATGAGGTCAGCTAATCTGAAGATTTGCAGATGGTTTAAGAAAGATGAACTAAACCAAAACATTCGAAAAAGGAGTAGAGAAAGAGGGGGAGGAGGTCAAAAAAAATAGCGCTCACTTCCTAACTTGACAAATTTGTCATAAACTTATAACAAACGATCAAATTATCCGTTGACAAAATTATGAAAATATTTTAATGGATGAATCATTGGCAACATAAATATAATACAAAAAATAAATAAATAAAATTATTAATAATAATAAATAAATAAGTGATTAGGTATACTTATATATCTATCTATATCTTATACAATTCATAAGATACTTTAATTAATTAAAATAATTATAAATACCGATTTGAATTTTATATTGAGTGGTCTGAAATAAATGAAATGAAATAATAATATAAGAATCTCCAATACGAGTCTAAACGGTCTATCTATCTCTTCGAAATTGAAAAGTTTTTGGCCGCAACAACAAAATTTCTATAAATGACCTAATCCTGAGCCACTCCCATCCACCTATTTTGTCCTATCACTCTTACGTCCCTTCCTATATTGTCTGTCCAACACGTTCTTGGTCTTTCAACCGGTCGCTTCCTAATCTTTCGTCACTCTTTCATCTCCCATTCTTGCCACTTGTTCTGTCTATAGCAACCTCTTGAATTGATCTTTTTTTATGTTTGGAGATGTATATAGCTCATGCAATTCCTTGTTATGCAATCTTCATCATTCCCTGGTAACCTTAATTTCGTTGGACCATAAATCCTACAAAAAATCATATGTTCTAATACTCTTAATCTACTCTCTTCTCCCAAGGTCATAGACCACGCCTCACATCCATATAATAGAACCAAACAATTGTTTTATATATTAAACTTTTTCCTTTAATAATAATTTTGACAAGCCCCTTCGATTTAAATTATTATCCATCGTAATTACAGAACCTAAGTATTTAAATTTTTGTACATTTTCAAATTCTACGCTTTGTATGTTAAGACTTTGTGTGTTAATACTTTTTCTTTCTGTTACTAAATATTTTGTATTATCACTATTATTTAAGCTCCACCTCTTTTCCTGCCTCGATTAATTTTTCTACTCCATCTTTAATTGCAATTGCCGAATCTCCTATTATATTTAAATCGTCTGCGTAACCTAATACTTGAATTTTTACTGCATGATAACAGGCGTTACTCGATTGCAACCTTTAAGAGTTGTTTTGTGGAGAGAGAATACTTATTTTGAAATACAATTTTATAATCATATTTATAAAAATTTATTTAAAAAATCAAGATTAAAAGTATAAAATAACACATTATGTGGAGTATATAATCCTAAAAAAAATCAAAAGTATATAGGTACACTATTTGATCACCTATATAATATAATTTATATAAAGCTCGAAAGTGAAAATCCAGGTATAACAGATGAAAAATTATTTTATTCCACAGTCCCCCCTTCCTCCACCTTAAATATCAATAGCTTTTACCATACTCATTTAATGCAATCGCAATTACTAATGAATTGAAAAATATTTTGCCAATTATATAGATATAGAGATGACAATGATCGATGTTCTTTAAATTTAGCAAAATAAAAATATGATCTGATAGAGAATATAGATTTATATATTAATTGAGCATTGAAATATTTACTCTCATTGTTTTGAACCAACGTTCATTCAATTAATTATATAAACTGCCAATTTTCATTAATAGTATTTCAAAATCCTTTCTTTTTTTTATAATAATAAAATATAATGATAAATTATTTTAATTAACATGTTTTATATATTTATATCTATATTTATATGTAAATATATATATATTTATAAATGGATTGTGGTGTAATGAAAAAATATATCCATTCTTTTTATTATTACTAATAAAATTATCCTTGATTATAAAATTAACATTTAATTAATAAATATAGGTGAATAAATGGTAATATAATAATATTTATAGACTTTATGGAAATGAAATATTAATATTAATATGAATACCAGGAATGTAATTTATACCATTCAGGAATAATTTTATAAGAAGAGAAGATTGTCGTCCACACCTTGAAGCTCATAAAATCAGTTAAACGAAAGGGATGAAAATTAGAATCTTTGAAAATTTCTTCAATAAAGATTCATTTGAAGTCAGAATCACGAAATCCTTGAAATTATAGTAATTAATAAAATCATTCTATATTCAATATGATTAGATATTGGAATGAAAATAAATAAATAATTTTTTTCATTGAGTACATATGTAGGTATATGTAAATATCAATGAATTAATTTTTTTATCTTCTTCATCATAGTCAAGTTTATTTTTAAATAATAACAATAAAAATTAGAGATTAAAGTAATTATGTATTACTTTTTACCGACCGACGATAGTAAGGGAGGTATTGTTTTCACACCAAATTTCACATGTGGAGATTTTTACATATCTCCACGAATCATGCATTTTCTAAACAGAAAAAAGTATTTTTAGCATGATGTCTGTCCGTCCGTCTGTCCGTCCGTATATGTGTACAGCCTGAACGGCTCAACCGATTTTGATGAAATTTGGTATATTTACTTAATGCATCAGTGGGATGAATTGATCAACTTTTGGTGCAATTCCGGAAACCGGAAGTGGTAGTATTAGCGATCGACGATAGGAAGGAAAGGTTTATTTTCACACCAAAGCAGATTTTTTACATATCACCACGAAACATGCACTTTGTATTGGTTTTATCCTCGAGAAAAATCATATTTATTAATATTTTCTTGATTTAAAATTATATGACGTCATCCAGCCATTCATGACGTCACAGCCTGGTCTTGCATATATATTATAAATAAAATAAAATTAAAAATGTTTATATTTATTATTTATGTATCCATATCTGTTTTTTATTACATTAATAGATATATTAAAATTATTTGAAATTGTTTCTGTAGCTGGAAATTAATTTACTTCAAACCGTCGGTCGGTTCGAACCTGGCCACAGGTCAACTTATTTAAATGTAATTTTTAATTTTAAAAACTTACTACTAACAATCTAAATTTTTAAGCTTAAAAATAAATTTGGCTGAATATAAACAAATATTATAAAAAAATTTTTATTTTAGTTATTTTTTAATAAATAATTATAATTAAAATCATTATTTACATATCACTGAATCACAATATTAAGTGACAAAATACACGTGAAAAATACTCAAATCCTTACATTTTACCAATTGATCTAATTACTGTTAATTTCATTTTTACTATCTCGCAAGAGATAGTATTGCAATCACGAAAATTTTAATGTTTTTATACGTTTTGAAGGTTCCTGAGTCATTTTCACTAAGGTTGAGAAAAATGTCTGTGACTGTCTGTGAGTGTGTGTGTGTATGTAGACAAAATTAGGCAAAACGATTTGAGCTAGAATAATGAAATTTGGTACATGTGCATTATTAAAAATTTGTAGTTTTCTATAAACTTTTGAGAAATGTAGCTCAACCGGAACGTTTTGATTTTTTTTCCTTTAAGGAGACCGTAAAAATAAAGATATATGTTTGATATTTTTTCACATTATTAAAGATTGTATAAAACTCCTATATATAGAATTTCAGCTTGATTGAATCGCTGAAAGTACCGAAATTAATTTTTTAACACTGCAAATCAAGCGCCAACACGTGACGTGGTGCCATCAACAAGGAGCCAAACAGGCGCTGGTTTAAAAATATTATTTATTAATTTTAATTTATAATTTATAATTAATTAAATTTAATTTAAATATAATATATGTTAATTAATCCAATTCAAATTGCGAGATAGTCGAGTGGAGACACTCCAGATTTTTCGATAAAAACTACTAAAAAACTCTATTTAAAATATTAAAAATTATTTGAAAATAAAATAAACAAAATTTAGGCTTCAACGAGATTCGATCTGAAGAAATGAAGATTCTAACTAAGCGTATGCTTTTGCTATTTATTTATTTACTAAATTTATACCAAGGTTAAATATCTTTTATAATGAAAATAAATTTTTATCATATATCAATCAAAAAATTAATTAGTTTAATTTAATTAATGTGTATTAACATTTAAAAAGACTCACAATCAGTCTCATCCACTACAAGTTTAAAAAACCGTATTTGAACTTGAGTGGATAAATAAAAGCTATTTTATTAATGATTGTAAATGTGTTCAAGATAATTATATAAATTTAAGGAGAGTTTGAACTAATAGATTAGTGATTCTCAACCACTGTGCCGCGAGATTATGAGGCTCTTAAACATTTCCGACTTCTTTTTTTCAATTTGGTTCTATAAAAAAAGAAAAAAAAAAGGTAAACCGTTTTTGGGACCAGTTTTTTCAATATGGTAAACATTTACACTTTTCTTATTCTTTGTGTGCCGCGAAATTTTTAAACCGTTAAAAGTGTGCCGCAGTAAAAAAAAACAAGTTGAGAATCACTGTAATAGATTATAATTATGTATAATTAAAAATTCTAAATAAATTGAACTAAGAATTTTATTATAGAAAAGTCAATATTTTTTGATCTTCAATTATTATACGAGTAATAGATGATTGAATCAATAATAATAATATTAATGATAATAATAATTAAAATAATAATAATAATAGCGAGGTTGCACTGTGGGTGAAATATTCTCGCGTTGGAGACATCTAATCCCTTCTGCACGTGTCTCTCAGATGTCCTAACGGATTTTAATTGAAGGTGGCAGAGTAACTGGCAACCCTAGATCCTCTCAGAATAGAAATAACAGCATTACATTTTATTATAAACTAATTTTTAATATATTTAGACGCATATAATATTTTCATATGAATAAAAGTATAAGCCGATTAAATAAAGCGGATTGTAATTATGTAATTTATTTTATTTTGTTTTTTTATAATTATATTTAATCATATTCACATATTAAATATATCTATTAAAAGAAAGCTAATATTTTTCGATTTTAAATATCAATGGATATGTGAAAACAAAAAATATGTGTGTTACAATATATAAATAGATTTAATTTCACATTTAATTACAAGTCTGAAATTTAGAATATTTTATATAGTACTTAAAAAGGTGATATTGTAACAATAAAAAACCACTAATATTTCTATTAGGGCACTGTAGATCAAAAGCTTTGATAATATTTACGATTAAAAAATAAGTGAAAAAAGAAATCGCCTTTTGGCTAAGCATAAAATAACGATAACAAAACCAAAGAACCCTAATTTATCAAATTCAATGGTTAAAGAAAACCATATTAAGAAAAATTTGAATATGAAATTTACAAATATTTTCTATTTATTCATATAAAAAGATTTATATTTATTAAGTCATTCAACATAAAGTAAAAAAAAAATTTTTTGAGCTATTTGATAAATAATTAAACAAAAATTGTTTTGAATAACAATTCTAACTAAATCAGGGTTGGTTAAGAATTTTCATCTTCTCTCTTTCTCAAGTACTTTAAAATTTTGTCAGATCTTGTATGTAATTCCGCAGATTTATTTTTGATACTATAAATCTTGATCATGATTTTTTTTTTGTTACTCTTAAATACTTTAGCAACAAAATTTCTTCTGAATTGTTCTTTTGAAAAGTGTAATAATAAAAATAAAAAAGAAACCAAAACGACGTTAAGAAAGAACATCCCTCCAAATCCTCTCATCTCTTTGTTTTAAACTTTGCCTCTAAACAAAATGAAATACTTATACTGGGCGTTTATTTATTTCATTAAGCCAGTTTTACTGCCAACGAGTCGAGTTGAGTCGGCCAGGTAGGTTAATTATGCAATTTAACCTTCTTCACTCAACTTGACATTTACGAATTACTCCCACATTTGTGAAATATTTAATATAGATATCACCAAGCCTTTATTTCTCTATCTCTCTCTTTGTTTGAGTTTACCCTTCACACTCCTCAACAATTTACCTCTTAAAAGACAAAAATACGATTAAAAAGTGCGAAATGGATATCTAAAAAATTTTCATCCAAATGTCATATTTCCATTATAAATAGAAAAAAATAATAATAGTAAAAAAAACAAACCTTAAAACAATAATTAACAAATTAAATATTTAATAATATTTATTTTTGTTTTCTAAATGTAATTTATCAATTAAGAGTGAATTCAATATATATATATATATATCTTTTTATATTTTTGAGATATTAAACCACTCTAAGGATTTTTATGAAATTCACACCATAGATAATATTTATAAAGAAAAATCGATCTGTATTGGTTTGAGCCTCAGGAAAAATCAACTTTATATGTATTTTCTTAATTTAAAATAGTAAATTTAAATGACTTAATCATGTCATCCATATTGAAATTTGCCTCCCGTCTTTTTATAATTGATATTGTATTAATATTTTTTATATTTAAAATATTTTAAAATTTTTTATTTAATTTCGAAAAAAAATTAAAAATATTTATTTTAAAAATATTTTAGAATCACAAATTTCGAAATATATTTATCATTCCCCCATCAAAAAAAAAAAGAAAATATTCATGAAGTTAGCAACAAATAATTACAAAGGAAGACATTTCAAATAAACTGTTGAATAAATTTGATTAATTTTAAATAAATTATAGGAGAATTATTTTGGTGAATAGTGATATTAAATCAAAACTCACCAAAAGATCGTTTTCGTTCAAATGGATATTACGAAGGCGTTCGAGGAAATGAAAACTGTTTTTGATATAGGAATCAGCTTGTTCTGCTAATGGTTGGAGGACTTTTGCTAGGTGCTGAGCTAATTTGTGTGTGGGGGAATTGAATGCACTAATTAGTGGGGTTCCAGGTTTATGGATTTTTGGAAGGCCGTAAGCTTTAGGAACTCTGGAGACTTTTCTCTTGGAACAGTTATTTGTTTGATTTCAGTGGGAAAAACTTGTCACTAATAAAGTTGATTGCACAAACAGCTGGAATTCCCGCTTTAGATCCAGAACCAATATAAATCCCGCCATAAAGTTAAGCTCCGCCCACCAGAGTACACAAAAGCCCATTGCGCATGCTCAGGTAGTAAGCTCAGGTAGAATCCAAAGGGTCGGGTCCCAGTTGGCCTCGGGCTATTGTCCGGTACGGACGAGTGCCAGAGTCAAGATTGCCCAGGATTCTTTGGAGCTCCACAGCAACGCAGTGAGTACAAAACCATCCAACCTATCAACCCAAAACCTCGATATTAACCCTTGGTCATACAGACTAAGACCCAGAATCCCAAAAATATTCCGATCTAAATAATCTCTTGAAAATGGCGCCAAAATGGGTGCCGAAACGTCGAGAAAACAATCTCACAAAAATACGTGATTATAACCCTGATAAAGCTGATAGTAATATATATATATATATTGGATCAAATATTTTATCAAGTAAATTCGAATATATTTTTCATCTTCAAATAAAATTATTTAAATTTATTTAAAGTTATTTTAATTAATTTGCACCATTTTAGGAAACAAATTTAGAAACCCATTTTACTATTGTAATAAATAATTAAAAAATTGTAAAATTTTTAAAGATCATAATAATAAACATATATGAATTTGTTAAAGGATCGAGCGAAAGCCCGGTGTCCCAGGTACTATATATATATATTATATAATAATACTATACTATATATACCTATATATATTATCAATATAAAAAAAATTTAAAATTAGAATCTATAAATCAAGAAGTAAAACTTAATTGAAGGAGAAGAAGAAGAAGAAGAATGATTTCATTCTTTGTGATATAACATCATCAGATGTGTATCTTTAAAAGAAGGACAATAGAATGAAACCAAAAGGAGGGAGTTGTTACTCAGGAGTCACTGACCTGAAGAAAAGGGTGCAGCGGGGCGAATGCGTGGCACAGATGCATCCCGGAAATCTGAAAAAATAAAGATGTCGTTTAGTTTGACAAACTAAGAAAGGAAAGAAATAGATTGAAATAAGGAGGGATCTCGGGTAACATTCTAATTAAATTTATTATGAAAAAAAAAAATGATTGAAAGTTAAAACCTAGCTAAATCCAGAAATAAATAGTAATAATAAAAATTTCTTCTTGATCGGATATTTATTTGATGTCTCTTTTTATAGACAAATTTGTAACAAGAATGAAATGTCGAATGAGAGACATTGATGGGAATTCTTTGACAAGTAGAGGGTTTACGATAATCATTCAAATTGAACTATTTCTGAAATAAGAATGACATTTGTACCATGTAGGTAGGTATTCAACTATAAAAAAACATTTAAATTATTTTTTACTTGTTTTCAAAGTTTTATTTTTGAAATTGAATAATTTTTTTTAGTCGATTTTTTTAAATAGATTTATTTTTTTTTTTAAATTAAAATCGATTGATGAATTACTAATTTTAAATATAGTGTAGCAAAGAATCAAATTATTTGTTTGAAATAATAATGGGTAGATGTATTCTACATTTCTGCCTTTTTAATTAAAAAATTTTCAAAATTTGGATTAGATCAATTTAATATGAAAAAAATATTCAACTACTTAATATGTATAGGTATATCTTATCTTATTATACTAACAAAAATTGTATATATATTTGTATTTTTGAAATATTAAACCGCTCAAAGGAGATTTTTGAAATTCACACTAAATATTTATAAAGAAAAATCGATCTGTGTTTTAGCCTCAGGAAAAATCATCTTTGTTAGTTTTTTCTTAATTTAAAATAGGAATTTTAATAATAATAAAAAAGCCACCAGACAACGTCGGAGAGCGCTTCCTTTAATACAAACTATTATAAATAAAATAAAATTAAAAATATTTATTTTAATAATATTTTGTAATCAAATTACGAAATATATATTATGTTATATCCACAGGTCATACTTTACTGTCTTTCAATACATTATAGGTAAGTTTAAGGGTTGTATATTTTATGACTATATTTTTATAATTTATGTTCTTTTAAATTATTTGAAATTGCTTAGTAAATTTTGTCGTTTATTTATTTTAAATATAATAATCTTAATCTTAAATATTCATAGATCATAAGGAATAATTCTTTTAAAGTACCGAGCTGCAGCTCGGTAAACCAGGTACTTTGTTATTAATAGGACATAAAATAAATTATACTGATATTTTTAAAAATTACATATCATTCAGATCGTTAAATATTTTATAAAAATAATAAATTTGATTTAAAATCTAATAATCTGTCTACTGACAATTAAAAACTCACCCATTCCTAAATAAATAAATAAAAAAAAATAATAATAAAATTTAGTCAAATTCAAGTAAAGTGTCTATTGTTTGATTCTAGGTATATTTATCTTGTTGCAAAACAAATGAAAAAAGCAAAAATATTATTTGTTTGTTTGCCATAAAACTAATTTATTAATATACATATGTACTAATTAATTAATCAGGTTAGTTGTAATGTCAAAATAATTAACATGGATTCTATTCCCAAACTGCAAAGCTCTGGAATAGACTGGCGCGAGATAAATAGGGAAATTAAAATTTGCATAGAATTGCAACATCTAAAAGGTAAAGGGTTGTCTATTTTCGGAATTTAAAGTATATTAAACTTTTTTTTTATTTTATTTTAATAAACAAATCAATTATAACAAATATTTTTGTCAATAATTTAAAATGACGATTGTAATAATAATCAAGGAATTATACCTAAAGTTATACTATACTAATTAATC
This sequence comes from Labia minor, assembly GCA_963082975.1. Taxonomy (NCBI): domain Eukaryota; kingdom Metazoa; phylum Arthropoda; class Insecta; order Dermaptera; family Spongiphoridae; genus Labia; species Labia minor. The sequence goes on along the minus strand of OY720346.1, from coordinate 62,640,378 downwards.
ATTTTTCCATACGATATATATACGTTGTATAAAGAAACGATTTGTGGATAAGAAAGATTATCGCTTCGCAACAAAATCCAACATTCCAATTTCAACCCCTTCTGTTTCACATTGAAACAGTCGCCCTACCCTTCTGTTTAATAGAAGGGGGCGGTTTGAAAGGTAGCGGTGGTATCTTGGGTGGGTGGCGGAGGAGGGAAGTCGACCGCCACTGCAGCTGCATTTGCATGCGATTAGCATTAGCGATCGACCCAAGTTGTATGGCTCACAACAGAGGAAGTGGATGGGCAATCGATACCGTCCCGCTTACCAACAACTTTTAATGTGCCCCTGATAACAGGCCCACATTTCGAAGCTATTAAAAAAAATACTCTTGTTTAATTTCAACAAACTGTGCAAGTAAAATTTCAAATAAAATGATCTTTGAATTAAATTGAAAACAATTAGAATGGATTTCTCCATTGAAAATTAAATACAAAAATCGAAATGCAAAATTTTAATTTATTCAAAGAAGTCAATTGGAATTTTTATATCATCATTATTAAATAAAATACAATTTAAAACTTGGGATGGACTTGAACATACTTTTATTCAGTCATCATAATGTTTTTATAATTTTAACACACTATGTGCGGGGCGGGTATTTGTACCCGTTGCGGGGTCTGCCACTTATAAGAGGGGCGGGTATCTATACCCGTTGCCACTTATATAATATATATTTTCCCTTGTGTCACTTAAAATTACTTATTTTAAACGATAACTAATATATATCCCACATATAAGTGGCAACGGGTATAAATACCCACCCCGCTTATAAGTGGCAGTCCCCGCAACGGGTACAAATACCCGCCCCGCACATAGTGTGTTAATAGAATCACAAAAATTATATATATAAATATTTGTTTAATTAGACTATATATATATAGTATCTATTATATCAAATAATATATATAAGTAAATATAATTTTCGTAAAATTTAATCTAGTAACACGATAAAAAAGTGTTTTGATAAAGTAAATAAATAGTAAATTAATTAATGAAGAAAAGTATGGAGGAAAGGGATGCAAAAGAAAAACAACTTAGAGATGAAGAGAGGAGCACCAAATGTAAGTAACATCCGGTGGATTCTTTGGGGTTACGTGCAAAGGAAATGAGAGATCTCGTAAATCATGTGATTAGAAAAAAATGTGAATAATTTAATTTTATTCTAACTATACTTTTAAAGATACTTTTAAATATATTTTAAATTACAAATAGAGAAATATAAATTACCCAATGGTCTCATTGAAATTTGTCTGAATCTCATTATAGTCACATTTCTATAAAATTGAAGGAAAATATATAATAAAAAATATAATAAATTAAAATATACCTATATATATATATAAATATATCAAGCCTGCACATTGCTCAGAATTTAAATTTTTTTGCATATCTTAGCGTTTCATGACTTGGAAAATCTAAAAGTAACTTTAGAATTTTTTTATGCCTGATTGTCTGTTTACAGGTTCGGAAAATTGTCATGCTATAGACTTAAAAGTGGCTGAACCAATTGCTATGAAATTATACCAAAATATTATTTTATGCCTGTATTTGATTTGCTATGATTTTTATCAATATCTAATCAATAACCGCAGTAATTTTTTTTAAATAAGAACACCAAAAGAAGTTTTAATAAAAACTGTTTGAAATTAAAACTATTACATACAGACTTTCAACCAAATATTATGTACCACTTTGGGGGTACAGGGGGCAGAGTCTCCTGTATAGGTGCGAAGACCGTCGAACATACCTTATACCTATACAAGATTAGGTATTTATACCTAATACCTATACTAGATTAGGTATATATATACACTGTGGACAAAATTAAGAGATGGAAAGCATTTTCACACATCTCTTAATTTTGTCCACCACTGTATAATATGACGAATGTTGATTTTATTTACTTTTGAAAATGTGATTTAATGAAAAAAATTCAAATCCTATTTGATAAAAATATTTAAGAAAAATAATACATAATAAAATTTATAATTCAAAAGAATTATAATTAATAATTAAAATTAAATATTTTTGTAATTTATTAAATTAATAATTCGTTTCTTGGATAATTTTTATTTTTATAAGTCGCTGGAAAGTTCATAACATTCCATGGTCAATTGCTTCAATTTATCTACCAGAGCACTTCTGAAATTACAACGCTAACGATAATGTGCGAGGGGGTGTAATTAAACTTCTCAAAATTATACACGTTAGTAGATTTGTCTGGCCTTCGCGGCTGACCTCTCTCGCGCCTGACACCCCCTTCTTATGGATTATTTTCACAAACCACTACCACTACCATTACTAATACAAAAAAAAAAAAAAAAACTGCAAGTACATCGAGAGTTTAATAAATATAAATTTGAAAAAAATATTTTAAATTTACAGTATAATAATTAATCAAAATCATTTAATTATTTGTTTAAAAATATTGAATTCAAGTATAGTCAATTATTTCATTTATGATCGATTTTTTCTTGTAAGTTTAGGTTTGATTTAGAGTTTTTTTTTCAATTAAAGTAATCCCAGGTGTTAAAATTAAAAAAATTAATATACATAACGAAATCTTTGCTGATGTCCAAAATTAACTATATTTATTTAAAATAAATAATATTAGTGAAATATTTATACATATATATATTTAATATACCTCTCTAAAAAAAGAAATAGAAGTGATATATTATGAAACTATGTTTTAAATTTAACAAAAATAAATAAATAAATAAAAGCCGGAATTATAATATAATTCAATAATAATAATAATAAATAACACTCTTGTAATAAATTTTCAAATTAATAAATTACATATATAATGAATATCTAATCAATATACACCCAAGATTACATAGAATACGAGGATAAGTATTGAACATTACATAATATTAACAATTAGCACAATAATCTACAATTTATAGTAATTTAAAGCCAAAAATTGTTCCAAAAATAAATAGATGTGTGTCTTGATTTTAATATAATTAATATATTAAAATAATAAATTTAAATATCAATTATACTATAAGTTAAGAAAACAATATAATCCTATTGATATATAAAACAAAAGTTTTTTGTACAAAATTAATATGAAAATAATTATATCGAAAGAGCATTCATTATATTACATATAAATGACATTTGAATAAGTTTTAAATTAAATTATTTCAGTTTATAGTTATGTGTTATTTTCCCGGTTATATGGATTAATGATTGCATAAAAATTTTAATGCATAAAAAATGACAAGAGATCGTTTAAAATTAATGTTATTAAAATTAATGTAATTTATCGCCTATAATGCATATATATATATATATATATATATTTATTTATTTATTGAATATTGTTGATGATAATATTAGTATAAAATTTCATTTTTTTTTCAATTAAAAATTTATAATTAACATATATATATATATATACAGTGGCGTTGAGCGGGGGGGCACGTGCCCCCCCCCTCCCCCAAAAATTGTGCAAAAAATAAATTTAAAAGTGATTAATTTTGTAACTGAGAACCCAAAAGTAAATTACGTCTAAATATAGTCTAAACTGGTGTCAAACTCGCGGGCAGCGATAACTTTCGACTTTTTGAAAAAATTTTCAATTTGCCTCTAAAAAAAGGTAAAATGTTTTCGACTTTCAATTTGTCTGCGGCCCGCCTAAAGTTCAACCTTGTTTGTTTGGCCCAAGTCTACCTATGAGTTTCGCACCCCTGGTCTAAACGTTATGAATAAATAAATAATTTATTTTGTCAAAATTTTTTTCCGGGGGAGACCCCCCCCAACATAATAGATCATGCTACGCTATAACTATCTAGACGTCTTTGTGGTTAGCATTAGTAAATAAATTTTTTTTTCAAATTGTTGAAATATATTAGAAAATAAATTATTTAAACTTTGCTTGTATAAATGTGAAATCTTTAGTCTAATTAATTGATTATTCTTATAGGAAATAAAAATTTAAGATAAAGGAAATGTTTTCAAAAAACACAAATGGTCTGGTGAAATTATCGTAGAATTGAACCGAAATGTGGTGTTAAAAATGATTGCAGAACAATCAATTGGAATTCAAATTGTCTTATGGCACGATATTGATTATTTATTTTATTAAGATATAAATTTAAAAAGGATATAATATATATAAATGAAAAAACAATTTATTTGATAGAAATTTTACAGCTTGGATTTTAGATTAACTTTAAATAGAAATTCATATCATATAATATCCATTGGACCTTTTCCTTTGGTGTTATGTTTATTCATTGGTTTAGCCAATCAATCACAAAGACTCAATGACCTCAAAGTCAACATTATTTGTGTTTCTAGTGAAATGTGTAAGTTTAGGTGAAAAAAAGTAATTTAAAATGCGTAAATGTAAAAAATCAAGAGGATTTATTAAAGAAATTAAATCATTTTTAAATAATAATGATGATGATCTAATACTTAAAAATAATGTTGAAATCCATTACTGTTCTATTTTATTTCAAATAAAATGAATTTACTCTTATTTTATCAATAAAGAAATGATTAAAATTAAAAAATGAACTTATCAAGTACTTAAAAATAATGTTGATATCTATAAAGAGTTTTATTTTATTTCAAATAAATATATTTTCTTCTTATTTAATCAAAAAAAAAAAGCAACTAAAACTTATTATTATAATAAACATGAAAATATAAATAAAAAAATTAATTTATTACATATTTAACCGATTTAACTAATGCAAATAAAAGTGTAGATGAAATCTATCATATACTCGTTTTCATATAATCAAAAATCTAAAAGTATTCTAAATTCCATTAACAAATAAAATTGCATATTAAATTAGCATAGCTTGAAAAAATATTTCTCTACACTTAAAAAAATAAATATTATATTAATTCATTAAAGAAATAAAAATAGAAAGATGAAAGGATATTCATTTTTGGATTGATTTCAAAAAATGAATAAAATAATAATAATACCAATTCATAACCACAGGTGAATAATAAAAGATTTAATATATGGAAGAAAATAATTAGCGATTTTTAGAGATGATTTTACCTTTAAAATCCGGGACTCACAGGAAACCATCACTGTACATAAATTCGTTTAAGGTTAACTAGCATTTGTTCAATGAGAGAGAAAAAGAACGAAATAGTGATTGAGGGTAGGTAGGGGATTCTTAGTATTTATAAATTCTATGTATTTTCGCCTGGTCGTTTATCTTATCAAATATAAAAATGAATTTTATTTATATTTTTTCTATTAAATTAAGAATGGTAGATAAAACGTTTGATTTATTCTATAAATATACATTGAATAATTATTATTTTTTCAATAGATAATATAATAATCATTAAATTTGAAATAAATATTTTGGAAATATCGAGGCCATTTGCTTTTATTTGAAATATGAATTACAAATAATAAAAATTAAATTATTATTATTATTAATTTAAATTGAATTAATTTTATAAATTTGATTCACAAATATTTGAAAAAGTGCTGTCAATTTTTTTGTTTCTGAAAAAAATGAAATATTAATTGTGTGTGTTTCTAAATTTTATTAAAAATCATCCTATTAAAACTCACTTACACTTATATTAAATTATTTTGTTATTAATAATTTAGAATGTATTGAATATTAATTAAATAATGTAACAATTTTGTAATTGTGTTCTTCTTAGCTATATTAGTTTTAAATTTTTTCTTATAATAACTAGTTATTGAAATTTCAACAAAAAAAAATTATTTATATATATTTGTACTATAAAAATAATATTATATGAAAATTATGCTTGTATTATATATCTACTATTTATAAATTGAAAACAGATTAATTATTTATACAAAAAAAACAATCATTAATGAAATTTAGAATTTTGTATCTTTTTTTTAATATTATAATAGTGAATTGGTCTTCCATTTTATAAAGAATACAATTTATGGAGTGAGGGGGATAGCGTGTTTATAATAAATCCGCTTAGAGTATTAATCTTTTGGTTACGGATAACTTCAGAAGGAAAATTATCTATTCAGTAGGATTCTTTTAATCCTCTTGGGATTTTAACTGCTCATTGATAAAATGAATCCTTTACTGTCCAATGGAGAGACTTTATGGATGAATTCACAAATGACATCAAAAACTAATCTATCAGTTACTAACTAATTTCAATATAATATTATAATAATTCATATACATCTATATAAATCTTAATTATAAAATCATTGATTCAAATTATCCTGTGACTTCAATTCAAAGTTTTCATTTAATATAAATTCAAATTATAATATTTATATATATATATATAAACTTAATTACAGTTTAATTTACTTTGTTTATTTAGATTATATAATATCTTAGAAATAAAAAAAATAAAGGAAAACATTTAAAAGTTCTTCCTGAGTGATGACGTAACCGTCTAATTGGTTTGCTATTAGGAAAACGTTGGCCCCTGGCAGTGTAGGCAATCATTGCTACAAGGTAGAGACCTGCAGCCTGGCAAAAAGTATTAACCCCCTATTTCACCACCCTATATCAACATACTTATAAAAAAAGAAAGCCAAAATGCTATTTTTATAACATATTAGTTTAATATATACTGTTTTTTTCCTATTTATAACTCTATAATATACTTTTAAAATGATTAAATTATTAATAGAACTGAAATATCTAAAAATCTTTCATTAAACATCAACTCTTGTTAAAGAAACGTACAATTAAATACTATAAATAATATAAATTATATATAAATATATATGTATATATATTGTTGAATATTGAAAGATGAAATATTTATTTATCTTATATCTCTCTCTCCCATAATAATTACTAATATATGAAAATAGAAGTGGTCAAATATTGATATATGCTGGATATTTCATTGAGAATAATAGCAGGGGTTTTAAATAAATTATAATTAATGTAGAGCATGACACTCGAATAATACATTTCATATTCATTAACTTAGTTTAAATGAAGATATTATCAGGATTTTTTTTTAATAACAAAAATATTAAATAATTGTTTTTTTAAAATATTGATTATAATTCAAAATTTATGCTTGAAATGGATCAAATAATTTAAATAATGCATATAATTTTACACTAAATGTAAATTAAAGTAGGAGACACATAAAATTATTTTCTTTTTGGATGGTTTCAAAATTTATTCAACACTTAAATTAAAAAATTATTAGAATTTTAAGAGAATACATAATAATTATTAAATAACAAGACGAACCCGTTGCAAACGATGTTTGCAATTTAAGTTTAAACTGAATTTGTAACTAACTTCATAATGTTACAAACATCACATACATACATACATACGACGGAAATTATATTAATAGATAAAATGTCAGTTACTCTAGCCTAAAAAGTCAATGAATCATTCTTTTTTTTACCAAAAAGACCAATTATTTAAATATATATAAAAAGTTATATTAGTATTCATAATTTTCAACTTGGTAGGTTTTTATTAAAAAATTTTCCATTAAATCCAATATGACAAAAAAATGGAAAAATCTGCAAGCAATTAATGAAAATGATATTTTTTCATTTGAATATATTAAAATATTGTTAAAAATATTATTATTAATAATAGTAATAATAATAATGATAATTTTAATGATTTAAAATTTCAGACATCTTTCAATTTATTAATTTTTCAAATTTCATTTATAACTGACACGAGTTGAGCAAAATTTTTTTCGCTTGAGTCGGAGCAAGCTTACGTTACTTGATAACGACTGCAGAATAAGCAGTCGAAACGTTGTACATTTATTTAACAAAAATAAAATATACAAATATGTGAAGTTTTAATAAAAATTCCTTTAACAATAATTTTGTTTTAAATTTTTTAAATTATAATCTTATATAATATTTAATATTTTATTATAATAGATAAATGTGATTATTAATCTTAGGTGACGGTCTGGCGTTTCCTAGTGGTCATTTTTTTTCTCCCCTTGAACGGGTGCTACCCTTTGCCACTGCATCTAGAGAGATAAGTAGAAGGTCGTTAGGTTGGAGATCGGTCAATTTGCTTAGGACATATATATCCGCCTTTATATTATCCCATTAGAAACACGCACTCGTGCGTGTCTCCGCCTACTTGTATGTCGATGTGTGCGCATGAGGCCTTTATCACCCAACCTGGGTGACCAAAATGCCTTATCATTCCATTTTCATCTTCTAACGATGAAAATAAATATTTGTGTTTTATCGCCTCTGTATTATAAAAGACATTTTGCGTGTGAGGAAGGTCAGTGATTTTTGTAAATTTATGATTGGCCTAGTAATAATCCTTTAAGGGTTGTGAGAGAATCCTTGGGGGTAAAGAAATTACCGTGAAGGCCAGTAACACGTTAAGATTGATTATTAGGTTGGAAGAAAAGAAAAAGAGAGGGAGGGAAAGAAAGAGAAACATGATGTAAAATGAAGAGGAAAACATGATCGATTTCATCTTGTTCGTTGTTACACCTTGAACTGTTTTATAATACCTCGAGCCGATTCTAATTAACCAAGATATGAATAAAAGACAAGGCAAGAAGTGGAAAAAGGTCATTAGGCTTTTAAGATTACTATTTACAATTTAAATTTTTTTTTTCTCTTAGATTTTTAACTTGGAACAATTTTCTTTCCGTCATAAACAATGAAAAAAAACAACATTCACTCTTCATCAATTATTTATAATTATTTCTAATAGATAAAACAAATAATATATGTTTAAACTAGATGAAGGTTATGTAAGAGTATGATCCACTCAATGATAAGTATATACGAGCCAGAGAAAAAGTGAATTTTGAATTATTTCGAAAAGTATTTATTTATTCATCAATATCCATTTTGTCCCCTTCAGATATAATGTACTTATGCCAGTGCTTCTTCCAATCGTCGAAGCATTTCTAAAATGCGCTTTTCGTTATTGCCATCGGCTCTTCAATTGTGGCAAAACGATTTCCTTTCATTGGTCTCATCAGTTTTGGGAATAGAAAAAAGTCGCAGGCAGCCAAATCTGGTGAATACGGTGGTTGAGGCATAATTACGGTGTTGTTTTTGGCCAAAAAATCACGAACAAGCAATGATGTATGATACAGAATCCATGATTTATTTTCCCACAATTCCGAACGTTTGAGCCAAATTGCTTCACGCAAACGTTACATAACTTCCTTGTAGTATTCCTTATTAACAATACGACCTGTAGGCAAGAACTCATGATGCACCAGGTCATTGTAATCGAAGAAAACAGTGAGCAAACGTTCATCGTCATCAACATCTTCTCGGCCTTTTGTAAAGCGCTTGTACCATTTATAAACATTTTTATAGGACAAAGTAGACTCGCCGAATGCCATTGGAGCACTTTATTTCATTTTTAACCCAAAATTTAATACAGTTTCTTTGATCCATTTTTTTAAGTAAAAAATTGAAGAACACACAAAAACCTGACTAACTTTTTAAGTTGTCAAATAAAAACTGCTAATTCAAAATGGCTGATAATGTCAACATATGTGTACCAATATGAAAAAAAATTTGATAATTGAATGTACTCAGCCAGAAAAAATTCAAAATTCACCTTTTCTTTTGAACAGACCTCGTGTATATATATGTAAATCCGATAGTTATCAATGATTTGATGAAATATTAGATTTAATCCCATGACGTTAAAATCATTCTGTCAATTAATAAATTATTTACAATCTTTCTTGATAGAATGAAATCTAATTAATAATAAATTAATATATTTATTATATATACTAAATATAGCTATTTTTTATTTCTATTAATAATATTCATTAATTGACTTATATCGGGCAGCAATTATATGTAGAGCTTCTGATAATAACGAAAATGGAAAGTAAACGTGATAAAAAAAAATAATAAATAAAAAAAAAAAAAAACAAAAAAAAAAAATACGATAAATTGAATATGGGGACTCATTCTATGCGGATGTTAGATTGGAGTAATCCTACACATGAAATCTGTCTCACACCGAGAATCAATATTTTAATCAAGATAATGCCTCACGTGGAGTTTCATAATTGAAGGTATTTAATTGAAAATATAATTAGGAAAATAATTCAACCCCCCCTCTTCCCATGTTTCTCAACGTTCAAACCATCCCTCTCTCATCCAACCTCCATTTATTCCCTTCCTCAAATCTCAATCCCAGATTGGAATGCACCCAATATTTTGGTAATTTAAAACAATATACTGTCTACTATCCTTTCCCTAACCCTTATCTGTCTGCCTGTCCATTCTCTATAATATCATATAACATCTTTCAAATTCTAATCAGGGTTAATAGGATTTAGATTGTCGCGAATAATTAAAATATGAAGAAGGATGTAAAATCCGATTAGCTTATCAATTAAAAATTAGTGTAAAGATTAAAGAATTTATAATTGTAAATTATAGAGAAAAAAAAAGAAAAGATCAAAATTATGAGCTTAGTAATAGGACATAAAGATAATATATATGAGATATAATAATTTTCATCATTTTTACCAGTGGGTTCCTTTTTTAATTTCAAATGAACTGTTCTTATGTAATTTTTGCGGGTCGCTTCTAGTTTATAGAGATAAAAAGGATTAAAGTTTGCATATAAATCCATGATTTATCAATTTGACCATAAGAGGGGTTCACTAATTTTCGGGATGTTTTTTTCAGTTCGCAATAGACATAGAAAAAATTAAAAATTAATTAATTAAATAATTTCCCTATATCTGAACCGAACCGAAAAAAACCCAAAAATTAAGAATAAGTGAATAATTAGTGAATTAGTCAATAAACATTACTTAATGACACCATATTTTGAGGTTCATAATAGGCTAATCTGGCAAACTTTAATTCTTTTTATCCAGAAGCTTTTAATCTAGAAGCGTTCCGCAAAAATTCCATATGAAAAGTTTATCTGAAATTAAAAAAAGGAACACACTGGTAAAGTTTTATCCAAATCAATGACTTGATGATCGGTTTATATAATTACATTTGTCTCTAATGATAGTGACTATCATTAGAGACAAATTTCTACATATATGGGATTGTTTAGGGGCAAGAATAAGTGGAAATGAAAAAAAATATAAAAATTTGATTCTCTTTTAAATAATAAATTATATTTTTATATTAATTATGAAAGCTTTTCAAAAAAAAAAATGTGAATTATAAAAATTAATATTATTTTATAGTTTTTGCTTCAAGGCTTATATATATATATGTTACGGTAAAAGTAGATATTGTGGCAAATGTACACATTTTCCGGTAAATGTGCACATTAGCCTCCTCTCATTTGGGTAATGTGCATTCAACTAACATTTACAAGAAATGTACATTGAATTCACAATGACCATGTCGTTTTGGTAAATGTGAGCATACGTGGTAAAACGGATCCCAAAAATTTGATTTGCGTTGTTTTGTCTAGAGATGACGATAAAAATTTATATAAATTAGGAACTAAACAGGGAATTTTAAAACAATCTTATTCTAGGCATGAATTTGCCATTTGTGAACAAAAGTTTATATCATACGAAGATGTTCCTCAAGATGTTGAGAAATCGGTAAGAGAAATTATAGGAATGCAGTCCCTTACTGGTGGCCAAGGTTTTAAAAGATGCATCTGTAAAGGAACATGTTCCTCACAAAAATGCAGTTGTAAAAATGCTGGAATATTACGTAATTCCAAGTGCCACAATGGCAATTCTTGCTAAAATAAATAGGACTTTCTTCATTATGAAATTTCTATATGTTCCTTTATAATTTTATAAAATTTAACTATTATAATAAAAAAAAGTATGTTAATATTATAATTATTTGTTTGATTCCCATCGTATTGGTCCTAAAAAACTAGTACGAAAATAGTATTTATGAATATTGGGATCATAAGCTACGACATATTATATGTAATAAGTATGTTTTGTTTCTCATTCACATTTTTGAATTAAAATAATTTTCGTTATTAAAGCTTTTTGTATTATGTTTATTTAAATAAAATTTTTTTTACTGCAACAACATTTTTAATTTACTTGTATTCCACCTTTCCTTAAAATACGAAGGTAAGAGTATACATTTGCCAAAACGTAAAGGCAGGTGTACACATTTGCCGGGAAATGTACATATACATTATATTCAGTTTACTTATACCTAACTTTTGTCACGGTAAATGTACCATCTTGGGAAATGTACACTTTTACCGTAAAATGTGTACATTTCCCAAGATTTTACCGTAAAATGTGTACATTTCCCAAGATGGTACATTTACCGTAACATATATATATCTTATACCTAATTTTATTTTGATTTCTTTTTCGTTTAGTCGTTAAAAATACTCAATACTTCCTTTATATAAACACATAATATTTTAAGTAAATAAAGGTATAAATTAATAACTAAAAAAAAATAATTAAAAATTTTATATATTTATTTAAAGTATTAATTCATTTCTTAATGATTGCACTTTACACTTAACATTTTAAACCAATGGGACCTCTCAAAAAGCCAATAAGGCACAGTGTCTATCATCTGTCATTGCTAATCTTCCCCCGATATTTTAAATGTCCTTCAAATTTAATAATTCAAAATATATATTCAATTTATAAATTTTCTAGTCACGCTATTAAAACTTTTCTACATTTATTATACTTTTTTTTTTAAATATATGTATTTCTCCATATTTATTCAATAATAACCCTGGATAATTTGATTAAAAATTATTATAGCTCATAAAAAAATCACCTTCAACAATAAATTTATGTAGATAAATATTATTCCGAAGAAATTTAGTTAAAATGATTTGAAAATATTTTATCTAAAATAATCATCAATAAAATAAACCAACTGAACAATATTCACGTTTATCAAATCAATCTTGTAATAAAGGTTATTATTATATATATATTTTTTTTTTATTTGGATAAATTAAAAAATAATTATTTTGTTTCTTCGCTTCTATCATTGATTGAATTTGTCTATATTAAGAATAATAAGTGCTATTTCCTCACTTGTTCTATTTATTTATTCATTTTGTTTTATTTTAATCTATATACTTCCTTTTTGCGCCTATTTATAATACAATATGGAATCACGCTTTATTTTGACTCGATTTCTTTCCTAGAGGTCAAGGCTAGTTTATAGTCTTCAATGCTTGCTTGCACATATATATATATAGGAAATATTCTAGAAGTTAATCGCGTAAATAATCAAATTTATTTCAAAAATTTACAAAAAATAACATTTAGAATTATTTATTATTATTATTTTTATCCAATTAAAGCAGAAAACAAAAAAAAATGATATAATATAAATATAAAAGATCAATTAAATAAGATTAAAATTTAAAACTTACCTACTTAATAGTAGTATAATTTAACGAGTTGAAAGTGGAGAAAATGATTTATTTACCTGCAAAGAAAAATGAAATAGAAAATTAATGAATATTAAATAAATTAAAATTGTAGAATGATTTAAGAACGGGGATAAAATAAATTATTTTCAAAAATATATAATACTATATAAATTTGTAATTATTTTATATATAAAACGTTAGTCTAATTAGTTCTAATCAATTAGAAACAAATGGTCTCTTTTTGTATAGTAAACAAACTATTACAAGGGCAGGTCAATAAGTCCTTGACTTTTTGAATTTCCTGTCTCTTAAATGAAATGACAACACTGCTCTTGTAAAATTTGAACAAATTGGGTCTTTTAGTTTTTGTTTGACATCCATTAATAGCAGTCTCTGTCGTGGTTTGAGAAGAAAATAAAAATAATCTAAGTGATTTCAATTGAAATCATTCACAAAGTCTTGAGTCCAATCCCTTCTTTTTAAATTTAAATATTTTTATTGGATATATTAGAAAAAATCTCGCAAATTTGAATTGGATTAAATAACACATATTATATTTAAATTAAATTTAATTAATTATAAATTATAAATTAAAATTAATAAATAATATTTATTAAAACAGCGCATGTTTGGCTCTTTGTCGATGGCACCACGTCCCGTGTTGGCGCGAGAGATTTGCAGTGTTAAAAAATTAATTTTGGTAATTTCAGCGAATCAATCAAGCTGAAATTCTATATATAGCAGTTTTATACAATTATTAATCATGTGAAAAATTATCAAACATATATCTTTATTTTTACGGTCACTTTAGAGGAAAAAAAATCAAAACGTTGTAGGTAATGACCCTCTTTCGGTTGAGCTACATTTCTCAAAAGTTGATAGAAAACTATGAATTTTGAATAATGACCATGTACCAAATTTCATCATTCTAGCTCAAACCGTTTTTGCGTAATCTTGGTTACATACATATACATACACACACACACACACACAGACATTTTTCTCAACCTTAGTGAAAATGATCCAAGAACCTTCAAAACGTATAAAAACATCAAAATCTCAACATCAAAAATTTTCGTGATTGCAATACTATCTCTGGCGAGATAGTAAAAAAGTGAATTTCATGTGCTCATTAAGCATTATTTTGCAAAAAACAACTGAAATAGAGTTTTTGCGCCGTTTCCTATCCGTGGATGAAACGTAGATCCACCAAAACACACCATTGACCAAACAGCAATCAAAACACAGGATTTCTCGGGGTGAATTGGCACCACCTAGACAAATTTTACTTCTTGGAAGGGATAAAAATATTGCAAAAACGTTGGACGAAGTGTATAGAGCTCAGAGGAGACTACGTTGAAAAATAAAATAATTTTTTTATTCAAAAACCTGTTTCATTCAAAAAGTCACGGCCTTATTGACCTTTCCTCTTACCAAAATTTTAAATAGGCTGTAAATTGACTGTAAAATGTATAGTAATATAATTTAATAAGATTTAAGGGAGTTGGTTTCACATAACACTAAAAAAATAATCTTTTGAGCTTGATCTCTTTCTCTCTCTCTCTCTCTCTTTCTTTCTCTCTTTTGACATGTTAATTTATCTCTATAATAAACATAAAGATGAAGACATTGAGTTTAAGTGGCTCCTCTACGTTTTATTAATGTCCTCTCCATTACGACTAATATGTGATTGCCAATTGGCCCCTTTTTTTCTCCAATGCACACCCATGAACGTGGAGGGGAGAGTGTCAAAGGGACAATGCGGGTGGGGATGTATGCTCGAAGAATGGTTTATTAAATCGAGCTGATGGTAATGTCGCAGAGTAAAAACGTTCCAAATTACGTTAAATTATTTAAAGCGAGAAATTGGAGTACTTAAACTTGAACTTTGCAGAGATAATTTGATAATGGCCTTCGTTCTCTTTCTCTCTCTCTCTCCCTCTCTTTTTCTCATTTTGCTTTTATCTTATTTAACATGTGTCTTCCAATCTGCTTATCTTAACGATTGCTTATAAATTATTTATTGATTTCTTTATATTGAAATGTTGATAGAAATTTGATCGTTTGTCTGACACAATTTTATTTTTCAGTAAAATTAATAAACTTCATATATATATATATATTTATTTAATTATTCAATAATTTTATTTATTACTAGCCGTTACCGGCATGATATGCTGCCGGGGCATAAAACTCTTCTTAGAGGGACAGGCGGCTTCTAGCCGCACGAGATTTTTTAATAATAATAATAATTTATAGGAAATTTTATTTCAAATACTTACAAAACAACACAATGTTTAAATATAAAATTAAGAAATTTATTCAAATAGTCGTAATATTTTTACTATCTCGTAAGAGATAGTATTGCGATCACGAAAATTTTCGATGTTGTGATTTTGATGTTTTTATACGTTTGTAAGGTTCCTGAATCATTTTCACTAAGGTTGAGAAAAATGTCTGTGTGTGTATGTGTGTGTGTGTGTATGTGTGTATGTATGTAACCAAGATTACGCAAAACTGTTTGAGCTAGAATGATGAAATTTGGTATATGAGGATTATTCAAAATTCGTAGTTTTCTATCAACTTTTGAGAAATGTAGCTCAACCGGAAGAGGGTCATTACCTACAACGTTTTGATTTTTTTTCCTCTAAAGTGACCGTAAAAATAAAGATATATGTTTGATAATTTTTCACATGATTAATAATTGTATAAAACTGCTATATATAGAATTTCAGCTTGATTGATTCGCTGAAATTACCAGAATTAATTTTTTAACACTGCAAATCTCACGCGCCAACACGTGACGTGATGCCATCAACAAAAAACCAAACATGCGCTGGTTTAATATTTATTATTTATAATTTATAAATAATTAAATTTATTTTAAATATAATATATTATGTTATTTAATCCTATTCAAATTGCGAGATAGTCGAGTGGAGACACTCCAGCTAATTTTTAAATTTTTTCAATAGTTAGTATAACAAAACACATTTAAAAAAAAATGAAGTTAGTAACAAATTAATAAATCTTTTTATCTTTATCATGTTTAATAAATTCTCTTTTATGATAAAAAATAATATTAATATCATAAATTAGAATATTTCAATTTGTCTTTCAAACTTTGTTTTTATTTTAAATTGTATAAAAATTGTAAATAGTAAGATTCTAAATTTGTAGCTAACTTCATAATGTTACAGACATTTCATAAATACATACATAGAAAATTGTATATATATATATTGAAGATAGGAACATGAATAAATTATAACATTATAAATAAAAAATAATAAAATTCATTTTATTAAATCAATTTCACTGTTTTTTTTTAATATTATATAACTCCATTCATTCTATTTTAATATATTTTTCGCTATAGTACCAATCTACTTTACATATATTTCTGTGTTTAATTAATTATATAAGATAGAAAGGCACTTGAGGCAAGTGTGGTTTGACATCCGTATTCAACTACTCAGTAGATAGAAACCTCATGAGGATGTGCTTGATAGCTCTCCTTCAATTTGTAAATTTACCCCTCTCCCCTCTCATCCATGAAAATTCAATTTCCTATTAAGTGACAATATCAATTTAATAAACAATAACGAAAGTGGAAAGTTAGTATATGTATATATAAGTTAAATACAATAATATTTGGTTTCTACATATTGAAAAAAAAAAAAAAAATTAGTCTAAAGAATCAATTTTGTATTTTATTTTTTTCTCTTTTAATTTTAAAAGAATAAAATGTTAAAGGTTTCAAAGGGTTTATAGTCGTAGGCAATAAAATACTTACCCAAGCAATTATATAATGACCCTTGCAAACATATAACACTCATACTTCGGTCAAATGAAAAGGGGTGTTACAATTAGAAGAAGATGAGTTATAACTAATCAAATTAATTATTATTATTGTAAGAAAAAAGTTAAATATTATATAACCCATCGTCAACACCCAACCCCCCATACACACCTTTTATATGATTGAAGTGGATATAACTTTCTTCTTATAATAATGCTAATAATTATTATTTTAATTTCTTTTTTATGGAAAAATTGAGTATGTATTTATTTTAACCTCCTTGTCTGTTTGTTTTAGAGGCCAAGGGGTTATTTTTTAATGTTTGGTGATAAATTCTATTTAATAGTCCTTAGAGTACAGATCCTCAATCCTCAATCAATTTCAAGTCCATTATGAACATATGATTTTGAATTTTTAAATATTGTTCTTATTTTATTCATTAAGTTGATTAATAGAAAATATGTGTAATATATAAATAAATCAAAGCAGATTTTTTTTTTCAAGAAATTAAAAATTAGCCGAGATAATAAATTCATAGCGAATAAATTGGCATCAAGCAAGTAAATTTTTTCAAAAAAAAAAATTCCAATATTATGGCTAATGGGAATTTTAAATTTTTTTTTTTATTCAAAACTATTATTAAAGTACTGGGTACGCTCGGTCATTAAAAAAAAATATTCCTTATTATCGGGTTTGGCTGATAATATTAATACCTGGTTCACCGAGCCGCCGTTTAAATAATTAAAAAAAAGTCATAAAGCATACAGCCCTTAAACGATGTTGATATAATTTTTATAGTTTTTGAACTTCTTCAAAATTTTATTATCAATTGAATCTATTAAATGAATTATCTTCCATAAATAAAGGTTGGCCAAGTCTTAACATCATAGACATAGTCTACAGCAGGGGTCGTTTATCTGGTCTATATAAACCCCAGGGGACTTTTTAACAACAGTAGAGGTCGATTGGGACTCAAAGGAAAAATAGTTCATACAAAATCACACATACCTAATTAAGTATGTAAAATTTTTTTTATAATTGACCTATAATATCATTTTCTTTATAGAATACTAGCTGCTCAGAGCGCCTTCGGCGCTCTTCACACCTAGACGGGGGCTCCGCCCCCTGTACCCCCGAGTGGTACATAGTATTTGGTGGTTGAAAGTAGTAAAAGGTTTTCATCCATTTTGTTTCAATCAGTATATTACATAAAACATTCATTTCTTTTTGTGTTCTTATTTAAAAAATATATTTTAATTTAATCACTATATTAATTATATATATTATTATTGTATATGTTATATCTATCTACCTATGTGGCTCAAAGATACTCGAAAGTTCTTAGCCGCAACAACCACATTTCTCCAAGTGTCCCTATCCTGAGCCCTTGTTCCATCTCTCTTACGTCCCTTCCTACGCGTCATTGGTTTTCCAAGCGGACGTTTTCCAATCGGTCTTCCCACCAATATCTTTTTCCTCTCCCATTCTAGCCACGTGCCCTGCCTATCGCAGCTTTTTCCCTTTTATAACCCTAACTATTTCTGAAGATGCAGAGAGGCCATGCAATTTCTTGTTATGCGGTCTCCCCCATACCCGGTGACCTCATCTTTCTTTGGCCAATAAATGCAGGGAAGAATCCTATTCACAAATACTCTGAATCTACTCCCATCTCCAAGGGTCATAGACCATGCCTCCCACCCATATAATGCAACAGGCAAAATAATCTTTTTATATATTCCCTTTGATAATAATTTTGAAGAGATAAGCCTCTTTATTGCAGATAACAGGCGTTTCCCGATTGCAACCCCGATTTAAATTCTTCTAAAATATTATTATCCTTCGTGATTACATTCAATTTTTCTACATATTCAAATTCTACATTTTGTATCTTAAGATTTTGTATGTCAATACTCTTCCTCTTTGTTACTAAATATTTTTTCTTATCACTATTAATTTCAAACCTCTCATTAATTTTTCCTCGCTATCTGCAATTGCAATTTCCTAATCTCCTATTATATTTAAGTCGTCTGGGTAACCTAACATTTTACAATTGATTTCTTCATCTTATTCTTTCTTTACTACCTTCAAGACAAATTTGAAGATCAAAATTTGAAAAAGTTTATGCTGATCTATATTGAGTCATGTGTATGTTTTACTAAAGTCTACAAATAATTAGTGAACAGAAATATTGAATTAGCAGTTTTTTTCCTAATATCTGTCATAATGAAAATATCTTAATTAATGTTGATCGATTTGGCCTTAACCCGCAATGATATCTCCTAATATTTCCACCGCCTATGGTTCTTAAGTATTTTCTATGTTATTATAGTGAAATAGAGTATAATATTTCTTGATCATTACATTTTGATATTTTATTTTCATTGCTAGATTATTATTGAATATTTTTAATTATAATGAAACTTGGGAAAATGCAAAAATAGAGACTTGAGACAATTTATAAAAATTAACGGTATAAAACTATAGATAAATTACCAATATATACATTCATTAATAGTATTAATTTAAATTAATTGATTTATTTGTTTTTTTATTATTAAGTTCATTTATTAATTTTTTTAGATCATAGTTATTTTCCTCCCTTAAAATAAACTTATCTAATTCTGGTGGTGCTAGGGGATTTGAAAATTATTCGTCGCAATATGAAGATTTCGCTTACAGTTTCTGTCATGTCCGACCTCCATCCAACAGTTATTTTCTGTCAAGTTTTTTGCTTCTCTTAATCATGTGATCTATATATTTAATTTTTTTTGATTCATTATAATAAAATTTAAACAAATAAGAATTTTTACTTTGTTAATTTATATAAATTTCAATATAAACTGATTGTGAGTGATACGCTTAGCCAATACTCTGAATAATTTGTGTACAAAAATATTGAATGTTCTTAGCGAGATTTGATATAATGTTGTACGATTTGTCCTAAATCTGAATTAGAAGAAAATTATAAATTGCCTCCTCTTCCAGCCCAATTCATTTACCCACCCATGTTGCATATGGCATCTAAATTTCTTAAAACTCCGTTTTTTTAAATTTAAAATAGAAGGAGAGAAAGAGTTTTAAATTATATTCGAATAGTCTATATATTCTATATATCAGTATTTTTTTCTGAATTTAATACCAAGTTGATTTTCAAAATTTTCCATTCTTAATGCATATGATCGATTACATGTGTTAAAATTTAAAAAAATTCAAATACTCTAATTTTTATATTTATATACAATTTAATATTATTTTTTATTAATATCATATCAAAAAAAAGAGAATTTATTAAAATTAAAAATAAAAAAAGAAGCCTATTAATAAAAAATTGAATGGTGATTTAAATATTTTATTAAATTAATTAAAATGAGACCTTTTAGAATAAATTATTTAATTGAAATGATATTTAAATATAAGAATTTAAAAAAATATTATATTCTTTGTTTGGCAATTGTTATTTAATTATGTGCAACATGATTCGACTTGCACAGAGCATCGTTATTTTTTATTAATATCACATAATAAAAATGAATCTTTTAAACATAATAAATAAAAAAGACATTTTAATAAATTTAAAAAATATACCCAATTTAAAAATGTCAAAAATTTAAAACAACTTTATATCATCATATTTTAATTTTTATATAATATATATATATATATATAGTTAATTAATAATAGAGTAATTAAATTAAAATAAAAAACAAAGATAATATAATTCAGTCATTTTAATTCAGGTTAAATAATATTTTTTTTATTATTCAATGATAAAATTTATATATTATTATATATATATTATAGAAAAGAAGAAATATTCAATTAAATAAAAAATAATTTAAGATAAAAATATGATCTAATAAATATTTTAATTAAATTGAGAACTTTTAGAATAAATTATTTAATTGAATTGATATTTGTATATTAGAATTTAAAATAAAAAGGGAAATATTATAATAATTCTTCGATTGGGAATCTCTATGATAATTCATTGTTTGAAATGATTCCGCTAGGCCGACAGTGAGCCGCGAGCTGCTCTTGAATGAACAACACGGAGAATTATATAAACTTTAAAAAATTAATTTCTGCGGTTATTGATAAGATATTAATAAAATTTATAGCCTATGTTACTCTAGAGGTATATAAGAATATTGTGATGTAATTTCAAAGAAATCGGTTCAGCCAATTCTGAGTCTATAAAATAGTAATTTTCCGGACAGACAGACAGACAGACAGACAGACAGACAGACAGACAGACAGACAGACGTGAAAAATTCTAAAGTCACTTTTGGATTCTAGAGGTCATGAAACGCGAAGATATGCAAAAATTTTTAAATTCTGAGCAATGTGCAGACAAAAACCTTTTTTTATATATATAGATAAAATAATAAACGTATTTATTTATTTATTCTGGTAAAAAGAAATAAAATATCTGTAGCTACTTTATTTATTGTTTCTGATTTATTAAATAGTACCAGATTCACCGAGCCGCCGTTCAAATAATTTAAAAGAACTTAAATTTAAAAAAAAATAGTCAGAAAACATTCAGCCTTTAAACGTACGTATTAATTCACTGAAAGACAAAAAAGTATGGCTTGTGGATATAACATAATATATATATTTCGTAATTTGATTTGATTTATATTTATAACGTAGTTGCTGACGTTATTTAAATTTACTATTTTAAATTATGAAAAAAATATTAAAGATGATTTTTCCCGAGGCTGAAACCAATACAGGTCGAATTTTATTTATAAAAATTATCTGTGGTGTGAATTTCAAAAAACTCCTTCGAGCGGTTTAATATTTCAAAAATATAAATATATATATATATATATATATATATAATTTTTGCTAGTATAATAACATATATATGTTCAATAGCTTTGGTTCATGTAAATTTCTTTAAAAATTGAATAAAAAACAAGTGATAGGATACAAATCGAAAGATCACACATATTTTGGCTGTTTGGAATGACTTCACGTATAATTTCCCCATGGCGATGGCGATGTGCGTAGTGAATAACGTAAGAGGTTGAGTGGTACAGTAGCGTACAAAATTCAAAAATAAAAAACAACTATCAAGGAAAACTATAGGTAAAATGAATTCTCCCTCTCTGTCACACATACACTATCTATCTATTCATATTCAAATGAAACGAGAAACAATTAGCATCATTCATTCATTTTTTTTATTATTATTATTATTATCTATACATCTTAAAGAATTTCCATTTGTTTTCCAAATAAGTATGTTTATGTTAAGATGAAAAACTGGATGGTTGGAATGAGAGAATGAAATGATTTCAAATAATAAATTATTATATAAAATAAAAAACTTTTATATAAATATATTTTTATCTTAACAAAAAAATAAAATAAAAAGAGATGTACATCAAAAATGTGTGAATTGTTTCTGGTATTTTATGAATAAATTTTACTAATAAATCAATGGTTAATTTTCTATTTGAAATAATTGTCTAAGAAATTAAATAAAATATTGCTAAACAATTCAGGATTTATTTGCACATTTGTATTTAGTTAATAAATCAGTCCAAGTTCAAATTTGTTTTCAATACTATACAATAAACAATTTTGTTAGTGAATTTGTAGAGATAAATAGACAATTGGGTCTATCAATGTTAATCAGATGTATTTAATTGAATATGTGAAAGTTAGGGAATGGAGGAGTGGATGGAATGATGGAGTGGTAGGAGGAAGAGATGAGGAAATAGGCAAACGGGGGATGTTGTTGCTGTCGCGGAACGTGAACATTTAAAATCATTGGTTAATGCATGCCCGGAACATTGGCTTGTTCCCGTGCCATCCCTCAGGATGACATTGCCATCTCCTGGTCCATGGTTATTTTTACCCAGAGGCACGTGGGTCGTCGGGGTTATAATTAGTCGCCAGCCCCTGTGCACGGGGTCACGTGCAACCCGGGGACTTGCAACGCCACCAAATGGCTTCAAGCCAAATGACGTTTTCTTTTTCATTAATTGACCACGAAAGAGATTATTTATTTATTTATTTTCTTATTAGATTTGTCCATAGCCTTTTTATATATATATTTTTTTGATTGTAGATCTTTTTCCGGTTAGAAAAAGGCGGTTATTTCTTTTGCCTATATGCAAGGCGTTCAATTCAAGGTGTGCCGTAGAGATGCTTACGCCATCTCTGAGTTAAATCATGAACCATCTACCCACATTTAAATAATTGGTAAAATATAAATAAAATCACAATTTTACCTAACTTACCATAAAAATATATTACAAGGATTTTTAAATCAATCAATTTTTACTTTAAAAATACAAATTTTCGAAATTCTTAATCTTTACGTTTACGTGTTTTATAAAATTAAAAAACAAAACAATACAATTATAGTATAAATAAATCATAAATGAAATGTTTATTATTTAATTAATATATATATATTAAGTGTATAATCTATAATTCATGCTAAATGATTATCTAATCCTGAAATCTTTAATCAAACTGACCTTTAAAAATTTAAAATTAAAATAAATAAATTTTTGAATAAAATTTTGAAATTAAAAAAACCTATATCTAAAAAAATATAGTTATATATATATATAATTCTAAACAAAAAAGCATCTATAATTCAAATTTATTTATTTATGAGTTTGATAATGAAGGGTCTAAAACTTTGAAATAATTCATTATTATTTATTTCAATGAAATACCATACACTTATTTAATTTATGAAATTTAAATAAATATTAAAAAATAAATAAACAAATTTGAATATTCATATATATTTTAAAATAAATACATGTATAGTATTAATATGCATTTCAAAATATAATAAACTAATATTTGTATATATATATATATATATATATATATATATATATATATATAAATATTTTTTTAATTTTTTAAAATTTTTTAAAAATAAATTCATTTAAATGATACTTTGGAAAATTAATATATTTGTTGAGTTTCTGCTTTGAATGCATGTATATATAAATAGTCAAGTTTGTGTTTGATGATGATCAAACAAATAAGTAATGGTAATGAGGGAGAGGGGACATCAGAAAAAAACTGGTAATATCAAATTTCAAAATATTTACCTAAAACGATAACATTTATTTATTTTTTAGTTAAAAAATTTGCATATTTTCGCTAGTAAATTAATGTAATATCAAACATTTAAAATATATTAATTATTTTAAGGTCATATAAACAAAAATATTGATGAAGGTTGTTTATTAGTATAGTTTAGTTATATTTATTTTAGAAATATAAATAAGAATATATTCAACTTTTTTTTTTAATTAAACTAAAACTCTTGGTCATTCAAACCAATAATTTAAATATATAAATATTATTATAATAATAAAATAATATATATATATATAAATTATATTAAATATTTTTAATAGTATATTAATTGACATGAAAATGTAGATATCAGATTTTTTTTTAAATTCAATAGAGAATGGAATTAGATTGGAGTGTGTCTGAAAAAAAAGGAAATTGGATTAAAAACAACAACAACAAAATGAAGAATAACAAAAAATAATTAAAAGAGATAATAAAAAAGTAAATTAATTTGTGGTTTATGTGTGCATTTTAACAACTTTTTTATGGGATTCATTAACATCAGGTGATGATGCAGTTGGCAGGTGACCAGTCGGTAAGTATTGGATAGGTGTAGAATATTTCTCAAAGCTGCAAAAATTTTTCAATTAATCATTAAACCGACAGATTTAATTTATTTTATTTTTTTATGTCCTACTGCCTGGTGATGAAGCTTCAAAAGCCGCACCTTCATCTTTACAACCTGAAGATGAAGAGAATTAATACCCTTGGGTGGATTTCATTAGTATGTGAAACACTCATAAGTCATGAAAAAAATAAAAAAAATGATTGTTTGTCAATATTTATATCTATTGATTTTTATTATTTAAAAAAGAATACATTGAATGAAAAGAAAATGATAAAAATTAAAATGATTGAAAGTTTGAAAGACAAACTAGGTTAAATTTTTAAAAATGTGACTAGTTTAAAAAAAAAATCAAAAAAATAAATTTTATTTATTGCTAAAGCCTTGCGAACAAAAGAGGGTTGTGAATTTTCCTATTCACCTTAAATTCATTAATTTTAATTAAATTCAATCCACGATTTGAATTCAAAGGGTTAGTGAAAGTGAGAATTAACGTCTTAGAGGCCAATACACTTAATTAAATTAATACTAAGAATTTAACCTTTTCATAAATAATGCTTTTATAGAAAAAATATAATAAATTTAACTTAATTAAAAAAATAAATAAATAAATAAATAAATAAAATCTAATTTCTCTGAAAATGATATTAAAGTTAACCAAACAGTTTGTTATGTTAGAGCATTAAAAAAAATTTTTTTTTTTTTTGGTGGCATTCCAAATCATCACTTAAAATGTATTCATCTTACATATACCTACATCACGAAAAATAGACTAATAATTAATCAAAAATTTATTTCAAACAGATTTTAAAAACGAGATTTTTTTTTTACAAATGTTTCGATTAATTAAACATGAAACTGTAAATTAGTATTATCATTAATTTCGTATGGCTGAAAATAGTATTTATTTTAATCTTTATAGAAAAAATGCCAATAGATCTAATTTAATTATTTTTAGATTGATTCAAGATTTTATAGATAAGAGATGAATACATCTCTACGAACCTTAATTATTTTATAATCAAAAAGAGAATCAAACGATTCAGATAAATTTACATTTAATAATTTTCAAATCACTACAAAGAATAAAAAAACAATAAATTTAGTACACTCAAAGGTATATAGATATATTTAAAATGTCAGTTTTCATTTAACTATCACAGTGTGGGTGTTTTTAGATGGTATTTGATGATATCAATTTTATTAATGATAAAGATTTATAAAACTAGTCCTATATATTTGAGACGAATGGTTTGAGATTAAATTAATTAATCAGAAGGATTGCCTCTGGATTGCGTCCCATTTGGCAATGGCTTGGTACAAAGCTAAGCAAACTAACTCAATTAAGTGGGTGTGAATTATGCATTCGGTTGAAAAGAAAGGTATGTTTTCCTCGAGGCAAATTTGACCGCATCATGTCAGAGATATAAAGGTCAGAGGGGAGCATGACACCACCACATATTTTTTTTTTTAAACATTTATTTACAAACATTCAAGAAGTCGATCTTTCTCTTTTTTTTTACTTATATGAGCTAATTTCAGATTAATTAATTTATATTTGTTTATTTATTTATTTTATTATTTTATATAATAATTTATAATGATCAAGATACATTCAGTTAGATTTTTACTATCTCTGACGAGATAGTATTGAGAACCCGAAAATTTTCTATACAGAGATTTTGATGTTTCTATACGTTTTGAAGGTCCCTGAGTCATTTTCACTAAGGTTGAGGAAAATGTCTTTGTGTGGGTGTATATGTAGACAAGATTACGCAAAAACGGTTTGAGCTAGAATTGAAATTTGGTATACGGGTATTATTAAAAATTTGTAGTTTTCTATTAACTTTTGAGAAATGTAGCTCATTCGGAAGAGGACTATTACCTACCACGATTTCATTTTTTTTCCACTAACCGTGAAAATAAAGATATATGTTTGACAGTTTTTCACATGATTAAAAATTGTATAAAACTGCTATATATAAAATTTCGGAGTGAATCGCTGAAAGTACGGGAATTATTTTTTTAAATTTTTTAACACCTTGACTGCCAATCACGTATGAGACGTTGTCATCAACAAAGAGCCAAACGCGCTGGTTTAATAAATATTATTTATTAATTTATAATTTAATTTAAATATATTATATGTTAATTAATCCAATTTAAATTTTCGAGATATTCGAGAG
This sequence comes from Labia minor, assembly GCA_963082975.1. Classification (NCBI taxonomy): domain Eukaryota; kingdom Metazoa; phylum Arthropoda; class Insecta; order Dermaptera; family Spongiphoridae; genus Labia; species Labia minor. Next base: position 62,613,345 of record OY720346.1, on the reverse strand, counting down.
GAGACACTCCAGATTTTTTTTTTTTGTAATTTCAGGTTATGTTTACATAGTTTAATTTGATTTTCGAATAAGACAAAACCTATCTAATATATTAAATTCAATTTTAATTTTAAATATTGAAGAAAATGTGTATTGAAATATAAGAAAAATTATTATCTATAACAACTTTTCTTTTATAAAAAAAAAATTGAATAACCAAAACTATATAAAAAAATTAATTATCACTAAATAAATAGATATAAAAGTGTTATAACTTCTGAATGACCAAACAATTCAACAGAAATAACAAAAAAAAGATAATATTTGATTTACTGAGCAAATATTATTTTTAATATATATATATATATATACAATAAAGAAAAGGTTGCATTTTAATTGAAACAGGAATTTTATGAAAAAGAAACCAATCTGGTTATTTTATTAATATATTAGTAAGAATTGAATATAATTACATTTAAAAAATTGTAAATTACATAAATTATATAATATATATATATATATATATATATATTCATGGCAAAAATAATACTAATAATAAAATTAATTTAGTAATGAATAATAAAAATATACCTACTATAAAAAAGTATTATAAAAATGTATTAATTAAATGGATAATGAAAAACAAAAATTCTAAAACCAAATGTCCATTTTAATAAAAAATATTTTATATCATAAAAAATATTGATTATACAATTGAACAAAGATTTGATTATAAATTTGGTCATTAGAAACTATATTATATATATACTTATATATATTCAATAGAAATTAATCAAATGTAATTAATCTATATGAAGATTTAAGAACTTTAAGAAATTCTAACGTCATTTGAAAGAATATAATGGAGTATAACTTACATATATATATATATATATATATATATAAGGAAATTGTGAAACAGATGTGATTAACTGGATACAATTATTTGAGTTAGTTAATGAAATTCTCATTCATATAATCTCTAACCTTAAAGATTGGGAATGAATGAAACAAAATTTGTTGCCTTGTTCCAATACACAATAATTTTAATTATAATAATGAACTAAAACAAATGGCTTAATTGTATCGCTATAATTTATGAGGGGATCGTATGAATTCAAAGGATTGAAGTTTGGATACCCAAAGCAATTGGTGGTGAAAAGGCGCGGCATAATGCCCCCAGGGACTGAGCCCCCCACACAGAGGGAGCCCGCCACATGTGTAGGCCAACAGGCAACAACAAGGTCAAAAAGACCCCGTGAACTCAGTTTTCCGCAAATACAACTCAACACAAGTGCCATCCATGAATATATAGTATGTAGTAGTATAAATCAATGGAAAAATTATCAAATAAATATTTAGGATATATCAAAGTTTAATTTTTACCTAATCTTTTCTAATTTAGATAATTCTTAATTGATCGGAGGGATGGATTATAAGTAAATAAAATAAAATAAATAAATATATATATTCATAATAAATTTATATATTTATAAAATATATACGAGGTCTGTTCAAAAGAAAAGTATTTATTTATTCATTAACATCCCTTATATTTCCTTCAAAGTAATTCCAATCAGATATAATGCTTCTTCAAATCGTCGAAAAGCACTTCTGATATTCGCTTTTCGGTAAGGGCATCAGCTCGTTTTTCGATTCCGACTTTATCTCATCAAATGTGGTAAAAAGCTTTCCTTTTTATGGATCTCTCCAGTTTTGGGAATAGGAAAAAGTCGCAGGGAGCCAAATCCGTTGAATACGGTGGTTGAGGCATAATTACGGTGTTGTTTTTGGGCAAAAAATCACGAATAAGCAATGATGTGTGAGCTGGTGCACTATCGTGATGCAGAATCCATGATTTGTTTTCCCACAATTCCGATCGTTTGAGCCGTATTGTTTCACGCAAACGGTGCATAACTTCATTTAAGTAAAAATCGAAGAACACACAAAACGTGACTAACTTTTTCAGTTCTCAAAAACAAACTACTAATCCAAAATGGCTGATAATGTCAACATATGAGAAACATATGTGTACCAACATAAAAAAAATCAATAAAGCCTAGTTTACACGAGCTTAGTTCTTGTCATTAGTTCAGGGGTAGGCAAATACTTTTAAGCGCGGGCTAAAATGAAATTTTTAAAATGTCTTCCTGGCCGGAGGACCATATTTCGAAAACACTAATAAAAAAAATTTATCTTTATCTAACCATTCGAAAAAGGTTACATGGTTTCATTTAAGGTATTAGAAAAATACAAGGTAAGATTTGTTCATACTTGAATTCTTAATTATTGATAATTTGTTAATACAATATTTTAATGTTAGTATTTATAAGTTATATTGAGATCAAAATGAAATAATGAACATTTACAAAGGGTTAAGTAGATATTTATTCAGTCAACTTAGTACCAAGGTTCAATGATTATTAGAAGAAAAACTCACATTACTTACTAATGAATTCATCATTTTTTTTAATTTTTTTTTTAATTTTAATGGATATTTTTTTATAAGAATTTGTTTATTTTTTTAATATGCTAATAAACATTGTAATAATATTTAAACAAACTTAAACACAGATTATAGTTAAAAGATAAAATGAATATTATCCATGTTTCTTCAGTATATTTTTTTTTATATTTCAAATCCTAAATTTCGCCCATCTAGCAATGAATATATTACATTATTATATTGGTAATTATATTAAATGGTTATCCAGTCATGGATTTGGATAAAACTTTAGCAGTGGGTTAATTTTTTGATTCCAAATAAACTTTTCTTATTCAATTTTTGCAGGTCGCTTCTAGTTAACGAGATAAAAATGATTTAAGTTTGCATATAAATCCATTGATATTCTATTTAGCTACCACGTTTTATTATTTGACCATCAGAGGGCTCCACTAAATTTCGGGATTTTTTTAGTTCGGATTAGATATAGAAAAATTAAAATTATTAATTAATTAAATAATTTCCCTACATCGAAACCGAACCGAAATAAACCGAAAATTAGGAATGAGTGAATAATTGTGAATTAGTCAATAAACATTACTTAATGACACCATATTTTGAGGTTCATAATAAGCTAATTTGGCAAACTTTAATCCTTTTTATCTCGTAAACTAGAAGAGTTCCGCAAAAATTCCTTAAGAAAAGTTTATTTAGAATTAAAAAAGGAACCCACTGGTAAAGTTTTATCCAAATCCATGACTGGATGACCAGTTTATATAATTACCTTTATATCTAATGATAGTCACTTTCTTAATATATTGGATTGTTTAGGGGCAAGAATAAGTGGAAATCTGTGAAAGTGAAATGATTGAAAAAGAAACAATTTAAAAATAATATAAAATGAAATGAAATGAATAAACCATTTAATATAATTACCATTATATTTTTTAGAGATTATTTTAAAACATTGAAAAAATAAATATATAGGTACACTAAAGTTTATAAAAGTCTACATATTTGTTGTATTTTTTTAGTCAAAAATGATGACGATCTGTCTCTTAAGATCGACTAGCTAGTTAATTAAGTAGTGATTCAATTAAATGACATTTATTGAAGTAACAAGATTGAATCAAGGAAAACAGTAAAAGAAGATTAAGATGATGTGTTTATTCGCAAAAAAAAAAAACTTAATAAATAACAAATAACATTTTGCATCTTATAAAATTATTTAAAATCATTCGAATTCGTATTTGAATTTAAAAAGAGTTTTTCTTTTTATAGATCAGTTATGTTAATAGAGAGCATGAGCAATTAAATGTTATTAATTGGTTGGGTGTTGATTAATAGGGCCGGAGAGAGGAGATACCCATACATACCATAAGAGATTCCAGATGGTACCCGGATGACACTTTTTTGTTCCCTATTTATCGGCCCTTGTTGATATTTTACCATTGAAAATAAAATTATACACCATTTCATATAAGTTTTATAGTCACTACTCAAATGAAGTTTAAATCATCCCAAAATAATATGAATCAGTTGATTGATGTTTAGGTCACTATAGAATATTTCAAACTAATTGGGCAATTACTACATAGTTTCGATTTCAAGAGAAATTAAATTTTAGAATTTTCTATGAAAGAAGACTATATTACTCTTAATTATATATATGTATATATCTTATATGTATATAAATTTAAAAAAAATTTATAAAACAGAATATCAATAAAATTACAATGTATAAAGAATAAATGGAAGAGTAACAGGGAGTGGATGGAGCATCCATGACATCATCATGAAAACTCAAAGAATGTTAACAGAAAAGATGACGAAGTAATCGTCTGGGTGGGTATTATTATGTATGTGCGAAAGAGAGCGAATTTCGGGGCCAAGTGGAATAAAGGACAAACATTCCAGACAAAAAATATCTTAAAGAAAGGGAGAGAAACCAGATTTGGATAATATAGTGAAAATAATTAATTGATATTATCATTGGGGAAATGAATTAAAAAAAGAATATAAAAAAGAATCAAATATTTTTATCATATATTTAAAATTTGTAAGTATAGAGTGAGAGACCTAAGAAAAAATACGTGTCCACAAGTTAAGACAAAAGACAAAACAGGCTTGAATTTTTTGAAGGACAAATATGTCAGTAACACTTCCTTTAGAACACTTTAGGTCATACCTATATGACTAAAATAGGTTTAATATAGATTTGCTAATACTGTCATTTCCTGTAGAATAGATTTTGATCCTTTTTGTAATTTTGGTAAAATTTATATTACCAAGAGAACCAAAAAAAAGAGTAAATATGAAAATCATTTTTTAAATACTCTATTATCTTATTTTATTATTATACTAGCCAAAATTGTATATATATTTGTATTTTTGAAATTGACACTAAAGATAATATGTATTTATAAAGAAAAATTAATCTGTATAGGTTTCAGCATCAGGAAAAATCATCTTTGTTAGCTTTTTCTTAATTTAAAATGGGAATTTTAATAATAAAAAAGCCGGACAGCGCTTCCTTAAATACAAAATATTAATAAATAAAATATTTATTTTAATAATATTTTGTAATTAAATTACGAAATATATATTATGTTATATCCACAGGCCATACTTTTCTGTATTTCGGTGCATACGTACGTTTAAGGGCTGTATGTTTTATTACTAATTTTTTTTAATTTATGTTCTTTTAAATTATTTGAAATTTTTTCATATTTTTTGTCGTTTATTTATTTTAAATAATAATCTTAATCTTAAATATTCATAGTTCGCAAGGTATATTTTTTTTTAAAGTACCGAAGTATCGAGAAGCGGCACTGTGAACCAGGTATTTATTATTATATTTACTATTATTTAAAAAATATAATTTATAAGAAAAATGAAAAAAAAGAGTGCATGGTGTAACTTTAAAGGGAATATATATTCAATTGGATTATAAAGTATGCATAAATGCCAGTTGTGTGAAATTGTCTTATTTATTTATTTAATTATTTATTACTCGGATATAAATAGTGGGATTTATTTATATTTTTATATTATGGTCGCAGTTGTGTCTATTTTAAGAATTATGTCATTAGGAAGTTTTTTTTTTTCTCTTCGTGAGTACTTGTGGTATGAAGTGAATAAGTATTTTCAAATAATAGTCCTATTATTATTATTATTATTATCATCATTACCTAATGACATATAACAGAATTAGTCAGATTAACGGAAGGAGGGATGAGCGAGGAGAAGAAATGAATGAAGTTCGTATTGGTTTTGTTTTGATCGTCATGCAATTATGATCGCGACTTGGAATGGATCAAGACAGTAGCGAGGCGGTGTACCTGACAACGAGATTTCAGGAGTTGAGGTGGGAAGGTTGGGGGGGGGGGGTGACTGAGATCCCTGAGGTGAGGCTGGATTCGAGGAAGCAGGGGGCCCCAATGAGGGGGTCAGTGACCTCTCGGCCAAGGACGCCGCCGTGTGCAACAAGAAGAAGGTGCGTGCCATTTGCCTGTCATCTTTATAAGGAAATACCTAAGTAACGAGCTCCAGGCAATAACAACCATCCCTCGGACAGGCAGCAGCACTTGGGGCAGTCAGGCCGGTTGGCCAATCTCACCACCAGTCGACCAGCCAGACTCAATGCTCCACTATGTCAGCCTAAACAAAACTACTTTGCTTTGGAGCATCACACACACAGATCTGTCATTCATTTAATATCCTATTACTATTAAATCAAATCCTAAAATAATAATAATAATAATAATAATAAATAAATAAAATAGAGATTATCAAAGAAAATGAATGATAAAATTGTATTTGTTGAATGTTAATGTTTATATTTTATTAAATTTATTAATTTTACTCATTCTTTTTGATCTAAAAATAATATATAAATATAAAAATTTTTTATAAAATAACGTTTTTCCAATGGACTAAAAAGAATAAAATAATTTTTCTATAAGCCTGACAAAGTTTATGGATGAATTCCTTCATATTCAACTAAAAACGTTGGGCGCTTTTAGTTTTATTTATTCATATAAAAAATCAAGTCAAATTTTGTAATAATAAAAACTTTATTAAACACATAAACTGACAAATTTTTTTATCATACAATAAAATTGATAGTTTAAGAGCTAAGAAATTAATCTTTTATTATTTTTCACTGTAATATATTTATATCAAAGTATGTATCAAAATTTAAAAGAATTTTTATTAAATTTACATATTATCAATCAAATCCAAAATGGTTGATTATATTTGAAGAAATAGTGTTACTTGTTAATGAAGTGTTTTATTGTGCTATGTATCTTAGTATATAATAATATATATGAATTATAGCTCTATAAAGGAAGATAAATGCATAGAAATCAAATGAAAACTAAACCCAACGTTTTTAGTTGAATATGAAGCAATTCATCCATTAGCTTTGTCAGGTTTATAGAAAAATTATTTTATTCTTTTTAGAACATTGGAAAAACGTTATTTTATAATTTTTTTTTATATTTATATTATTTTATTCTTTTTAGAGCAATTTTAATATGATAAATTTATTTAATACAACAAGAGAAATAGAAAAGATGAAGTTATACGAAAATTTACAAATTGAATAAAACAAAAAAATATATTAATATGCCAAAATTGATTTTATGCATTTATGTTATGTAAATGTTATTTTATTGAATAATAATTATTATATTATATTTATAAATAAATAATTTTTATTAATATGAGATTTTATAAATATATATATATATATATATATATATATTGTCTTCATAAAAAAAAGGTTATTCTATTGTTTTGTTTCCTTCTATCGGGGATATATAAACAAAAAAAAAAGATCTTTTCTCTATGCAATCTGAGGGGAAGAAACCCCTCCTCATTGGCGATACAACTGATTAATAAGAATTCATCATTAAATTTAATGCTATGAAATATTTTATATACGTTCAAAATGAAAATCCATCCTGAAATCAATATTTATGTTTCAAAATCCGTCGAAAAAAAATTAATCGGAGCAATACAAAAGGAGTTAGTCACTAAAAGTAATTAATCGCTAATTAATTACAATTAATTAATTATAATTCAATTATATTTTTCTATGCCTTCTAGGGATCCATTGAAATATCTATAAAAGTTTTCAAAAGTCTATCTCAATAAAAAGTCGATGAAAAATCGATTTCAATTTGTCAAAAGAGCGAACAGACAGAGAGACAGACGCCAAGTGAAGTTAAGCAAAACGTTATAAAAATAAAATAATAAATTATAATATAATTATAAATATATATTCAAGGTTATAATTATTAAATGCATTTGATAATTGATATTTTTATTTTAATAATATAAAAATGCATTTGTGGTTAGTTTTACGTTTAGAATAAAATAGATAGTTGTTTCGATAAGAAAAGCAGAAAGATAAACTTTATTTTGTATAAAAAAAAAATACTTAGAAACGATTGTAGTGTTTTTAGTATCTCTATTCAGGTAATATTAAAATTAAACTATAAACTATCAAGTTTACCTTATTATTAATTTTTTTTAAAGTCATCATAAGTATTATATATTGTTTATTGTTTATTTGTTCACTTAAAACAATATTGAGGTATAAATTTACATATTTATTATGAAAAATTGAAAAAAAAAAATTTAAATTAAAATTATTGATATACAAGTACAACAATATTTTAATCTAAAATATTTACTCAGATTATTTCAAAGAAAATATTTTCATAGAATTTTATTTTACACATTTTTTTTATTTATATATATTTTTTTTTTCTTCATATATTTATGAAAGAAACGTTAAAAATTTATTTAAAACGCAAAGACTTGGGAGCATAAGTATTGGGTATTAAAAATTATTTTAATGGAATTTTGCATAAAATAATTAGAATAAATTCCTGTAATATCAATTTTTAAAAATGAAAATCAAATATTAGATTATTTTTTGGAGAGTTTTTCATTCAAAGTTCTAATTGAATAAAAGTTATCTTATTTTGATGAAGAGGTACTTTTGTCCAAATATAAAATTAGTGGGAATCCTAATCAAGTTTATATATTTACACACATTATTAAATTATTTAATTTTTTTTCCCATTTTATTATTAATAAATAAATCAAACAAGAGACTAAATAGTTAAATTAATCTAAAAATTATCGATGTAATATTAAAGTAAAATAATGAATGCTAATTAATTAAGTCTTTTTTTACATCAGGGATTAGACTTGTTAAAAAGTTATATCAAAATTATAAAAGACCAAATTGATTTTGTTTTTCAATAGTTTGAAATTATAATATATTAATCAATTTATAATCACATTTGAATATGATTATTAATCAACTTTGTAAAATAAGTTTAGAGTTAAATTAGCCTTTCAGAAATCACAATGAAAGGGAAATATGAAAATAAATAAAAAATTGGCAATTATAATGAATAGTAATAATAATAATAATAATAATAATATGAAATGTATTGGTTATCAAAGTGTATTAAGGAATGTGTTATCACATTGGATAAGCTACTTGTTATACTCCTATTTATTCACTTGGCTAGTAAGATTGGCTAGACTTGACTAGCGAATGAGAAGACATTCTATCCTCATTTAATTGATTAAATCAATTCAAGACATTAAAAAAAGTTACTTTCTGTTAAGACAATCTAAGAAAAGAAAATATAGAAGCAATATTTATGAAAAATCAATCAATTTAGTAACTGTGAATATTGATGAATACTTTTACAATAAAACTATTGAAAATATATATTATATATATATATATATATATTTAGATATATAGGTAGATAGATAGATAGTATGCGTAAAATCAATTGAAAATCAATTTATTTCCATTAATTTTCAAATCTATTTATATTATATGAAGTAACGAGTTTTTTTTTATACCTATATCGAAATCTAAAAATATATGTATACATATATACGAGTCGATGCACTAACCATTAAATATATAAATAAACACAAAGAATAACAAACAAAAAGAATGTATGAATGAAATAAAAACGAAATTCACTGATCAATTTAAATTGACGTCATCTTTAATTTTTAATTAGCTAAAAAAAATATGTTAATTTTTTTAATTTTAAGTTATTATACTAAATTGAAAGACGGCTCAATGTATACAAATTAATTATTAGATTAAATAAAAATTGATTTCCATATAAAAAATATTATATAAGGAAAAGTTATGTTTTATAATATAATATTATTTTCTAATGCAGCTAACTAAGATAATTAAAAACAAAATTATCAATATGGCTAAGCAAGAATTATACATGTTTTGTATAAATAATTTATACATAAATGTATTTTAATCGTATAAAAATATCAAAGGCGGTTATTACGTAAGTGATAAGAAAATTGAACGTTATCTCTTGATGAGAATCTTTTGCTTTAGTAAAATGAACTATTATAAGTCAATATGTTTAATTATAATAGAAATAAAAACAATAAAATAAAAGAGAAAATGATACAAAATTTACAAATCTCGAAGTATAAATAATCGAGTAGAGTTAAATGAACACATAATAAATAAATAATTTTATTTAGAAGTCCATCTCTCCAAATCTCATTGATATCATGAAAGAGAAATGCTTCTATTAGTAAATGTAATATTGCTATAATTCAATGTAATATTTAATATAGTTTGAAAATATTTAACAAATTATATGGTTGAAATTCAAGAATGATTACCAGTGTACCACCGTCAATGATATATTTGTAAACACCATATATAGTATGTGAAATACTATTTTATTTTTTTATTTGACTTCCATTTGTTATTGTACATCTGCCCCAATACATGGAATACAATTTATAATCAAAAAGTAATTAATAAAGGGGGAGGGTGGAGGGAAAAGGAAAATAAAGAAGAGGTTAGGGCAGTGTTCTTCAACCTTTTTTTTACCGCGACACACTTTTAACAGTTTAAAAATTTGGCGGCACACATAGAAAAAGATAAGTGTAAAAGTTATTTATTTACGTATAATAGATTGTGTAATATAGTTTATGATAATAATCAGGGGTCGGCAACCTTTTTCAATAGTCGGTCACATTTCTGAAATAATATAACAGTGGTAGGCACACTTGGTGATACTTAGAATCATATTGAAAAATCGAAAATGTTTAAGAGCCTGATCGCAAAAACATTTTACCTTTTTTGTAGAACCATATTGAAAAAAATTGAAAAAAGTCGAAAATGTTTAAGAGCCTGATCTCAAAAATGTTAATTTTAGTCATAGCTGGGTCTATTTTATAATGACTCTTGTCAAATCATATTGTTTGAGTCTTTAGTCTTCTCAATTGACCTTGAGTGTTGGAAATACTAAATAGAAAAAATAAATTATTTTTACCATCTCAATACTACTATAAAAATTACAACGATTATATTTATATATTATATTTTAAGTGAATAAGCTTAAAAAGTTTGATAATTTTATAAATGGAAGATAAATAATAAATAAAAATATTTAAGATAATTTAAAAGTAAGTGGCTGGTATTGAACAGTCATCCAGATTCAAAATCAGTAGAGTAGATATATTTTTGTATTTATCTCAGTGACACTGCGCAACTTGAAAATTGGCCGAAGCAACCTCCAAACGTTTCTATCCTTAGCCACCCACACTCAACATCTATTCTCTCCCATCTTTCTTATGTCCCTTCCCATACTATCCACACACCCTACTAACAGGTTTTCTTCTCCCATTCTCGCCACGTGTCCACTTCACCCAAACCTTCTTGGCTTTATGACCATAACAATGTCCGGAGAAGCATAGAGATCATGCAATTCCTCGTTATGCACTCTCCGCCATTCCCCGGTGACCTCATCTTTCTTTAGTCCATAAATGCTGCATAGAATCCTATTTTCAAAAAATATATTCTTGTATATTAATTAAAAACAATCAAAGTTTATTGACTCAAATCGAAATTTTGGATTTCTTTAGTGACTATTAGATTTTCTTTCAATGATAAAATAAAAAAATAATTTGAAAAAATATCTTAAAAAAAAAAATTTAAGCACAAATATTAAAAATTTTTACATGGAAACAAATAAATTATTTGAATTAATTTTTTTTATATCCCATTCGTAAATACAAAGAATTAATGAATAGAAAGAAATTAAATGTTTATGTTATTGAAATACAATTAATTTAATAATAAAATTATGTCAAATTAATTATTATAATTAAATAATCATTGTATAGAAAAAAATAAATAAATGTGTAAATCTATATAAAATAAGGATTATAATAAATAATAAATGTTTAGAAAAAAAAATGTTACAATATGGATATCTGTGTTTAAATTAGAAATAAGTAGAATATAAAGAATATATAATAATATATTTGCTATTGGCGACAAGACGTCTAATATTATGATCAAGCCCTTCCCCACCTCGGACGCTGATGATAAGGTTGCCTATGACGACGACTAGTAAAATAGTAACCAGTACGATTAGAAGAAACAAGAGCAGAATGATAAATATAACGATTATGTATATAAGAAATGGAGAAAATTGGGTTAGTCAGAAAAACTATAATCAGTGGAAAATGAAGGCAACTATCGAATCATAATGACCCCTCCGAACTAGGTTATTTCATAAAAACTTTATTTTTTTCATTAGAACATAAACATTAACTAAAATAAAAATTAAAATAAACAAAACAGAAATAATTTGTTTGATTAGTAAATTTTACGATTGTTATCATTGTTTTCCTTTCCAAAATAACAAAAAAATAAAAAATATGAGTGGGCGGTCGTAGGTTGATATTAACTATCAATAGAATTAAATAAATAGAATAGGAAATAAGTAAAAATTAAAAATTCAAACAAAACTATAAATGTGAAGGTTAATATATATATAAGTAAATAATTATTATATCAGTGTAATGTATTTGTTATCAAAATGAAATGTTAAATTTACAAAATAAATTCTTAATTAATTATATATTTCAGATAATTACAAATGTATATTAGTACTTATATAGAGAGAGGTCAATTTATACTTGTTTTAAATACTTTTTTAAGATTTTTATGAATGGAAATAAGTAATAATAGTCATTTAAATATTATAAGTTTAATTAAAAAAATAATTTTAGCAAATGCAATTTTACAAAAATGATTTCGAGTCAAATAAATAAATATTTAATTATTCTAGGCATTGAAGCTCTAGACCAGGGGTCGCTAAACTTTTTTGATTAACCATCCCTATATAATTTTTCGAAACCTCCATTAACCCCATAAAGGTAATAAAATAAAAGTAAACTAAAAATACTAAAAAAACTAAATCTAATAGCCTTAATCTTATCTTATTATAGCAAAAATTGTATATATATTTGTATTTTTAAAATATTAATATTATTTTAAAATTCATACCATAGATAATTTCTATAAAGAAAAATCGATCTGTATTGGTTTCAACCTCGGGAAAAATCATCTTTATTAATTTTTTCTTAATTTAAAATAGGAAATTTAAATGACGTCAGCAACTACGTCAGACAGTGCTTCCTTATATACAAAATATTAATATAAATAAAATCAAATTACGAAATATATATTATGTTATTTCCACAGGCCATACTTTTCTGTCTTTCACTGAATTAAAGGCTGAATGTTTTAACTATTGTTTTTAAATTTAAGTTCTTTTAAATGATTTGAACGGCGGCTCGGTGAATCTGGTACTTTTTAATAAATCAGAAACAATAAGTAAAGTAGCTACAGATTTTTTACTTCTTTTTACCCGAATAAATATATATACGTTTATTATTTTATATTCTATAAAGAAAATGATATTAGGTCAATTATAAAAAAATTTAAAATTTTACACTCTGTTAGGTATGTGTGATTTGCGTATTAAGAACTGTTTCCTTTGACTCCCAATCGACCCCCATTCGACCCATGGGGACTATCTCTATGATGTAAGACTTGGTCAACCTTTATTTATGGAAGATAATTCATTTAATAGATTCAATTGATAATAAAATTTTGAAGAAGTTCAAAAACTATAAAAATTATACCAAAAATAATTAATTAAATGAGAAAAGTGCAGTGGCGCGGTGAGTTTGACTTTGAAGATAAAGAAGAGGTTGGAGGATTTTGAACAGTTGATGATGGATGATTCGACAGTTGAGATTTAATTTTAATATTATTGAAATTTTCAATAAACTCTAAAAATTAATTTAATTTTTTGAATAAGTTAATAAATAATATAGAGTATTAATTTATATTTGAAATATTTTTAAGAATTATTTGTCAATTTAAACAAAAAAAATAATAATAATTAGAATTCAGTTCATATTAATATTATACATGAAAATTTGGAATTTCCTTTTTATTGACCACAAAACTTACGACATATCAGAGATAGTAAAAACAATAAACAAAAAATAAATTTAACAAAATTTTAAAATGATTTTGCTGATTAAAGGAGATACTTGTGTATGTTTACTTATTCATATTTAAAAGATAATTAGACTATTATATATTCTTATGGTTGCACAATTACCAGTTGAATTATTCGCTTTGCAAAGGATTTAAACAAGTATATTACTGTGTTATTTCAATCAATTAGTTATGATAATGTTGTAATTAATTGAATCAGACTTTTAGAAAAATTGTCAATTATAAATTTATTAATGTAATGAATGAACATTTCACACAATAAATATCTTATATATAAAATTCTCGTGTCACAAAACTTTGAAATCATACTCCTCCGAAACGGCTTGACCGATTCTTATGAAATTTTTTATGTATATTCAGTAGGTCTCAGGGCATGTCAGACTTCCTTTAGAAAACCGCTAATTGGTAAGGTGTGTCCAGGAAATGCTAATTAATTAAAAATAGTTTAGTTACCATACTAGCTCATAGAGGCGCTGGTGGCAAAAATTTGAAATCTTATATATACCCTTATAAGAAGCTTCTAAACAAAAGCGGTTCCTGGCCGAGCGAGCTAGCGCGTCTTCTTATGACTTTGCACCCTGAGTTCGAAACTTGCAAAGGCACATTTTTTTTCTTTAAGTATTATATATTTTTTTTAAAAATTTATTAATTTTTATTATTTTAATATTTTATTAAATTAAATTTTATTATTAAAATAATTTTATTTTATTAAATTAAATTTTATTATTAAAATAATTTTATTTTATTAAATTATATTTTATTATTAAATTTTATTTTATTAAATTTTATTATTAAATTTTATTATTAAATTTTATTTTATTAAATTAAATTTTATTATTAAATTTTATTTTATTAAATTAATAATTATGTCAATTAATTTTTTCTGCATAAATAAACATATATAAAAAACTATATAAAATTTGAATTTTCATTCATTCATTTAAAATGATATTAAAATATTCCTTTGAAATATAATAAATAATTAAATTAATCCCTACTAGGGCCTCGGGGGGGGGGGGGGGAGGTAACTTTCTCTTTTTGGAAAAACCCATATTGCCATCCCCAGCTCGACTATCTATATATAAAAAAAAGGTTTTTGTCTGCATATTGCTCAGAATTTAAAAATTATTATAATATTTCACTTTTTATTTTAAATTCTAATATTTAAATATCAATTAAATTAAATAATTTATTCTAAAAGTTGTCATTTAAATTTATTTAATAAAATATTTAGATCATATTTAACTTAATTTTTATTTATTTTTTCTATATAATTGAATATTTCTTCTTTTCTATTTGAAAGTGAAAGCTTAAAAAAACTGAATATATTATTTTTAAACTTTTATCAATACAAAAATATTTTCAAAACTTCAATTAAAATGACAAAATTTTATTATTTTTGTTTTTGTTTCAATTATTAATTACAAATATATTTTAAGTGCAAAAATGATTTCTTGGTTAATTAAAATATGTTTTTTAGACAAATGATATAAACGAGATGTTTTAAATTTATGTCTTTTTTTTTATATTGAGTATTTTTTTTTAAAATTAAAATTTGTTTTAAATCAAAATTATTGTATTCTATTATATTTTTTTATTAATAGGCTTCTTTTTTTATTTTTAATTTTTAATAAATTCTCTTTTTTGATATGATATTAATAAAAAATAATATTCAATTGTATTTAAATTTAAAAATTAGAATATTTGAATTTTTTTAAATTTTAACACATGTAATCAATCATATGGATAACGAATGGAACATTTTGAAAATCAAGTTGGTATTAAATTCAGAAAAAAATACTGATATATAGAATATAATAGACCATTCGAATATAATTTAAAACTATTTATCTCCTTTTATTTTAAATTTAAAAAAACGGAGTGTTAAGAAATTAAGATGCCTGGATAGGTAAATGGGCTGGAAGAGGAGGTAATTTATAATTTTCTTCTAATTCAGATTGAAATTAATGGTGATAAGAAAAAATATTTAGTAACAAAATCTATATACAAAATGTAGAATTTGAATATGTAGAAAAATTGAATGTAATCACGAAGGATAATAATATTTGAGAAGAATATATATATTTAAATCGAAGTTGTAATCGGGAAACGCCTGTTATCATGCAGTAAAGAGGCTTATCTCATCAAAATTATTATCAAAAGGAATCAAAATTAAAATATATAAACCAATTATTTTGCCTGTTGTATTATATGGGTGGGACGCAAGGTCTATGACCCTGGGAGATGAGAGTAGATCCAGAGTATTCTTTCCAGCATTTATTGGCCAAAGAAAGATGAGGTCACCGGGGAATGGCGGAGACTGCACATCGAGGAATTGCATGACCTCTATGCATCTTCAGAAATAGTTAGGGTTAGGCACGGGACGCGGCTAGAATGGGAGAGGAAAAAGATTTTGGATTGGAAAACGTCCGCTTGGAAGACCAAGGACGTGTAGGAAGGGACGTAAGAGAGATAGGACAAGGGCTCAGGATAGGGACACTTGGAGAAATGTGGTTGCTGCGGCCTAGAACTTTCGAGTTCCTTAGAGTCACATAGATAGATAGATATAACATATACAATAATAATATATATAATTAATTTAGTGATTAAATTAAAATGTATTTTAAATAAGAACACAAAAAGAAATGAATGTTTTATGTAATATACTGATTGAAACAAAATGGATGAAAACCTTTTACTCGGGGGGGTACAGGGGGCGGAGCCCCCGTCTAGGTGCGGAGAGCGCCGAAGGCGCTCGGGGCAGCTAGTATATATATAAATATTGAATTTTATCTTGGCTAAATTATGAATTAAAAAGAATCGAAAAATTTTAGTTTAACTTTATAAGAAAATTCAATTTTCAAATTATATCATGCATGATACATTTGATCAGAAACGGTCACGCAAAAGTTCCAACTTAAAACATTCAACACACATATGTTTTATAAACAAGCAGATGTTACGGTTTTGAGGATAATAAAAATGAACAGATTAATTAAGCATCGAAACATCGAAACATCTCCAACTATATAATAATATTTGTGCATAGAAAATATACAAAATTAAATTAATTAATTAATTAGACATTTATAAATAATGAATATAAATTAATTACATCAATAGATACCTTATTTTGTAATATTAATATTTGGGAATTGCTGAGATTAGTTGTCATTTCATGGATTTGGATAAAACTTTACCAGTGGATTCTTTTTTTAATTCCAAAGAAACTTTTCTTATGCAATATTTCTCGGTCTCTTCTAGTTTATGAGATAAATAAAGATTTTATAAGTATGAAAGGTGGGTACGTTAAAATTTAAAAAAATTAAGTAATGTTTTATTGACTAATTCACTGATTATTCACTTATTTACTAATTTTCGGTTTTTTCGGTTTGGATATAGGAAAATTATTTAATTAATTAATTTTTAAATTTTTTAATATTCAATCGAAACTGAAAAAATCCCTGAAAATTAGTAGAGCTCTCTGCTGGTCAAATAATAAAACATTGTAGCTAAATAGAATTTCAATGGATTCATATGCAAATTTTAATAATTTTTTATCCCGTAAACTAGAAGTGACCCGGAAAAATTGCATAAGGAAAGTTTTTTGGAATTAAATAAGGAACCCACTGGTAAAGTTTGATTCAAATCCATGGCATGACAACTAATCTGAACAATTACCCTTATTTTTCATTAAATAATAATAATATATTATTGTAAATTAAAAATTAAATTAAAACTAACAGTCTTTAAAAATTTTTAAATTAGTTTACAAACAAGACAAATATGTAAACATAAACATCCTCATTAAAAAAAAAAAAAAAGTAAAATGCATCATAATACGAATTATAATGTTAGTTATATAATATATATTTTTTTAGTATAGTGATTAATTTAATTACGAAAATAGAAATAATGACAATAATATTATGATTATGTAAATTGTGATTCTTTCATTGGGTGAAGTATGTTTAGCTATTGAGATTATCAATATTGAAGTTCATTGAATGATCATATATATATATAAAATTTAGTAAATTGCAAATGTCTATTGTCTTTATGAGAGGGACATTGGATCAATGAAAATTTATAAAAGCCACATTTATCTAAATAGACAGCAGTAGACGCGCGGGCGATGAATGAAGGCAAGTGTGTATGTGTAATGCTTGGTTTGTGCTTGTCTGGGTGGGTGCTGTGTGGTTGTATATGTCTGATGGTCGGTTGTCTGGGCGCACCCACATCTAGTCATCAATTAAGCAAGGCATCACAAGGCCCAACAGAATATCTACAGATGACATTTCATAAGAGAGCCACTCAATTCTTAGCAAGTGCTTATACAGGAGAGGAAGAGGTGGTCAGGAGGAAAAAGGTCAGAGGTAAAATATCAGACATCGATCAACACCGACAGATTCGAAAATGAATGCGAAAACATTCGATTAAAGAAAATAGATTGATCCCGTATCATTATAACAAGGCTTCCAATTCAGCTATCGATTAGAATCAATTGAATTTCAAATAAAGAAATGTTGATGTTGCTTTTTGTTCAAAGAAATTCATCACATTAACATCCTTTATATATAAAAAGAGAACAATAATATATATATATATATATACATATATATATATTTATAAAATAATTAACATTTTATTCCAATTAATAGGTTTAAAAAAAATGAGCTGTGGCCAGGCACAGACACAGAACCGACCCGACCGATGATTTGGAATAAATTAATTTCCAAACAACATTATATAGTATATAAAAAGTATCAAAAAAAAAAAAAAATTTTTTTTAAACTTTAATTAAAATGACTAAATTATATTATTTTGGTTTTTATTTTTAATTTAATTACTCAATTATTTATTACTATTATATTTTAAATGAAAAATTTCCGACAATGAATCTAAAATTAATACTTTGTAAACTACTACTTCCGGTTTCCGGATATACATCAAAAGTTAATGAATTCATACTACTGATGGATTAAGTAAATTTATAACAAATTTTATCAAAATGCGTTGAGCCGTTCAAGCTGTACACGTCTATACGGACAGACATCATGCTAAAAGTACTTTTTGCTGTTAAAATGCATGATTCGTGGAGATATGTAAAAATCTCCACATGTGAAATTTGGTATGAAAACAATACCTTCCTTTCCTATCGTCGGTCGGTAAAAATCGAGAAATAAACATTCGAACTGGAGATAGAAAAAAAAAGTCGTGAATTGTCTAATCTGTGGCAAAGTGATATTGTCAGCTGAAGAATAAGATATATTAAAGGAAATAATAAAAAAACATTTCACGATAAAATAAATGAATGCAAAAAATAATGAAATCGTGTTATTTAATTTCTCATATATATAAACTTTTAGATAAATTTAGAAATATATAACTGAAAATGATTTGTTATAGAGGTTAATATTAATCTTAATCACCATTAAGATAATTTGTTCTAGAATTAATAATCTTTTGATAAATTTTAAGTATAGAGATAGGTGAAATATATATGCTCAAACTCAGCGAATAAATAATATATATATATATATATATATATATATACTAAAGATAACATGTAGAAAAGTATATACTGTATTAATAATAATAAATATGTATATAACTTTTCATCATTAATATACTTACTATCTACAAAATATCTTTTAATTTATTAATGATAATCTTATCTAAATCTACATTTTAATTTTTTTTTTTTTCAATTTATTCAATACAAATGAATTAAAGATAATAAAGAAAATCTTGACCATTCTAATTATTCTAAAAACAAAAAAATGATAATTTTAAAAATAATTTTATCAAAAATAAATAAGTAAGTATATAATGATGTTATACAGGTATAATGTATCCTATATGTTTAACAAAATAACTTCCTAACAACAGTTCAACCTTCAAATGATTTTTAGATTTTCCTTATTATGTTGAAACTATATAATGTAAAGAAACTAATAATGAGAAGCAATTTTTATTTTGTATAATTTAAGTTTATGGGAAAGTAACATCATCTCAGTGACATTTTATTTATTTATTTTTTAAAAAAAAGGTAATTAAAAAAAACATGTCTATTAATTTAAAAATTAAATGAATAATTATGTATGTTAGTCAATTATTTTAAATAATTGTGAATGACAATTTATTATTATATAAATAAAGAAATAAAATGAATAATAATTGGAATTTGTTAAATTTTATTTGAAATAATTAATTAAATAAATATTTAATATCAAGGTATTACCTATTATATTATAAATTATTTTCCAATTTCTTCTATTCTATTTTTAAGAATCATATAGATAAGGTTGTTCCAGTCGGTGAGAGTGGGAGTCAAGAGGTTTTTGGCAGATAGTTGGAAATCCAAAAGTTCGCATAATCTAAGGATGACCCTTGGGTACCTATAAACAGGTTTTCCTCTCGTTTAAAAAAAAGGTACTAATATTTTTTTTTTTTGAATTTATAAATTTTTATATTTTTCAACTTTGGAAACAAGAACTAGTTACTCGGAGCTAAATCCGGAGAATAGGGCGGATGATGGAGCAAATTCATGGATTTTCATGGAAATTCACTATTTTCCATTGTTTTTCTCAAAGCACGAAATCACGAGATAGTCTGCTTTTAATGGATGTCAAACAAAACTAAAAATCCCAGCTTATAGTTTCCTGATGACAGGAGCAGTATTGTCATTTCATTTAAGAGACAGGAAATTCCAAAAGTCACGGACTTATTGACCTGCCTTCGTATATATATGTATATATATATAAAATTTAAATATAATTAAATATATATTTTAAACAAAATAAAGTTAAGGATAGCTTTATATTTTAGACGACTATTTTTTTTATAAATTACTTATTATTTTTAATTTAAAAATTTAAATTTTTATTTTTTATAGTTATTTTACTATAGTCAAATTTGAACCGTTATATTTATAAATATACTATTAAAATGAAGCTATTTTCTTTGTTTAACTTATATTAGTAAGTGAATATTTTTTTTTAATGTTTCAGAACTGAGTTAGTCTAAACATTTATTAAAACAAAATTTATTACAATTCAAAAAAACACAACAGCCCACCCTCGGAAAATAAAAATATTTAAATATTTTTAAGAAATTAAAATTCCCAGTGTATTACTTTCAGTTGCTAACTCTTATTTATCATATAAAATATTTATAAAGATTTCATATAATAATTGATTATGTTATTTTATAAATATCGAGAAATAATAATAACACTTTAACATTATTTAAAGTTGTAGTAAATTAGATACGATTATTCTTCATAAATTGATAAACCGTGCCTAATAAAGTTTTAATAGAGATAGATAAAATGAAACAAATTATAATAAATTGAAATAAAAATTGCATATATATTTAATTTTGAATCTCCATTTTAATGGTCAATGAATGAATAAATCCTAATTTCTTCGATGATAACTTAGAATATATGAATATAAATTGTAGAAAAAGGCACAGACACACACAAGCGATGGCAATTTTTTGTGTGATCCGCAAATGACGCCGACTTGGATGATCTCACTCACAGTGATCAAATCATTTTAATTTATTTAAATTTCTTTTGTTTTCTTTTTTTTTTTTTTTATTTTTAATATTAGATCATACGGGAAAAGATTATAATATATTTATTGCATTGGCTAGTCAGTCGACTTCTCTAAGGGCATTGAATTTCGCCATACGACAAAAATTTTTAAGATAGTTAAAAGCTCCAATTCACGATTAATCTTATAAATTAATGAATTTGAGATTTAGATGAATGATAATGTATATGAACTCGGATGATTAAGTTATCTATTTGATTTATAAGGTGGAGAATAAATGATTTTATTAAGTGATCTACAACATTCAGTCAGAAATTAAATAAATCTAAATATACATAAAAAGTAAAATTTGACATCAACGAAAATGCAATAGGAAATAAGAGGAGAACCTATATTATAATTAGTATATGTTCAAAAGGGGCTAAATTCCTGGGATGCAGTATGATAGAGTGTAGAAGAAAGAATATATTCATTTCATTAATGAACTTGTATGCAGTTCAAGGAGAAGGACAGCAAAAGCCGTTTAAGCCCTGAGGAAAAGCGGCTTAAAAGTAATGAAGATGAAGTCAATTCAGTTATACAATAAAAACCATATTCAATTAAATAGGGGTAGAAATAAAGAAGAGAAAATATCTAAAGAATAATCTCAACAGATAAAGTTAATTTAGTGTTATTAATTTTCTTTTATTTTAAAAAGTACAAATTAATTAATAAATGTTTCTAAAAAAATTAATATTTCAATAAATCTACTTCAAATATAAATCAGATAAAAGATTCCATTTGCCACAAATAATAGTTACTAGGGAAGTAGAATTACATTTTCAGACAGAAACCAAAAAATTATTGAAATATATTATTTTTATTATTACTTACCCAAGTTAAGTCGATGAGGGGTAATGAAAAATAAATATAAAAATTCAAATTTTCAACTTAACTCTTAATTTGTTAATTGATTTAGATAATTTTTTCCAATAACACCGTAGGGCATTATGAGAGATCGAATGGCATTTGAATGGTTTATATACATTAAACCTCCTTGTCAAAGTTTATGGCCCCGAAATCGCCCCTTTCAGACTTTTAAATATATAAATACCTATTTCTACTTTTTTATAATTATGTCTATATTGATAATTAACTATGAATATAAAAGATATTTTTTAGAAAATAAATCTGCTAAATATGTTGCCTAGGTTAAAAATAAACCAAAATTTCAGTTTTCAATAAGTTTTTTCTTAAGGGACTGAGATAACAACCAAGAGTAAAGTTGGTTGTTATTTTTTCTTTAATAAACTTTAATAGAAATGATTTGTATTTCAATTTATATTTATCGTTAACTTGTTTCTCTAAAGAAGCGAGTTATCAACTATAATTCAATATCTCAATTCAATTATTTATGCAAGTTTTGAACTCTCGGCTCATGATAATGTGATAAATAAAATATAAAATAAAAAAAATTATAATTCTAAACTATTCATTTGCATTTTTCTATACATATATAAATTAATATTTCATTATCAATGTTACATTTTTACAATAAGAATGTTTAGTGAATTTTTCATAAATTAAATCTAAAATTAAAAAAAAAAAACATTTTAATAATCACCATTAAAATAAGAAATTTGCAAATAATGAATTAATTGGCATTAATTTTGAAAAAAAATAGAAGGGTTTAAGGTTCAAATAAAATGAAAGCCATCACAGATAAGATCTTTAATATATTACAAAACATAAATTTTCAGTTACTATATTATTAAATCAATTATAAAATATTAAATAAATATACAATTTAATCTAAATTTAATAAAAGAAAGAAATGAATATTTTGAGTTTAAGTGAAATAATAGTTTATTTTTAAAAATAAAAAAATGAATATCCTTAAGAATACATACCATTCTAATCTTGTTTAAATTAACCCTTTAGAGGAATAATCTTTTAGTGATTATATAATCTATTTTTTTAGTAATAGACAAATATTTTATTCGCTAGGTATAAAATGTGATCCTCTAGTTAAGCAAATATCGAGCTAGATCTGATTTATTTTGCTAAAATCGAGTTTAAAACAGTTAAAATATCTTTAGTTACTTTAGATATTTTTTAATAAATAATTTTAAAGTGTAAATTTGATGTTGATGATTATAGACTTATATTAATATAATTGAATATTAAAAGTTATAATTGAAGAACGTTTATTCTTTTAATGAATAATTAGGAAAGCATACCTTTTGCTTAAATTATTTGAATAGATATAATATTATAATAAATAATAAACAAATAATAAAAAATAAAAGCTAAAAATGAATCTTTAAGGTAAATTTATCACAAATTTACCTTACAGATCAAAGTAGGTTCAGATTTTATTTACTTTTAATGTATTTATATTTATAAATAGGAAAATAAATAAGAAAAATTAAGATACCATCTGAAAAATAAAACAAAATTGATATTGTTAAATAATTTATTTAAATGAATATTTCATTTTTCATAAATTTAAGTCTTTCAGTTTGTTTAACAAAATAATTAATCGATGAATCCCCAGACCTAAAAATAATTAAAAATATGATTAAAAATAAAAGAATTAATTAAATTTAGAAATACTACTTAAATAAAATAAAATATTCATTACTAAAAATTGAATTAATAAGATTTTTAATTTTTACCTAAATAAATCATGGCGACTTTAAAATGATTGAATTAGTTGTGATATTATTATAATAATAATTAATAATTTGATAGAGAAAGTTATAAGTATTATTATAAGTATATTTTTTTTAAATAATCACTTGAAGATAGAACAATAATAATTATATAATATATAATTAAATTGGAGATTTTTAAATTATTGATCGATATATTGCAATTATAACTCTTATTAGTGAAATAATTATATTAATCTATAATATATATATGTATGTATGTGTATGTATATATAAAGTAAATAATATGATTGTAATTAAATTGAGACGGTGAAATTCATATTCAATCAATATTCAAGTATTGTATTTATTTAAATGTGACAATATACATACTATCAACTGCAGTCAAGGTTATCGAATATATAATACAAGAATTTAGCGGCTTAAGACAGTTTAATAGATAATAAACTAAACCAAATATGGGTCAATCAAAAAAATTTGGTAAAATTATAATATATTTGAATTTTGTTTCGCTCACACAATTATTATGTATGGAAAATTAAAATTCATGTAATAATGAATGTGTAAGTAAATGTAATATAACAAACTCAGTTTATTGATATTTACGTTCACGTTTTATTCTCAGGTGACGCTAGTTAGATGGATGTTAGCATAGTAAATAAAATTATAAAGGTATAACAGATTCTCATTAGATGGTATGATATAATTTACAATTGTTATATATATATATATATATACTTATATAGTACAAACTAGAAAATTATAATTAATTTTTATTAAAATAAAATTAAGTGGATTGAATCATTAGTGAGATTCCCATATTATTATCATAATGACATTTTTTTTTATTTTTATATATTTTATACCTTTTGAAAGAAAAGATAAGGACAAAATCACAAAATTTTACTTATACTTATACTAATACATTAAAAACTAAAAATTAGGGATATTATCTATTTTTGTGAACTTGGTCATTTGATTGAAAATTTGTCAATTTCTTTTAATTAACCTTTGACCACTAAATTAAGGTTTAAATTTAAATTAATTGTATAAATAAATGTAATATAATTTAAATAAATAAATAAATTTAATTTAATAATATTAATTTAAATTTTAAAAAAAAATCAGGAAATTTAATACTTATTTATTTATTAAAATAACTAAGTAGAAGGTGCCTTAAATTAGTAGGTTTATAGGTTTCAATCATGAGTATAAATTCTTGATAATTTTAATGGAGGATATATTCATTTAAATTATTTATTAAATGCATATTTGATAAACATAAATGTAATTTGTGAGGAATCAAAAAAGGAAATCAACTCAGTGTCATTTTCATTCAATTATTACAATATTGAATGGAAGAAGGATTTGTGTTAAATCAATATTAACAAAAAGTAAATATCAAATAGAGATAATGGAATATAAATATTAAGAGAATCTAGTAGATGATTATGAATTATACTTAACAATTTTTTTATGTAAAGTTAGTAAGATAATATCAAAAGTTAAATATTTTATATTGATTTTAGAAAAAGTAAAAATGAAATTTTATTACAAAAAACATAATAATTTAGAAAAAAAGATGTGGTTTCAGATTTTTTGAATAAAATGTAAATTGAAAAAAAATGAGAATTTTTGGTAAAAGATTAATTATGTTTAATGATAAAATTAAGTTAAAAATCTCAATAAAAATAAATTATCAATACATAAGAGTTTAATTATATAAATAAAAGATTGAAAATATTGATATAAAGTAAAAGTATCTTTATAAAGTCAAGAAAGAAGATTTGAATTATTGTTTCAGGTCTATATCTCGTCTTATTAGCTTTATCTCTCCCTCTGGATCCAATTCTTGCTGATTAGAAACCAAATATCAAGAAAAAAAGGGATAAGAAGTTCTTTTATCATAAACCTCAAATGTTTATTTTGAAATATAATATTTATAATAATGTTTTGTTGAAAGTTTATATATATATGCGTAATGATTAGTTTTAAAAAATTAATTAGTGTATTAAATTAAAAAGCATTTCAAAAAAATTAATATTTACAAGGAATTTTTTATATGATCTTTACTTATTAATTTGATTAATCTTTTATTTATTATTATAGGTAAAAAAAAATTATATAAATAATCAACGGGTATTTTAAGTGTAAAAATAAATTTAAATTAAGAAAAAAATAATTTTCAAAAGAGTATATTAAAAAATAAAATATATAACTGGATATATGATAATAAATAAATAAATTGAAAAAAGTAGGTAGGTAAATATAATTAAATTGAAATATTTTATTGTTTATAAAATAAGTGAAATAATAAAAATAAATAAAATTGAAAATAGTAAAATTGTTATCAATTAATTATTCCAAAAAGCGATAAATTTTGCAATCTGTTGAATGATAAAATTTTATCAAATATTCTGAATTTTTTTTTTAATGGTTTATATAATAGATTTGTGTAAAATGTAAGTAATTACAAGTTTAAAAAGTTATACAATTAATTAGAAATTCAATTTATAATCATCTATAAAATATTATATTTTTTTGTTAATTTTTATACTATATAAAGATAATTTTAATTTATTTATTTATGAATAATCGAATCAGAGTTTTAATTAACAAAGTCTATTTATTAAAATTTTTTAAAAAATACTTGCTTTGTTAAACATTATTTTAGAAAAAATAAAGAAGATATTTTTTTGTAAATGTTTGGAAAGTTTATGATTAATTTTTTTTTTTTAATTAATTAAGAAATTAATTTATTCCAGTGGAATTTTAATTTTTAATACCTTAATAATCAAATAGAATATTTAAAAATAAGAATAATTTCACTTCTTCCGAAATTTAATTTTTGTAGCTGTGTCTTTTTC
Organism: Labia minor; assembly: GCA_963082975.1. Taxonomy (NCBI): domain Eukaryota; kingdom Metazoa; phylum Arthropoda; class Insecta; order Dermaptera; family Spongiphoridae; genus Labia; species Labia minor. The sequence goes on along the minus strand of OY720346.1, from coordinate 62,586,421 downwards.
AAAATTTCAAATAAAAATTATTTCTAGAGATGAAATTCTCATAAATGATTTTCATTTAACGTTAGAATACTATTTAAGTAACTTTTAGTATATAATTATAAAAATTTCTTAGGTCTAAGAGATTCAAAATTTATTTTCCAAATCTAATTAATTATAGACAAATCAATCAAATTGAAAAATGACTATTTCATTTTAATTTACAATAAGGTAAAGTTCAAAGATTTTATAAAATTTTAAAATTTGAGGTCCCCTGAACTATTTTGTGGATTAAATGAATAGTCACTTTAAATTGAAAATTTATATTTAAAAATGATCCTGTAAATCTCAACCTTTTCAGTTTTTGAAAGTAATCTAAATTTTAAATTAAAAGATATGATTTCTTAAAAAAATTCTGATTTATTAATTAAAAAACAAAAAGTTAATTTTGTAATATAATAATTATTCTTCTGGTGCACAATATATACACATTTTAAATAAAATAAAAATAAATAATAACTAAACTTATTCCCTATATACAATTTAATTATTTATTGTAATCATGATTGATTAAAAATATATTTTTTTTTATAAACAAACTTACTAATGGACAAAGTATAATAATATTAATGCATTTGTTTTTTTATCTACCGCGATATGTTCAAATGGTATTTCATATAATATATATATATTTACCAGATATACGTGCTTAAATTCGCGGTATATTAGCATTGCTTGTTATATCTCTGTATAAACAATTAAAGCTCAGGTTATAAATTTTGCGATGATTGTAATTAAAAAAAGTTCTTTAAAGAAATTTTAAAAACAAAATTTATTTCCTATATCTACATATGTTTATATATACGTTAGATATATAGGGGAATAGAATATGTAAAGAATTAAACCGGCTAGTAAATGAAATTATTTTTTTATATATGTTTATGTAATGCATATGTACATATAATAGAAATGTTATCAGTTAAGTGATTTGGATAAAAAAAAACATTAGTTTAAATGTGATGTATGTGGAATTTATCTTGGTAAAAAAGTATAGGTTGTTCAATAGTAGGGAAAAAAAGAGTTAGGGATGAAATTCAGTCTTTAACCAGATGTTGATATATATTTTTCCCCTGTATTTTTCTTCTTGTTTTTTGTTTGTTGATGAGGATGAGAGAATCCGTTTTTGTTTTTCTGGTGTTTTTATTAAAAATTGAGGCAATCGTTGGTTGATTTCATATGATATATGCATGACTTTAGAAAGAATCAATTCTTGTCAAATATTTTGCTCGCCCCCACTTCTTCCGACCTTTTTTTTGTCCATAATCTATAGCACGTGACCCACCGCTAAAAGTCGGCGGGAAAGCATTGATTTCTGACGTCATTGAAGAAGAAAGACAATTTTGAGTTGGATATTTTTCAAAGAAAACAGGTTGTTAAGGGTTGTTAATGGACAAGTTGTCGATCAATAATTAGAATTAATGACATTGAATCAACTCATGAAATTGTCATAAATGAATACTAACTTACCCGAAAAAAAAAATCCAAAAAGTCCAACTTCCAAAAGGCACTGGGTACTTGGTACTTCCACAATTACACTTCCTGTGACGTCATGGACTCGACCTCGACTTGGGACGGGATAGATACATAATATAAATGATGTTTGCTATATTTTGAGATGTGAATGAGACACAACACTCACAACACTGATTGCCAGCGAATGACAGCACGTGACAGTTGGTGGGTGATGATTGACAGGCTCAATTAGTAAACATAAACAAGCAATTTGGTGGCAAGTTAGTTGCTTGGTTTTGAACACGAGAGTGGTTCGGCTGCTTTTGCTTTTGCTGGTGGTCGTCTCGTAGGCGATGATGTCACCATGACATCACACAGCAGCCATACAACCTTCGTTATAGAGCGGCGACCTTGATCGCCAACAGGGTAGACAATCCTGATTGCAATGGATCATATTCGAAGCTGAAAATGACTAAATCACATAGATTAATCAATAAATATATGATTCAATAAATAAATCACATAATATATACATTTAATTCAAATTTAAAAAAAAAAATTTTACTTCATACAAGTCTGAAAGTTGGTATTAATTTGACGTATGAAAACTTTGAATGGAAAATTTATCTAAAAAATTATAAACAAATACAATTGGTATATTGGGTTTTTAGATATCATTTTATTATTTATAAATAAATTAATTTCAAAAATAGATTTAAATAAAAACTAAAGAAATTCCAAAAGAAGTTGAGGAAATCAAGATTTATAAGTTTAAAAAAATCATTTAAAATTTAGCAATGTTATTTAAATAGAGAAATATTTTTATAATTTATTTTATATATATAATTATTTATGAATATATATATTGTTATGAATTTTCATGATTTCTCATAGATTTAAAAATTTATCTCAACAATCTAAAAAATTGTATAAAATTTATATTAGAAAAATTGATTTTAATTAATCTATAAATGATCTATAATTAAAAAATAAATTTTATAACAATCAATTATATATTTATATTCTCCAATGGACCATATATATAAGTAATAATTAAATAATAAACGATTTACTTTATAATTTAAAGGTCAGAATTGAAGAAAATTTATTAAAATTAATTTTTATTTTATTTTCATTTTCTTTTGAAATAAAAATAAATTGTAAAATCTATTTTATATTCATTAATAATTAATAAAAAGAAATTGTTGTCTGTGTTTATAACAAATATATTTTTCTTATAGATAATTTTTCATGTTTAATGTTTTTCTGTTTTTATAATAAGATATTATAATTATAAAAATAATTCTACTATAATTTAAAATAAGATTTTAAATAACTAATATATATATATATATATTTATATATTGTTACTTTAATGAAAGATGAATTTTAACTATAATTTCTTATTATGAAATTTTGCAAATTCAAATCATGATTTTATTCGCTCCATTTGTTGGTGTTGCTGCCCATGCCAAATTCGTTGCCCATGAGCCAATACACATGACAGACGTCATAGACAGATGTTAATTACAAAAGTAAAAATGAAGTATTTAAACTATCATACTATTTTAAATTTTAACTAAATTTATAAAATATGATTTCATAGATATAATTTATTAAAAATTTTAACAGAATTTAACAGGGATTTTAATTAATTTAAATATGTTAATTTAAATAATATTGAACAATGTTTCTGTCATTCCTATTTGTATTAATTTCTTATTTGCAAATTTCATATACCGAATATAATTTTCGACAAGTAAGCAACATTTATTTTTGAATTAATATTACTTTAAGATTATTTTTTTTAAGATGTTTTATTATAAAATCTTAAATCAATTCAGGTGCTTTCACCCGGTATATTACCATTCAATCAAAAATTGGATAGTCAAGATTATGGGGATTATCCAGATTATGGCACACAAAATTCTCCAGGCGATGTGGATGGACCATTTCATCAGTCTTTATCAACAGAAGTTCGTGATGTTTTACAAATTCGTTCAGAACACATAAGGACATTTAGTATGTATAACCTTAAAAAACATTTATAAAAGCAATATATAATCTTGATTGTGCTGAAAATTATATGAATTACTTAAAATTCAATTTAATTGTAATTATTAATTATTTTGAAAATTACCATTTGTGATTTTTTAATACATTCGTGTTTTATAACATGATTTGTGTTTTATTTTCCATATCTCTTTATACTTTCAAATAAAATTGACTGAAAATATAAGACTGTTAAGATTTTCATTTTTCGTTATTTTAAATAAATGCTAAAATGAAAATTAACCTTAATACATAATTTATTTGATAGTGTAGTTCTATATTTTTTTTCCAATTGCTAATTTCTTTGTTAGACATGACCCAAGTGAATTTTCCTGCCGAGAATGGACCTGAACTTGGACAAGTTACTGCTGTAAGTCTTGATCCTTATGGTAACGTTGTGATCTTTCATCGAGGAAGCCGAAAGTGGAATATGAATAGTTTCTCTCCTGATGCAATTTTTCAATTTAAAGACGAAGGACCTATTAAACAAAATACAATTATAGTATATAATTCAACAACTGGAGAAGTAATAAGAGAATGGGGAAAAGATTTGTAAGTAATATTATAGTACACAAAAGTACTTTCCCAATATATATTCTCTAATAAATTTTTTACTTACCATAAATGAAGATTTGTTGAATAGTTTTTAGAAACTAGACTCAAAATAAACATAAAAGCTTTTATAATAAATTATAATAAATAAATACCTGTACCTTAATTATTATACTTTTTATAATAGAATAATTATATTTTATTATAAGTATAATTAATACACGTAGTGTATTATGTATAATAAATAATTAAAAATCTTTGATTTTATGCAATATTATAATAAAATAAATGATTAAAATTCACTGTTTATTTATTTTTAGGTTTTATATGCCTCATGGTTTGGCAATTGACAGAGAAAATAATCTTTGGATTACTGATGTTGCTCTTCATCAAGTTTTAAAATTTCCTCCACCTGTTGGTATTAAGCCACGATTAACTGAACCTATATTATCACTTGGAGAAAAATTTGTACCTGGAAATGATGCAAAACATTTTTGTAAACCAACATCAATAGCAATCGTATCATCAAATGGTGACTTTTTTATTGCTGATGGATATTGCAATAATCGTATTATAAAATTTAATCGTAACGGTGAATTTATTTTACAATGGGGAAGATCACCCTTAACCGGTATAAATTTAAATAATATCTAAAATAATAATATATGAAATTATTAAATATTTTTATTTTCAAATATTCTTTTAGGACATCCTTTCCAAATCGTAGGGAGTACACCACCACCAAATGTTTTATTTATACCACATGCATTAGCATTAATTGAAGATCTTGGCTGGTTATGTGTTGCTGATCGAGAAAATGGAAGAATTCAATGTTTTGCCACAAACGGAACTTTTGTCATGTCGTATAAAGCTCGGATGCTTGGCCCACGAATCTACGGAATTGCATATAGTCCTGCACAAGGTTGATCTAAGAAAATATAACGTTTAGAAATATATAAATTATTAATTTAAGATTAAAACAATATTATAATTAAATGATTCTATATTTAAGAACAATAATTAATTCAAATGATATTCTTCTTTAGGTGGAATGCTTTTGGTGGTTAATGGAAATGGCGGTGGCAATGGAAATAGTGGACCTGCTGTTCCTATTTGTGGCTTCGCACTTTCACTTCCGAAAGGATTACCTCTCTCACAATTTGGTTCCTTTTCTACACCTCATGCTATTGCTTCTTCATTAGATGGTAGTGCTGCATATGTTGTTGAACTTGAACCTAATAAGGTTCATAAATTCATAGCTCAAGGTGAATTAGTTAAGAATATACACAAAATGTTCATTTATTTTCTTACTTATATTTTTTTATTAGGTTTTAAATTTTTTAATTATATGTAGATTATATGTGAGTTAATTAAAATAAAAATAAGCTGGAGTGTCTCCACTCGACTATCTCGCAATTTGAATTGGATTAAATAACATAATATATTATATTTAAATTAAATTTAATTAATTATAAATTATAAATAATAAATATTAAACCAGCGCATGTTTGACTTTTTATTGATGGCACCATGGCACGTGTTGGCGCGTGAGATTTGCAGTATTAAAAAATTAATTCTGGTACTTTCAGCAATTCAATCAAGCTGAAATTCTATATATAGTAGTTTTATACAATTATTAATCATGTGAAAAATTATCAAACATATACCTTTATTTTTACGGTCACTTTAGAGGAAAAAAAATCAAAACGTTGTAGGTAATGACCCTCTTCCGGTTGAGCTACATTTCTCAAAAGTTGATAGAAAACTATGAATTTTGAATAATGCCCATGTACCAAATTTCATCATTCTAGCTCTTTTTGCGTAATCTTGTCTACATACATACACACACACACAGACATTTTTCTCAACCTTAGTGAAAATGATTCAGGAACCTTCAAAACGTATAAAAACATCAAAATCTCAACATCGAAAATTTTCGTGATCGCAATACTATCTCTTACGAGATAGTAAAAATGATAAATTTATTGTTTTCAGATATTGATATCCCTGTCCCTGTTGCGGCCGAAATAATAGAACCAGCTCCACCACCACCTCCTAAAATTACCAAAACTAGGAATGCAACAACATCACGTCCTCATTTGCAATTTAGTGGTGATTAAATATTTTTATTTTTCAATTTAATAGCATCTTTTAATTTTATGTATAATATGTTTTCAGATTATGAAAGTACTTTACCAAAAGCTTCTCCAATTGGCACCGTTATCGCTGTTTGTCTTTCAGTAGTAGCTGTTGTATCTTTAGTAGCTATTAGTGCATTTTATCGACTTCATAAAAGAGGTAAGAGTAGAGAAGAGTCAAGAGAACTTGATTATTATCTTCTAGAACGTGAACCACCAGAGTGAATTTTATTTATTTGCACCAATACTTTTTTAATTCTTTAAAAAAATAATTATTATTTTAGATAAAACAAAGCATTTACGAATGAATAAGTTCATTTTAATTTATTTGCACTATTTCTTATTAATTTCTTTTGGAAAAAATATTTACTTAAATGTATTAATCAAAAGAAACTACGACTTATTTTTGTATTTATCATGGTACAAGAATTTAAAATTATTACCATTGGAATAGACCAAACATTATATGAATGAAACTAATTCATAAAATAATTTATTCTAAAAGATAAAAACCAAAAATTTTAGTCTTTTAAGTTATATTCTAATCATTATTATTGATATTGACATTAATGATATTATTTTTTTTAAACATTAAAATTATTATTAGTTCTGTATTTTTAATTATCATATTCGATGAATTAAAATAATTAATAGATCTAAAGTTTAGGAATGTGGTATTCTTTATCAGATTAGACCAGAGATTGTCAATCCGTTGATTACAAGCTATTAATAGAGCTAGTAGCTCGAAAGAAACTTTTTCGATAGTTTCAATTTTTAAATATTTTATATCTGTCACATTATTATTTATTACTAACTATATTTAAATTTCAGTTTGTTTTTTTCTACAATGTAATTAAAATTTATTTCATATTTACTAGAAAAGTAAGTTTATATGCAATAAACAAACATACATTTTTAATAAAGATAATTGTACTTTTGGTTTTTGACTCACACTAGGATTTAAAAATGTTAAATTAACTTAGAAGCTATAGCACTAGACTAAACCATGATGAACTATGACATATTTCTTGAAACTAAAAACCCTCTATTAATCTAATACTCTTAACTTTTTAATTTAATAAATATTTTTCTTTCTAAATCAACTCTTTCTTAATGTTAAAATGAATAATTTCATTATTAAATAGAAGATTCAAATTTTTATATCTCATAAAATAATTTGTTTAAAAATGTTTATAAAATATTGATGGGTTAATATATTATGAACTATCATATCTATTGAGCAAAATACTATTTTTATTAATTAATTTATGAAAAATTAAAATAAATTGACTATTAAAATTTTTTCCGAAAGAAAAATAGCTTTAAGATTTTATTTTCTATTTAAAGGGAAACAAATCCCTCACTCATGAAGTTTTTTTAAAGAATAAATTTCGAAATACTCTAAATATTTAATTATTTTTATAATTTTAGTTATTGCTTTTAATTTTACTAATGAATTTAGATTTGTGCATGGAATATTTTTTAAAATAATTTAAAATTTTTAAACCTTTTGATAATTTTGTGATTGTCTAGTTATATTTTATAAAATTTTAATTTAATATAACTTATTTATTTTGAAAAGATCTTTGTGTGATATTTTGGTTGTCTCTTGTAATTTGTAAATATTATTTTATTATTTTTATAATTAATATAATTTTTTGAAATATTATTAATTTATTGTTTTAGTTTGGCTTTTTTTTGTAAATTATTTTTATTTTCCAAATCCTTCTCCTATTGTACTTCCTTCTCATGAAATTTACAAATTGGTAAGAAAGATAAGAATATTTAAAGTTATTATAAATACATTTTTTAACTTAAGAACAAATTCATTTCTTATTTTAAAATCAATACAATATCAAGAGATAAAATAACATTATCTTATATTCTTAAATTTTTTTAATTAAGAAACCTAAACATATAAAATTTAGAATATTAATTAATAAAAAATTTTTTAATATATTTGACAATTTATAAATAAAAAAATGTATTTATTTTTAATTTTCCATTAATGCATTTATTTTTTATTTCAATATATTTATTTTTTTCTAATTTCTTTTTGCTTTTTATTTTATTATTTCAATTGAATTAGAAGCAGAGTGAGTCAAGAATATGAGCATTTTCTTCAAATAAAAAAAGAAGAGAATTCCATGACTTTCGTATCTGCGCTTAATTGCAACAGTATTCTTAGAAGATTTTTTGTAGAATCGCTTTTTTTCTTTTTTATTATTAATTTAATGTTTATTGGAATTATTAATTCCAACATATTTTGTATTAATTTATCTTTTCCTCTGTACTTATCAAAGGCTCGGTTATGTATCGACGTGGAAGTGGCTGGACTTTATCCGATGGTATGTCAAGTAATGGATTTAAATTAAGTCATTTTCTGGATCGCCATCAAGGCTTTGAAAAAGTTAACACTGAAGAGACTGATTCGGAAGAAGAAGATCCTTCCAATGAAGTCATTTCAACAGCTTCCACTTCTGGTCATGGCTCCGTTCGTTTTGCGTAACCTTCTCGTAAAATACAAATTTAAATAAATTCAAATTTGAAATTATCAACATTTAAAGAAATGATACTAGAATTTTCTTAATTAAACTATCATCAGAATTTACTATATAAATCTTTAGATTATTTTATGCTAAATTGTCATTTTAGCATATATATATTCAAATGCACAAACTAAATATATCCTAAGTATAACAATTTATGGTATTTTCATTCTTTGTGCCAAGAACTAAATTCTTGAAGCTACTTTGATACCAAATACTTTTTTTTTATTTGGTTTTTATAGATGCAAATTTAAAATAAAAGAATTAAAAATTTCCAAAAAATTAAATAAATTTAATTCTATTTAAAATATTTTACAGTTGTTCATAACTTTTACTTTAATTAGTATTTAGTGATGCACTAAATTTTAGCCGCCTCTGTGCGCACATGCACTAATAACGATTTTTTCAAATTTAAAATATATTTTTATATTTTTAATGTCAAAATAATAATAAAAATTGATAAATACATTTTCCAAATTCTTTATGTTAAATAAAAAAATTGGGTCTCGCTAAGGCAAGGGTGATTTATTATATTTTTAATTTCCATTCAAATATGAAGAACTTAATTCAAATTTCTTAATATTCTACTTGTTAATATCACAATTTTATTATTATATAAAATAAGTTTTAAAAAATAAATGATATGATATGTTTTCCAAAATGATAATTCAAGATCAAAAATAAAAATAATGTAACATATTTCTATGTTATCCGTAAATTATAATCAAGATAAATTTTCTCAATATTTCCTTTATTCTTACTGTCATATATATTTAGAATATATTTTTTTTTAAAAAACATTGATACAAATCAACTTGCTTTGGTATTTATCAAACTTAACGCGACCAACATATCATAGAATTTTAAAATTTATAAAGACAAAATATATAAATATAAATTCTCTTATTAATTAAAAATAAAAAATTTCAAAATGAAATATGATCTTAAAATAAAAAATAATAAATGAGAATTTTTTAATGATTATGCTTGAGCTTCAAATAATTACAATCTTATAAAATTAATATTTTTCTTAACACCATTTAAAATAATAATAAAAACAAAAAATTGAATTTCATGAAATTTTAATATAAATCTATAAAAAAACTAAATAAATTTATCTATTAATGTGTGTTTTATTAGGAATAGACTGAAAAATTAATAAATAATATGAAACAAAAATTATATATTAAAAAAAATTTAAATAAAATTACAAACTAAACAGGACATTCTAAAGAGAACCTAAATAACTTTTTTATAATTTAATATATCTATTTTGGAATTTATAATAATAGAAGTATTTTTATTTATTCTAGCTATTTTTTTGATTCTTTATAATTAATTTTCGATTTCTTTGTTAAAAAATTATTTGTTATAGAATTTATTTTAATTTAAAAAAAAATTACTTTTGATATAAAAAAAATGTTATCTTCCTTATAAATGAAGTGTAACTTTTTGAAATAAAACTACATCCTCTAAAGCCTTAAAAACATTTATCTAAAGTATATAATATATATGTAGTAAAATTTTATTTAGATTTGTATGGTAATAGAAAGAAATTGATGTAAAAAAGTGTTTTCTTGAGTGTATGTAAATTGTGTATTAGAAATGAACATTAGTTTTGATAGTGATTGAATAGCCTAATATATAATAATTAAATATATTAAAACAAAATAAAATATTATTAATATTTCCTTTCAGCGTTATATTTTCTAGTCAAGTCTTTTTAAAGAACTTTCTTGGACCAATCTGCTTAAATCTTAGATATATCTTTGTATATTATATTTATTATATCTCTATGATTGTGGATTATGTCTATTTAACAAAAAAAAATTGTGATGTTCCGTCAATCGATTTTTAAATCAAAAGAATGTATATGACACTAAAATAAACAATAAATATATACAAATATAATAACTAGTATACTAAAAATATATTGAAAATTCATAATTTTAATAAAGAAAAATAATGAGGTCTGGTGATGTATACTTTTCGCCTTATTCTCATAAAATAATTTTAAACTAATAAGACAAATTGACAACTTTATTATATGGATTATTTTCATTGATTTTTGTATATATACCTCGTTATATGTGGATAAAGAAATATTTCTATATTTCCTCTATATTCTCAAAATACATTGTATTATTATTTAGGGATAATTAAATAAAATAATTAAAATTAAATCTCAAAATATTATTAATAATTAATAGAAAAAAAGCTCAAATCATATATAAAATAATATATGCGCTCCTATTAAAAATAAATGGAATTGTAATTACCATATTTATTGATTACTTACAGAATTGAAAAATAAGTTTTCTTCACTTGGCAATGGCTTCTACACAATTTATTAATAAATACTAGCTATTGTGAGAATTAAAATATTAATTGTAAATTTCGATGGTTGTGTTGATTATAAACAGAAGAATTATTAGCTAATACTATTTAAAAAGTGTCATTTTTAATGAGTTTTGATAAAAACAAAATGTCATCTAATGATAATTATTTTTATGACAACGTGATAAATTGATACTGAATGATATAATTTCTCTATTAAAACAAAATGAATTTGAAAATTTTTGTATATTTTATATATAATATAATGAATTTTTTAAGAATCAATAGAAATTATATAGATATGGCCTAAGAGATTCATTTACAGGAATATGTGATTGCTTTTCAAATTTCCAATATTATATTAAAAATTGTTTAAAAATAAGTACTAACTAAATTCTTCTGAATTTATAATCAAAACTTGTAATGTTGATTTTTTGATGTTGAAATAATTAGATTAATTAATATTGTTAAAAATATATATTATTCAATAAAATAAATTATACTTAAATATCTGATTAATTAAAAAAACAGGTTAGTGTTAAAAAAGATAGTGAAAAATATTTGTTATTTCATTAAAAAATTAATAAATATATTAATTTTATGAAATTCCATTTTGAAAAGTGTAAGTAGTTTAATTTCATTCATTATTTATATATAAAATGTATATTGTATACATTAAAAACCTAGATTGGATTCTATATTGATAACATATTTTGTAACATTTCAAAGGAGTGAAAATATTTAAGATCTGAAATATAGATAATTAACTAAAATAAATTTGTTTTTTTTTCACTTTTTTATATTTTAAAATAAGTATATTATTAATTTTTAAATTGCATAAATTTTTTTATATTAATCTTGTCTTCTTTATTTATATTTCTTTACTTTATAATAAAACAACTTAATTTCATTAAACTCTTCATATAAAAGGCTTAAAAATCGATTCACTTATATCATAAATTTAGAGATTGTATTGTATATATAATCTTCTACGCACACATAATTAGATGTTCATATTTATTAAAAAATAATAAATATATTTCATGTAAAATTATTTCCTATGATATTTTCTTATCTAATAATATTGACACATGTTAGATGATTGTTATTATTGTTTATAGCACAAATTATTGATTTATTATATTTTAAACTTCTTTTTCATTTATTTAAATAATAAACAATATACTTGTTGTACAGTTTTATTTTATTTTTTATTTACATTTTTAATCCTTCTTTGCAATCAATATTTGATTCCGTGGTGATAAAAGAGGTTCAAATGCAGGAATCAATTCAGAATGATATCCTAAAATTAAAAGAAAAATAATTTGTATTATTACTTTTAATTCTTATTTTTAAGAAAATATATACCTAATTCTTTTAAATATAAAATTCGATCTAAAAGCACGACAGTTTCGACTAATGGGGCTAATAATAATCTCAACGTATAAAAAATTACTACTTTTCGCCATTCTTTTAATAAAATCTTTGTTTCTGAATTGTCAAATGTATCTTCTGGAATATTAATTGATAATTTTGATAAGGCTAATTTGCAATACCTAGAAAAAAAATAATATTTATTATAAAATTAAAATAGATGAGCATAAAATTTTTTACAGATTATCAAATTTAGTAAAACATTTACTCTGTGAACTGCATTTCTGGCGTAATCCGTACACTACGAATCTGAGAATGTTTAAAATTAGGAGAATATTTATGGATTAGGTATTCTAAGGTAGCGCGAAAACAATGAACCTGAAATATATAGATTATAATATTACTAATTAATTAAAAATAACATTGAAATATATTAGTTTATTATATAATTTTAGTTTGTGTTTGTTGCAAAAAGATTTACAAGTAAATTTAAAATAATAAAAGATTTGAAAATTGTAACAAATTTCTAATATATAATCTATATTTATCTATATACCCTTAGTTCTAAATAATTATTATTTTTCAGTTTTAGAATATAATTTTCATTAGCATGACAAGCTACTTCACGTGCTTCATAACTTAAATTTGCCATTTTATTTTTGGAAAGAATATCACTCAAAGGGTATCCAAAACCTGGTCTAAAATTAGAAAAAATTAGCAATTAAAATTAAAAAAAAAGTTTAATTATAATATAATAGTTTACGTTAATTTCATATAACAACACCCTGCAAGATTAATAAATTTTGCATTCGGGCATTTGTTAAATAATCTTAAAAGAATTGCAGCTAGGTCACCACATGGATGAAGTCCAATTATTCCAAAAGGTTCACATTTATTTAAATTAAATGCATTTTTTAAAATCTGAAATATAAAAAATAATTGGATGTTTATTAATTCTAATTAATAAGGGAATTGGTATTTTATTTAGTCATTTACATTTTCCAAATCTTCAGGTGAAGTTGATATTTCTAATCTTTCATTTATATGAACAGGCTTGGTAAATAATTGCATTTTTTCTTTAGTAAAGAATTTTGAAAGAAAACTTTCCATTTTATTATCCAGTTTTCTAAAAGTATAAAATAAGATTATCTTAATTAGTATTTTGGTGAATTTAATAGATTTAACATTAACTCTTATTGAAACATATCGATACAAAATAAATGTAAATTACCTTGCTTGAAAGGTGAGTTCATTTTGTGCTTCTAAACATATTACTTTTAAATTATAACCAAATGCAAGATTTCTAGCTAAATGTCCTAATCCTGAACCAAAATCTAATATATATTTACATCCTGTCACTTCAGAGGTATTGGCACAAATCTATATAAAATTATAAAAGAAAATAATTAATGATTTAACTCTAAAAGGATATTATTTTTAAATACAAACCTCAGCCAAATTCTTTATTTCATGCCTTTTTTTAGGTTTAACATGTTTATCAAATAAATTTTTTAATTTTGGATGTTGAAAACAAATTGATTTCTCTTTTTTCTTTTGTAAAAACTTATTATCAGATAAATATCTATTATATTTTTCATATTGAGCTAAATCTCTTGGAATGGATATGTAATTAGATAATTTTCTTAAAGTTAATAAAGAAAGTGGTAATACATGCTTTGTGCTAGAAAAAAAAATATATAAAATTATATATTTTATATCATCTCATAAATATGATTATTGTATTAGATTATCATAAATATTTTTTTAAATAATATGACATTAATTGTTGAAAACTGATTGACATATTACCAGATATCTTCTTGAATATTTAAAATTGAAGCAATTTCTTCAAAATCTAAATCTTTTAGGGTGGTTTGCCAACAAAGGGGTAATTTTTTCCAATGATTTTCCACATGATAATCCTCAAAAAGTAAAAAAACATTTTTAGGTTAAGTAGTATAATATTGTTGTTTGTATATTTACCAAAATAAATGAATCTAATAAAAATGTATATCTTTTAATTAATTCTAAAGCTTGATATATGTGTTGCTCAAGGTTATTGCGATCAACCTCGTACATTATCAATGTTTACATTAATATTTGTTTTTATAATTAGCCAGCAACTTATATAAGTGATATATTTTAACTTTTAATGAATTGAATTTGATTTTAATCTAGTTTAAATAATAGATTTTATATAGAATTATATATTTATATATATATCAAAAATGTATTTTTTACCTTTTTATTTATTTAATAATTTTATTTATTTTTTTTTATTGAAATGATTATGTTTAATATATAGGAATTATGTTAATTAATAAAATAGCTAATGTTTTTAGGTCTGTCTTTGAGTTCAAACTTTGAACTCAATAAGTCTGATAAATCTTTTCCATTAAAAATAATTTGGTTTTTCTATTGAAGACCATCGATACGAGAGGATGTCTCTTGCAGGAAAAGTTGTCCTTATTACTGGTGCCAGTTCTGGCATTGGTGCTGAAACCGCACGATTAATGTCAAAACGTGGTGCTATGCTAGCACTTACAGGTAGAAATGAATCTAACCTTAAATCTGTTGCTAAGGATTGTGGAACGAAAACATTTCCGTTGACCGTCCTTGGAGATATCACCGTGGAAAAAGACGCTGAGAGGATCATCAAAACTACCGTGGACCATTACGGACGTCTCGATGTCCTCGTTAATAATGCAGGCATTTTAGAAATAGGCGGTATTGAAAATACTTCTCTAGAACAATATGATAGAGTAATGAATTGTAATGTACGTTCTCTCTATCATATGACTATGCTTGCCACACCACATCTCATAAATACCAAAGGTGTGATTGTCAATGTCTCTAGCGTAAATGGTTTAAGATCTTTTCCAGGCGTTTTAGCATATAATATTAGTAAATCAGCCGTAGATCAATTAACAAGATGTACTGCTCTTGATCTTGCACCTAAACAGGCAAGTAATTTCTCTATAAAATGATAAACATTAAAATAAATAATAAATTATTTCTATGTCTCGAAAAAAAATAATAAGTAAATATTAATTATTGATTTTCCCATAGGTGCGTGTTAATTCTGTAAATCCTGGTGTGATTATAACAGAATTACAAAAACGAGGAGGGTTGAATGATGCCGCCTATGAAGCTTTTTTGGAGAAGTCGAAGACAACTCATGCATTAGGCCGTCCAGGAACAGTGGATGAAGTTGCAGAAGCGATCGCTTTCTTAGCGAGTGATCAATCTACTTTTATTACAGGCGCAAATGTTCCCGTCGATGGAGGAAGACATGCAATGTGTCCTCGATAATTAAAAAAGAAAAAATAATGTATAATTTGAACTAGAGGAAAAATATAAAACAATTATATTAATATTTCTTTCTTTCTATTTTGAAATTTTCCTTGTATTTTAATATTTCATTTAAATCTTAAAAAAAAAAACAAATTAACAATGTTGTTAATCTTATTAATAGATTATTATTTCTTTAAACATTTTCTATAAATATTTAAATAATATAATATTATATATATTGAAATAGTGTGATTAGTAGAGTCTAGTTTTGGAGATAAACGTTTGTTTAATTTTTATTTTTGTTATTTCGTCATGAAACAAAATTTTTCCTTTAATCAATCAATTTAAATATTTTATTCTTAACCTCATTGTTATTATATTATATATATTTTATATAATTTAATATAATTAAAAAATAAAAAATATAAATATACCGATTCATAATTAAAGATGAACAGACACTTATTTTTCAAGTTTTATAGCTGATTTTTAATTTCAAAGTATTGTTCAGTCATCAATCCGTGCGTATTGCTATTTTTCGTTTCTGGGCAACCAAAGGATTATTATCCTGAAGGGATTGAACGGCATGATTACCTGACAGGGAAGATGACAGAAAAGTCTTGCGCCTGTGGGTCATATAGATATTTTATTCTTAACTTCATTATTATTATACTATACTTTATATAATATGTATAAAGAATTCTGTCCGTATTTCCTTGCACCGAAGGGAAAGACGTGTCTTTGGGGGGAATATATCCAAATGAAAAGTTAATTTTTTTTTTTGTAAAATTGTAAAATTTAATTAAAATACCAAAAAAATAAAATTATTATATGAAATTTCAAAAATTGGATAAAAATAAAAACTAATATTTCATGAGAAAATCTTATTTTCCAAAATCCTTTTTGGCAAATATAATAATTTAAGACATTAATAAATTTTAAATATATTACAAGTGTCAAATTATAACTTACTGTTTTTATAGAATAGGAAAATTATTTATTTAATAATTTTAACAACGTGCTTACTTAATAATTAGTATATTTCAAATTATTGCTAAAAAAAAATCAAAAAATATTACAACTCCTGACATCTATTGAGATAATGAGTATTCACTAAATTTTTAACAAATAGATTAATTTAGCACAAGATGGCAGGACTAAAGATAAAATATCGATACACGCTGCCGACCAAAAAAGGCGGTTTACTTAGAATTTTATAATTAATAAAATGTAATTTGAGTGTATTGAATAAACTTTTAATATAATATACAATGTATTTTAAACTTTCTTAATAAATCTAACATGAATTTAATAGAATTTATTTAAAAATTATAATTAAAAAATAAAATAAAAACGAATAATTTGATCCTTAACGAACGAATACCGCCATACTCGCGACATTGCATATATTGTTTTAAATATTCTAATTAAATGCTCTCGTTCGTTTAATTTTTGATGAAATCTAATATATCTATTATTATACAGGGTGGGGCAAAAGTATTTGCTAATTTCAAAATTCAATTAAAAAATAAGTAATGCAGATATATATTTAATTCTTTGAACAGCATCAAGTACAACTATCTATCTATCTCTGTAGCTCTTCGGAACTCGAAAGTTCTTGGCCGCAGCAAGCACACTTCTCCAAGTGTCCCTATTCTGAGCCACAACCTTCCAATCCCTACCCTCTCCCATCTCTCTCACGTCCCTTCCTACATTATCCACCCACCGCGTCCTTAGTCTTCCAAACAGGTGTTTCCCACTAGGTCTCCTCCCCCACCCCCCAATATATTTTTCGCCATTCTTTCCTGC
Organism: Labia minor; assembly: GCA_963082975.1. NCBI lineage: Eukaryota > Metazoa > Arthropoda > Insecta > Dermaptera > Spongiphoridae > Labia > Labia minor. The sequence goes on along the minus strand of OY720346.1, from coordinate 62,568,828 downwards.
CCACGGCAGCAATCTTGATTTTATAATTCTAACTATATCTGGAGATGCATAGAGGACATGCAATTCCTCGTTATGCAGTCTCCGCCATTCCCCGGTGACCTCATCTTTCTTTGGCCGCAGAATCCTATTCTCAAATATTCTAAATCTATTCTCGTCACCTAAGGTCATAGACCATGTCTCACATCCATATAATACAACCGGTAAAATAATTGTTTTATACATTTTAATTTTTATCCCCTTTGATAATAATTTTGACGTGATAAGCCCCTTTACGTCATGATAACAGGCGCTTCCCGATTGTAACCTCGCTTTAAACTCTTCTCGAATATTATTATCTTTCGTGATTACAGAACCTAAGTATTTAAATTTTTCTACATTTTCAAATTCTATATATTGTATGTTAAGACTGGGTGTTAATACTGTTCATCAAGTACAACATTTAAATTTTATACTGTTTTAAAGTTGTAATCAGTTAGATGGCGTCCATTATTCTCAATGCACTGAGTTAAGCGAAATCTAAAGTTTCGTGTAACTCTTTCCAGCATACCGATGCGAATGTCGGCGTCAGCTTGAATGTTGTTCTTCTGATCAACCAGGGTCCTAGGACGATGGTTGTAAACAATTGATTTATGATAGACCCATAAAAATAGCCACACGGGGCTAAATCAGGTGATAGTGCATTGAGAATAACAAAAATTAGATCAATTTTGCCCTTATTATTGATTTAAATATAAAAACTAAGTATTTGTGCCATAAAAAATAAAGGTGTTGAATCCTTACATTTTGTGAGCTGTCGAGGGTAGAAACAGTTTTCAAAATTGAAGATGAACCGAATTATCGGCATGAACAATGATGTCACATGTAACAAAATTACAAAACTATACAAAAGATTGATAATTTTGAATGAATCACTAATATTATTTTATAATATACTACTAGATAAATATAGCTACTGACCTCGAAGTTTTAAACGGGTAACCAACTTGCAGGCAGCCGAAGAAAGAACTCGATGTCGTACTTCTCATCCGATTCTTTTCAGCTCTCTGAAAACAATTGATTTCGTGAATAGGATACTTGTTATATTTAACTAAATAATAAATATTTAATTATAACAATTATTATTAAAAATTTACAATACAATCTGGGTTAATAGTAATATATATATGAATGTTATTTTTTTCCTTTTCAATATATTAAAATGAACAAAAACATTTAAAAAGTATATATGCCCGGAATGATTAGAAATTGTAAAAGAAATATAAAATAAAATATAATAGGAATCATACTATAAAATAATAAAAACAACTTACAATAATTGATCGATGGTCATGGATTGACAAACTCTTCAACATTATAGTCTTGTCCTAAAATCAATAACAAATATTTAATAAACTATACAAATAATAATTCACATTAGAATTATACTCAACATTTTGATGGAAGCAATGAAGTAAAATATTTTCATCGATAACAAAGACGTTACATGAAACAAACAAAAAAAAAAAACAAAAACAAATTATTTCATAATAAATATAAAGAAAATACTAACGCGTTGGGGTTTTCACCCCTAATTCATCCAATTGTTGATCTTGAAATCATTCATTCTTTATTTTGTTCTTTTATATATCTGACCAAAGAAATGAATATTTGTTTCGTGTATGCCATTCTTCAAGTAGAACTAAAAACATAAGAAAATGATACTTAATTAGTATCTTAAAAAATGTAAATATGCAAATTGGAAGAAATATATATGTACCTACCATATAGATTGTGTAAATTATTAATATATATATTAAATTTTAGAAATGTTATAATAATTATTTTAATTACCGTTTTATTGTATTATTAGCTTCATTTATAAACGTAATTCATCATTTATTATTGATCAGAGTAGTGGATCATCAACACAGCATCTGAAAGAGAACGCATGAATATTGATTAATTATTAAATATCAATTTAAAAAAAATCATCAATACATAATTAATTCTAGATCAAAATATTTATTTAAAAATTCATAATGTCCAAAGAAATTTATTTATATAGAATTTAATATAATAAAATACTAATTAAAATTGAATCTAAAATATATTTATTAGAACATACCTAAATGCAAAATATATATAGTAAATAAAGAATATTAATTTTTTATTAAAAAAAATAAGAAAATCATTTTTATTATTAAAAGTATATTTATTTTATTTGTTTTTTATTATTACATTATTAATATATATTACTAGGAAATAACCCAAAATCTTATAAAGAGAATATTAGTGTAACAAATTTGGGTAATTGTTTAGTCTAACCGATGCACACATGATAGATTTTGATAAAACTTTACCAGTAGATTCCTTTTTACTATCTAGCCAGAGATAGTATTGCGATCACGAAAATTTTCGATGTCGAGATTTTGATGTTTTTATACGTTTTGAAGGTTCCTGAATCATTTTCACTAAGGTTGAGAAAAATGTATGTGTGTGTATATGTAGACAAGATTACGCAAAAACGGTTTGAGCTAGAATAGTGAAATTTGATATACGGGCATTATTCAAAATTCGTAGTTTTCTATCAACTTTTGAGAAATGTAGCTCAACTGGAAAAGTGTCATTACTTACAACGTTTTGATTTTTTTTTCCTCTAAAGTGACCGTAAAAATAAAGATATATGTTTGATAATTTTTCACGTGATTAATAATTGTATAAAACTGCTATATATATAATTTCAGCTTGATTGATTTGCTGAAATTACCAGAATTAATTTTTTAACACTGCAAATCTCACACGCCAACACGTGACGTGGTGGCATCAACAAAAAGCCAAACATGCGCAGGTTTAATATTTATTATTTATAATTTATAATTAATTAAAATTAATTTAAATAGAATATATTATGTTTTTTAATCCAATTCAAATTGCGAGATAGTCGAGTGGAGACACTCCAGCTAATTTATTTCTTATATAATTGATAGAAGTTAAAATAATGATATTTTCCGTCACAATGAATTCCAAAAGAAAATATTTTAATTTAATTTATTCTATAGATAATATCCTGAAAAAGAAGGTTGAGTATATTTATATTATGAATTAAAAGCGTTTAAGTTTATTAAATTGATTACTGAATTGAAATAACAAAACAAATCCATAATATATTTTTATTTCTTTTTAGCTTATACCAAAAAATTATTTTAAATATTGTATATTATATTGATGTTATATTATTTTTAAATTTTCTTCAAGATCATTTATCATCATATTTTAAAGGTTATAACTTTTTTTTAGAAATCTAGGACTGAAAAAGTAATATTCTCCATCAAATGGAACTTAGGCTAATTTTAATAAAAATCCTTTTAAGAACTTAAACTAATTTAAATGAATTCTTATTTATTCATAATATACAATAAATTATTATATTTATGAAGAAGATTAATAAAAAAAGTAAAAAATCTAAAACAAATTACAATAAAATATATTATAAAATGAAGAAGAATTATATTAAGAAAATAGCAACATATCTTACACTGATTAATTATTATTAATTACAAAGAATAAAAATATAAAAAAAATTAATCCAGAATATTAATTCAATGATAAGTAAAAATTATATTCTAACATTTAGATTAATTCAATTAGAATGAAATTAGAAGTTAAATTTTAAGAAAATTTAGTTTGTAGGTAGTTTTTGTTAATTGATGATAAAAATATGAAATAAATAATAATTTTTTAATATACATATTATTAATAAATATAATGTATCACAGTAAATCTTTTAAAATACCTACAATAGATTTAATAATTTTAATGATAATGAATTGACAAAAATATTTTTAACATAGTTTATTTAAATTTATCAAATAAAAAACTAAATATAATAATAACAACTTTAATTTAATTATTTTCTTTACCTTTCTAAGACTACTAGGATTTTGATGAAATTCATAAGGCTCAACGGATTTTGATGAAATTTGGTGTATTTACTTAATGCATCAGTGGGATGAATTGATCAACTTTTGGTGCAATTCCGGAAACCGGAAGTGGTAGTATTATCGATCGACGATAGGAATGGAAGGGTTATTTTCACATGAGGAGATTTTTTACATATCACCACGAATCATGCACTTTGTGGTGGTTTTATTCTCGAGAAAAATCATCTTTATTAGTTTTTTTTTAATTTAAAATTATATGACGTCACAGCCTGGTCTGACATATATATATATATATATGCTAAATAAAATAAAATTAAAAATATTTATGTTATATGCCTATCTGTTTTTTATTACATTAATAGATATATTAAAATTATTTGAAATTGTTTCTGTAGCTGGAAATTAATTTATTTCAAACCGTCGGTCGGTTCAGACCTGGCCACAGGTCAACTTATATATATATATATATATATGAATATATATTTATATATATATTGAAAATAGACAATGGAAACAAATATATTTAATCTACTGTAAATGTATTTAACAAAAAAAAATAATAATCATAATCTATTTAATTAAATCAAAATTGTAAAATATTATATAAATATTATAGATAAATATTTTTCACTATTAAATATTTTATAAAATAAATAAATTGATAGACCAATAAAATAAATATATTCAAAATTGATATTCTTTCTTTATTTTTGTTTTTTTGTAAAATCCTTGACTCAAAGAATAATAGAAAATAATTATATTTACTTAGGCAAGTTGCAACAAAAGGATATTTTCTTTGATGTGTAAAATATATATTTATTTGTTAAAGAAATTTAAGAAAAATCATTTAAATATGGTTCATTAAGGTTGTAATGTATCCATTAGGGGTATTGAAAACAATTTATTATTATTATTTCTTTCAGTATTGTAATTTTATTTTAATGGGGATTTTATTACTAAGTCCGAATGTTCACATATATTTAGGTAAAAAGAAAATGAAAAAGAAAGAAAAACTATTGTTGAGAATTTTGTATAAATTCCCTGTCAACATTTAGTCTACAAGCATTCAAGTTTAGGCCCCTGAATTGAAAACATCTATTTCCTTCGTTATATATATCTATCTTTTTTGTGAATTATTACGTTAAATCTAAGATCTCAAAGAAGAAAGATGAATGTACCACCACCATCATATGATGAGGTAAATTGAATTATATATATTTGTTATTCCTTTAAATAAATTGTTTTTAAGAATTCCTAGTAAATTATTTATCCATGCAACAGTAAATATAATGGCAATGGAATATTTAAAAAAAAAATCAAAATTTAAGTAAAAAAAAATCATTTGTGGTTGTTTTAAATGTTTTCTTATTCTATTTATATATATCTAAATTTAATTTCTTATTTCAGATTTCCAGCAGTCGATTAAACGAAAGAACCAACATCTCAAATAATAACCATGATAACCGATTACCTACCTATAATGAGGTAAATAAAATTTCAAATAACTAATTTATAATCCAGTTTTGTGAAAATTATTATGATATTAAAAAACAATTTGAATTGGAATAAAATTAAAACATAAAATAATTTTTTATCTATTTAAATAATATATAGATATATATATATATTATTTAAATATGTATAAACATTAAATAAAAAAAAATGATAACTTAAGAGAATAAGTAGAAAAAATGTTGATTTAATAAAAAATTTTCAGTTATTCGGCAATCGAAGAAGAGAGGAAAGGTTTGAGGAGGAATCGCGTTTACCGACATATAATGAGGTAATTAATTATTATTATTATTATTATTTTTATAAATTGTAATTAAACATTAATTAGGTATTTTTCAAAAGATAAAATCCTTTAAAATATAATTTTTCATTAGAATAAAATTAAAAATTAAAATAATATTTAAAATAAAATTTCAATCTGTAATGTTAATATTAAAAAATGCTAAATATAATTAATAACTTACAAGAATAAGTAGAAAAAATTTTCATTTAATAAAAAATTTTCAGTTATACGGCAATCGAAGAAGTGATGGAAGAATTGCTGTAACAAACGAGGAATCCCGTTTACCGACACTTAATAAGGTAAATAATAATTTTTGATTTATCTGAAAATTATAATCACACAATTAATTAATTATTAATTATATATTGTTCAAAAGAAAAATTATTATGAGGTGATATTAATAAAAAATAATATTATATAAATTTGAATTTGTATAAATTTTATATAATACTTATTAATAACTAGCTGCTCAGACCACCTACGGCGCTCTTCACAAAAAATACTTATTTTTTAATAATTTTCTGAGCAGCTAGTTTAAAATAAAATTTCAATCTGTAATGTTTTTATAATAAAAATTGCTAAATATAATTAATAACTTCCAAGAATAAGTAGAAAAAATTTTAATTTAATAAAAATTTTTCAGTTATTCGGTAATCGAAAAAGTGAGGGAAGAATTGCCGTAACAAACAGGAAATCGCGTTCACCGCCAAATAATCAGGTAAAAAATAATTTTTAATAAATTATTATTATTAATTCTATAATTTTTAATGATACATTTAATTAATAATTAATTAGGTTTTTTTTCAAAGGTAAAAATCCTTTAAAATATAATTTCATTAGAATAGAATTTAAAATAAAATTTCAATCTGTAACTTTAATAATAAAAATTGCTGAACAAATACAAAACAAAATTAATATGTAGAAAAAATTTTAATTTAATAAATATGTTTCAGATATTCGACAATCCAAGAAGAGAGGAAAATTGCCTTGATAATTTTCATCGACTCCATAACCTTCTTCATCTTTAATATATAATCGAATATTATTGTATTCCTTTTAACCATGCTGTACAAAAGTATTATAATTTTAAATATTAATATTTATATCAAAAATAAAATAATTATTAAATATTTTTGTATTTATTTGTGAGGAAAATTTATCTTTCCTAAAAATTGTCTATTATTTTTTTTATTTTCTCTTTGGAAATTCTTTAATTGATTTTAGATTTTAGTGGTGTAGACTCACTAGACCTGTCCTATTTATTATAAACTAGCTGCTCAGAGCTCCTTCGTCGCTCTTCACATCTAGACGGGGGCTCCGCCCCCTGTACCCCCGAGTGGTACATAGTATTTGGTTGAAAGTAGTAAAAGGTTTTCATCCATTTTGTTTCAAACAATGTATAACATAAAACATTCATTTCTTATTGTGTGATTATTTAAAATATATTTTAATTTATTTAGTAAATTAATTATATATATTATTATTGAATATGTTATATCTATCTACTCGAAAGTTCTTGCCAGATACAACCACATTTCTCCAAGTGTCACCGGTGACCTCATCTTTCTTTGGCCAATAAATGCTGGAAAGAATAATCTGAATCTACTCTCATCTCCCAGGGTCATAGACCATGCGTGGCTCAACGGTACTCGAAAGTTCTTGGCAGCTACAACCACATTTCTCCAAGTGTCCTTATCCTGAACCTCTGTTCCATCTCTCGTACGTCATTCCCTCATCTTTCTTTGGCCCATAAATGCTGGGGAGAATCCTATTCTCAAATACTCTGAATCCACTCTCATCTCCTAAGATCATAGACCATGTCTCACACTCATATAATACAACAGACAAAATAATTGTTTTATATATTTTAATTTTCATTCCCTTTTATAATAATTTTGATGAGATAAGCCTCTTTACTGCATGATAACAGGCGTTTCCCGATTGATACCTCGATTTAAATTGTATATTAAGATTTTGTATGTTAATACTGTTCCTCTTTGTCACTAAATATTTTTTCTTATCACTATTAATTTCAAACCTCCATTAATTTTTCCTCGCTATCTGTAATTGCAATTGCCGAATCTCTTATAATATTTAAGACGTCTGCTTAGCCTAACTTTTCAATTATTTTGTTTAATTGCATTTCGAGTGATTTTTTCCCAATTTGTAATCACATACTCACAACATGCAACATATAATTGGTCAAAGAATATGTATATAATATTTATAATTTTTATGTTTTATTTATATTTATAATTTAATTTTGTTTTTGTTTTCTTTTAATAAATAATTCTAATATTAAAAATGCGTAGAGGACGTCTAAAAAATCATATTTTAATTTTTATATAACCAAGAAATCATTTTTCACTCATTTTCAATTGGCGTTTTGATATACAAAATTAAAGATTATATAAATAAGTAATTTTAATTTTGATCTCATAATTGGATTTCCTTTTTCATGTAAGTATATATTTAAGAGTGGAATTACAATATAATCAATACCTAATATATAATATTAAAAATATATTTACGGATTCGTTCTATTGTAATCGTAATTGATGATGTCATTTAATTCTCCTACTATGTATCGAATCGAATATAAAGATAAATCTTCTTTTAAACGTTGTGTGAAACAATTTCAAATAATTTAAATGTAAAACTATTAATGAAATTAAAAAATCAAATATATGAATATAATATAAATATTTTTAATTTTATTTTAAGAATAGATATATATATCTCACAGGCGGTGGTTGTGACGTCATCCATATATTATAAATTTAAATTAAGAAGAACTAATAAAGATGTAGTTTTCCAGAGATGGTCAATAAAACTCAATTTTTCTTTATAAATACTATCTCTGTTGTGAATTTCAAAAAAATCGTTAGAGCGGTTTTTGAGAACAATGAAACAGAGAAACAATTTTTACTCTCATAAGAAGATAAGATAAGATAAGATAAATACAAAATAATTTAAGTTAAATATGATTTAAAAATTTTATTATATTAAATAAAATGAGAACTTTTTTAGAATAAATTATTTAATTGAAATGATATTTGAATATTAGAATTTAAAATAAAAAGTTAAATATTATAATAATTCTTTGATTGGGAAATTCTTTTTTGTTTGTTTCTATGACAGCAAAAAAGTAAACAAATTTCATACATACATACATACATACATACAAACACTCTCCTTTATATATATAGATTAAATATATGTTGATAATGATGATGATGATGATTATTATTATTATTTGTTTGTTATATATTGTGTTTATTGATTGATTATATATTGAATAGAATGTGTTTTTGGTCTAAAAGGAAAAATCATTCTTTCCATGTGATCTACCCGGGGAGCGTTGAATCTGACACAATGGATTCGGTTAGAATTCACTAATTTAATGTTTGCCTGGCTGTATCCCGGCGAAGAAGATGAAATTCTCCCTGTAGGGATTGCTTAGAGATAAATGAGATTTAGCGGCGGCTCAGTAAAACAAGTAATATAATAATAATCTCGAAGTAAGGGGTGTTGTCAAGGTATTTTTTAAATAGTAAGAGAGATGCTACACCGAAACATAAATTTTATTAGTGCGTAGATCCCCCTCCCTATAATATACATTAAATATAATTGGAGAATTTTTCATTTTTTTTAACGAATGAAAAAGAAAAGAAAAAGATTTTGTGATTTAGTAGATATTAAAATAAATCAAAATGTATGTAAAAATTAATATTTTATTTTATCAACCTTAGTCACTAGTGGATTATAAACCCCTCCCGAGATAGTCACATTTAATAAATATTATCATAAATATTTTCTACCGAAATATTAATAATACATAAACTTTAAACTACGAAATGGAGTATTTTTTCAATCACGTGAATTTTAAACAAATTTGAATAATAATGAATAATAATGAAATTTGGTAAACGCGGACATTATTCAAAATTCGTATTTTTCTCAACCGGAAGAGGGTCATTACCTACAACGTTTTGATTTTTTTCCTCTAAAGTGACCGTAAAAATAAAGATATATGTTTCATAGCTTTTCACATGATTAAAAATTATATAATACTGCTTTTAATAGAATTTCATCGTGATTGAATCGCTGAAAGTACCGGAATTAATTTTTTAACAATGCAAATCACGCGCCGTGGTGCCATCAACAAAGAGCCAAACATGCACTGCACTGATTTAATAAATATTATTTATTGATATTAATTCACAATTAATTAAATATAATTTAAATATAATATATGTTAATTAATCCAATTCAAATTTGCGAGATAGTCGACTGGAGACACTCCAGCTTTTATATATATATATTGAAAATAGACAATTGAAACAAATATATTTAATCTACTGTAAATGTAATTAACAAAAAAACTATTATAAAATTTTAATTCTTTGATTGTGAGTAAATAATTTTGAAATTATATATTTACAATAAAAATGAATTAAATTTAATTTAAATATAATATATGTTAATTAATCGAATTCAAATTTGCGAGATAGTCGGGTGGAGACACTCCAACTTTTTTACTGAGCGACGATAGTAATTTACCGACCGACGATAAGTAAGGGAGGTATTGTTTTCACACCAAATTTCACATGTGGAGATTTTTACATATCTCCACGAATCAAGCATTTTCTTAACAGAAAAAAGTATTTTTAGAATAATGTCTGTCCTTCCGTCCGTCCGTCTGTCCGTCTGTTCGTCCGTATAGATGTGTACAGCCTGAACGGCTCAACGAATTTTGATGAAATTTGGTGTATTTACTTAATGCATCAGTGGGATGAATTGATCAACTTTTGGTGCAAATCCGGAAACCAGAAGTGATAGTATTAGCGATCGACGATAGGAATGGAAGGGTTATTTTCACACCAAATTTCACATGAGGAGATTTTTTACATATCACCACGAATCATGCACTTTGTGGAGGTTTTATTCTCGAGAAAAATCATCTTTATTAGTTTTTTTTCTTAATTTAAAATTATATGACGTCATCCAGCCATTCATGACGTCACAGCCTGGTCTGACATATATATATTCTAAATAAAATAAAATTAAAAATATTTATGTTATATGCCTATCTGTTTTTTATTACATTAATAGATATATTAAAATTATTTGAAATTGTTTCTGTAGCTGGAAATTAATTTATTTCAAACCGTCGGTCGGTTCAGACCTGGCCACAGGTCAACTTATATATATATATATATATATGAATATATATTTATATATATATTGAAAATAGACAATGGAAACAAATATATTTAATCTACTGTAAATGTATTTAACAAAAAAAAATAATAATCATAATCTATTTAATTAAATCAAAATTGTAAAATATTATATAAATATTATAGATAAATATTTTTCACTATTAAATATTTTATAAAATAAATAAATTGATAGACCAATAAAATAAATATATTCAAAATTGATATTCTTTCTTTATTTTTGTTTTTTTGTAAAATCCTTGACTCAAAGAATAATAGAAAATAATTATATTTACTTAGGCAAGTTGCAACAAAAGGATATTTTCTTTGATGTGTAAAATATATATTTATTTGTTAAAGAAATTTAAGAAAAATCATTTAAATATGGTTCATTAAGGTTGTAATGTATCCATTAGGGGTATTGAAAACAATTTATTATTATTATTTCTTTCAGTATTGTAATTTTATTTTAATGGGGATTTTATTACTAAGTCCGAATGTTCACATATATTTAGGTAAAAAGAAAATGAAAAAGAAAGAAAAACTATTGTTGAGAATTTTGTATAAATTCCCTGTCAACATTTAGTCTACAAGCATTCAAGTTTAGGCCCCTGAATTGAAAACATCTATTTCCTTCGTTATATATATCTATCTTTTTTGTGAATTATTACGTTAAATCTAAGATCTCAAAGAAGTAAGATGAATGTACCACCACCATCATATGATGAGGTAAATTGAATTATATATATTTGTTATTCCTTTAAATAAATTGTTTTTAAGAATTCCTAGTAAATTATTTATCCATGCAACAGTAAATATAATGGCAATGGAATATTTAAAAAAAAAATCAAAATTTAAGTAAAAAAAAATCATTTGTGGTTGTTTTAAATGTTTTCTTATTCTATTTATATATATCTAAATTTAATTTCTTATTTCAGATTTCCAGCAGTCGATTAAACGAAAGAACCAACATCTCAAATAATAACCATGATAACCGATTACCTACCTATAATGAGGTAAATAAAATTTCAAATAACTAATTTATAATCCAGTTTTGTGAAAATTATTATGATATTAAAAAACAATTTGAATTGGAATAAAATTAAAACATAAAATAATTTTTTATCTATTTAAATAATATATAGATATATATATATATTATTTAAATATGTATAAACATTAAATAAAAAAAAATGATAACTTAAGAGAATAAGTAGAAAAAATGTTGATTTAATAAAAAATTTTCAGTTATTCGGCAATCGAAGAAGAGAGGAAAGGTTTGAGGAGGAATCGCGTTTACCGACATATAATGAGGTAATTAATTATTATTATTATTATTATTTTTATAAATTGTAATTAAACATTAATTAGGTATTTTTCAAAAGATAAAATCCTTTAAAATATAATTTTTCATTAGAATAAAATTAAAAATTAAAATAATATTTAAAATAAAATTTCAATCTGTAATGTTAATATTAAAAAATGCTAAATATAATTAATAACTTACAAGAATAAGTAGAAAAAATTTTCATTTAATAAAAAATTTTCAGTTATACGGCAATCGAAGAAGTGATGGAAGAATTGCTGTAACAAACGAGGAATCCCGTTTACCGACACTTAATAAGGTAAATAATAATTTTTGATTTATCTGAAAATTATAATCACACAATTAATTAATTATTAATTATATATTGTTCAAAAGAAAAATTATTATGAGGTGATATTAATAAAAAATAATATTATATAAATTTGAATTTGTATAAATTTTATATAATACTTATTAATAACTAGCTGCTCAGACCACCTACGGCGCTCTTCACAAAAAATACTTATTTTTTAATAATTTTCTGAGCAGCTAGTTTAAAATAAAATTTCAATCTGTAATGTTTTTATAATAAAAATTGCTAAATATAATTAATAACTTCCAAGAATAAGTAGAAAAAATTTTAATTTAATAAAAATTTTTCAGTTATTCGGTAATCGAAAAAGTGAGGGAAGAATTGCCGTAACAAACAGGAAATCGCGTTCACCGCCAAATAATCAGGTAAAAAATAATTTTTAATAAATTATTATTATTAATTCTATAATTTTTAATGATACATTTAATTAATAATTAATTAGGTTTTTTTTCAAAGGTAAAAATCCTTTAAAATATAATTTCATTAGAATAGAATTTAAAATAAAATTTCAATCTGTAACTTTAATAATAAAAATTGCTGAACAAATACAAAACAAAATTAATATGTAGAAAAAAAAAATTTTAATTTAATAAATATGTTTCAGATATTCGACAATCCAAGAAGAGAGGAAAATTGCCTTGATAATTTTCATCGACTCCATAACCTTCTTCATCTTTAATATATAATCGAATATTATTGTATTCCTTTTAACCATGCTGTACAAAAGTATTATAATTTTAAATATTAATATTTATATCAAAAATAAAATAATTATTAAATATTTTTGTATTTATTTGTGAGGAAAATTTATCTTTCCTAAAAATTGTCTATTATTTTTTTTATTTTCTCTTTGGAAATTCTTTAATTGATTTTAGATTTTAGTGGTGTAGACTCACTAGACCTGTCCTATTTATTATAAATTAAATATATGTTGATGATGATGATGATGATTATTATTATTATTATTTGTTTGTTATATATTGTGTTTATTGATTGATTATATATTGAATAGAATGTTTTTGGTCTAAAAGGAAAAATCATTCTTTCCAAGTGATCTACCCGGGGAGCGTTGAATCTGACACAATGGATTCGGTTAGAATTCAGTAATTTAATGTTTGCCTGGCTGTATCCCGGCGAAGAAGATGAAATTCTCCCTGTAGGGATTGCTTAGAGATAAATGAGATTTATCTTGCTTGATGGATGATTTCTTTAAAGCACAAATAGCGAAATAATAATGATAATAATAATAATATTCATAATCCATTAGAAATAATATTTTTTAACTACTCTCGGTAGCGGCGGCTCAGTAAAACAAGTAATATAATAATAATCTCGAAGTAAGGGGTGTTGTCAAGGTATTTTTTAAATAGTAAGAGAGATGCTACACCGAAACATAAATTTTATCAGTGCGTAGATCCCCCTCCCTATAATATACATTAAATATAATTGGAGAATTTTTCATTTTTTTCTACGATTGAAAAAGAAAAGAAAAAGATTTTGTGATTTATTAGATATTAAAAATAAATCAAAATGTATGTAAAAATTAATATTTTATTTTATCAACCTTAGGCACTAGTGGATTATAAACCCCTCCCGAGATAGTCACATTTAATAAATATTATCATAAATATTTTCTACCGAAATATTAATAATACATAAACTTTAAACTACGAAATGGAGTATTTTTTCAATCACGTGAATTTTAAACAAATTTGAATAATAATGAATAATAATGCAATTTGGTAAACGCGGACATTATTCAAAATTCGTATTTTTCTCAACCGGAAGAGGGTCATTACCTACAACGTTTTGATTTTTTCCTCTAAAGTGACCGTAAAAATAAAGATATATGTTTCATAGCTTTTCACATGATTAAAAATTATATAATACTGCTTTTAATAGAATTTCATCGTGATTGAATCGCTGAAAGTACCGGAATTAATTTTTTAACAATGCAAATCACGCGCCGTGGTGCCATCAACAAAGAGCCAAACATGCACTGCACTGATTTAATAAATATTATTTATTAATATTAATTCACAATTAATTAAATATAATTTAAATATAATATATGTTAATTAATCCAATTCAAATTTGCGAGATAGTCGACTGGAGACACTCCAGCTTTTATATATATATATATATATATATTGAAAATAGACAATTGAAACAAATATATTTAATCTACTGTAAATGTAATTAACAAAAAAACTATTATAAAATTTTAATTCTTTGATTGTGAGTAAATAATTTTGAAATTATATATTTACAATAAAAATGAATTAAATTTAATTTAAATATAATATATGTTAATTAATCGAATTCAAATTTGCGAGATAGTCGAGTGGAGACACTCCAACTTTTTTACTTAGCGACGATAGTAATTTACCGACCGACGATAAGTAAGGGAGGTATTGTTTTCACACCAAATTTCACATGTGGAGATTTTTTACATATCACCACGAATCATGCACTTTGTGGTGGTTTTATTGTCGAGAAAAATCATCTTTATTAGTTTTTTTCTTAATTTAAAATTATATGACGTCATCCAGCCATTCATGACGTCACAGCCTGGTCTGACATATATATATATGCTAAATAAAATAAAATTAAAAATATTTATGTTATATGCCTATCTCTTTTTTATTACATTAATAGATATATTAAAATTATTTGAAATTGTTTCTGTAGCTGGAAATTAATTTATTTCAAACCGTCGGTCGGTTCAGACCTGGCCACAGGTCAACTTATTATATATACATATATGAATATATATTTATATATATTTTGAAATAGACAATGGAAACAAATATATTTAATCTACTGTAAATGTATTTAACAAAAAAAAAAATAATAATAATCTATTTAATTAAATCAAAATTGTAAAATATTATATAAATATTATAGAAAAATATTTTTCACTATTAAATATTTTATAAAATAAATAAATTGATAGACCAATAAAATAAATATATTCAAAATTGATATTCTTTCTTTATTTTTGTTTTTTTGTAAAATCCTTGACTCAAAGAATAATAGAAAATAATTATATTTACTTAGGCAAGTTGCAACAAAAGGATATTTTCTTTGATGTGTAAAATATATATTTATTTGTTAAAGAAATTTAAGAAAAATCATTTAAATATGGTTCATTAAGGTTGTAATGTATCCATTAGGGGTATTGAAAACAATTTATTATTATTATTTCTTTCAGCATTGTAATTTTATTTTAATGGGGATTTTATTACTAAGTCCGAATGTTCACATATATTTAGGTAAAAAGAAAATGAAAAAGAAAGAAAAACTATTGTTGAGAATTTTGTATAAATTCACTGTCAACATTTAGTCTACAAGCATTCAAGTTTAGGCCCCTGAATTGAAAACATCTATTTCCTTCGTTATATATATCTATCTTTTTTGTGAATTATTACGTTAAATCTAAGATCTCAAAGAAGAAAGATGAATGTACCACCACCATCATATGATGAGGTAAATTGAATTATATATATTTGTTATTCCTTTAAATAAATTGTTTTTAAGAATTCCTTGTAAATTATTTATCCATGCAACAGTAAATATAATGGCAATGGGGAATATTTAAAAAAAAATCAAAATTTAAGTAAAAAATAATCATTTGTGGTTGTTTTAAATGTTTTCTTATTCTATTTATATATATCTAAATTTAATTTCTTATTTCAGATTTGCAGCAGTCGATTAAACGAAAGAACCAACATCTCAAATAATAACCATGATAACCGATTACCTACCTATAATGAGGTAAATAAAATTTCAAATAACTAACAATTTTAATTGCAATAAAATTAAAACATAAAATAATTTTTTATCTATTTAAATAATATATAGATATATATATATTATTTAAATATGTATAAACATTAAATAAAAAAAAATGATAACTTAAGAGAATAAGTAGAAAAAATGTTGATTTAATAAAAAATTTTCAGTTATTCGGCAATCGAAGAAGAGAGGAAAGGTTTGAGGAGGAATCGCGTTTACCGACATATAATGAGGTAATTAATTATTATTATTATTATTATTATTTTTATAAATTGTATTAAACATTAATTAGGTATTTTTCAAAAGATAAAATCCTTTAAAATATAATTTTTCATAGGAATAAAATTTAAAATTAAAATAATATTTAAAATAAAATTTCAATCTGTAATGTTAATATTAAAAAATGCTAAATATAATTAATAACTTACAAGAATAAGTAGAAAAAATTTTCATTTAATAAAAAATTTTCAGTTATACGGCAATCGAAGAAGTGATGGAAGAATTGCTGTAACAAACGAGGAATCCCGTTTACCGACACTTAATAAGGTAAATAATAATTTTTGATTTATCTGAAAATTATAATCACACAATTAATTAATTATTAATTATATATTGTTCAAAAGAAAAATTATTATGAGGTGATATTAATAAAAAATAATATTATATAAATTTGAATTTGTATAAATTTTATATAATACTTATTAATAACTAGCTGCTCAGACCACCTACGGCGCTCTTCACAAAAAATACTTATTTTTTAATAATTTTCTGAGCAGCTAGTTTAAAATAAAATTTCAATCTGTAATGTTTTTATAATAAAAATTGCTAAATATAATTAATAACTTCCAAGAATAAGTAGAAAAAATTTTAATTTAATAAAAATTTTTCAGTTATTCGGTAATCGAAAAAGTGAGGGAAGAATTGCCGTAACAAACAGGAAATCGCGTTCACCGCCAAATAATCAGGTGAAAAATAATTTTTAATAAATTATTATTATTATTTCTATAATTTTTAATGATACATTTAATTAATAATTAATTAGGTTTTTTTTCAAAGGTAAAAATCCTTTAAAATATAATTTCATTAGAATAGAATTTAAAATAAAATTTCAATCTGTAACTTTAATAATAAAAATTGCTGAACAAATACAAAACAAAATTAATATGTAGAAAAAAAAAATTTTAATTTAATAAATATTTTTCAGATATTCGACAATCCAAGAAGAGAGGAAAATTGCCTTGATAATTTCCATCGACTCCATAACCTTCTTCATCTTTAATATATAATCGAATATTATTGTATTCCTTTTAACCATGCTGTACAAAAGTATTATAATTTTAAATATTAATATTTATATCAAAAATAAAATAATTATTAAATATTTTTGTACATATCTTTCCTAAAAATTGTCTATTATTTTTTTTATTTTCTCTTTGGAAATTCTTTAATTGATTTTAGATTTTAGTGGTGTAGACTCACTAGAGCTGTCCTATTTATTATAAAGTAAATATATGTTGAGGATGATGATGATGATGATGATGATGATTATTATTATTATTTGTTTGTTATATATTGTGTTTATTGATTGATTATATATTGAATAGAATGTGTGTGTGTTTTTGGTCTAAAAGGAAAAATCATTCTTTCCAAGTGATCTACCCGGGGAGCGTTGAATCTGACACAATGGATTCGGTTAGAATTCACTAATTTAATGTTTGCCTGGCTGTATCCCGGCGAAGAAGATGAAATTCTCCCTGTAGGGATTGCTTAGAGATAAATGAGATTTATCTTGTTCGATGGATGATTTCTTTAAAGCACAAATAGCGAAATAATAATGATAATAATAATAATATTCATAATCCATTAGAAATAATATTTTTTAACTACTCTCGGTAGCGGCGGCTCAGTAAAACAAGTAATATATTAATAATCTCGAAGTAAGGGGTGTTGTCAAGGTATTTTGATTGAAAAAGAAAAGAAAAAGATTTTGTGATTTAGTAGATATTAAAAATAAATCAAAATGTATGTAAAAATTAATATTTTATTTTATCAACATTAGGCACTATTGGATTATAAACCCCTCCCGAGATAGTCACATTTAATAAATATTATCATAAATATTTTCTACCGAAATATTAATAATACATAAACTTTAAACTACGGAATGGAGTATTTTTTCAATCACGTGAATTTTAAACGCGGTCATTATTCAAAATTCGTATTTTTCTCAACCGGAAGAGGGTCATTACCTACAACGTTTTGATTTTTTTCCTCTAAAGTGACCGTAAAAATAAAGATATATGTTTCATAGCTTTTCACATGATTAAAAATTATATAATACTGCTTTTAATAGAATTTCATCGTGATTGAATCGCTGAAAGTACCGGAATTAATTTTTTAACAATGCAAATCACGCGCCAATACGTGACGTGGTGCCATCAACAAAGAGCCAAACATGCACTGCACTGATTTAATAAATATTATTTATTAATATTAATTCACAATTAATTAAATATAATTTAAATATAATATATGTTAATTAATCGAATTCAAATTTGCTAGAGAGTCGAGTGGAGACACTCCAACTTTTTTACTGAGCGACGATAGTAATTTACCGACCGACGATAAGTAAGGGAGGTATTGTTTTCACACCAAATTTCACATGTGGAGATTTTTACATATCTCCACGAATCAAGCATTTTCTTAACAGAAAAAAGTATTTTTAGAATAATGTCTGTCCTTCCGTCCGTCCGTCTGTCCGTCTGTTCGTCCGTATAGATGTGTACAGCCTGAACGGCTCAACGAATTTTGATGAAATTTGGTGTATTTACTTAATGCATCAGTGGGATGAATTGATCAACTTTTGGTGCAAATCCGGAAACCAGAAGTGATAGTATTAGCGATCGACGATAGGAATGGAAGGGTTATTTTCACACCAAATTTCACATGAGGAGATTTTTTACATATCACCACGAATCATGCACTTTGTGGAGGTTTTATTCTCGAGAAAAATCATCTTTATTAGTTTTTTTTCTTAATTTAAAATTATATGACGTCATCCAGCCATTCATGACGTCACAGCCTGGTCTGACATATATATATTCTAAATAAAATAAAATTAAAAATATTTATGTTATATGCCTATCTGTTTTTTATTACATTAATAGATATATTAAAATTATTTGAAATTGTTTCTGTAGCTGGAAATTAATTTATTTCAAACCGTCGGTCGGTTCAGACCTGGCCACAGGTCAACTTATTATATATATATGAATATATATTTATATATATATTGAAAATAGACAATGGAAACAAATATATTTAATCTACTGTAAATGTATTTAACAAAAAAAAATAATAATCTATTTAATTAAATCAAAATTGTAAAATACTATATAAATATTATAGAAAAATATTTTTCACTATTAAATATTTTATAAAATAAATAAATTGATAGACCAATAAAATAAATATATTCAAAATTGATATTCTTTCTTTATTTTTGTTTTTTTGTAAAATCCTTGACTCAAAGAATAATAGAAAATAATTATATTTACTTAGGCAAGTTGCAACAAAAGGATATTTTCTTTGATGTGTAAAATATATATTTATTTATTATAGAAATTCAAGAAAAATCATTTAAATATGGTTCATTAAGGTTGTAATGTATCCATTAGGGGTATTGAAAACAATTTATTATTATTATTTCTTTCAGTATTGTAATTTTATTTTAATGGGGATTTTATTACTAAGTCCGAATGTTCACATATATTTAGGTAAAAAGAAAATGAAAAAGAAAGAAAAACTATTGTTGAGAATTTTGTATAAATTCACTGTCAACATTTAGTCTACAAGCATTCAAGTTTAGGCCCCTGAATTGAAAACATCTATTTCCTTCGTTATATATATCTATCTTTTTTGTGAATTATTACGTTAAATCTAAGATCTCAAAGAAGAAAGATGAATGTACCACCACCATCATATGATGAGGTAAATTGAATTATATATATTTGTTATTCCTTTAAATAAATTGTTTTTAAGAATTCCTAGTAAATTATTTATCCATGCAACAGTAAATATAATGGCAATGGAATATTTAAAAAAAAAATCAAAATTTAAGTAAAAAAAAATCATTTGTGGTTGTTTTAAATGTTTTCTTATTCTATTTATATATATCTAAATTTAATTTCTTATTTCAGATTTCCAGCAGTCGATTAAACGAAAGAACCAACATCTCAAATAATAACCATGATAACCGATTACCTACCTATAATGAGGTAAATAAAATTTCAAATAACTAATTTATAATCCAGTTTTGTGAAAATTATTATGATATTAAAAAACAATTTGAATTGGAATAAAATTAAAACATAAAATAATTTTTTATCTATTTAAATAATATATAGATATATATATATATTATTTAAATATGTATAAACATTAAATAAAAAAAAATGATAACTTAAGAGAATAAGTAGAAAAAATGTTGATTTAATAAAAAATTTTCAGTTATTCGGCAATCGAAGAAGAGAGGAAAGGTTTGAGGAGGAATCGCGTTTACCGACATATAATGAGGTAATTAATTATTATTATTATTATTATTTTTATAAATTGTAATTAAACATTAATTAGGTATTTTTCAAAAGATAAAATCCTTTAAAATATAATTTTTCATTAGAATAAAATTAAAAATTAAAATAATATTTAAAATAAAATTTCAATCTGTAATGTTAATATTAAAAAATGCTAAATATAATTAATAACTTACAAGAATAAGTAGAAAAAATTTTCATTTAATAAAAAATTTTCAGTTATACGGCAATCGAAGAAGTGATGGAAGAATTGCTGTAACAAACGAGGAATCCCGTTTACCGACACTTAATAAGGTAAATAATAATTTTTGATTTATCTGAAAATTATAATCACACAATTAATTAATTATTAATTATATATTGTTCAAAAGAAAAATTATTATGAGGTGATATTAATAAAAAATAATATTATATAAATTTGAATTTGTATAAATTTTATATAATACTTATTAATAACTAGCTGCTCAGACCACCTACGGCGCTCTTCACAAAAAATACTTATTTTTTAATAATTTTCTGAGCAGCTAGTTTAAAATAAAATTTCAATCTGTAATGTTTTTATAATAAAAATTGCTAAATATAATTAATAACTTCCAAGAATAAGTAGAAAAAATTTTAATTTAATAAAAATTTTTCAGTTATTCGGTAATCGAAAAAGTGAGGGAAGAATTGCCGTAACAAACAGGAAATCGCGTTCACCGCCAAATAATCAGGTGAAAAATAATTTTTAATAAATTATTATTATTATTTCTATAATTTTTAATGATACATTTAATTAATAATTAATTAGGTTTTTTTTCAAAGGTAAAAATCCTTTAAAATATAATTTCATTAGAATAGAATTTAAAATAAAATTTCAATCTGTAACTTTAATAATAAAAATTGCTGAACAAATACAAAACAAAATTAATATGTAGAAAAAAAAAATTTTAATTTAATAAATATTTTTCAGATATTCGACAATCCAAGAAGAGAGGAAAATTGCCTTGATAATTTTCATCGTCTCCATAACCTTCTTCATCTTTAATATATAATCGAATATTATTGTATTCCTTTTAACCATGCTGTACAAAAGTATTCTAATTTTAAATATTAATATTTATATCAAAAATAAAATAATTATTAAATATTTTTGTATTTATTTGTGAGGAAAATTTATCTTTCCTAAAAATTGTCTATTATTTTTTTTATTTTCTCTTTGGAAATTCTTTAATTGATTTTAGATTTTAGTGGTGTAGACTCACTAGACCTGTCCTATTTATTATAAATTAAATATATGTTGTTGATGATGATTATTATTATTATTATTATTGGTTCGTTTTATATTGTGTTTTTTGATTGATTATATATTGAATAGAATGTGTTTTTGGTCTAAAAGGAAAAATCATTCTTTCCATGTGATCTACCCGGGGAGCGTTGAATCTGACACAATGGATTCGGTTAGAATTCAGTAATTTAATGTTTGCCTGGCTGTATCCCGGCGAAGAAGATGAAATTCTCCCTGTAGGGATTGCTTAGAGATAAATGAGATTTAGCGGCGGCTCAGTAAAACAAGTAATATAATAATAATCTCGAAGTAAGGGGTGTTGTCAAGGTATTTTTTAAATAGTAAGAGAGATGCTACACCGAAACATAAATTTTATCAGTGCGTAGATCCCCCTCCCTATAATATACATTAAATATAATTGGAGAATTTTTCATTTTTTTCTACGATTGAAAAAGAAAAGAAAAAGATTTTGTGATTTATTAGATATTAAAAATAAATCAAAATGTATGTAAAAATTAATATTTTATTTTATCAACCTTAGGCACTAGTGGATTATAAACCCCTCCCGAGATAGTCACATTTAATAAATATTATCATAAATATTTTCTACCGAAATATATTAATAATACATAAACTTTAAACTACGAAATGGAGTATTTTTTCAATCACGTGTATTTTAAACAAATTTGAATAATAATGAATAATAATGAAATTTGGTAAACGCGGACATTATTCAAAATTCGTATTTTTCTCAACCGGAAGAGGGTCATTACCTACAACGTTTTGATTTTTTTCCTATAAATTGACCGTAAAAATAAAGATATATGTTTCATAGCTTTTCACATGATTAAAAATTATATAATACTGCTTTTAATAGAATTTATATTTACATTAATAATCAGTATTACTAAATTATGTATATATAAAATAAAATATTTTAATATATTATTATGTGTTAAATTATATTAAATTAATTTCTAATATATTTATATAATTTAAAATTAATATTAGAATATATATATATATATATTAAATTATATACTATATATAATATATTATATAATATATATTTTAATAAATTAATTTTTAAATATGTGTGTGTGTGTGTGACCGTAAAAATAAAGATATATGTTTGATAATTTTTCACATGATTAATCTATATATATAAAGGAGAGTGTTTGTATGTATGTATGTATGTATGTAATTTGTTTACTTTTTTGCTGTCATAGTGTAATATGTTAAAATGTAAATAACTTACATTTTAACATAAAATAGAAAATATATTATTTAAGGATTAAAGATTAAAAATAGAAAGTAAATTAGTGAATATTTTAAAAATAAGACAATTTGTGGAAATTGAAATAACTAAGAAATGAGTGGTGGAGGGGATGAGGAGAGAGGTGGGAGTGTGTGTGAGCGGAAGAGAGAGATTGCTGACGAGGACGAGGAGATGATTATTAGCCTTTGAGCAGTGAATCTATATATATAAAGGAGAGTGTTTGTATGTATGTATGTATGTAATTTGTTTACTTTTTTGCTGTCATAGAAACAAACAAAAAGAAATTTCCTACTTAACCGACACTTTACCGGTAATTTAGAATTATGAACATCAAAAAATAAGAAACGATTTCTATGAAATTACATCACAATATTCTTATATACCTATAACCGCTGAATTTAATTTTTTAAAGTTTATATATAGTTCTCCGTGTTGTTCATTCAAGAGCCAGGCGTGGCCCACTGACTGGCGGACATATTTTACACAATGTATATAACTTTAGGGATTCCCAATCAAAGAATTATTATAATATTTAACTTTTTATTTTAAATTCTAATATTCAAATATCATTTTAATTAATATAATAAAATATTTAAATCATATTTAACTTAAATTATTTTGCATTTATTCTTTCCATATTTGAATAGGTACTTCTTTTATTTTAAGGGAGGGAATTAACTATGATCTAAAAAAATTAATAAATGAACTTAATAATAAAAAATCTAATAAATCCATTAATTTAAATTAATACTATTAATGAATGTAGATATTGTTAATTTATCTTTAGTTTTAATCAATACTTTTATACCGTTAATTTTTATAAATTGTCTCAAGTCTCTAACTTTGCATTTTCTCAAATTTTATTCTATTTAAAAATATTCAATAAAAATCAAGCAATGAAATTAAAATATCGAAATGAAATGATCAAGAAATATTATACTCTATTATAACATATACAATACTTATAAACTATAGGCGGAGGAAATATTAGACGATATCATTGCGGGTTCATGCCAAATCGATCAACATTAATTAAGATATTTTCATTATGACAGATATTAAAAAAAACCGCGAATTCAATAATTCTGTTCACTAATTATTTGTAGACTTTAGTAAAACCTACGCATGACTCAATAGATCCGGATAAACTTTTTCAAATTTTGATCTTAAAATTTATCTTGAAGGTAGTAAAGAAAGAGTAAGATGTGGAAATCAATTGTAAAATATTAGGTTACCCAGACGACTTAAATATAATAGGAGATTCGGCAATTGCAATTACAGATAGCGAGGAAAAATTAATCGAGGTAGGAAAAGAGATGAGGTTTGAAATTAATAATGATAAATAAATATATTTAGAAACAAACAGGAGCAGTATTAACATACAAAATGTAGAATTTGAATATGTAGAAAAATTGAATGTAATCACGAAGGATAATAATATTTGAGAAGAATTTAAATCGAAGTTGCAATCGGGAAACGCCTGTTATCATGCAGTAAAGAGGCTTATCTCATCAAAATTATTATAAAAGGGAATGAAAATTAAAATATATAAAACAATTATTTTGTCTGTTGTATTATATGAGTGTGAGACATGGTCTATGATCTTAGGAGATGAGAGTGGATTCAGAGTATTTGAGAATAGGATTCTCCCCAGCATTTATGGGCCAAAGAAAGATGAGGGAATGACGTACGAGAGATGGAACAGAGGTTCAGGATAAGGACACTTGGAGAAATGTGGTTGTAGCTGCCAAGAACTTTCGAGTACCGTTGAGCCACGCATGGTCTATGAACCTGGGAGAGATGAGAGTAGATTCAGATTATTCTTTCCAGCATTTATTGGCCAAAGAAAGATGAGGGGACACTTGGAGAAATGTGGTTGTAGCTGGCAAGAACTTTCGAGTAGATAGATATAACATATTCAATAATAATATATATAATTAATTTACTAAATAAATTAAAATATATTTTAAATAATCACACAATAAGAAATGAATGTTTTATGTTATACATTGTTTGAAACAAAATGGATGAAAACCTTTTACTACTTTCAACCAAATACTATGTACCACTCGAGGGTACAGGGGGCGGAGCCCCCGTCTAGATGTGAAGAGCGACGAAGGAGCTCTGAGCAGCTAGTAATTGTATAAAACTGCTATATATAGAATTTCAGCTTGATAGAATCGCTGAAAGTACCAGAATTAATTTTTTAACACTGGAAATCTCACGCGCCAACACTTGGCGTGGTGCCATCAAAAAAGAGCCAAACTTTCGCTGGTTTAATAAATATTATTTATTAATTTTAATTTATAATTGAATTAATTTAATTTAATTTAAATTAATATATGTTATTTAATCCAATTCAAATTTGCGAAATATGCTGAATATGCTTTTAAATAAAAAAAAATTTCAATAAAGTAATTGGAATTATTAATATTAAGAATCAATAAATAAATTTATTAAATATACATTTAAACATGTAAATTAATCTATATATAAATTTAAAAAATATTCAAACAATAATTGAAACAATATAAATAAAACGATTCAATATTTTACTTACATTGTGATTTATATTTTTATTTTTATTACAACTATTATTATTGGTATGTTATTTTTGGCAGTTTAAAAAAAATTAAAAATATTAATAAAATTTATAAAAATAATAAGTTGAAAAGATTTCCAATTATTTTTATTTATTTATTGTATAAATTTTTCAATGTAACCATGGTAACCATAAATAGACTTTTACCAAAATATTACTATTTAAATTAATTTTGGATAAATTAATTTTGGATTTAACTACACTAAAACCTTCCCTGGGACGCCCACAACAATCCCTGAAAGTTTCATCGCAATCGGACGGGTAGTTTTTGAGTATTTGACAGACACACACACAGACAGACAGACATATATATATATATATATTCATACACATCGTATTTTTAATATTTTTGTAATAATAATCAGTTTGCTGAAAAAAATAATTATGAATTTTATATATATATATATATACGTATATAAATTTCATTTTTCTCGTGAAGCTGGTGCGCATTCCGTCTGCTTTCAAATTTCTTACGCACAAGTTTTCACTTCTGTCGGCCAGTCCCACGACTGCCAATTCGACTTTTTTACATACCACCACGAATCATGCACTTTGTGGTGGTTTTATTGTCGAGAAAAATCATCTTTATTAGTTGTTTTCTTAATTTAAAATTATATGACGTCATCCAGCCATTCATGACGTCACAGCCTGGTCGGACATATATATATATGCTAAATAAAATAAAATTAAAAATATTTATGTTATATGCCTATCTCTTTTTTATTACATTAATAGATATATTAAAATTATTTGAAATTGTTTCTGTAGCTGGAAATTAATTTATTTCAAACCGTCGGTCGGTTCAGACCTGGCCACAGGTCAACTTATTATATATATATATATGAATATATTGTAATGATATTTTAAAAATATCATTAATTCTTAAAATAAAAGAAAAAAATAAATTTATTTATTTAAAAATAAATTTTATTTGTGGAAAAGATTATAATGGTAATACGTTTCCCCTGAAGAGACTGGTTGTTGAAAAGTCAAAGGGTCAGTCGTGAGGTAGCGATTGTCCCGACCGGATGGACTAGGATGAGAGGAGTCGGGCAGTAGCAATCGGCCCGACCGGAGGAAGGATTGGAGGAAAAAGGGACCACGATTCACCAGTCCACTGATAATCGCTTATATAAGGACTGGCAACAAGATTAACAGTTTTCTATATTATTGACTTGAATCTATTGTTGCCTTGATTCTTGGATTTCATCTTTCGCTGGTGTTATTGTATTCATTAATTCTGCTTTTGGAACACCAGTCAGCCGTCCACGGATCCTCGCTTATATGAGCTCTGGCAACATCGTTAACAAGAAATATTGTTTGCAAGAATCTACCTGTTCGAGTTGCGGGCTCTTCTTGGATTTATCTAACCTCCTCAATATCTCAAGAACTTCAGCCTGAAGCTGGATTCCCTATCCCAAAGTGCTACCAATTACACCCTTATTGAGACCAATTTTACACCTAATATTAATCCTACAAACCTTTTTTATAAATCATTACACACACTTAAAAGTTTAAATAAAATGTTCAACATATTTTGATTTTATAAAAATTTTCTTTTATTATTTACTATTTTACCTTACCGGCCCTAAAATATCACTTCATGGAGGTCCCACCGAGATGTTGTCAAAAGGGCGGTAAGTGTAATTAATTAAAAAAAAAAAAAAAAAAAAAAAAAAAAAAAAAAAAAAAAAAAAATAATTTTTTTGAAAATTTTTCAATTTTTTCTCCTACTTTTCATCCCCACCCCACCTTCTTTTTCATACCACGTACCGGAGTTGGCTGGGTTTTTGTTTTATTGAGGAGAAGTAACATGTGTGTGTGTTTTGTTAAAAAAAAAAAAAAAATATATAAATTTCTAATTTTAAAGTTTGTTTATGAATTGGAATTAATCTGATTTTGTCAGTGTTAAAAAAAAAAAAAAAAAAAAAAAAAATAATCTCTTTATTGATTTAAATAATATCAGTGTTAAAAAAAGAAAAAATATGTATTTTTTGAAGTTTTTTTATTAATTGGAGTAATTTAATTTGTTTAATGTATTAAAAAAAAAAAAAAAATAATTTTTTAATTTTTTATGGATTTGAATAATGTCACTTGCTGAAAGAATATATGTTGATTTTTTTTATTTGAAGAATCTGATTTGGTTCATTTGCTAAAGATAGTTTTTTTTGGAATTTTTTTATTAATCTCAATTGTTATAGTACTAAAAAAAAAAATATTTTTTAAATTTTTTATTCATGTGTTTTGGTGAGATAAAAAAAATATTTTTTTGAATTTTTTTTAATTTTTGTAATTTCATTTGTTCAGTTAATAATGTCAACCAATGAAGGTAATCATTCCTTATCCAGAGATGAGGCAGAACGGAGGGAGCCTGTTAATAGTAAAATTATTAACGATGATAAAGGATTTTATTCAAAACAACCACTGGGAACTGAGAGGAATGGTCGTACTAACAATGTTGATCCTGCGGCTTCTGGACCCAAGGGGAGTGCGAAAAGCCAACGAAACCGTATGTTAGACAACCATTTAAAGAAATTAACTGCTGATTTCTTACTAATATTTGCAGAGAAACTGAATGATAGTTCCCGGAAAATAGGACTTCCAACTAATTTTGACATTCCAAAATTGGGAAATGAAATTGAATTAAAGTTGGATGAAATAGATAAAAATGTGAGAGATCAGGCTAGTAAGTTGGAGAATGTCAGGTCCGGAGTTAAAAATGAAGTTAATGATAGTCTTAATATTAATAATAGTAATAATAATTCTTTTAGTCCGTCTTATGTAAATTTAAATAATAAATCTTTTGATACAGTAACTGTTATTAATGATAATAATAAGAACAATGATAGTGTTAAAATTAATAGAAATAATAGTTCTTGTCTGTCTTCTGTAAATTTAAATAATAAAACGTTTGATACAGTAATTGAATTTGATAATAAAAATTGTGATAGTGTTAAAGTTAATAGAAATAATAAGCCTTTTAGTCCGTCTTCAGTAGATTTAAATAATGAAACTTTTATTACAGTAAGTGAATTTGAAAATAAGAATAATGATAGTGTTAATATTAATAATGATAAAAATTCGTCTTGTCCGTCTTATGTAAAATTAAATGAAAAAACTATTGATCCAATAATAGAAATTAATAATGTTAATCTGTCTCAAGTCGTTCTGTCTGTAAATGAAAAGCCATCATTAACAGAAACCGAGCCTGAAATTTGCCAACGAAATGATCTCTCAAATAAACATCCTATTGAACTTTTCCAAGACTTTAAAAATAAAAATCCTAATGAACCTCTCCAGCAGTTTAACAATAAAATCCAGTATAGAAAAGTAACTAAAAACATACCTGCGGATATTATCAATCGTAAATCCCATCCTAGTATAGATAAATCATTGATAAATAGAATTCTGTCTGAGTCAAGTCTCTTAACAATTAGAAATAAAAAAAGTGCTATGTCTAAACGTTTAAATGCAATATTTAATGAACCAAATATAGAAAAATATTTCCCGTCTCGTATTGAAAATTATGAATTAAATAAAAGTCAGTCTTATAAAAAATATTTCTTGTTCAATAATGTCTCGTTCATGAGAGACAAAATAATTAAATTATCCCGTCTTGTTGTACCACCGCTTTTTACAAATCTTATAATCAATCCCTTCCATTTGAGTACTGGTCATTTTGGCATAGCCAAAAAAGAAAAACAAAATGATTAGCTGTTCAGATTTATATTGGAAAAATTTAATTAAAATTGTAATGTCTGATTTCAATGCATTTAATTGTCTGTTACAAAGAAATAAGTATCCGCAAGCGTATCAATATCAAATCCTTTTCCAAGTCTAAAAAGAAAAAAATATTATTTTAAATAAAGTTCCCTTCATGAACCAAAATTTGTTGGAAGGTTCAACTGTAGAATTTTGAAATTGATTCAGGAATAGATATAGGATTTTTTTTTCTCTCTCTCATTAAATAATATGAAACGTTGAAGTATAAAGATTGAAAGGTGTAAGAAAAAGTTTAGTTAAAAGTAATTTAAGATTATTGATTCTTTATGTGTTAGGGACATTGTTAGGGATATAGTTAAGAAAAAATGAAATGATTACAAATAGAATAAATATTGAAAAATTAAGGAAATGAAATTCTAAGTATATTGTTTTAAAGAGTTTAGTGAATTTATAGATGTATTTTTATTTTTAATTTTTTTTATATAAAGAAGAAATGGTAAAAAAGTTATAATTATACTGAATAAAATCAAATGTCTTTTAATAGAAATATTCCTCAATGTGTCATGAGTTGCGGGCGTTAATATTGTTCGTATGAATATCCTATAGAGAGAGCCTAAAGAATTTAAATTTGTTTTAAAGATTAGTTTTGAAATATAAATGGAATAGAGGTTTCTAGCTGTTTTGTTCATTGTCTGATAGGGGATGATAAATTTCATTGGAAAAAGATGTGTCTGTTTAAAAAAAAAAAATTATATATAAAAAAAAATATTAATTGTCATTAAATTTTATGAATTAAAGAATTGTGTACTTATAATTATAATATGATAGAAATGTGAATTTATGTATTGAAATCTAACAAAAAAAGAAAAAGTTAAATTTTTTAATTTTTTTAACTTCAAATTAGAAGAAAAAATATGAAAAAATATTTCTTTAAAAAAAAACTTTTCAATTAAAATGTAATTAGTTAAAAAAAAAAAGAATTTATAACTTAGAAAGATTAAAAATAAATCAAGTAATGTATTGGTAAAATTTAATTTTTTGGAAATTCACTCTGTTAAAATGAGCTTATTTAAGTTAGAAAGGAAATTATTATTAAAATAGATTAAATAAATGGAAAATAATTTATTAATATAATTTAATATTGGAATTGCAATATTAAAATTCACTAATAGAAAATTTCTAATAATATTATAAGATTAAAAAATTATGTTAAATTTCTATTCTTGTGAAAAGATTTAAAAAATTATTTTATGTCGATTTTCTTAATAACTCTTTATATAAGTTCAAAATACGAATTATATAATTATAATATTTTTGTTTCTTTAAATAGTATTCAAATAACTGTTATTAATAAATTGTAAATAAAATTAGATTATAAATAAATGTAAATATTTAGTTTTAAGATGTGAGTTGAACAATTTCAAAAACTTTAAACTGGACTAAAAAACCTTAGTGAAAAGTGAACAAGTGTGAATGTTAAGTGCTGTGTGGTAACTACCCGGTTTATCAACAAAATAAAAATTTTTTTGGGTCCTTTCATATCCCCAAATAAATTTTTTAATCGGGAACAGGGGATGTAATGATATTTTAAAAATATCATTAATTCTTAAAATAAAAGAAAAAAATAAATTTATTTATTTAAAAATAAATTTTATTTGTGGAAAAGATTATAATGGTAATACGTTTCCCCTGAAGAGACTGGTTGTTGAAAAGTCAAAGGGTCAGTCGTGAGGTAGCGATTGTCCCGACCGGATGGACTAGGATGAGAGGAGTCGGGCAGTAGCAATCGGCCCGACCGGAGGAAGGATTGGAGGAAAAAGGGACCACGATTCACCAGTCCACTGATAATCGCTTATATAAGGACTGGCAACAAGATTAACAGTTTTCTATATTATTGACTTGAATCTATTGTTGCCTTGATTCTTGGATTTCATCTTTCGCTGGTGTTATTGTATTCATTAATTCTGCTTTTGGAACACCAGTCAGCCGTCCACGGATCCTCGCTTATATGAGCTCTGGCAACATCGTTAACAAGAAATATTGTTTGCAAGAATCTACCTGTTCGAGTTGCGGGCTCTTCTTGGATTTATCTAACCTCCTCAATATCTCAAGAACTTCAGCCTGAAGCTGGATTCCCTATCCCAAAGTGCTACCAATTACACCCTTATTGAGACCAATTTTACACCTAATATTAATCCTACAAACCTTTTTTATAAATCATTACACACACTTAAAAGTTTAAATAAAATGTTCAACATATTTTGATTTTATAAAAATTTTCTTTTATTATTTACTATTTTACCTTACCGGCCCTAAAATATCACTTCAATATATTTATATATATTTTGAAATAGACAATGGAAACAAATATATCTATGCGCACGGCAGTGCGCCGGCCAAGTTCCAGCAAGCCGCGCGCATGCCGTAAGTATATTTACACGAATGGTTTGGAGTCACTTTTGACCCCCTTGTATCTCAGTGCCTATTGCAAGTACAGAGATAAAATTTTATCTACGTAGTCATATACTAGAACCAAAGCAGTATGCCAAATTTCATAGTTATAGCTTCAGTAGATCCTGAAATATGACCCTGTGAAAATAGCTTATTTTGGAACTGATTCACTGATTGGTCAACAAAATTCTTAGGGTATTTCCAATTGTCCTAGCGCTATGAAATTTGGCATACAGGTCGTGTGTTATAAGTAGGTTAACAAAAAATTATGAAATTTAAGAAATCGGTCAAGCTTGAGTTGTTATAATCGAATATCAATGCGATTTTAACGAATTAAAACGAATTCATTGGTTTTGTCAGAAACTAATCAAGCTAGGACTTCGAAATTTGGTACACCGATATTATTCACAGTTTGTAGATTTCTTTTAAAATTTCGTCAAAATCGGTTAACCGGAAGTGGTACTTTACCTACACTGGTTGCGTTTACCTTTCAAGTAAAGTACCAGTTTGCTTCGAGATATTTGCTTCCTATTTTGTATATAGATTTACAAATATGAAAAAAATTCAGATACCAAATTTCATCATGATCTGACTACCGGAAGTGACATTTTACCTATACAAGTAGCGGTAGGTGTAAATTATAAATATATATAATAGTGTTAAACCATTTTACTTTATAATTTAAATTAATTAGTTTGTTTATTTTTATTGTTATAACTTAACAGTTTCTATATAATTTTCAATGAATTAATTAATAGTTCTAATTATTTATTATTCAATACAAGTTGGAAATTCAGAACTATAAAATAAAAGAACAAATAAAATTATTATATTTAATATATAAACAAATATAATTTTAATTTAAAAAAATTTGCAATTTTTTTAAACACAAAATTACTTCAAAGGCTAAGAATGGACGCGGGCGCTGCACAAAAAGGAAAATATACGAAGTTTTCTTAAAAAAAAGTATTGAAATCTAATCAAAAACATACCTGTTAAAAAGGGGGCCAAGTTCCTATCGGCTATTTGTTTGCCTAAAAAAGGGTTCAAATCCATCCCAATGCCAAGTTTAGATGCACTTTAAAATCAATCATAATCATTTTCATCAACAGCCTGATCCACTGGTAAACATTTGGCATTCCCAAGAATCGCCACCACACCCAGGCACGCCACTTTATTCGCGTCAACGGTCCATCTGGCCGAAATTCACTTTACCATACACCCAAATTAAAATATGGTATAGTTGTTAAAATACGTAGGTACATGGTTTAAAATATCTAAAATTATAATACTTAGAAATTTGAACTTGGCAGGTTTTCGTGCTGTACATAACACTAGATTAATTGTATAATTATATTTATTATTTAAATATATAAATTAACCTGTTAAGTTCAAATTTCTAAGTATTATAATTTTAGATATTTTAAACCAAGTACCTACGTATTTTAACAACTATACCATATTTTAAGTTGGGTATATGGTAAAGTGAATTTCGGCCAGATGGACCGTTGACGTGAATAAAGTGGCGTGTAGTGTGCCTGGAAGCAAGAGGCGGAGGACTTCGTATGGGACTGAGTGTTATGTACAGCACGAAAACCTGCCAAGTTCAAATTTCTAAGTATTATAATTTTAGATATTTTAAACCATGTACCTACGTATTTTAACAACTATACCATATTTTAATTTGGGTGTATGGTAAAGTGAATTTCGGCCAGATGGACCGTTGACGCGAATAAAGTGGCGTGCCTGGGTGTGGTGGCGATTCTTGGGAATGCCAAATGTTTACCAGTGGATCAGGCTGTTGATGAAAATGATTATGATTGATTTTAAAGTGCATCTAAACTTGGCATTGGGATGGATTTGAACCCTTTTTTAGGCAAACAAATAGCCGATAGGAACTTGGCCCCCTTTTTAACAGGTATGTTTTTGATTAGATTTAATCTACTGTAAATGTATTTAACAAAAAAAAAAAATAATAATAATCTATTTAATTAAATCAAAATTGTAAAATATTATATAAATATAGAAAAATATTTTTCACTATTAAATATTTTATAAAATAAATAAATTGATAGACAAATAAAATAAATATATTCAAAATTGATATTCTTTCTTTATTTTTGTTTTTTTGTAAAATCCTTGACTCAAAGAATAATAGAAAATAATTATATTTACTTAGGCAAGTTGCAACAAAAGGATATTTTCTTTAATGTGTAAAATATATATTTATTTGTTAAAGAAATTTAAGAAAAATCATTTAACTATGGTTCATTAAGGTTGTAATGTATCCATTAGGGGTATTGAAAACAATTTATTATTATTATTTCTTTCAGTATTGTAATTTTATTTTAATGGGGATTTTATTACTAAGTCCGAATGTTCACATATATTTAGGTAAAAAGAAAATGAAAAAGAAAGAAAAACTATTGTTGAGTATTTTGTATAAATTCACTGTCAACATTTAGTCTACAAGCATTCAAGTTTAGGCCCCTGAATTGAAAACATCTATTTCTTTCGTTATATATATCTATCTTTTTTGTGAATTATTACGTTAAATCTAAGATCTCAAAGAAGAAAGATGAATGTACCACCACCAGCATATGATGAGGTAAATTGAATTATATATATTTGTTATTCCTTTAAATAAATTGTTTTTAAGAATTCCTTGTAAATTATCCATGCAACAGTAAATATAATGGCAATGGGGAATATTTAAAAAAAAATCAAAATTTAAGTAAAAAAAATCATTTCTGGTTGTTTTAAATGTTTTCTTATTTTATTTATATATATCTAAATTTAATTTCTTATTTCAGATTTCCAGCAGTCGATTAAACGAAAGAACCAACATCTCAAATAATAACCATGATAACCGATTACCTACCTATAATGAGGTAAATAAAATTTCAAATAACTAATTTATAATCCAGTTTTGTGAAAATTATTATGATATTAATAAAACAATTTTAATTGGAATAAAATTAAAACATAAAATAATTTTTTATCTATTTAAATAATATATAGATATATATATATTATTTAAATATGTATAAACATTAAATAAAAAAAATTGATAACTTAAGAGAATAAGTATTATAGAAAAAATGTTGATTAAATAAAAAATTTTCAGTTATTCGGCAATCGAAGAAGAGAGGAAAGGTTTGAGGAGGAATCGCGTTTACCGACATATAATGAGGTAATTAATTATTATTATTATTATTATTATTTTTATAAATTGTAATTAAACATTAATTAGGTATTTTTCAAAAGATAAAATCCTTTAAAATATAATTTTTCATTAGAATAAAATATCTCCACGAATCATGCATTTTCTTAACAGAAAAAAGTATTTTTAGCATGATGTCTGTCCTTCAGTCCGTCCGTCTGTCCGTCTATTCGTCCGTATAGATGTGTACAGCCTGAACGGCTCAACGGATTTTGATGAAATTTGGTGTATTTACTTAATGCATCAGTGGGATGAATTGATCAACTTTTGGTGCAAATCCGGAAACCGGAAGTGGTAGTATTAGCGATCGACGATAGGAATGGAAGGGTTATTTTCACACCAAATTTCGCATGAGAAGATTTTTTACATATCACCACGAATCATGCACTTTGTGGTGGTTTTATTGTCGAGAAAAATCATCTTTATTAGTTTTTTTCTTAATTTAAAATTATATGACGTCATCCAGCCATTCATGACGTCACAGCCTGATCTGACATATATATATTCTAAATAAAATAAAATTAAAAATATTTATGTTATATGCCTATCTGTTTTTTATTACATTAATAGATATATTAACATTATTTGAAATTGTTTCTGTAGCTGGAAATTAATTTATTTCAAACCATCGGTCGGTTCAGACCTGGCCACAGGTCAACTTATTATATATATATATATATATGAATATATATTTATATATATACTAGCTGCCCCGAGCGCCTTCGGCGCTCTCCGCACCTAGACGGGGGCTCCGCCCCCTGTACCCCCCCGAGTAAAAGGTTATCATCCATTTTGTTTCAATCAGTATATTACATATAACATTCATTTCTTTTTGTGTTCTTATTTAAAATACATTTTAATTTAATCACTAAATTAATTATATATATTATTATTGTATATGTTATATCTATCTATCTATGTGACTCTAAGGAACTCGAAAGTTCTAGGCCGCAGCATCTACATTTCTCCAAGTGTCCCTATCCTGAGCCCTTGTCCCATCTCTCTTACGTACCTTCCTACACGTCCTTGGTCTTCCAAGCGGACGTTTTCCAATCCAAAATCCTCTCCCATTCTAGCCGCGTCCCCTGCCTAACGCAGCTTTTTCGCTTTTATAACCCTAACTATTTCTGAAGATGCATAGAGGTCATGTTATTCCTCGATGTGCAGTCTCCGCCATTCCCCGGTGACCTCATCTTTCTTTGGCCAATAAATGCTGGAAAGAATACTCTGGATCTACTCTCATCTCCCAGGGTCATAGACCTTGCGTCCCACCCATATAATACAACAGGCAAAATAATTGGTTTATATATTTTAATTTTGATTCCTTTTGATAATAATTTTGATGAGATAAGCCTCTTTACTGCATGATAACAGGCGTTTCCCGATTACAACTTCGATTTAAATTTATATATTCTTCTCAAATATTATTATCCTTCGTGATTACATTCAATTTTTCTACATATTCAAATTCTACATTTTGTATATAGATTTTGTTACTAAATATTTTTTCTTATCACCATTAATTTCAATCTGAATTAGAAGAAAATTATAAATTACCTCCTCTTCCAGCCCATTTACCTATCCAGGCATCTTAATTTCTTAACACTCCGTTTTTTTAAATTTAAAATAAAAGGAGATAAATAGTTTTAAATTATATTCGAATGGTCTATTATATTCTATATATCAGTATTTTTTTCTGAATTTAATACCAACTTGATTTTCAAAATGTTCCATTCGTTATAAATATGATTGATTACATGTGTTAAAATTTAAAATAAGCGGGAGTGTCCTCCCCTAGACTTTCCCGCATATAAATAGGTATAAAGAGTTGTGAATGAATATTTAGAATGTAATAAAGTGCTACTTCCGGTTAACTGATATTTTAAATGTAAAAAAAAAAGATATGGATATAATATAAATATTTTTAATTTTATTTTATTTATAATATATAAGGGCTGGCTGTGACGTCATGAAGTGCTGGGTGACGTCATATAATTTTAAATTAAGAAAAAACTAATGAAGATGATTTTTCTTGAGGATAAAACCAATACAAAGTGCATAACACGTGGAGATATGCCTTCACGTGAAATTTGATATGAAAATAACCCTTCACTTCCTCTCTTCGATCGGCAATACTAGCACTTCCGGTTTCCGGATTTGCACCAAAAGTTGATCCATTCATCATACTGATGCATTAAGTAAATATACCAAATTTCATCAAAATCCGTTTTGCCGTTCAAGCTGTACACATCTCTACGGA
The DNA here is from genome assembly GCA_963082975.1 of Labia minor. Classification (NCBI taxonomy): domain Eukaryota; kingdom Metazoa; phylum Arthropoda; class Insecta; order Dermaptera; family Spongiphoridae; genus Labia; species Labia minor. Next base: position 62,531,017 of record OY720346.1, on the reverse strand, counting down.
CACACAGCGGACGGACGGACAGACATCATGCTAAAAATACTTTTTTCTGTTAAGAAAATGCATGATTCGTGGAGATATGTACCTAAAAATATCCACAGGTGAAATTTGGTGTGAAAACAATACCTCCCTTACTATCGTCGGTCGGTAAAAAGGAAACGCTACTTGTATAGGTAAAATGTCACTTCCGGTAGTCAGATCATTATGAAATTTGGTATCTGAATTTTTTTCATATTTTTAAATCTATATACAAAATAGGAAGCAAATATCTCGAAGCAAACTGGTACTTTACTTGAAAGGTAAACACAACCATTGTAGGTAAAGTACCACTTCCGGTTAACCGATTTTGACGAAATTTTGATAGAAATCTACAAACTGTGAATAATATCGGTGTACCAAATTTCGAAGTCCTAGCTTGATTAGTTTTTGAGTAAATTTGCTTACAGACATTACATACATACATACATACACACACACAGACATAATTCCAAAAATGGTATATTCCGACTCAGGGAGGTCTAAAACGTCAAGATCTATCAAAATCTCGAAGTCGAAATTTTTGACGATTCCAATACTTCCCTTATACGAAGTATGCGGGAAAGTAAAAATTCAAATATTCTAATTTTTAAATTTAAATACAATTGAATATTATTTTTTATTAATATCATATCAAAAAAGAGAATTTATTAAAAATTAAAAAAAAAAGAAGCCTATTAATAAAAAAATATAATAGAATACAATAATTTTGATTTAAAACAAATTTTAATTTTAAAAAAAAAATACTCAATATAAAAAAGACATAAATTTAAAACATCTCGTAATATCATTTGTCTAAAAAACATATTTTAATTAACCAAGAAATCATTTTTGCACTTAAAATATATTTGTAATAATAATTGATACAAAATCAAAAATAATATAATTTAGTTATTTTAATTTACGTTTTGAAAATATTTTTGTATTCATAAAACATTAAAAATAATATATTCTGTTTTTTTAAGCTTTCACTTTCAAATAGAAAAGAAGAAATATTCCAATATATAGAAAGAATAAATAAAAATTAAGTTATATATAATCTAAATATTTTATTAAATATAAATTAAAATGAGAACTTTTAGAATAAATTATTTAATTGAATTGATATTTAAATATTAGAATTAAAAATAAAAAGTGAAATATTATAATAATTTTTAAATTCTGAGCAATATGCAGACAAAAACCTTTTTTACTTTCCCGCATACTTCGTATAAGGGAAGTATTGGAATCGTCAAAAATTTCGACTTCGAGATTTCGATAGATCTTGACGTTTTAGACCTCCCTGAGTCGGAAAATACCATTTTTCGAATTATGTCTGTGTGTGTGTATGTATGTATGTATGTATGTATGTATGTATGTATGTATGTATGTATGTATGTATGTAATGTCTGTAAGCAAATTTACTCAAAAACTAATCAAGCTAGGACTTCGAAATTTGGTACACCGATATTATTCACAGTTTGTAGATTTCTATCAAAATTTCGTCAAAATCGGTTAACCGGAAGTGGTACTTTACCTACACTGGTTGCGTTTACCTTTCAAGTAAAGTACCAGTTTGCTTCGAGATATTTGCTTCATATTTTGTATATAGATTTAAAAATATGAAAAAAATTGAGATACCAAATTTCATCATGATCTGACTACCGGAAGTGACATTTTACCTATACAAGTAGCGTTTCCTTTTTACCGACCGACGATAGTACTGGAGGTATTGTTTTCACACCAAATTTCACCTATGGATATTTTTAGGTACATATCTCCACGGATCATGCATTTTCTTAACAGAAAAAAGTATTTTTAACATGAAGTCTGTCCGTCCGTCCGTCCGTCTGTCCGTCCGTCCATATAGATGTGTACAGCCTTAACGGCTCAACGGATTTTGATGAAATTTGGTATATTTACTTAATACATCAGTAGGATGAATGGATCAACTTTTGGTGCAAATCCGGAAACCGGAAGTGCTAGTATTGCCGATCGATGAGAGGAAGTGAAGGGTTATTTTCATATCAAATTTCACGTGAGGACATATCTCCACGTGTTATGCACTTTGTATTGGTTTTATCCTCGAGAAAAATCATCTTCATTAGTTTTTTCTTAATTTAAAATTATATGACGTCACCCAGCACTTCATGACGTCACAGCCAGCCCTTATATATTATAAATAAAATAAAATTAAAAATATTTATATTATATCCATATCTGTTTTTTTTACATTTAAAATATCAGTTAACCGGAAGTAGCAATTTATTCTATATCTATATATATATATATATATATAAATGTTACCAAATATCAAATTTGACACCAATAAACTAATACGAACTGGCTCTTTATCAATACCAAGTTTACACATTCTAAATATTCATTCACAACTCTTTATACCTATTTATATGCGGGAAAGTCTAGGGGAGTACACTCCCGCTTATTCTATATATAGATAGTCGAGCTGGGGATGGCAATATGGGTTTTTCCAAAAAGAGAAAGTTACCTCCCCCCCCCCCCCCGAGGCCCTAGTAGGGATTAATTTAATTATTTATTATATTTCAAAGGAATATTTTAATATCATTTTAAATGAATGAATGAAAATTCAAATTTTATATAGTTTTTTATATATGTTTATTTATGCAGAAAAAATTAATTGACATAATTATTAATTTAATAAAATAAAATTTAATTTAATAAAATAAAATTTAATAATAAAATTTAATTTAATAAAATATTAAAATAATAAAAATTAATAAATTTTAAAAATAAATATATAATACTTAAAGAAAAAAATGTGCCTTTGCAAGTTTCGAATTCAGGGTGCAAAGTCATAAGAAGACGCGCTAGCTCGCTCAGCCAGGAACCGCTTTTGTTTACAAGTCTTCTATTAGAATTTATATACATGTCAAATTATCGCCACCAGCGCCTCTATAATCTAGTATGGTAACTAAACTATCTTTAATTAATTAGCATCTCCTGGACACACCTTACCAATTAGCGGTTTTCTAAAGGAAGTCTGACATGCTCTGAGACCTACTGAATATACATAAAAAATTTCATAAGAATCGGTCAAGCCGTTTCGGAGGAGTATGATTTCAAAGTTTTGTGACACGAGAATTTTATATATAAGATATTGAAAATAGACAATGGAAACAAATATATTTAATCTACTGTAAATGTATTTAACAAAAAAAAAAAAATAATAATCTATTTAATTAAATCAAAATTGTAAAATATTATATAAATATTATAGAAAAATATTTTTCACTATTAAATATTTTATAAAATAAATAAATTGATAGACCAATAAAATAAATATATTCAAAATTGATATTCTTTCTTTATTTTTGTTTTTTTGTAAAATCCTTGACTCAACGAACAATAGAAAATAATTATATTTACTTAGGCAAGTTGCAACAAAAGGATATTTTCTTTGATGTTTAAAATATATATTTATTTGTTAAAGAAATTCAAGAAAAATCATTTAAATATGGTTCATTAAGGTTGTAATGTATCCATTAGGGGTATTGAAAACAATTTATTATTATTATTTCTTTCAGCATTGTAATTTTATTTTAATGGGGATTTTATTACTAAGTCCGAATGTTCACATATATTTAGGTAAAAAGAAAATGAAAAAGAAAGAAAAACTATTGTTGAGAATTTTGTATAAATTCACTGTCAACATTTAGTCTACAAGCATTCAAGTTTAGGCCCCTGAATTGAAAACATCTATTTCCTTCGTTATATATATCTATCTTTTTTGTGAATTATTACGTTAAATCTAAGATCTCAAAGAAGAAAGATGAATGTACCACCACCATCATATGATGAGGTAAATTGAATTATATATATTTGTTATTCCTTTAAATAAATTGTTTTTAAGAATTCCTTGTAAATTATTTATCCATGCAACAGTAAATATAATGGCAATGGGGAATATTTAAAAAAAAATCAAAATTTAAGTAAAAAATAATCATTTGTGGTTGTTTTAAATGTTTTCTTATTCTATTTATATATATCTAAATTTAATTTCTTATTTCAGATTTGCAGCAGTCGATTAAACGAAAGAACCAACATCTCAAATAATAACCATGATAACCGATTACCTACCTATAATGAGGTAAATAAAATTTCAAATAACTAACAATTTTAATTGCAATAAAATTAAAACATAAAATAATTTTTTATCTATTTAAATAATATATAGATATATATATATTATTTAAATATGTATAAACATTAAATAAAAAAAAATGATAACTTAAGAGAATAAGTAGAAAAAATGTTGATTTAATAAAAAATTTTCAGTTATTCGGCAATCGAAGAAGAGAGGAAAGGTTTGAGGAGGAATCGCGTTTACCGACATATAATGAGGTAATTAATTATTATTATTATTATTATTATTTTTATAAATTGTATTAAACATTAATTAGGTATTTTTCAAAAGATAAAATCCTTTAAAATATAATTTTTCATAGGAATAAAATTTAAAATTAAAATAATATTTAAAATAAAATTTCAATCTGTAATGTTAATATTAAAAAATGCTAAATATAATTAATAACTTACAAGAATAAGTAGAAAAAATTTTCATTTAATAAAAAATTTTCAGTTATACGGCAATCGAAGAAGTGATGGAAGAATTGCTGTAACAAACGAGGAATCCCGTTTACCGACACTTAATAAGGTAAATAATAATTTTTGATTTATCTGAAAATTATAATCACACAATTAATTAATTATTAATTATATATTGTTCAAAAGAAAAATTATTATGAGGTGATATTAATAAAAAATAATATTATATAAATTTGAATTTGTATAAATTTTATATAATACTTATTAATAACTAGCTGCTCAGACCACCTACGGCGCTCTTCACAAAAAATACTTATTTTTTAATAATTTTCTGAGCAGCTAGTTTAAAATAAAATTTCAATCTGTAATGTTTTTATAATAAAAATTGCTAAATATAATTAATAACTTCCAAGAATAAGTAGAAAAAATTTTAATTTAATAAAAATTTTTCAGTTATTCGGTAATCGAAAAAGTGAGGGAAGAATTGCCGTAACAAACAGGAAATCGCGTTCACCGCCAAATAATCAGGTGAAAAATAATTTTTAATAAATTATTATTATTATTTCTATAATTTTTAATGATACATTTAATTAATAATTAATTAGGTTTTTTTTCAAAGGTAAAAATCCTTTAAAATATAATTTCATTAGAATAGAATTTAAAATAAAATTTCAATCTGTAACTTTAATAATAAAAATTGCTGAACAAATACAAAACAAAATTAATATGTAGAAAAAAAAAATTTTAATTTAATAAATATTTTTCAGATATTCGACAATCCAAGAAGAGAGGAAAATTGCCTTGATAATTTCCATCGACTCCATAACCTTCTTCATCTTTAATATATAATCGAATATTATTGTATTCCTTTTAACCATGCTGTACAAAAGTATTATAATTTTAAATATTAATATTTATATCAAAAATAAAATAATTATTAAATATTTTTGTATTTATTTGTGAGGAAAATTTATCTTTCCTAAAAATTGTCTATTATTTTTTTTATTTTCTCTTTGGAAATTCTTTAATTGATTTTAGATTTTAGTGGTGTAGACTCACTAGACCTGTCCTATTTATTATAAATTAAATATATGTTGATGATGATGATGATGATTATTATTATTATTATTTGTTTGTTATATATTGTGTTTATTGATTGATTATATATTGAATAGAATGTTTTTGGTCTAAAAGGAAAAATCATTCTTTCCAAGTGATCTACCCGGGGAGCGTTGAATCTGACACAATGGATTCGGTTAGAATTCAGTAATTTAATGTTTGCCTGGCTGTATCCCGGCGAAGAAGATGAAATTCTCCCTGTAGGGATTGCTTAGAGATAAATGAGATTTATCTTGCTTGATGGATGATTTCTTTAAAGCACAAATAGCGAAATAATAATGATAATAATAATAATATTCATAATCCATTAGAAATAATATTTTTTAACTACTCTCGGTAGCGGCGGCTCAGTAAAACAAGTAATATAATAATAATCTCGAAGTAAGGGGTGTTGTCAAGGTATTGATAGAAGTTAAAATAATGATATTTTCCGTCACAATGAATTCCAAAAGAAAATATTTTAATTTAATTTATTCTATAGATAATATCCTGAAAAAGAAGGTTGAGTATATTTATATTATGAATTAAAAGCGTTTAAGTTTATTAAATTGATTACTGAATTGAAATAACAAAACAAATCCATAATATATTTTTATTTCTTTTTAGCTTATACCAAAAAATTATTTTAAATATTGTATATTATATTGATGTTATATTATTTTTAAATTTTCTTCAAGATCATTTATCATCATATTTTAAAGGTTATAACTTTTTTTTAGAAATCTAGGACTGAAAAAGTAATATTCTCCATCAAATGGAACTTAGGCTAATTTTAATAAAAATCCTTTTAAGAACTTAAACTAATTTAAATGAATTCTTATTTATTCATAATATACAATAAATTATTATATTTATGAAGAAGATTAATAAAAAAAGTAAAAAATCTAAAACAAATTACAATAAAATATATTATAAAATGAAGAAGAATTATATTAAGAAAATAGCAACATATCTTACACTGATTAATTATTATTAATTACAAAGAATAAAAATATAAAAAAAATTAATCCAGAATATTAATTCAATGATAAGTAAAAATTATATTCTAACATTTAGATTAATTCAATTAGAATGAAATTAGAAGTTAAATTTTAAGAAAATTTAGTTTGTAGGTAGTTTTTGTTAATTGATGATAAAAATATGAAATAAATAATAATTTTTTAATATACATATTATTAATAAATATAATGTATCACAGTAAATCTTTTAAAATACCTACAATAGATTTAATAATTTTAATGATAATGAATTGACAAAAATATTTTTAACATAGTTTATTTAAATTTATCAAATAAAAAACTAAATATAATAATAACAACTTTAATTTAATTATTTTCTTTACCTTTCTAAGACTACTAGGATTTTGATGAAATTCATAAGGCTCAACGGATTTTGATGAAATTTGGTGTATTTACTTAATGCATCAGTGGGATGAATTGATCAACTTTTGGTGCAATTCCGGAAACCGGAAGTGGTAGTATTATCGATCGACGATAGGAATGGAAGGGTTATTTTCACATGAGGAGATTTTTTACATATCACCACGAATCATGCACTTTGTGGTGGTTTTATTCTCGAGAAAAATCATCTTTATTAGTTTTTTTTTAATTTAAAATTATATGACGTCACAGCCTGGTCTGACATATATATATATATATATGCTAAATAAAATAAAATTAAAAATATTTATGTTATATGCCTATCTGTTTTTTATTACATTAATAGATATATTAAAATTATTTGAAATTGTTTCTGTAGCTGGAAATTAATTTATTTCAAACCGTCGGTCGGTTCAGACCTGGCCACAGGTCAACTTATATATATATATATATATATGAATATATATTTATATATATATTGAAAATAGACAATGGAAACAAATATATTTAATCTACTGTAAATGTATTTAACAAAAAAAAATAATAATCATAATCTATTTAATTAAATCAAAATTGTAAAATATTATATAAATATTATAGATAAATATTTTTCACTATTAAATATTTTATAAAATAAATAAATTGATAGACCAATAAAATAAATATATTCAAAATTGATATTCTTTCTTTATTTTTGTTTTTTTGTAAAATCCTTGACTCAAAGAATAATAGAAAATAATTATATTTACTTAGGCAAGTTGCAACAAAAGGATATTTTCTTTGATGTGTAAAATATATATTTATTTGTTAAAGAAATTTAAGAAAAATCATTTAAATATGGTTCATTAAGGTTGTAATGTATCCATTAGGGGTATTGAAAACAATTTATTATTATTATTTCTTTCAGTATTGTAATTTTATTTTAATGGGGATTTTATTACTAAGTCCGAATGTTCACATATATTTAGGTAAAAAGAAAATGAAAAAGAAAGAAAAACTATTGTTGAGAATTTTGTATAAATTCACTGTCAACATTTAGTCTACAAGCATTCAAGTTTAGGCCCCTGAATTGAAAACATCTATTTCCTTCGTTATATATATCTATCTTTTTTGTGAATTATTACGTTAAATCTAAGATCTCAAAGAAGAAAGATGAATGTACCACCACCATCATATGATGAGGTAAATTGAATTATATATATTTGTTATTCCTTTAAATAAATTGTTTTTAAGAATTCCTAGTAAATTATTTATCCATGCAACAGTAAATATAATGGCAATGGAATATTTAAAAAAAAAATCAAAATTTAAGTAAAAAAAAATCATTTGTGGTTGTTTTAAATGTTTTCTTATTCTATTTATATATATCTAAATTTAATTTCTTATTTCAGATTTCCAGCAGTCGATTAAACGAAAGAACCAACATCTCAAATAATAACCATGATAACCGATTACCTACCTATAATGAGGTAAATAAAATTTCAAATAACTAATTTATAATCCAGTTTTGTGAAAATTATTATGATATTAAAAAACAATTTGAATTGGAATAAAATTAAAACATAAAATAATTTTTTATCTATTTAAATAATATATAGATATATATATATATTATTTAAATATGTATAAACATTAAATAAAAAAAAATGATAACTTAAGAGAATAAGTAGAAAAAATGTTGATTTAATAAAAAATTTTCAGTTATTCGGCAATCGAAGAAGAGAGGAAAGGTTTGAGGAGGAATCGCGTTTACCGACATATAATGAGGTAATTAATTATTATTATTATTATTATTTTTATAAATTGTAATTAAACATTAATTAGGTATTTTTCAAAAGATAAAATCCTTTAAAATATAATTTTTCATTAGAATAAAATTAAAAATTAAAATAATATTTAAAATAAAATTTCAATCTGTAATGTTAATATTAAAAAATGCTAAATATAATTAATAACTTACAAGAATAAGTAGAAAAAATTTTCATTTAATAAAAAATTTTCAGTTATACGGCAATCGAAGAAGTGATGGAAGAATTGCTGTAACAAACGAGGAATCCCGTTTACCGACACTTAATAAGGTAAATAATAATTTTTGATTTATCTGAAAATTATAATCACACAATTAATTAATTATTAATTATATATTGTTCAAAAGAAAAATTATTATGAGGTGATATTAATAAAAAATAATATTATATAAATTTGAATTTGTATAAATTTTATATAATACTTATTAATAACTAGCTGCTCAGACCACCTACGGCGCTCTTCACAAAAAATACTTATTTTTTAATAATTTTCTGAGCAGCTAGTTTAAAATAAAATTTCAATCTGTAATGTTTTTATAATAAAAATTGCTAAATATAATTAATAACTTCCAAGAATAAGTAGAAAAAATTTTAATTTAATAAAAATTTTTCAGTTATTCGGTAATCGAAAAAGTGAGGGAAGAATTGCCGTAACAAACAGGAAATCGCGTTCACCGCCAAATAATCAGGTGAAAAATAATTTTTAATAAATTATTATTATTATTTCTATAATTTTTAATGATACATTTAATTAATAATTAATTAGGTTTTTTTTCAAAGGTAAAAATCCTTTAAAATATAATTTCATTAGAATAGAATTTAAAATAAAATTTCAATCTGTAACTTTAATAATAAAAATTGCTGAACAAATACAAAACAAAATTAATATGTAGAAAAAAAAAATTTTAATTTAATAAATATTTTTCAGATATTCGACAATCCAAGAAGAGAGGAAAATTGCCTTGATAATTTTCATCGTCTCCATAACCTTCTTCATCTTTAATATATAATCGAATATTATTGTATTCCTTTTAACCATGCTGTACAAAAGTATTCTAATTTTAAATATTAATATTTATATCAAAAATAAAATAATTATTAAATATTTTTGTATTTATTTGTGAGGAAAATTTATCTTTCCTAAAAATTGTCTATTATTTTTTTTATTTTCTCTTTGGAAATTCTTTAATTGATTTTAGATTTTAGTGGTGTAGACTCACTAGACCTGTCCTATTTATTATAAATTAAATATATGTTGTTGATGATGATTATTATTATTATTATTATTGGTTCGTTTTATATTGTGTTTTTTGATTGATTATATATTGAATAGAATGTGTTTTTGGTCTAAAAGGAAAAATCATTCTTTCCATGTGATCTACCCGGGGAGCGTTGAATCTGACACAATGGATTCGGTTAGAATTCAGTAATTTAATGTTTGCCTGGCTGTATCCCGGCGAAGAAGATGAAATTCTCCCTGTAGGGATTGCTTAGAGATAAATGAGATTTAGCGGCGGCTCAGTAAAACAAGTAATATAATAATAATCTCGAAGTAAGGGGTGTTGTCAAGGTATTTTTTAAATAGTAAGAGAGATGCTACACCGAAACATAAATTTCATCAGTGCGTAGATCCCCCTCCCTATAATATACATTAAATATAATTGGAGAATTTTTCATTTTTTTCTACGATTGAAAAAGAAAAGAAAAAGATTTTGTGATTTATTAGATATTAAAAATAAATCAAAATGTATGTAAAAATTAATATTTTATTTTATCAACCTTAGGCACTAGTGGATTATAAACCCCTCCCGAGATAGTCACATTTAATAAATATTATCATAAATATTTTCTACCGAAATATATTAATAATACATAAACTTTAAACTACGAAATGGAGTATTTTTTCAATCACGTGTATTTTAAACAAATTTGAATAATAATGAATAATAATGAAATTTGGTAAACGCGGACATTATTCAAAATTCGTATTTTTCTCAACCGGAAGAGGGTCATTACCTACAACGTTTTGATTTTTTTCCTATAAATTGACCGTAAAAATAAAGATATATGTTTCATAGCTTTTCACATGATTAAAAATTATATAATACTGCTTTTAATAGAATTTATATTTACATTAATAATCAGTATTACTAAATTATGTATATATAAAATAAAATATTTTAATATATTATTATGTGTTAAATTATATTAAATTAATTTCTAATATATTTATATAATTTAAAATTAATATTAGAATATATATATATATATATTAAATTATATACTATATATAATATATTATATAATATATATTTTAATAAATTAATTTTTAAATATGTGTGTGTGTGTGTGACCGTAAAAATAAAGATATATGTTTGATAATTTTTCACATGATTAATCTATATATATAAAGGAGAGTGTTTGTATGTATGTATGTATGTATGTAATTTGTTTACTTTTTTGCTGTCATAGTGTAATATGTTAAAATGTAAATAACTTACATTTTAACATAAAATAGAAAATATATTATTTAAGGATTAAAGATTAAAAATAGAAAGTAAATTAGTGAATATTTTAAAAATAAGACAATTTGTGGAAATTGAAATAACTAAGAAATGAGTGGTGGAGGGGATGAGGAGAGAGGTGGGAGTGTGTGTGAGCGGAAGAGAGAGATTGCTGACGAGGACGAGGAGATGATTATTAGCCTTTGAGCAGTGAATCTATATATATAAAGGAGAGTGTTTGTATGTATGTATGTATGTAATTTGTTTACTTTTTTGCTGTCATAGAAACAAACAAAAAGAAATTTCCTACTTAACCGACACTTTACCGGTAATTTAGAATTATGAACATCAAAAAATAAGAAACGATTTCTATGAAATTACATCACAATATTCTTATATACCTATAACCGCTGAATTTAATTTTTTAAAGTTTATATATAGTTCTCCGTGTTGTTCATTCAAGAGCCAGGCGTGGCCCACTGACTGGCGGACATATTTTACACAATGTATATAACTTTAGGGATTCCCAATCAAAGAATTATTATAATATTTAACTTTTTATTTTAAATTCTAATATTCAAATATCATTTTAATTAATATAATAAAATATTTAAATCATATTTAACTTAAATTATTTTGCATTTATTCTTTCCATATTTGAATAGGTACTTCTTTTATTTTAAGGGAGGGAATTAACTATGATCTAAAAAAATTAATAAATGAACTTAATAATAAAAAATCTAATAAATCCATTAATTTAAATTAATACTATTAATGAATGTAGATATTGTTAATTTATCTTTAGTTTTAATCAATACTTTTATACCGTTAATTTTTATAAATTGTCTCAAGTCTCTAACTTTGCATTTTCTCAAATTTTATTCTATTTAAAAATATTCAATAAAAATCAAGCAATGAAATTAAAATATCGAAATGAAATGATCAAGAAATATTATACTCTATTATAACATATACAATACTTATAAACTATAGGCGGAGGAAATATTAGACGATATCATTGCGGGTTCATGCCAAATCGATCAACATTAATTAAGATATTTTCATTATGACAGATATTAAAAAAAACCGCGAATTCAATAATTCTGTTCACTAATTATTTGTAGACTTTAGTAAAACCTACGCATGACTCAATAGATCCGGATAAACTTTTTCAAATTTTGATCTTAAAATTTATCTTGAAGGTAGTAAAGAAAGAGTAAGATGTGGAAATCAATTGTAAAATATTAGGTTACCCAGACGACTTAAATATAATAGGAGATTCGGCAATTGCAATTACAGATAGCGAGGAAAAATTAATCGAGGTAGGAAAAGAGATGAGGTTTGAAATTAATAATGATAAATAAATATATTTAGAAACAAACAGGAGCAGTATTAACATACAAAATGTAGAATTTGAATATGTAGAAAAATTGAATGTAATCACGAAGGATAATAATATTTGAGAAGAATTTAAATCGAAGTTGCAATCGGGAAACGCCTGTTATCATGCAGTAAAGAGGCTTATCTCATCAAAATTATTATAAAAGGGAATGAAAATTAAAATATATAAAACAATTATTTTGTCTGTTGTATTATATGAGTGTGAGACATGGTCTATGATCTTAGGAGATGAGAGTGGATTCAGAGTATTTGAGAATAGGATTCTCCCCAGCATTTATGGGCCAAAGAAAGATGAGGGAATGACGTACGAGAGATGGAACAGAGGTTCAGGATAAGGACACTTGGAGAAATGTGGTTGTAGCTGCCAAGAACTTTCGAGTACCGTTGAGCCACGCATGGTCTATGAACCTGGGAGAGATGAGAGTAGATTCAGATTATTCTTTCCAGCATTTATTGGCCAAAGAAAGATGAGGGGACACTTGGAGAAATGTGGTTGTAGCTGGCAAGAACTTTCGAGTAGATAGATATAACATATTCAATAATAATATATATAATTAATTTACTAAATAAATTAAAATATATTTTAAATAATCACACAATAAGAAATGAATGTTTTATGTTATACATTGTTTGAAACAAAATGGATGAAAACCTTTTACTACTTTCAACCAAATACTATGTACCACTCGAGGGTACAGGGGGCGGAGCCCCCGTCTAGATGTGAAGAGCGACGAAGGAGCTCTGAGCAGCTAGTAATTGTATAAAACTGCTATATATAGAATTTCAGCTTGATAGAATCGCTGAAAGTACCAGAATTAATTTTTTAACACTGGAAATCTCACGCGCCAACACTTGGCGTGGTGCCATCAAAAAAGAGCCAAACTTTCGCTGGTTTAATAAATATTATTTATTAATTTTAATTTATAATTGAATTAATTTAATTTAATTTAAATTAATATATGTTATTTAATCCAATTCAAATTTGCGAAATATGCTGAATATGCTTTTAAATAAAAAAAAATTTCAATAAAGTAATTGGAATTATTAATATTAAGAATCAATAAATAAATTTATTAAATATACATTTAAACATGTAAATTAATCTATATATAAATTTAAAAAATATTCAAACAATAATTGAAACAATATAAATAAAACGATTCAATATTTTACTTACATTGTGATTTATATTTTTATTTTTATTACAACTATTATTATTGGTATGTTATTTTTGGCAGTTTAAAAAAAATTAAAAATATTAATAAAATTTATAAAAATAATAAGTTGAAAAGATTTCCAATTATTTTTATTTATTTATTGTATAAATTTTTCAATGTAACCATGGTAACCATAAATAGACTTTTACCAAAATATTACTATTTAAATTAATTTTGGATAAATTAATTTTGGATTTAACTACACTAAAACCTTCCCTGGGACGCCCACAACAATCCCTGAAAGTTTCATCGCAATCGGACGGGTAGTTTTTGAGTATTTGACAGACACACACACAGACAGACAGACATATATATATATATATATTCATACACATCGTATTTTTAATATTTTTGTAATAATAATCAGTTTGCTGAAAAAAATAATTATGAATTTTATATATATATATATATACGTATATAAATTTCATTTTTCTCGTGAAGCTGGTGCGCATTCCGTCTGCTTTCAAATTTCTTACGCACAAGTTTTCACTTCTGTCGGCCAGTCCCACGACTGCCAATTCGACTTTTTTACATACCACCACGAATCATGCACTTTGTGGTGGTTTTATTGTCGAGAAAAATCATCTTTATTAGTTGTTTTCTTAATTTAAAATTATATGACGTCATCCAGCCATTCATGACGTCACAGCCTGGTCGGACATATATATATATGCTAAATAAAATAAAATTAAAAATATTTATGTTATATGCCTATCTCTTTTTTATTACATTAATAGATATATTAAAATTATTTGAAATTGTTTCTGTAGCTGGAAATTAATTTATTTCAAACCGTCGGTCGGTTCAGACCTGGCCACAGGTCAACTTATTATATATATATATATGAATATATTGTAATGATATTTTAAAAATATCATTAATTCTTAAAATAAAAGAAAAAAATAAATTTATTTATTTAAAAATAAATTTTATTTGTGGAAAAGATTATAATGGTAATACGTTTCCCCTGAAGAGACTGGTTGTTGAAAAGTCAAAGGGTCAGTCGTGAGGTAGCGATTGTCCCGACCGGATGGACTAGGATGAGAGGAGTCGGGCAGTAGCAATCGGCCCGACCGGAGGAAGGATTGGAGGAAAAAGGGACCACGATTCACCAGTCCACTGATAATCGCTTATATAAGGACTGGCAACAAGATTAACAGTTTTCTATATTATTGACTTGAATCTATTGTTGCCTTGATTCTTGGATTTCATCTTTCGCTGGTGTTATTGTATTCATTAATTCTGCTTTTGGAACACCAGTCAGCCGTCCACGGATCCTCGCTTATATGAGCTCTGGCAACATCGTTAACAAGAAATATTGTTTGCAAGAATCTACCTGTTCGAGTTGCGGGCTCTTCTTGGATTTATCTAACCTCCTCAATATCTCAAGAACTTCAGCCTGAAGCTGGATTCCCTATCCCAAAGTGCTACCAATTACACCCTTATTGAGACCAATTTTACACCTAATATTAATCCTACAAACCTTTTTTATAAATCATTACACACACTTAAAAGTTTAAATAAAATGTTCAACATATTTTGATTTTATAAAAATTTTCTTTTATTATTTACTATTTTACCTTACCGGCCCTAAAATATCACTTCATGGAGGTCCCACCGAGATGTTGTCAAAAGGGCGGTAAGTGTAATTAATTAAAAAAAAAAAAAAAAAAAAAAAAAAAAAAAAAAAAAAAAAAATAATTTTTTTGAAAATTTTTCAATTTTTTCTCCTACTTTTCATCCCCACCCCACCTTCTTTTTCATACCACGTACCGGAGTTGGCTGGGTTTTTGTTTTATTGAGGAGAAGTAACATGTGTGTGTGTTTTGTTAAAAAAAAAAAAAAAAATATATAAATTTCTAATTTTAAAGTTTGTTTATGAATTGGAATTAATCTGATTTTGTCAGTGTTAAAAAAAAAAAAAAAAAAAAAAAAAATAATCTCTTTATTGATTTAAATAATATCAGTGTTAAAAAAAGAAAAAATATGTATTTTTTGAAGTATGTTTATTAATTGGAGTAATTTAATTTGTTTAATGTATTAAAAAAAAAAAAAAAATAATTTTTTAATTTTTTATGGATTTGAATAATGTCACTTGCTGAAAGAATATATGTTGATTTTTTTTATTTGAAGAATCTGATTTGGTTCATTTGCTAAAGATAGTTTTTTTTGGAATTTTTTTATTAATCTCAATTGTTATAGTACTAAAAAAAAAAATATTTTTTAAATTTTTTATTCATGTGTTTTGGTGAGATAAAAAAAATATTTTTTTGAATTTTTTTTAATTTTTGTAATTTCATTTGTTCAGTTAATAATGTCAACCAATGAAGGTAATCATTCCTTATCCAGAGATGAGGCAGAACGGAGGGAGCCTGTTAATAGTAAAATTATTAACGATGATAAAGGATTTTATTCAAAACAACCACTGGGAACTGAGAGGAATGGTCGTACTAACAATGTTGATCCTGCGGCTTCTGGACCCAAGGGGAGTGCGAAAAGCCAACGAAACCGTATGTTAGACAACCATTTAAAGAAATTAACTGCTGATTTCTTACTAATATTTGCAGAGAAACTGAATGATAGTTCCCGGAAAATAGGACTTCCAACTAATTTTGACATTCCAAAATTGGGAAATGAAATTGAATTAAAGTTGGATGAAATAGATAAAAATGTGAGAGATCAGGCTAGTAAGTTGGAGAATGTCAGGTCCGGAGTTAAAAATGAAGTTAATGATAGTCTTAATATTAATAATAGTAATAATAATTCTTTTAGTCCGTCTTATGTAAATTTAAATAATAAATCTTTTGATACAGTAACTGTTATTAATGATAATAATAAGAACAATGATAGTGTTAAAATTAATAGAAATAATAGTTCTTGTCTGTCTTCTGTAAATTTAAATAATAAAACGTTTGATACAGTAATTGAATTTGATAATAAAAATTGTGATAGTGTTAAAGTTAATAGAAATAATAAGCCTTTTAGTCCGTCTTCAGTAGATTTAAATAATGAAACTTTTATTACAGTAAGTGAATTTGAAAATAAGAATAATGATAGTGTTAATATTAATAATGATAAAAATTCGTCTTGTCCGTCTTATGTAAAATTAAATGAAAAAACTATTGATCCAATAATAGAAATTAATAATGTTAATCTGTCTCAAGTCGTTCTGTCTGTAAATGAAAAGCCATCATTAACAGAAACCGAGCCTGAAATTTGCCAACGAAATGATCTCTCAAATAAACATCCTATTGAACTTTTCCAAGACTTTAAAAATAAAAATCCTAATGAACCTCTCCAGCAGTTTAACAATAAAATCCAGTATAGAAAAGTAACTAAAAACATACCTGCGGATATTATCAATCGTAAATCCCATCCTAGTATAGATAAATCATTGATAAATAGAATTCTGTCTGAGTCAAGTCTCTTAACAATTAGAAATAAAAAAAGTGCTATGTCTAAACGTTTAAATGCAATATTTAATGAACCAAATATAGAAAAATATTTCCCGTCTCGTATTGAAAATTATGAATTAAATAAAAGTCAGTCTTATAAAAAATATTTCTTGTTCAATAATGTCTCGTTCATGAGAGACAAAATAATTAAATTATCCCGTCTTGTTGTACCACCGCTTTTTACAAATCTTATAATCAATCCCTTCCATTTGAGTACTGGTCATTTTGGCATAGCCAAAAAAGAAAAACAAAATGATTAGCTGTTCAGATTTATATTGGAAAAATTTAATTAAAATTGTAATGTCTGATTTCAATGCATTTAATTGTCTGTTACAAAGAAATAAGTATCCGCAAGCGTATCAATATCAAATCCTTTTCCAAGTCTAAAAAGAAAAAAATATTATTTTAAATAAAGTTCCCTTCATGAACCAAAATTTGTTGGAAGGTTCAACTGTAGAATTTTGAAATTGATTCAGGAATAGATATAGGATTTTTTTTTCTCTCTCTCATTAAATAATATGAAACGTTGAAGTATAAAGATTGAAAGGTGTAAGAAAAAGTTTAGTTAAAAGTAATTTAAGATTATTGATTCTTTATGTGTTAGGGACATTGTTAGGGATATAGTTAAGAAAAAATGAAATGATTACAAATAGAATAAATATTGAAAAATTAAGGAAATGAAATTCTAAGTATATTGTTTTAAAGAGTTTAGTGAATTTATAGATGTATTTTTATTTTTAATTTTTTTTATATAAAGAAGAAATGGTAAAAAAGTTATAATTATACTGAATAAAATCAAATGTCTTTTAATAGAAATATTCCTCAATGTGTCATGAGTTGCGGGCGTTAATATTGTTCGTATGAATATCCTATAGAGAGAGCCTAAAGAATTTAAATTTGTTTTAAAGATTAGTTTTGAAATATAAATGGAATAGAGGTTTCTAGCTGTTTTGTTCATTGTCTGATAGGGGATGATAAATTTCATTGGAAAAAGATGTGTCTGTTTAAAAAAAAAAAATTATATATAAAAAAAAATATTAATTGTCATTAAATTTTATGAATTAAAGAATTGTGTACTTATAATTATAATATGATAGAAATGTGAATTTATGTATTGAAATCTAACAAAAAAAGAAAAAGTTAAATTTTTTAATTTTTTTAACTTCAAATTAGAAGAAAAAATATGAAAAAATATTTCTTTAAAAAAAAACTTTTCAATTAAAATGTAATTAGTTAAAAAAAAAAGAATTTATAACTTAGAAAGATTAAAAATAAATCAAGTAATGTATTGGTAAAATTTAATTTTTTGGAAATTCACTCTGTTAAAATGAGCTTATTTAAGTTAGAAAGGAAATTATTATTAAAATAGATTAAATAAATGGAAAATAATTTATTAATATAATTTAATATTGGAATTGCAATATTAAAATTCACTAATAGAAAATTTCTAATAATATTATAAGATTAAAAAATTATGTTAAATTTCTATTCTTGTGAAAAGATTTAAAAAATTATTTTATGTCGATTTTCTTAATAACTCTTTATATAAGTTCAAAATACGAATTATATAATTATAATATTTTTGTTTCTTTAAATAGTATTCAAATAACTGTTATTAATAAATTGTAAATAAAATTAGATTATAAATAAATGTAAATATTTAGTTTTAAGATGTGAGTTGAACAATTTCAAAAACTTTAAACTGGACTAAAAAACCTTAGTGAAAAGTGAACAAGTGTGAATGTTAAGTGCTGTGTGGTAACTACCCGGTTTATCAACAAAATAAAAATTTTTTTGGGTCCTTTCATATCCCCAAATAAATTTTTTAATCGGGAACAGGGGATGTAATGATATTTTAAAAATATCATTAATTCTTAAAATAAAAGAAAAAAATAAATTTATTTATTTAAAAATAAATTTTATTTGTGGAAAAGATTATAATGGTAATACGTTTCCCCTGAAGAGACTGGTTGTTGAAAAGTCAAAGGGTCAGTCGTGAGGTAGCGATTGTCCCGACCGGATGGACTAGGATGAGAGGAGTCGGGCAGTAGCAATCGGCCCGACCGGAGGAAGGATTGGAGGAAAAAGGGACCACGATTCACCAGTCCACTGATAATCGCTTATATAAGGACTGGCAACAAGATTAACAGTTTTCTATATTATTGACTTGAATCTATTGTTGCCTTGATTCTTGGATTTCATCTTTCGCTGGTGTTATTGTATTCATTAATTCTGCTTTTGGAACACCAGTCAGCCGTCCACGGATCCTCGCTTATATGAGCTCTGGCAACATCGTTAACAAGAAATATTGTTTGCAAGAATCTACCTGTTCGAGTTGCGGGCTCTTCTTGGATTTATCTAACCTCCTCAATATCTCAAGAACTTCAGCCTGAAGCTGGATTCCCTATCCCAAAGTGCTACCAATTACACCCTTATTGAGACCAATTTTACACCTAATATTAATCCTACAAACCTTTTTTATAAATCATTACACACACTTAAAAGTTTAAATAAAATGTTCAACATATTTTGATTTTATAAAAATTTTCTTTTATTATTTACTATTTTACCTTACCGGCCCTAAAATATCACTTCAATATATTTATATATATTTTGAAATAGACAATGGAAACAAATATATCTATGCGCACGGCAGTGCGCCGGCCAAGTTCCAGCAAGCCGCGCGCATGCCGTAAGTATATTTACACGAATGGTTTGGAGTCACTTTTGACCCCCTTGTATCTCAGTGCCTATTGCAAGTACAGAGATAAAATTTTATCTACGTAGTCATATACTAGAACCAAAGCAGTATGCCAAATTTCATAGTTATAGCTTCAGTAGATCCTGAAATATGACCCTGTGAAAATAGCTTATTTTGGAACTGATTCACTGATTGGTCAACAAAATTCTTAGGGTATTTCCAATTGTCCTAGCGCTATGAAATTTGGCATACAGGTCGTGTGTTATAAGTAGGTTAACAAAAAATTATGAAATTTAAGAAATCGGTCAAGCTTGAGTTGTTATAATCGAATATCAATGCGATTTTAACGAATTAAAACGAATTCATTGGTTTTGTCAGAAACTAATCAAGCTAGGACTTCGAAATTTGGTACACCGATATTATTCACAGTTTGTAGATTTCTTTTAAAATTTCGTCAAAATCGGTTAATCGGAAGTGGTACTTTACCTACACTGGTTGCGTTTACCTTTCAAGTAAAGTACCAGTTTGCTTCGAGATATTTGCTTCCTATTTTGTATATAGATTTACAAATATGAAAAAAATTCAGATACCAAATTTCATCATGATCTGACTACCGGAAGTGACATTTTACCTATACAAGTAGCGGTAGGTGTAAATTATAAATATATATAATAGTGTTAAACCATTTTACTTTATAATTTAAATTAATTAGTTTGTTTATTTTTATTGTTATAACTTAACAGTTTCTATATAATTTTCAATGAATTAATTAATAGTTCTAATTATTTATTATTCAATACAAGTTGGAAATTCAGAACTATAAAATAAAAGAACAAATAAAATTATTATATTTAATATATAAACAAATATAATTTTAATTTAAAAAAATTTGCAATTTTTTTAAACACAAAATTACTTCAAAGGCTAAGAATGGACGCGGGCGCTGCACAAAAAGGAAAATATACGAAGTTTTCTTAAAAAAAAGTATTGAAATCTAATCAAAAACATACCTGTTAAAAAGGGGGCCAAGTTCCTATCGGCTATTTGTTTGCCTAAAAAAGGGTTCAAATCCATCCCAATGCCAAGTTTAGATGCACTTTAAAATCAATCATAATCATTTTCATCAACAGCCTGATCCACTGGTAAACATTTGGCATTCCCAAGAATCGCCACCACACCCAGGCACGCCACTTTATTCGCGTCAACGGTCCATCTGGCCGAAATTCACTTTACCATACACCCAAATTAAAATATGGTATAGTTGTTAAAATACGTAGGTACATGGTTTAAAATATCTAAAATTATAATACTTAGAAATTTGAACTTGGCAGGTTTTCGTGCTGTACATAACACTAGATTAATTGTATAATTATATTTATTATTTAAATATATAAATTAACCTGTTAAGTTCAAATTTCTAAGTATTATAATTTTAGATATTTTAAACCAAGTACCTACGTATTTTAACAACTATACCATATTTTAAGTTGGGTATATGGTAAAGTGAATTTCGGCCAGATGGACCGTTGACGTGAATAAAGTGGCGTGTAGTGTGCCTGGAAGCAAGAGGCGGAGGACTTCGTATGGGACTGAGTGTTATGTACAGCACGAAAACCTGCCAAGTTCAAATTTCTAAGTATTATAATTTTAGATATTTTAAACCATGTACCTACGTATTTTAACAACTATACCATATTTTAATTTGGGTGTATGGTAAAGTGAATTTCGGCCAGATGGACCGTTGACGCGAATAAAGTGGCGTGCCTGGGTGTGGTGGCGATTCTTGGGAATGCCAAATGTTTACCAGTGGATCAGGCTGTTGATGAAAATGATTATGATTGATTTTAAAGTGCATCTAAACTTGGCATTGGGATGGATTTGAACCCTTTTTTAGGCAAACAAATAGCCGATAGGAACTTGGCCCCCTTTTTAACAGGTATGTTTTTGATTAGATTTAATCTACTGTAAATGTATTTAACAAAAAAAAAAAATAATAATAATCTATTTAATTAAATCAAAATTGTAAAATATTATATAAATATAGAAAAATATTTTTCACTATTAAATATTTTATAAAATAAATAAATTGATAGACAAATAAAATAAATATATTCAAAATTGATATTCTTTCTTTATTTTTGTTTTTTTGTAAAATCCTTGACTCAAAGAATAATAGAAAATAATTATATTTACTTAGGCAAGTTGCAACAAAAGGATATTTTCTTTAATGTGTAAAATATATATTTATTTGTTAAAGAAATTTAAGAAAAATCATTTAACTATGGTTCATTAAGGTTGTAATGTATCCATTAGGGGTATTGAAAACAATTTATTATTATTATTTCTTTCAGTATTGTAATTTTATTTTAATGGGGATTTTATTACTAAGTCCGAATGTTCACATATATTTAGGTAAAAAGAAAATGAAAAAGAAAGAAAAACTATTGTTGAGTATTTTGTATAAATTCACTGTCAACATTTAGTCTACAAGCATTCAAGTTTAGGCCCCTGAATTGAAAACATCTATTTCTTTCGTTATATATATCTATCTTTTTTGTGAATTATTACGTTAAATCTAAGATCTCAAAGAAGAAAGATGAATGTACCACCACCAGCATATGATGAGGTAAATTGAATTATATATATTTGTTATTCCTTTAAATAAATTGTTTTTAAGAATTCCTTGTAAATTATCCATGCAACAGTAAATATAATGGCAATGGGGAATATTTAAAAAAAAATCAAAATTTAAGTAAAAAAAATCATTTCTGGTTGTTTTAAATGTTTTCTTATTTTATTTATATATATCTAAATTTAATTTCTTATTTCAGATTTCCAGCAGTCGATTAAACGAAAGAACCAACATCTCAAATAATAACCATGATAACCGATTACCTACCTATAATGAGGTAAATAAAATTTCAAATAACTAATTTATAATCCAGTTTTGTGAAAATTATTATGATATTAATAAAACAATTTTAATTGGAATAAAATTAAAACATAAAATAATTTTTTATCTATTTAAATAATATATAGATATATATATATTATTTAAATATGTATAAACATTAAATAAAAAAAATTGATAACTTAAGAGAATAAGTATTATAGAAAAAATGTTGATTAAATAAAAAATTTTCAGTTATTCGGCAATCGAAGAAGAGAGGAAAGGTTTGAGGAGGAATCGCGTTTACCGACATATAATGAGGTAATTAATTATTATTATTATTATTATTATTTTTATAAATTGTAATTAAACATTAATTAGGTATTTTTCAAAAGATAAAATCCTTTAAAATATAATTTTTCATTAGAATAAAATATCTCCACGAATCATGCATTTTCTTAACAGAAAAAAGTATTTTTAGCATGATGTCTGTCCTTCAGTCCGTCCGTCTGTCCGTCTATTCGTCCGTATAGATGTGTACAGCCTGAACGGCTCAACGGATTTTGATGAAATTTGGTGTATTTACTTAATGCATCAGTGGGATGAATTGATCAACTTTTGGTGCAAATCCGGAAACCGGAAGTGGTAGTATTAGCGATCGACGATAGGAATGGAAGGGTTATTTTCACACCAAATTTCGCATGAGAAGATTTTTTACATATCACCACGAATCATGCACTTTGTGGTGGTTTTATTGTCGAGAAAAATCATCTTTATTAGTTTTTTTCTTAATTTAAAATTATATGACGTCATCCAGCCATTCATGACGTCACAGCCTGATCTGACATATATATATTCTAAATAAAATAAAATTAAAAATATTTATGTTATATGCCTATCTGTTTTTTATTACATTAATAGATATATTAACATTATTTGAAATTGTTTCTGTAGCTGGAAATTAATTTATTTCAAACCATCGGTCGGTTCAGACCTGGCCACAGGTCAACTTATTATATATATATATATATATGAATATATATTTATATATATACTAGCTGCCCCGAGCGCCTTCGGCGCTCTCCGCACCTAGACGGGGGCTCCGCCCCCTGTACCCCCCCGAGTAAAAGGTTATCATCCATTTTGTTTCAATCAGTATATTACATATAACATTCATTTCTTTTTGTGTTCTTATTTAAAATACATTTTAATTTAATCACTAAATTAATTATATATATTATTATTGTATATGTTATATCTATCTATCTATGTGACTCTAAGGAACTCGAAAGTTCTAGGCCGCAGCATCTACATTTCTCCAAGTGTCCCTATCCTGAGCCCTTGTCCCATCTCTCTTACGTACCTTCCTACACGTCCTTGGTCTTCCAAGCGGACGTTTTCCAATCCAAAATCCTCTCCCATTCTAGCCGCGTCCCCTGCCTAACGCAGCTTTTTCGCTTTTATAACCCTAACTATTTCTGAAGATGCATAGAGGTCATGTTATTCCTCGATGTGCAGTCTCCGCCATTCCCCGGTGACCTCATCTTTCTTTGGCCAATAAATGCTGGAAAGAATACTCTGGATCTACTCTCATCTCCCAGGGTCATAGACCTTGCGTCCCACCCATATAATACAACAGGCAAAATAATTGGTTTATATATTTTAATTTTGATTCCTTTTGATAATAATTTTGATGAGATAAGCCTCTTTACTGCATGATAACAGGCGTTTCCCGATTACAACTTCGATTTAAATTTATATATTCTTCTCAAATATTATTATCCTTCGTGATTACATTCAATTTTTCTACATATTCAAATTCTACATTTTGTATATAGATTTTGTTACTAAATATTTTTTCTTATCACCATTAATTTCAATCTGAATTAGAAGAAAATTATAAATTACCTCCTCTTCCAGCCCATTTACCTATCCAGGCATCTTAATTTCTTAACACTCCGTTTTTTTAAATTTAAAATAAAAGGAGATAAATAGTTTTAAATTATATTCGAATGGTCTATTATATTCTATATATCAGTATTTTTTTCTGAATTTAATACCAACTTGATTTTCAAAATGTTCCATTCGTTATAAATATGATTGATTACATGTGTTAAAATTTAAAATAAGCGGGAGTGTCCTCCCCTAGACTTTCCCGCATATAAATAGGTATAAAGAGTTGTGAATGAATATTTAGAATGTAATAAAGTGCTACTTCCGGTTAACTGATATTTTAAATGTAAAAAAAAAAGATATGGATATAATATAAATATTTTTAATTTTATTTTATTTATAATATATAAGGGCTGGCTGTGACGTCATGAAGTGCTGGGTGACGTCATATAATTTTAAATTAAGAAAAAACTAATGAAGATGATTTTTCTTGAGGATAAAACCAATACAAAGTGCATAACACGTGGAGATATGCCTTCACGTGAAATTTGATATGAAAATAACCCTTCACTTCCTCTCTTCGATCGGCAATACTAGCACTTCCGGTTTCCGGATTTGCACCAAAAGTTGATCCATTCATCATACTGATGCATTAAGTAAATATACCAAATTTCATCAAAATCCGTTTTGCCGTTCAAGCTGTACACATCTCTACGGACACACAGCGGACGGACGGACAGACATCATGCTAAAAATACTTTTTTCTGTTAAGAAAATGCATGATTCGTGGAGATATGTACCTAAAAATATCCACAGGTGAAATTTGGTGTGAAAACAATACCTCCCTTACTATCGTCGGTCGGTAAAAAGGAAACGCTACTTGTATAGGTAAAATGTCACTTCCGGTAGTCAGATCATTATGAAATTTGGTATCTGAATTTTTTTCATATTTTTAAATCTATATACAAAATAGGAAGCAAATATCTCGAAGCAAACTGGTACTTTACTTGAAAGGTAAACACAACCATTGTAGGTAAAGTACCACTTCCGGTTAACCGATTTTGACGAAATTTTGATAGAAATCTACAAACTGTGAATAATATCGGTGTACCAAATTTCGAAGTCCTAGCTTGATTAGTTTTTGAGTAAATTTGCTTACAGACATTACATACATACATACATACACACACACAGACATAATTCCAAAAATGGTATATTCCGACTCAGGGAGGTCTAAAACGTCAAGATCTATCAAAATCTCGAAGTCGAAATTTTTGACGATTCCAATACTTCCCTTATACGAAGTATGCGGGAAAGTAAAAATTCAAATATTCTAATTTTTAAATTTAAATACAATTGAATATTATTTTTTATTAATATCATATCAAAAAAGAGAATTTATTAAAAATTAAAAAAAAAAGAAGCCTATTAATAAAAAAATATAATAGAATACAATAATTTTGATTTAAAACAAATTTTAATTTTAAAAAAAAAATACTCAATATAAAAAAGACATAAATTTAAAACATCTCGTAATATCATTTGTCTAAAAAACATATTTTAATTAACCAAGAAATCATTTTTGCACTTAAAATATATTTGTAATAATAATTGATACAAAATCAAAAATAATATAATTTAGTTATTTTAATTTACGTTTTGAAAATATTTTTGTATTCATAAAACATTAAAAATAATATATTCTGTTTTTTTAAGCTTTCACTTTCAAATAGAAAAGAAGAAATATTCCAATATATAGAAAGAATAAATAAAAATTAAGTTATATATAATCTAAATATTTTATTAAATATAAATTAAAATGAGAACTTTTAGAATAAATTATTTAATTGAATTGATATTTAAATATTAGAATTAAAAATAAAAAGTGAAATATTATAATAATTTTTAAATTCTGAGCAATATGCAGACAAAAACCTTTTTTACTTTCCCGCATACTTCGTATAAGGGAAGTATTGGAATCGTCAAAAATTTCGACTTCGAGATTTCGATAGATCTTGACGTTTTAGACCTCCCTGAGTCGGAAAATACCATTTTTCGAATTATGTCTGTGTGTGTGTATGTATGTATGTATGTATGTATGTATGTATGTATGTAATGTCTGTAAGCAAATTTACTCAAAAACTAATCAAGCTAGGACTTCGAAATTTGGTACACCGATATTATTCACAGTTTGTAGATTTCTATCAAAATTTCGTCAAAATCGGTTAACCGGAAGTGGTACTTTACCTACACTGGTTGCGTTTACCTTTCAAGTAAAGTACCAGTTTGCTTCGAGATATTTGCTTCATATTTTGTATATAGATTTAAAAATATGAAAAAAATTGAGATACCAAATTTCATCATGATCTGACTACCGGAAGTGACATTTTACCTATACAAGTAGCGTTTCCTTTTTACCGACCGACGATAGTACTGGAGGTATTGTTTTCACACCAAATTTCACCTATGGATATTTTTAGGTACATATCTCCACGGATCATGCATTTTCTTAACAGAAAAAAGTATTTTTAACATGAAGTCTGTCCGTCCGTCCGTCCGTCTGTCCGTCCGTCCATATAGATGTGTACAGCCTTAACGGCTCAACGGATTTTGATGAAATTTGGTATATTTACTTAATACATCAGTAGGATGAATGGATCAACTTTTGGTGCAAATCCGGAAACCGGAAGTGCTAGTATTGCCGATCGATGAGAGGAAGTGAAGGGTTATTTTCATATCAAATTTCACGTGAGGACATATCTCCACGTGTTATGCACTTTGTATTGGTTTTATCCTCGAGAAAAATCATCTTCATTAGTTTTTTCTTAATTTAAAATTATATGACGTCACCCAGCACTTCATGACGTCACAGCCAGCCCTTATATATTATAAATAAAATAAAATTAAAAATATTTATATTATATCCATATCTGTTTTTTTTACATTTAAAATATCAGTTAACCGGAAGTAGCAATTTATTCTATATCTATATATATATATATATATATAAATGTTACCAAATATCAAATTTGACACCAATAAACTAATACGAACTGGCTCTTTATCAATACCAAGTTTACACATTCTAAATATTCATTCACAACTCTTTATACCTATTTATATGCGGGAAAGTCTAGGGGAGTACACTCCCGCTTATTCTATATATAGATAGTCGAGCTGGGGATGGCAATATGGGTTTTTCCAAAAAGAGAAAGTTACCTCCCCCCCCCCCCCCGAGGCCCTAGTAGGGATTAATTTAATTATTTATTATATTTCAAAGGAATATTTTAATATCATTTTAAATGAATGAATGAAAATTCAAATTTTATATAGTTTTTTATATATGTTTATTTATGCAGAAAAAATTAATTGACATAATTATTAATTTAATAAAATAAAATTTAATTTAATAAAATAAAATTTAATAATAAAATTTAATTTAATAAAATATTAAAATAATAAAAATTAATAAATTTTAAAAATAAATATATAATACTTAAAGAAAAAAATGTGCCTTTGCAAGTTTCGAATTCAGGGTGCAAAGTCATAAGAAGACGCGCTAGCTCGCTCAGCCAGGAACCGC
This sequence comes from Labia minor, assembly GCA_963082975.1. NCBI lineage: Eukaryota > Metazoa > Arthropoda > Insecta > Dermaptera > Spongiphoridae > Labia > Labia minor. Next base: position 62,502,468 of record OY720346.1, on the reverse strand, counting down.
TTTTGTTTACAAGTCTTCTATTAGAATTTATATACATGTCAAATTATCGCCACCAGCGCCTCTATAATCTAGTATGGTAACTAAACTATCTTTAATTAATTAGCATCTCCTGGACACACCTTACCAATTAGCGGTTTTCTAAAGGAAGTCTGACATGCTCTGAGACCTACTGAATATACATAAAAAATTTCATAAGAATCGGTCAAGCCGTTTCGGAGGAGTATGATTTCAAAGTTTTGTGACACGAGAATTTTATATATAAGATATTGAAAATAGACAATGGAAACAAATATATTTAATCTACTGTAAATGTATTTAACAAAAAAAAAAAAATAATAATCTATTTAATTAAATCAAAATTGTAAAATATTATATAAATATTATAGAAAAATATTTTTCACTATTAAATATTTTATAAAATAAATAAATTGATAGACCAATAAAATAAATATATTCAAAATTGATATTCTTTCTTTATTTTTGTTTTTTTGTAAAATCCTTGACTCAACGAACAATAGAAAATAATTATATTTACTTAGGCAAGTTGCAACAAAAGGATATTTTCTTTGATGTTTAAAATATATATTTATTTGTTAAAGAAATTCAAGAAAAATCATTTAAATATGGTTCATTAAGGTTGTAATGTATCCATTAGGGGTATTGAAAACAATTTATTATTATTATTTCTTTCAGCATTGTAATTTTATTTTAATGGGGATTTTATTACTAAGTCCGAATGTTCACATATATTTAGGTAAAAAGAAAATGAAAAAGAAAGAAAAACTATTGTTGAGAATTTTGTATAAATTCACTGTCAACATTTAGTCTACAAGCATTCAAGTTTAGGCCCCTGAATTGAAAACATCTATTTCCTTCGTTATATATATCTATCTTTTTTGTGAATTATTACGTTAAATCTAAGATCTCAAAGAAGAAAGATGAATGTACCACCACCATCATATGATGAGGTAAATTGAATTATATATATTTGTTATTCCTTTAAATAAATTGTTTTTAAGAATTCCTTGTAAATTATTTATCCATGCAACAGTAAATATAATGGCAATGGGGAATATTTAAAAAAAAATCAAAATTTAAGTAAAAAATAATCATTTGTGGTTGTTTTAAATGTTTTCTTATTCTATTTATATATATCTAAATTTAATTTCTTATTTCAGATTTGCAGCAGTCGATTAAACGAAAGAACCAACATCTCAAATAATAACCATGATAACCGATTACCTACCTATAATGAGGTAAATAAAATTTCAAATAACTAACAATTTTAATTGCAATAAAATTAAAACATAAAATAATTTTTTATCTATTTAAATAATATATAGATATATATATATTATTTAAATATGTATAAACATTAAATAAAAAAAAATGATAACTTAAGAGAATAAGTAGAAAAAATGTTGATTTAATAAAAAATTTTCAGTTATTCGGCAATCGAAGAAGAGAGGAAAGGTTTGAGGAGGAATCGCGTTTACCGACATATAATGAGGTAATTAATTATTATTATTATTATTATTATTTTTATAAATTGTATTAAACATTAATTAGGTATTTTTCAAAAGATAAAATCCTTTAAAATATAATTTTTCATAGGAATAAAATTTAAAATTAAAATAATATTTAAAATAAAATTTCAATCTGTAATGTTAATATTAAAAAATGCTAAATATAATTAATAACTTACAAGAATAAGTAGAAAAAATTTTCATTTAATAAAAAATTTTCAGTTATACGGCAATCGAAGAAGTGATGGAAGAATTGCTGTAACAAACGAGGAATCCCGTTTACCGACACTTAATAAGGTAAATAATAATTTTTGATTTATCTGAAAATTATAATCACACAATTAATTAATTATTAATTATATATTGTTCAAAAGAAAAATTATTATGAGGTGATATTAATAAAAAATAATATTATATAAATTTGAATTTGTATAAATTTTATATAATACTTATTAATAACTAGCTGCTCAGACCACCTACGGCGCTCTTCACAAAAAATACTTATTTTTTAATAATTTTCTGAGCAGCTAGTTTAAAATAAAATTTCAATCTGTAATGTTTTTATAATAAAAATTGCTAAATATAATTAATAACTTCCAAGAATAAGTAGAAAAAATTTTAATTTAATAAAAATTTTTCAGTTATTCGGTAATCGAAAAAGTGAGGGAAGAATTGCCGTAACAAACAGGAAATCGCGTTCACCGCCAAATAATCAGGTGAAAAATAATTTTTAATAAATTATTATTATTATTTCTATAATTTTTAATGATACATTTAATTAATAATTAATTAGGTTTTTTTTCAAAGGTAAAAATCCTTTAAAATATAATTTCATTAGAATAGAATTTAAAATAAAATTTCAATCTGTAACTTTAATAATAAAAATTGCTGAACAAATACAAAACAAAATTAATATGTAGAAAAAAAAAATTTTAATTTAATAAATATTTTTCAGATATTCGACAATCCAAGAAGAGAGGAAAATTGCCTTGATAATTTCCATCGACTCCATAACCTTCTTCATCTTTAATATATAATCGAATATTATTGTATTCCTTTTAACCATGCTGTACAAAAGTATTATAATTTTAAATATTAATATTTATATCAAAAATAAAATAATTATTAAATATTTTTGTATATATCTTTCCTAAAAATTGTCTATTATTTTTTTTATTTTCTCTTTGGAAATTCTTTAATTGATTTTAGATTTTAGTGGTGTAGACTCACTAGAGCTGTCCTATTTATTATAAAGTAAATATATGTTGAGGATGATGATGATGATGATGATGATGATTATTATTATTATTTGTTTGTTATATATTGTGTTTATTGATTGATTATATATTGAATAGAATGTGTGTGTGTTTTTGGTCTAAAAGGAAAAATCATTCTTTCCAAGTGATCTACCCGGGGAGCGTTGAATCTGACACAATGGATTCGGTTAGAATTCACTAATTTAATGTTTGCCTGGCTGTATCCCGGCGAAGAAGATGAAATTCTCCCTGTAGGGATTGCTTAGAGATAAATGAGATTTATCTTGTTCGATGGATGATTTCTTTAAAGCACAAATAGCGAAATAATAATGATAATAATAATAATATTCATAATCCATTAGAAATAATATTTTTTAACTACTCTCGGTAGCGGCGGCTCAGTAAAACAAGTAATATATTAATAATCTCGAAGTAAGGGGTGTTGTCAAGGTATTTTGATTGAAAAAGAAAAGAAAAAGATTTTGTGATTTAGTAGATATTAAAAATAAATCAAAATGTATGTAAAAATTAATATTTTATTTTATCAACATTAGGCACTATTGGATTATAAACCCCTCCCGAGATAGTCACATTTAATAAATATTATCATAAATATTTTCTACCGAAATATTAATAATACATAAACTTTAAACTACGGAATGGAGTATTTTTTCAATCACGTGAATTTTAAACGCGGACATTATTCAAAATTCGTATTTTTCTCAACCGGAAGAGGGTCATTACCTACAACGTTTTGATTTTTTTCCTCTAAAGTGACCGTAAAAATAAAGATATATGTTTCATAGCTTTTCACATGATTAAAAATTATATAATACTGCTTTTAATAGAATTTCATCGTGATTGAATCGCTGAAAATACCGGAATTAATTTTTTAACAATGCAAATCACGCGCCAATACGTGACGTGGTGCCATCAACAAAGAGCCAAACATGCACTGCACTGATTTAATAAATATTATTTATTAATATTAATTCACAATTAATTAAATATAATTTAAATATAATATATGTTAATTAATCGAATTCAAATTTGCTAGAGAGTCGAGTGGAGACACTCCAACTTTTTTACTGAGCGACGATAGTAATTTACCGACCGACGATAAGTAAGGGAGGTATTGTTTTCACACCAAATTTCACATGTGGAGATTTTTACATATCTCCACGAATCAAGCATTTTCTTAACAGAAAAAAGTATTTTTAGAATAATGTCTGTCCTTCCGTCCGTCCGTCTGTCCGTCTGTTCGTCCGTATAGATGTGTACAGCCTGAACGGCTCAACGAATTTTGATGAAATTTGGTGTATTTACTTAATGCATCAGTGGGATGAATTGATCAACTTTTGGTGCAAATCCGGAAACCAGAAGTGATAGTATTAGCGATCGACGATAGGAATGGAAGGGTTATTTTCACACCAAATTTCACATGAGGAGATTTTTTACATATCACCACGAATCATGCACTTTGTGGAGGTTTTATTCTCGAGAAAAATCATCTTTATTAGTTTTTTTTCTTAATTTAAAATTATATGACGTCATCCAGCCATTCATGACGTCACAGCCTGGTCTGACATATATATATTCTAAATAAAATAAAATTAAAAATATTTATGTTATATGCCTATCTGTTTTTTATTACATTAATAGATATATTAAAATTATTTGAAATTGTTTCTGTAGCTGGAAATTAATTTATTTCAAACCGTCGGTCGGTTCAGACCTGGCCACAGGTCAACTTATTATATATATTTATATATATATTGAAAATAGACAATGGAAACAAATATATTTAATCTAATGTAAATGTATTTAACAAAAAAAAAAAAAAATAATAATAATCTATTTAATTAAATCAAAATTGTAAAATATTATATAAATATTATAGAAAAATATTTTTCACTATTAAATATTTTATAAAATAAATAAATTGATAGACCAATAAAATAAATATATTCAAAATTGATATTCTTTCTTTATTTTTGTTTTTTTGTAAAATCCTTGACCCAAAGAATAATAGAAAATAATTATATTTACTTAGGCAAGTTGCAACAAAAGGATATTTTCTTTGATGTGTAAAATATATATTTATTTGTTAAAGAAATTTAAGAAAAATCATTTAAATATGGTTCATTAAGGTTGTAATGTATCCATTAGGGGTATTGAAAACACAATTTATTATTATTATTTCTTTCAGTATTGTAATTTTATTTTAATGGGGATTTTATTACTAAGTCCGAATGTTCACATATATTTAGGTAAAAAGAAAATGAAAAAGAAAGAAAAACTATTGTTGAGAATTTTGTATAAATTCACTGTCAACATTTAGTCTACAAGCATTCAAGTTTAGGCCCCTGAATTGAAAACATCTATTTCCTTCGTTATATATATCTATCTTTTTTGTGAATTATTACGTTAAATCTAAGATCTCAAAGAAGAAAGATGAATGTACCACCACCAGCATATGATGAGGTAAATTGAATTATATATATTTGTTATTCCTTTAAATAAATTGTTTTTAAGAATTCCTAGTAAATTATTTAATCATTTGTTGTTGTTTTATGTTTTCTTATTCTATTTAATATCTAAATTTATTTCATATTTCAGATTTGCAACTGTCGATTAAACGAAAGACCCAACAATTCAAATAATAACCGTGATAACCGATTACCTACCTATAATGAGGTAAATAAAATTTTAAATAAATAATTTATAATCCAGTTTTGTGAAAATTATTATGATATTAATAAAACAATTTTAATTTGAATAAAATATTAAAACATATAAAATAATTTTTTATCTTTTGAAATTATATATATATATATATATATATATTTATAAACATTAAATAAAAAAATGATAACTTAAGAGAATAAGTAGTAAAAATGTTTATTTAATAAAAAATTTTCAGTTATTCGGCAATCGAAGAAGAGCGGGAAGGATTGCTGTAACAAACGGGGAATCGCATTTACCGACATATAATGAGGTCATTAATTATTATTATTATTTTTATAAATTGTAATGGTACAAATAATTAAACATTAATTATGTATTTTTCAATTGATAAAATCCGTTAAAATATAATTTTTCATTAGAATAACATTTAAAATTAAAATAATATTTAAAATACAATTTCAATCTGTTATGTTTTTATAATAAAAAATGCTAAATTTAATTAATAACTTACAAGAATAAGTAGAAAAAATTTTCATTTTATAAAAATTTTTCAGTTATACGGCTTTCGAAGAAGTGAGGGAAGAATTGCTGTAACAAACGAGGAATCGCGTTTACCAACATATAATGAGGTAATTAATAATTTTTAATAAATTATTATTATTATTTTTATAATTTTGAATGATACAAACAATTAATCATAAATTAGGTATTTTTGAAAAGAAAAATCCGTTAAAATATAATTTTTCATTAGAAAACAATTTAAAATTTAAATATTTAAAATAAAATTTTAATCTGTAATGTTTATAATAACCATTGCTAAATATATACAAAACTCAATTGATATCTTACAAGAATAAGTAGGAAAATTTTTAATTTATTAAAAATTTTTCAGTTATTTGGTGTTCGAAGAAGTCGTGGAAGAATTGCTTCAACAAACGAGGAATCGCGTTTACCGACATATAATGAGGTAAATAACAATTTTTTTTTACCTGAAAATTATAATCATAAAATTAATTATTCATTAATTAAATATTTTTCAAAAGAAAAATTATTATGAGGTGATATTAAAAAAATTATTTTATATAAATTTGAATTTATATAAATTTTAATACTTCTTAATAACTAGCTGCTCAGACTACCTTCGGCGCTCTTCACAAAAAATACTTATTTTTTAATAATTTTCGAATATAATTATAACCACTCCCTTTCTTTCTCTCTTCCTCTATTATAAATTTTAAAAAACGGAAAGTTTTCTAGAAATTTAAGAATTTTATTTATTTTATTTATTTATTTCATTTTGTTAAAAAACATCCCAGTGGATGTTTCCTTTATTTTATAATCAAATTGTTTGAGGTTGAAATTAGAATCTTGTTATGGAATCTGGAAGGGGGTCTGCAGATAGCCAATAATATTCATCTCGTCACCATCTTGATAATCTGATGGGTGAGGTTTAAAAACATCCGCCAAGTGTTCAGCGAAACAGGTTGCTTTATCTTTATCAGTTTTAGCCCAGCTCCCATTTTTTGCTCCGATTAGTGAGTTGAATGTTTTAGGTCTTTTTATATTTTTTTTTGTTGCTTTCCATAGTGAATAGTCCGTTGCCTCAGTTGCTGTTAATTGAGATAAATAGTTTTGTATGTTGAAGTTTTTGTGCTTGGTCAATAAGATCTTAAGTTCCCGTATCGCCTTGTTTAATTTCGTTTTATTGAGAGGTGATCGGGTTCTTTATCATATTTTCCTTAACAGTCGTTTTTCTACAATTTTTTCCTGGATATCTAAAGGCAGAGCTACAGATTTATCTTTGTTGTTTGGGTTCTGGATAGGATAACCAAGCTGCACTTTGAATTGTTTTAGTTAAATAATGAACTGCTTAATCGATTTCTTCATTACTTTTAAGTGAAATATTCAAGCTTAGATTCGTATTTAGTAATTCCCGGAATTTATTCCAGCCGGTAAATTTATTACTAAGGGAGGGAGGTTTTTTTGCATGGATTATTTTCGTACTTAAATTAATAATTTTTTTAAGACTGGTAAATGATCAGATAAGAGATCAGAGCTAGATTTATTGCTACACAGATTATCAGGAACGCTTTTTGTTATGCAGAAATCTAGAAGATCAGGCTGTTTGTTGACATCTGTTGGCCAGTAGGTAGGTTCACCAGTGGAAATATATTTTAGGTTATTTCTCTCCATTGAGGAGAGTAACTGTTTTCCTCTAGGATTTTCAAGTCTCGAGCTCCAAAATCTGTGTTTGGGATTAAAGTCACCATCAGCCAGAAATCTGTTACCGAGGGTTTTAAAGAACTTGTTAAATAATTCCTTATCAATTTTATGTTTGGGAGGGCAATAAACCGCAGCAATGTTCAAAGGTCCATTCCAGTCTTCTATTGCTATGCAAGTTGATTGTAAGTAATCTTTAGTAAATTTATCCAGTTGGTGATGTTAAAGTGTCTTTTTAATTATTATTGCAGTTCCACCGCGTGCTTTTCCATCGGGATGTGTCGTATTATAGATCGTATATTTGGGGATTATAAAGTGACTTTTTTTAGTGAAGTGAGTTTCCGAAATGATCATTATATCGATATTATGGTTTTTTAGGAACAGTTTAACTTCTTCTCTGTGGTTAGCTAGCCCATTTGCATTCCAGACTGCTATGTTTAAAAATTTAACAATGTTATTCATTTTGTTAATATGGATATAACTATGGTTAGTAGTCTTCACCATGGTTTTTAGTTCTGTTAAGCCATTTGAGGGAGTAATTTGTGTTTCGGTATTTGCTGCTTGTAACAGTATTCATAGTGTTTACTTCCGATGATTTTAGTTGTACTACATGATGGTCGCATGAGACAGCGTTAGCATAAGATTTTCCGGGATGTACACGTGCATTAGTAGTTAGTTGTTTTGGTCTAGGTGGAGGATATTTTTTTCCCATCAAGTCTCGATAGACAGAACAGCCCTTATAATTTGCGGGGTGATTACCTTCACAAAGTATGCATTGGACATCAGATGTTCTTCCTTTTCTCGTACATAATTCAGTAGAGTAGTCCCCTGTACATTTCACATAACGTGGTCTTTAATGACAGTAGGTTTTGGTATGACCATACCGTTGACATCTTAGGCATTGAGGGATCTCTTTTTTTGGTTTCGGAAGATCAATTTTTATTTTCTGATGTTGAAGGGTTTGGATATTATAAATTTCCTTATTGTTATCACTTGGTTTCAAGTCGACAAAAAACATCGGTAAAGGATGTTTTGTTTTGTAGTCTTTTATGTTCCATAAGTTTATGACCTTATGACCAAAACTTTCAATTTCACTTTTTAGGTCAGCAGTATCTATTGAATGATGAATATTTTTTAACACTACTCTGAAGCTTCTTTGCTCTTTTGGTTTATACGTATAAGTTTTATTTTTCATCTAGGGTCTTAATATTATGAATATTTTAATATACTGATTAAATTAAAATGAATTAAAATCTTTTGCATAAAGATTTTCAGCCAAATGTTATGTATTACTTCGAGGGTACAGGGGGATGAGCGTCGAAGGCAGTCTGAGCAGCTAGTTTAAATAAAATTTCAATCTGTAATGTTTTTATAATAAAAATTGCTAAATAAGTAGAAAAAAAATTTTAATTTAATAAAAATTTTTCAGTTATTCGGCAATCGAAGAAGTGAGGGAAGAATTGCTGTAACAAACAGGGAATCGAGTTCACCGCCAAATAATCAGGTAAATAATAATTTTTAATAAATTATTATTATTATTTTTATAATTTTTAATGATACAATTAATTAATAATTAATTAGGTTTTTTTCAAAAATAAAAATCCATTAAAATATAATTTCATTAGAATAGAATTTAAAACAAAATTTTAATTTGTAACTTTAACTGTAATAAAAATTGCTGAACAAATACAAAACAAAATTAATAAAAAATTTTCAGTTATTCGACAATCCAAGAAGAGAGGAAAGACTAAGCCAGAGATTGAAAACCATTTTTAGAGTGAAGTTTTACAATATCTTTAGGAAATAACTAACGTATTTATTAAAGCTTTTGTGGTTATTTTGATAATTATTAAGAGAATTTTTATTAAAAGACCACATTATTTGTATAAAATTATTTATTAAATTAAAATAATTGTACAACGTTTCAACTGCTTATTCTGCAGTCGTTTTCAAGTAACCGTACGCTTGCTCCGATTCAAGCGGACTGATGATTAATAAATAATTTTATACAAATAATGTGGTCTTTTAATAAAAATTCTCTTAATAATTAAATAACTAACGTTCTACAATAAAGTTGTCTTGATTATTTTCATCGACTCCAGAACCTTTTTCAGCTTTAATATATAATCCAATATTATTGTATTCCTTTTAGCCATCCTGTACAAAAGTATTATAATTTAAATATTAAAATTTATATCAAAAATATAATAATTAGTAAATAATTTGTAATTTATTTGTGAGGAAAATTTATCTTACCTAAAAATTGTCTATTATTTTTTTTATTTTGTGTTTGGAAATTCTTTAATTGATTTTAGATTTTAGAGGTGTAAACTCACTAGACCTGTCCTATTTATTATAAATTAAATATATGATGATGATGATGATTATTATTATTATTATTAGTATTAATTTTGTATTTAATAAAAATAAATAATATAAAAACTCTTTAATGAGACACACACACACATTTTTTTATTTATTCAACTATTTATTTATTTATTTGTTTGTTATATATAGTGTTTATTGATTGATTATTCTCCCTCCCTATAATATTCATTAAATATAATTTAAACAAATTTTCATTCTTTAAATATAATGGTTTTTTATAAAGTTTTTATCAACTTCACTTCATGTCTGTCTGTCTGTTTTAGATGTCGTATTTTAGATGCTGTTGTTGAAATTATTTTTAGTTACCAAAAGAAAGTTTTTCTCTTTTAGAAGACCGATTGAGAATAATAATGACCAAAGCCATCAAAGGAGGATGTACAGTGAATCCAAGCAACAATAAATTAAAAACAATTAAGGAATTTCTAAATCAAACATGACTTTTATATTACCTCAATTTAATTATAATTAATTATCTCTGTTCTGGGTGAAATTTTTTTACGAGTATATTTTAGCAATGGTGGCCACTTGGTGATACTTAGAGCCATATTGAAAAATCGAAAATGTTTAAGAGCCAAATCGGAAAAAAATTTTACTTTTTTTTGGGGGGGAGGAGTGTGGTGGCTACGACTTTCGAGTTACGTAGAGCCACAGGGAGAGAGATTTGGGAGGGTTAGTAGTCACAGAAGCAAAAATTAACAAAATACCTAATTATATTAATAATAAGTCGTACGCCCCACATGCAATAGTTCTGCTGTTGCCATTGTAATAAAGTAGACAGAGTTGTGATAAATCGAATACATTTTACAACAAAGTTTTTAAAATTTGCAGAAATAATTAAATTTTAAATTTCCTTTATATAATTATATCTAAATAAATATGTGTCTTGACGAAGCCATTTTCCAATTTAATATATGTAAATTCTAAATTGTAATAACTTTAAATTTTTTAATTCAGCCACAATAAACTCAAAAAGAACCACGTTTTGGCCACCGTTGTATTATAGTATTTCTTCGATTATCAAAAGATCATACATCACTGGAATAAAAATTAGATTATTAAATTTTTACAAGATTTATTTACCAATAAATAAAATATTCAAAATTCATATATACATATTCAGATTCATATTTCTTTGAAATAATTATAATATTTAAAGTAATTCCACAAGAAATCAAACAAATAATTTATTTTGTATTGTTTTTTTTTATCATTCTGTTTGAGTACTTATTTTCTAGAATATAATTTATTAAAAATAATTGAAAGATAAAAAAATTAGCTGGAGTGTCTCCACTCGACTATCTCGCAATTTGAATTGGATTAAATAACATAATATATTATATTTAAATTAAATTTAATTAATTATATTTTATAAATAATAAATATTAAACCAGCGCATGTTTGGCTTTTTGTTGATGGCACCACAACACGTGTTGGCGCGTGAGATTTGCAGTGTTAAAAAATAATTCTGGTAATTTCAGCGAATCAATCAAGCTGAAATTCTATATATATATCAGTTTTATACAATTATTAATCATGTGAAAAATTATCAAACATATATCTTTATTTTTACGGTCACTTTAGAGGAAAAAAAATCAAAACGTTGTAAGTAATGACCGTCTTCCCGTTGAGCTACATTTCTCAAAATTTGATAGAAAACTACGAATTTTGAATAATGCTCATGTACCAAATTTCATCATTCTAGCTCAAACCGTTTTTGCGTAATCTTGGTTAAATACATACACACACACAGACATTTTTCTCAACCTTAGTGAAAATGTTTCAGGAACCTTTAAAACGTATAAAAACATCAAAATCTCAACATCGAAAATTTTCGTGATCGCAATACTATCTCTTACGAGATAGTAAAAATAAATAATTATACCAGTGATAACATCTATATTTATTTATAAAAATGATTTTTTATATTATTTTTTTTTTATTTTTATATTTAATAATTAGTAATTTTGTTGTGTATACTGACCGAATTATTAAGCTTATTAATTAATAAAAATATTAATATTAATAAATACGATTATTAAATTAAAAACCTGGTTTATCTATCATTTAACAGAATACAGTTCACTTACTGACTAACTTTACAGATTTTATTTATTAGAACGTTTAGAACGTCTAGTGGAATTTACGAAACAAATAAAAATCAAGAATCTAATTATATTATTTTATTCGATTCCAATGATTCTATTCTTATTAATTGTGGAATTAATAAAAAAAAAGATTTTTCTCTACTCCTTTAACACAAAATAGATCAATTATACCTATGAACGAGATATAATAAAAATTATCGAATCACGCTATATCTAAAATATAATATACTTTTTATTAATTATTTATAATTTATAATTATATTTCTATTGAATTTTCATAAACAACCAAAAATCATGCGAAGGACATTTGTAAATAGTAATTAAATAAATTTGAAATAATTTATTTTATAAAAAACTGATAAATCTTATACTGCTTGTTTTGACTTTTCTCAAATATAATAAAAGATAATTGTTTTATTTTTATTTAGTTTATTATATTTTAATTATAGTTTATTTTCGTGACATACGTTCTTGTGACAAGTCAGATTATAATTTTTACCGACTGACGATAGTAAGGGAGGTATTGTTTTCACACCAAATTTCACATGTGGAGATTTTTACATATCTCCACGAATCATGCATTTTTTAACAGAAAAAAGTATTTTTATGTCTGTCCATCCGCCCGTATAGATGTGTACAGCTTGAACGGCTCGACGGATTTTGATGAAATTTGGTATATTTACTTAATGCATCAGTGGGATGAATTGATAAACTTTTGGTGCAAATCCGGAAACCGGAAGTGGTAATATTAACGATCGGCGATAGGAAGGGAAGGGTTATTTTCACACCAAATTTCACATGAGGAGATTTTTTACATATCACCACGAATCATGCACTTTGTATTGGTTTTATTCTCAAGAAAAATCATCTTTATTAGTTTTTTCATAATTTAAAATTATATGACGTCATCCAGCCATTCATGACGTCTACTACTTATATTTTATAAATAAAATAAATAAATAAATAAAATAAAATTAAAAATATTTATGCTATATCCATATCTGTTTTTTATTACATTAATAGATATATTAAAATTATTTGAAATTGGTTCTGTAGCTGGAAATTAATTTACTTCAAACCGTCGGTCGGTTCGGACCTGGCCACAGGTCAACTTATTATATATGAATATTTATTAAATTTCATTTAAATTCAAGGGCTAATACCATATCTCTCTGCAATTATTCATCTATATTTATGTTCTCCTTTTCAAAGTAATTTCTAATAAGTATTTTTTGGGATATCGTAAACCTACTCAAATGTGCTAATATCCGTTCATTGAAGGTTATAATCAGTTTTGTGAGAGGGACAATTCGCAGTGAAAAGATGTCTGTACCTTGATAGTAGTGTGTTTTTAACAGCACAGAGATATTTCTCTTTTTTGAACAAATTTTATTCCATTTACTTGGAGCAAGTGTTTTCAATATCACCCCGAAATGTATCCCATCGCCATCAACAAACTAATTAGGTAAATAAATTTTATGAATTTGGTGAAGTTTGCATCTTTGTCCATTACATTATGTTTTCTACAAATGATATTATTTGGATAGCATTAAAAAAATAATTTAATTAATAAAAAAAAATAGTAGTTTTTCAAATTTCAATTTAAGTTCAAGGGATTAGCTGACATCACTCGACATCACCAAATTCAAATCAATTAATTTTCTTTCTTATTTATTTTTCAAACAAATTTTAAATTTAATTTAATATATTTTAGATGAGAATTTATTTTCAGGATCTTCATTTGAAGCCACCTAAAAGAATTTCAAATTAATTAAATGTTTAAAATGTCTAACGATTTTATTTACTGAATATTTAGTATTTTCATATTTTATTAATTTTTAAATTCTGAACAAAGTGCATTGGAATTGAATTAAATAATATAATTAGATTCTTGATTTTTGTTTGATTCGTCAAATCCACATAAATGTCCTAAATAATAAATATTAGATACGAATTCGCTACAAAAATTACCCTTTTGTGTGTGAAATTACAAAATCCGTACAGTTATTCAGTGAGTTGTTAGATGATAGATAAACCAGGTTTTTTGTTTAATATTCGTATTAATTCATATTTATATTTTATTAATTTAATAAACTTAATAATTTGGTCAGCATACACAACGAAAGTACTAATTATTAAATAATCCGTACAGTTATTCAGTGAGTTGTTAGATGATAGATAAACCAGGTTTTTTGTTTAATATTCGTATTAATTCATATTTATATTTTATTAATTTAATAAACTTAATAATTTGGTCAGCATACACAACGAAAGTACTAATTATTAAATATAAAGATAAAAAAAAATAATATAAACAAATATAGATGTTATCAATGGTATAATTATTTATTTTTTTTTATCTTTAAATTATTTTTCATAAATTATATTCTAGAAAATAAGTACTCAAACAGAATGAAAAAAAACAATACAAAATAAATTATTTGTTTGATTACTTTAATCACTATTAAATATTATAATTATTTTAAAGAAATATTTTCCATCTGAATATGTATGTATATAAAAATTTTGAATATTCCATATATTGATAAATATATCTTGTAAAAATTTAATAATCTAATTTTTATTCCAGTGATTAGGTGTGATCGTTTGATAATCGAAGAAATACTATAATATACTCATAAAAATATTTCACTTAGAGATAAATAAATAAAATTAAATTAAGGTAATATAAAAGTCATGTTTGATTCGGAAAGAAAATTAGAGATATTTCTAATTTTTGAAGAAATTTTATTCCATTTACTTGGAGCAAATGTTTTCAATATCACCCCGAAATGTATACCATCGCCAGCAACATCCTAATTAGGTAAATAAATTTTATGAATTTGGTGAGGTTTGCATCTTCGTTCATTATTTTGTTTTCTACAAATAATATTATTTGTTAATCATCAATATACACGTAATTATAAAAAAGTAGAAGTAGGTATTTATATATTTAAATGTCTGAAAGGCGATTTCGGTGCCATAAACTTTGACAGGACTGTTTAATGTATATAAAGCATTCAAATGCCATTCGATCTCTCATAATGCCCTAAGGTGTTATTGGAAAAACTTATCGAAATCAATTAACAAGTTTTGAGTTAAGTTGAAAATTTGAATTTTTATATTTATTGGGATTTTGATTTTTTGGGATAGCGTAAATCTACTCGAATGTGCTGATATCCGTCCATTGAAGGTTATAATTAGTTTTGTGAGAGGGAAAAATTCGCAGTGAAAAGGTGTCTGTGGCTTGATTGTAGTATGTTTTCAACAGCACAGATATTTCTCTTTTTTGAACAAATTTTATTCCATTTACTTGGAGCAAATGTTTTCAATATCATCCCAAAATGTATCCCATCGCCATCAATAAACTAATTAGGTAAATAAATTTTATGAATTTGGTGAGGTTTGCATCTTCGTCAATTACTTTGTTTTCTACAAATAATATTATTTGGATAGCATTAAAGGAATAATAAAATTTATTAAAAAAGATATTAGTTTTTCAAATTTTAAGTCTAAGGCAGTGGCGTACCTAGGGGGTGGCGGTGGGTGCGGTCCGCACCGGGCGGCACTTATTTTGGGGCGGCATTTTTTATATTGTTATAGTTGTAAAAAGCAACTTATTCATTTCATATTTATTTTTTTTCTTTCTTGAATAATAAATGATTATTATGATTATTATAAGTTTACTATTTGATTTATATAAATTATGATTAACTATATGATTTCGAATATTATTCCTCGGCGTATGTAAATGCATTTTAGTGTAAATTTTGAATTCTATAATTCCAAGAACAGGATAATAATTTTATTTTATTGTATTCATTAAAATTCGTTGAATTCGTAAACGCATCTTTACGATTTTGTTCGGCAATTTTTCCTAACTAAAATTTTTTGATATCAGTTTATAAATGTCATTTCTTTTGAAAAGTTTATATGATTACTTTGAAGTGATATACCAATATTTTTTTAAATCATCGATTTTTCTTTTGAAAAGCAGGGCCGGCGGAAGGCGGTCTGCTAGGTTTAAAATTTACTCTCTGTGTATTAATTAATATTGATTAAATAACTTAATAATTTATTTATGTGTATTAATTTATAAAAACCACTATTTGATTGTCTTATAATAGATAGGGCGGCAAACTGGAGATCGCCCCGGGCGGCAAAAGTTCTAGGTACGCAACTGGTCTAAGGTAAACAGAAATGGTGTGAATACTCACATAACTCGACATCACCAAATTCAAATCAATTAAAATATTCTTTCTTATTTATTTTTCACAACAATTTTAATATTTAAATTAATTTATTTTAGATGTGTCTATATTTTCAAAATCTTCATTAGAAGACATCCAAAAGATCTACAAATTAATGAGTTGTTTTAACTGGCTAATTATTTTACTTATTGAATATTGATTGAATATTTATTATTTTCATATTTTCATTTTATACTAGAAATTATTATTAAGTATAAAATACAAATATGGCTTCGAATATTTTACTTTCAACAGGGCTATTATCAGTTGCAAATGAAATTGAATTTTTCAATTATAATTATTCATTTCTTATCACTCATGGAATTGAAAAACATTTCGATCCAGAAGAAAAGACATGCATTGGATCTTCTAGTTTAAAATATCCTTTCATTAACCAATTGTTATTATCGATATCTGGGCATTTAGGTACGATTATACTTTTATATAAATTACAATTTAACTGTAAAAATGTAATACATGTCAATTATGAATTTCCAAAAAAATATGATCTTCGACCATATCAAAATTATATTTTCTATTATGATTTACGCCAATTGAATTCAAATGTTAAGTGTAAAAGATTTATTCAACAGAGTTTTTCTAATAGGACAAATTTTTGGAAGATATTTCGGAATTTATTTGTTTGTGAATATTCATCTGAAACTGGAGTAACTATTTCTGAATTATGGATTAAAAGGCCATGGACTATAAAAATTAAAAAAGTTTCTGATGTAAGTTTAGCTTTTTATAATAGAAAGCCAAATTTTCATCGACAGGGTGTAGATTACACGTTAGATGAAGAATATAATATAATAAATAAAAATAAAGATATATTAAAATATAGAAGAGAAATATCAATTTTTAACTCTCTTTTAAAAAAGTATAATGCGAGATATAGTAAACAAAATTCTACATTTTTGTTTTATATTAATAAATTCCCTATTATAAATTTTGGTTATATTTATTGGATACAACCGCTGTGTGTTGTTGTACAAAAAGGTGCTTTCCATCCGGATTGGCAGGCATTGTATTGGTGCTTTCAATGGACCACTTGGCTTGGGATATTTGTGATTTTGTTCATTTGTGGTTTTGTTTGGCACTTGTTCAAAAAAAAGCAACAAAATTGGTTCGAATCGCAAATTGAAACTCTTCAAATCTTTATGACGGTTCCTTGCAATTGGATTAATTCCAAAATAAAAAACAGATCAAGAATCTTGACTGGAATGTTATCTCTTGTATCTGTTATAATAATTTCCAGTATTCTTCAGTCAAAACTATACACTAATCTTCATTCTCCTGATAGATTTCCTCCAATAAATACTTTGGATGAATTATATAATTCAGGACTTACGATTACTTGTTACAATCCATTTACATGTAAATGGATAGCTATTCTAGAAATTTTAAATACCTCGAAAATATTACTACCAAATGAAGAAACATTTTTAAATGGAACCTATAAATGGAATCCTATAATTGGTTACCCATCTACAATGGATGATATTTATTATAATTCTAGTTTGGCTTTAATTTATATTTGTGAGGATGCTGAATCTTTAATGAATAACTTTGAAAGATGGTATTGCTCAGTGGGAGAACCATATTACCCTCATATTAAACATGATCCAAATATTACATACAGAACATAGATCAATCACAATGAAAGTATTTTCAATGGAAAATTTACAAATTGCATTTATTGTATTATTTTTAGGTCTTTCCATGGCTATTTTCACATTTCTTATTGAAATTATTTATTATCAATTTCAGAGAAAATAGTCATCAAATATTATTAATAGAACCAATTTATTTGTGTACTTTGCATTCGTTTTGTATAAAGTTTATTTATATTTACATAATGTATTTATATCATATAGTATATAATAATATTTATTAACGTTATATCAGATTATGTTCTTTTTCCTCCTTTTTTTACTTATTTCTAGAATATAATTTTATATTATAATTTAGATTTGTATTGCATATTTTAATGCCATTTGAACGCATTGAAAGTATTGCTTCTGCTTGGTTTTACTCCAACAAATAAAGGTTCTTTCCTAAAGGTCTATCTCCACCAAAATGACCTCGAAGACTAGTTTCTAAGTTATATAATAAATTTATGGTTTAAAGAGATTGATTTTCAATAATTTAGTCATCATAAAATAAATATAATTTGCAAAGTTGTAATGGAAATGTGCCATTAAAATTGTTAACAATTAATTCATGTATAACCAGAGAAATATTAATAAGTTTATTTTAACTTCAAAGAAAATGCGGAATTAGTTTTCTAAAAATGGTACATATCTGTATTTTCGTTAAAAACGATTTTCTATTAACGTTTAATAAAAACAAATATAATAACCAACTTTACTCTTAGTTGTTATCTCAGTGCCTTAAGAAACAACTAATTGAAATCGGAAATTTTGTTTTATTTTGTACTTATGTAAAGATTTATAATATTCCCATAATTATAAAAAAGTAGAAATAGGTATTTATATAAATATTTAAATGTCTGAAAGGCGATTTCAGTGCCATAAACTTTGACAAGACAGTTTAATGTATATAAACCATTCAAATGCCATTCGATCTCTCATAATGCCCTACGGTGTTATTGGAAAAAATTATTGAAATCAATTAACAAGTTTTGAGTTAAGATGAAAATTTGAATTTTTATATTTATTTTTCATTACCCCTCATCGACTTAACTTGGGTAAGTAATAATAAAAATAATATATTTCAATAATTATGTGGTTTCTGTGTGAAAATTTAATTTTACTTCACTAGTAACTATTATTTGTGTCAAATTAAATCTTTTATCTGATTTATATTTGAAGTAGATTTATTGAAATATTAATTTTTTTTAGAAACATTTATTAATTAATTTAATTAATTTGTACTTTTTAAAATAAAAGAGTAAGGTAAAGACATAATTATATTTTTTGATAAATAAATAAATATTATTATTTATTTATTCAAGAAATATATATACAATCATTCTGTATGTTATTTCAGCCCACCTTTTTGGGTGGTGACAAAAAATAGCAAAAACATCCAAAAAGCAAACAAAAACAAAAAAAAAAAGCAAAACATATTTACATATTTACATAATAACTAACACTTTGTAATCAACGATCATAATGTCTTTAATTGAGAACACACATAATCACAGGCTCAGAGTTTCAGTTTTCCATCTTTTAAGATATTTAACATTTATTTAACTTTTTCGTAAAACTTTTACAATTTCCACCTCAAATTTAGTATTTTTTATAATTTCCCGATTCCCGGGAACGAAAATACTCCGGGAAAAGTAACCCTCTAGTTCTCATCTTATTTCCTATTGTATTTTTGTTATCAAAAAGTTGTTGACGTCAAAGTTTTACTTCTATATATTTATTTTTTTAATATTTATTTAATTTCTGACTGAATGTTGTAGATCACTTTATAAAATCATTTATTCTCCACTTTATAAAATAAATAGATAATTTAATCATCCGATTTCATATACATTATCATTCATTTAATTATGAGAAAATACGAAAAATTATTATTAGATTAAAATTAATTAAAAAAAAAAATCTATATATAAAAAAATGACATGTGAAAAGCAAGATAGATGGAAGTGAAGTTCAGTGAATATATAAATTATGAATGTCCTTTGGATAATAGCGTGCAATATGGTCATTTCGATAAAATTTAAATTTTTAAAGTTTCATTAAAAATTAAATTATAATTTTAATAATTATTTAATTTTACTTATAGAATTAAATATATTAAGATATTTTAAGAAAATTTAAAACAATTAAATATGTGAATATATTATTAGAATTTTTAAAATTAAAATATTTTTAGATCGTATTTATTGAGATGAAAAATTTTCTATAATTATCTCAATTTAAAAAATCAAATCAATTTCATAAGTTATTATTACTATATTGGTATGTATGTACCAAAATTAAATGAATCAATAATTGAAATAAATCTTTATTAATTTTAAATAGAATAAAATAGATTGATATACTTAAATGTAAAGATATATCGATCAAAATTTAATTTCTTTCTTAAAAATATTAATTAAAATCGATTGTATAAATAAAGTTTCATAAATACAGAATAGCTTCAAGTTGTACAATTGTTAGGTAGGTAATTTATTAAAACAAATGAAATACATTAATATATATATAAAATAAATAGAAAAAGTTTGGCATATAATAGTTTGGTTTTTCTGCCTTGAGGAGGGGGGAAAATCCTCATGGACTACCCGTCGTTAATTGTTGTTGTTTAGCAAGGTAGGACCGGACTTTTACCGGCTAAAAACCCTTCCTCCTCATGTCTGCAAGAATTTTTATATCGACTTTAGATAGTAGACGTGGAAAATAGAGACTACTTCGTTTTTTTATTTTGTCTTCCATTCTTGCACATATTAAACAATATTAACTAAAAGTAAAATAGGTAGACGTATTAATCCAATGCTGTTTATTAGTAGAATACTTTTGGAATAAGAATATGTTTGTTTTACCTTCTGGTAATCAATCGAAAGGTTTTTCTACTCTACAGCCATCATAATACGACGATTATTATCCATTGAAGAAGCGTGGATTTTAATAATTTATTATACACACGCTTATAGTCATTTTCTCTGTGTTTTGTTGATAGCCAGAGCATAGCATAGCAGAATAAATATCTTGATAGAGTACTTTTGCTTTTTCCATTTGTTCTTTCCCGTTGCAGAGCTGACCAGCTGACTTTGGCATGATAAATTCAATCATCCGGTGGTTAATATAATATTATAGATTATTTACTTGCTTAAAATGTAAACTTTTTGAATGAAATTAAACAATATAATTAAAAATTTAATTTATAAAATATTAATTCAATATCATTAAACATTAAAAAGTTTGTTTTGTAAAAGTTTAAATTTAAAAATATAAATATTTTGGTTTACCTTTGTTTTGGAATTATATTTATCTTTTATAATTTATAAAAATTTAATTTAAATAGTATTACTTTTTTAATCCAAAAATTCTTTTTGGGTTTTCTCATGAGAAAATTAATATTCGAATAATTTTTTTGAAATTATTTTTTTTTTTCTGATAATGTTTAAATTTTTCTTAATTAATTAAGAAATATTATGTTTATTATGATAATTGTATTTATACATACATTGGTTAAATCAATATGTCTCCATACGAGTATAGAACGTATAAATCGATAAACATATCGTCACTCTTATTTTATATAAATGTCGTATATATATGTATATATTCATTATTTATTACGATTAAATCAATTAGTTTTTCAACATTTTTTCAGCAATAGAAAAGTAATATTTTTTGTAAAAGAAAAATCTAACAACATGGATAATGTAAAAAATAATCGTTTAATATGTGATATCCTAGGAAACTTTCCTTATTATTACTATAATCAATAATTGAAATTCAAAATCACCTAAGATTCCATTCTTACCCTCTTTCTTCGATACTTTACTCAGATTAGTAAATATTTATAATATTACTATAATCAATTAGACTGCCTTTGCAGCTCTTCGCACTTAGTCAGGGGGCGGTTTTGTTCCCTTCAAGGGATGTGTAGTATTTTCTTTAAAGTTGATGTAATAATTTTTCATTGATTTTATATCAAAAACAGTATATGAAAACCTTCATTTTCTTTTTGTTTAGTTCTTTATTTTTGAACATAATCACAAAATGAATTATATTTGTTATAATGGGATACATTATTTTTTTTAATATTCCTTTTATTTTACGATTTTTATTATAATCGGATGTGTAGGGGTAAACTTTGAGGATTTGAACATAGGATGCAATGGACTGTTCCTTTTAGGGTGAGGTCTTGGCGTTCACAGTTTTCACTTGTATATATCCTGGCGGTGCACCGGTGTTAAGTGATATCATATATATTTGAATGTTTAGTGTTTCAAGTCTCGTGTTGAAGTGGTGTGAGTGTGAAGGTGGGGACATAAGGACAGGAGAGGAGAAACTTTAATCTGTCCGCCCCTCCCTATGGCCAGACATACAATTTAATCCAACAGGATGATTGATGAAAAATCAAATGGAAAGAAATGAGAATTTTTTGTTAAAATTTCATTGTAATCGATTCAGCCAATTTGGAGTCTTTAGCGACGCATTTTCCCGAAAAAAACTAGTAGAGAGACATAAATAATTTTTATTTTCAAAAGAAAACTATTTACCCATAAATAAGTATTGGGTATTGAAAGGGTCAAAGGGAAAAACAAAACAAATTCAAAGGGTACCTACCCACCTATCGGTCTTTAAAAAGTGAGAATATAATTGTATATACTACTATAAAAACTTATGTTTAGAGCCATTGAGTGTTCAGTTATCTTTGCTAGTAGTTACTCGCAAGGAATCATCGTGTGATCCATACAAACAAAAGATTCTGCCAGACAATCTAAGTTAAATCTCGATTCTTGATGAAGATGAAGATTCTTCGAAGGCAAACACAGAATATTAGAAATCTTGAAGAGAATTTAACTTAAACTCTCTTTATTGATATTATTATTTTCATCTTTTTATTTTCTAGTCACCAGAGGAGTCGAAGCTTTATGAACCAAAATACAAAATAAATATTCGCCATTTTTCAGAACATTTGAATATGGTATTTGAACACATTAAATTTAAGCTCTCTAACACTAAAAAAATATCATGAACATTTTTTAAAATAATTCACTTGAATATAATATATTGAACACTAAAAAAAGTGGTTGCACATTAAAATAAGCTTAGAAACATTAAAAAACTCTTTGAGCACTAAAACAATTTTAGAAACAATACAATTCTATTAGGAACAATAAAATAAAATTAAAACATTAAAACTTTGTTAAAAAAATAAGAGGCTCAAATTTTGCAAGCGAATTAAAAAAGGACATTCATCGATTACAGGAATGTTACACAGAAAAAGTATTCGATAAAGCTTCAAAATTATTTCTAGAAATGTGGCAAAAGAAGAATGATGATGAAATTAATAAATTTGTAAATTACTTTTATTGGAGTTTATAGGTAGGTTTAATGAAAATGCACTTGAATCTGTTGGAGATTGAATGTGTTTTTATTATAAGGTTTCACTATAAACTCATGCTATAAAGACTGACTATAAAGAAGAAGCGAGTTCTATCTACATTATACATATATTATATACAGGCCAGAAGGTGCATGGTTACCAAATTTAATATACTTTAACATATTTTTATATACTTACATATAAATGAATAAGAACATACAATAACACACACCTTTCTCAACCTCTCCTATGTGAATAAAATTAAACAAAATATAAGGTGGATTCTACACATTTTCCATTTTAAAATATTTTCAACGTTCATCTATTTATATTGTCCTTCCTCTCAGATATAAATTAAAAGAACTCTTATTTTAATAACCAGCAAATTTATATAATGTTTAAAAAAATTATTTTAATAGTTAATGGCAATGTTTTAATGTGCAAATGAATATTTTTATTGTTAACGTAATTTAATGTGCAAAAAGAATCTAATTTAATGTTTATTTTGACCTAATTTGATGTGCAGTTGGTTAGTGTGCAAGTAATCAAATTTAATGTTCAAATCAGATTTTTTAAATGTTTATTTCTCAATGTGCAAATCTATTTTAATGTGGAAATAACCTATTTAAGTGTGCCATTATATCCGTATTCGTTGTATTAGAGGAAGATTGCACGAATTATGAAATAGCAAGAAGAGCAAATTTTTATGTGGACAATTTGTTGGATATTACGGTGAATAAGGAAAATATACCATCACTAGGCGAGGATGATATTGAAATTGTGATTAATTATTCAATTTATCGCCGACAAATTTTGATTTTGTCAACGACTTCTTCCAATGAAAGAATCAGCAAAATACTTTATCTTTCTTTATTGATATTATTATTATCATCTTTTTATTTTCTAGTCATCAATTCTTCGAACTGATATAGATTAGTGCTTCTCCACCTATTGATATTATGTTAAAAAGCATGATATCGCAATGGCATACGGCGTATCTCTTCATATGATAGTAATCCTAAAATTTATCCTACAAAGTCTGATTATTCTCAGCTGCGAACTCGAAATAAATTAATGTCTTTAAAGAAATCTCCATTCACTTACTTTACGTTGCCCTTGGAATCTTTACAAACCTAATACATATAAAGAGAAAATTTAGACTCACCGCCATTTCCAACATCTTTATTGCCGAACTGAAAGCAATTGAATTATCTCTCACCTATATTAACCCCTCAAGGCAGCGTTTATATAAAAAGCATTTCTCTGCCATTTCTCGATCGATTTTGAAAATTTTTACACTTTTTAAAACTACAATAATTATACTTTTTTGATTGTTTTTTGTCGAACACATGTTTTTTCAAAGAAGATAAAACTGGTTTTTTTTCGAGAGTCTTCAAAACTCAATTTCTATCTAAGCTGATTAAATTTTTTGTATACAAAGAAACAACTTCCCATGACATCTCTTGAAAATTTCACAAATTTATGTTGAGTAGTTTATGAGATATTAATTATTTTAGGCATGCTTTGAATCCGGTTGCTCAAAATTTATCATATTTATCACACAGAACTCAATTTTTAGGAAAGCTAAGCTGATTAAATTTTTTATATACCAAGAAACCTCTTCCCTTGACATCTCTTGAAAATTTCACAAATTTGTGTTGAGTCGTTTATGAGATATTAATTATTTTAGGTAGGAGTGCAAGAAAGTGCATTTTTCGCTCATTTAATTCCCGCCGGAGCGCTGGAATAGGAAAATTTAATTCCCGGCTTAAGGGGTTAAAACCAGAGGTTTGAGAAACATAATTATAATAAGTGACTCTCAAAGTGCCTTCCTTGGTATCGGTGAATATAACGCTGCACATCCCCTATAACAAATAAGTTGACCTGTGGCCAGGTCCGAACCGACCGACGCGACGGTTTGAAATAAATTAATTTCCAGCTACAGAAAATAATTTTAATATATCTATTAATGTAATAAAAAACAGATAGGCATACATAAATAATAAATATGAACATTTTTAATTTTATTTTATTTATAATATATATGCAAGACCAGGCTGTGACGTCATGAATGGCTGGATGACGTCATATAATTTTAAATCAAGAAAAAACTAATAAATATGATTTTTCTCGAGGATAAAACCAATACAAAGTGCATGATTCGTGGTGATATACCTTTGGTGTGAAAATAACCCTTCCCTTCCTATCGTCGATCGCTAATACTACCACTTCCGGTTTCCGGAATTGCACCAAAAGTTGATCAATTCATTCCACTGATGCATTAAGTAAATATACCAAATTTCATCAAAATCCGTTGAGCCGTTCAGGCTGTACACATCTATACGGACGGACAGACATTATGCTAAAAATACTTTTTTCTGTTTAGAAAATGCATGATTCGTGGAGATATGTAAAAATCTCCACATGTGAAATTTGGTGTGAAAACAATACCTCCCTTACTATCGTCGGTCGGTAAAAATACAAGAACTCTATTATGAATGCTCACGCGGAGCATTTTTTATGGATCCCCGGGCATAAAGGCATCAAGGGGAATGAGACTGCCGACCAACTAGCTAAATTAGGAGCTAAATAAATAGTTCGATTTCCTTGAAATCTATTTAAATGACTCTCTTAAGTACATGATAAATAAAATTTATAAAATTGTATAAAACTGCTATATATAGAATTTCACTTTGATTCAATCACTGAAAGTACCAGAATTAATTTTTTAACAGTGCAAATCTCACGCGCCAACACGCGACGTGATGCCATCAACAAAGAGCCAAACATGCGCTGGTTTAATAAATATTATTTATTAATTTTAATTTAGAATTTAGAATTAATTAAATTTAATTTAAATATAACATATTGTTGTTTTTGTTATTATTATTTTCTGCATAGTTTATTGTTATTTTAATCATTATATTCTAGTCATGTTCAATGGGGACCCTTTTACAGTCCCTTTTTGAGCGGTGATATTTTTTATTATTTATTCATCTATTTATTTATTTATTGTATATTGTATTTGTTTATTGGTTAATTATTGAATAGATTGTTTTTGGTCTAAAAGGAAAAATCATTTTTTCCAACGAAAAACATTGGGCGCATTTAGTTTTATTAATTTATATGGAACATAAAGTCAAATTTTTATAATAATAAAAATTATTTAAAAGGTTCAATACAATTTGAAATTTTCTTTTATTTGATTCAATACAATTTTAAATCATATGTTTTTTATTTTTAATCTGAGATGTTGGGCTAGACAAATGAATACATTTAAATTTAGTTATACTAAAAATATTATATATTATAATATGAAATATTTCATTAAGACAACTTAAAATCCAACTGGAAATATATATAAATAAATATTATATATATAAACAATATAAATTATTTTTTTTTTTTATTTAAAATACGTTTTTTTTTACATGCTGATTTAGGATTTGCATTATAAGGTTTATTTGAATTATTTTGTACTTCGTTTATAATCAGAGGAAAACAAGGATTTTGATTTTTAGTATTAAAATCAATTTGATTATTTTTAAATTTTTTCATACAAACTGGACATTTATCATTAACATATTTTTTTTCTATTTTCCCTTCTATAATTGAATTCTTGTTATCACCATTAAATTTATTGATATTATTATTTCTAGTTAGATTTATTTTATATGGTTCCAAGATTTTATTCATTTTTAGATGATTATTTTCTTTTTTATTTTTGGAAAAAGTATTCAGTTCAATTTCTTTTGGGCATGAAGAACGTAATAATCGATTTCTATTATTAAGATGGTTAGGAATTGTTTTGTTACATGGATCACTTTGATTTAGTTGTTGACATTCACAAGGTTTGTTATTTTTATAAAATTTATTATTATCGAATTTTTCTTTGATATTTATTTCGAAATTACAATTTGGACATACACACATAATCTCCTGACCACTCGCAATTCTATCCTCAACAGTTTCACCATTCAAATTCTCCGGAGGATGTTCCATTTCATTTTCAAGGTTGGATTTACGTTTAGTCGAAATTCTATTTTTAAATGTTTCACCTTTCAAATTCTTCTGCAAAGGTTTATTTTGATTTTCAAGATTAGATTTATGTTTAGTTGAAATACTATTTTCATCTGTTTCACTATTCAAATTCTCCAGAGGATGTTCCATTTCATTTTCAAGATTAGAGTTACGTTTAGTAGAAATTCTATTCTCATTTTCAGGTTGATTTTCAGACTCAATATCATCGCCAACACAAATTTCATCCTTCGTTTTCTCCAGAAGACGGGGAGGAGATGGTTTTATGTCATTTTCAGGTTTAGGTTTTATTTTAATTATCTCTTGGAGACATGCAGGACATATTTCATTTTCTGATTGTAAATCCTCGTCAACACAAGTTTCATCTCTCAATCTTTTCAGAATAACTGGAGGGGTAGTTTTTTTTTCATTTCCAGGATAAAGATTTTCTGAAGATTCCACTTTATTTTTCTCTTGAAGACATGGAGGACATATTTCGCATTCAGACTCTATATCATCGTCAACAAAAGTTTCATCATTCGTTTTCTCCAAAAGACGGGGAGGAGATGGTTTCATTTCATTTTCAGATTTTTTCTTTATTTTAGCTTTCAGTTTAATTTCTTCTTCAAGACAAGGAGGGTATATCTCGTTTTCAGACTCAATATTATCGTCAACAAAAGTTTCATCATTCGTTTTATCCAGAAGACGGGGAGGAGATGGTTTCATTTCATTTTCAGGTTTTTTCTTTATTTTTGCTTTCAATTTAATTTCTTCTTCATGACAAGGAGGGTATATCTCGTTTTCAGACTCAATATTATCGTCAACATAAGTTTCATCCTTCGTTTTATCCAGAAGACGGGGAGGAGATGGCTTTAGGTCATTTTCGAGATTAGATTTACGTTTAGTCGAAATTCTATTTTCAACTGTTTTAATTTTCCTATTCTCCGGAGGAACTTTAATTTCATTTTCAAGGTTAGATTTACGTTTAGTCGAAATTCTATTTTTAAATGTTTCACCTTTCAAATTCTTCGGCAAAGGTTTAATTTTATTTTCAAGATTAGATTTATGTTTAATTGAAATTCTATTTTCATCTGTTTCACTATTCAAATTCTCCGGAGGAACTTTAATTTCATTTTCAAGGTTAGATTTACGTTTAGTCGACATTCTATTTTTAAATGTTTGATCTCTCAAATTCTTCTGCAAAGGTTTAATTTGATTTTCAATATTAGATTTATGTTTAGTTGAAATTCTATTTTCATCTGTTTCAGTATTCAAATTCTCCGGAGGATGTTCCATTTCATTTTCAAGATCAGAGTTTCGTTTAGTCGAAATTCTATTCTCATTTTCACGTTCATTTTCAGACTCAATAACATCGCCAACACAAGTTTCATCCTTCGATTTCTCCAAAAGACGGGGAGGAGATGGTTTCATTTCATTTTCAGGTTTTTTCTTTATTTTAGCTCTCAGTTTAATTTCTTCTTCAAGACAAGGAGGGCATATCTGGTTTTCAGACTCAATATCATAGTCAATACAAGTTTCAACCTTCAACTTCTCCAGCAGACATGGTGGACATGGCTTTAGGTCATTTTCGAGATTAGATTTACGTTTAGTCGAAATTCTATTTTCAACTGTTTCAATTTTTCTATTCTCCGAAGGAACTTTAATTTCATTTTCAAGGTTGGATTTACGTTTAGTCGAAATCCTATTTTTAAATGTTTCACCTTTCAAATTCTTCGGCAAAGGTTTAATTTGATTTTCAAGATTAGATTTATGTTTAGTTGAAATTCTATTTTCATCTGATTCACTAGTCAAATTCTCCGGAGGATGTTCCATTTCATTTTCAAGATTAGAGTTACGTTTAGTCGAAATTCTATTTTTTTTTTCAGGTTCAATTTCAGACTCAATATCATCGTCAACACAAGTTTCATCATTCGTTTTCTCCAAAAGACGGGGAGGAGATGGTTTCATTTCATTTTCAGATTTTTTCTTTATTTTAGCTTTCAGTTTAATTTCTTCTTCAAGACAAGGAGGGCATATCTGGTTTTCAGACTCAATATCATAGTCAATACAAGTTTCAACCTTCAACTTCTCCAGCAGACATGGTGGACATGGCTTTAGGTCATTTTCGAGATTAGATTTACGTTTAGTCGAAATTCTATTTTCAACTGTTTCAATTTTCCTATTCTCCGGAGGAACTTTAATTTCATTTTCAAGGTTGGATTTACGTTTAGTCGAAATTCTATTTTTAAATGTTTCACCTTTCAAATTCTTCTGCAAAGGTTTATTTTGATTTTCAAGATTAGATTTATGTTTAGTTGAAATTCTATTTTCATCTGTTTCACTATTCAAATTCTCCAGAGGATGTTCCATTTCATTTTCAAGATTAGAGTTACGTTTAGTAGAAATTCTATTCTCATTTTCAGGTTGATTTTCAGACTCAATATCATCGCCAACACAAATTTCATCCTTCGTTTTCTCCAGAAGACGGGGAGGAGATGGTTTTATGTCATTTTCAGGTTTAGGTATTATTTTAATTATCTCTTGGAGACATGCAGGACATATTTCATTTTCTGATTGTAAATCCTCGTCAACACAAGTTTCATCTCTCAATTTTTTCAGAATAACTGGAGGGGTAGTTTTTTTTTCATTTCCAGGATAAAGATTTTCTGAAGATTTCACTTTATTTTTCTCTTGAAGACATGGAGGACATATTTCGCATTCAGACTCTATATCATCGTCAACAAAAGTTTCATCATTCGTTTTCTCCAAAAGACGGGGAGGAGATGGTTTCATTTCATTTTCAGATTTTTTCTTTATTTTAGCTTTCAGTTTAATTTCTTCTTCAAGACAAGGAGGGTATATCTCGTTTTCAGACTCAATATTATCGTCAGCAAAAGTTTCATCATTCGTTTTATCCAGAAGACGGGGAGGAGATGGCTTCATTTCATTTTCAGGTTTTTTCTTTATTTTTGCTTTCAATTTAATTTCTTCTTCATGACAAGGAGGGTATATCTCGTTTTCAGACTCAATATTATCGTCAACATAAGTTTCATCCTTAAACTTCTCTAGTAGATATGGTGGACATGGCTCTATGTCATTTTCATGTTTAGGTTTTATTTTAATTATCTCTTGGCGACATGCAGGACATATTTCATTTACTGATTGTAAATCTTCGTTAACACAAGTTTCATCTTTCAATTTTTTCAGAATAACTGGAGGGGTAGTTTTTTTTTCATTTCCAGTATTAAGATTTTCTGAAGATTCACATACACATGATACACAAGTTTTTTTCATTTTTTCTACACCCTTTTCTTTTTGAACTTCATCATTTAAACAAAATATACCATTTTTTTCTCTATCTTTTTTCATTTTTTCTATACACTTTTCTTTTTGTACATCATCATTTAAACAAGATATACCATCTTTTTTCATTTTTTCTACACCCTTTTCTTTTTGAACTTCATCATTTAAACAAGATATACCATCTTTTTCTCTATCTTTTTTCATTTTTTCTATACACTTTTCTTTTTGTACTTCATCATTTAAACAAAATATACCATTTTTTTCTCGATCTTTTTTCATTTTTTCTACACCCTTTTCTTTTTGTACATCATCATTTAAACAAGATATACCATTTTTTTCTCGATCTTTTTTCATTTTTTCTACACCCTTTTCTTTTTGAACTTCATCATTTAAACAAGATATACCATCTTTTTCTCTATCTTTTTTCATTTTTTCTATACACTTTTCTTTTTGTACTTCATCATTTAAACAAAATATACCATTTTTTTCTCGATCTTTTTTCATTTTTTCTACACCCTTTTCTTTTTGTACATCATCATTTAAACAAGATATACCATCTTTTTCTCTATCTTTTTTCATTTTTTCTTCAAGAGAAGCTGAACATTTTTTTAATTGTTTATTAAGTGAAACATTTGATGTTGCAAAACTGTCTAATTCATTTTTCTTATTCTTCATCGGACACCATTTTTTCTTTTTTTGAATTTTAATTTGTGCTTCACACGAATGACATGGATTTATATCTGAATTATTCTCCTCATTTTCATTATTTTGTTTATTTTCTAAAAATGTATTTACTTTAATATTATTGTCTTCTTTAGATTTTATTTTTTTTGATTTTTTATTTTCTAAAATATTTTCATATATTTCGTCATCATATGGGATAAAAGCAATATCGATATTTTTCAACTTATGAACTTTATGTTTTTTTGTCTGGATCGCATTTTGTTGATAATAAACTAAAAATTAATATATTATTTAAAAAAAAATGCCAATAAATTTATATAATATATAATATTAAATATATATTAAATATATGTATATTAATATATGTATATATACCTTTATATTTAATACTGAAATCATTTTGTTCGGAATAAAAATCAGAGCTTATCTTTAGATGGATAAAGTGAATATTGATTTGAATAAATTGCTTTTATTTACTTTATTTTATTTTTTATTATTTTTTTTTTAATTAATTATTTTAATTTATTGGAATTCATAAATTCAGAGAACAGTAATTTATAGAATGTTATTCATATTTGAATAATTTATATATATTAAAATAAAATACCTAAGGACCTAAGGTAAATCTTAATTTCTTTTTATAAATAATAAATAAATTGGTTTCATTTTGGAAAATATGAGTAAGACATTACTCATTATTTTTTCCCAAAATTACTCATTACTTTTTCCCAAAATTCTGGTAAATATTTGAAATATAATAAAAATATAATGTTATAAAACACATATTTCTTTACTTACATAATTTTTCTGTTCCTTCACTATCACTTTCATCATTATATATATAAACACTTCTCTAAAAAATAAGTTTTGAAATGTATTATAAATATAAATTTTATTTATATATTTTTAGAGGAAGATTGCTATCGATGAGCCACTTAAAGAAGATTTGTTATATTATCAATGGATAATAATTATAACATAATTATAACATGTATATATATTTGTTAATGCAATAGATACATTATATATTGATTTTTCACTATACTAGACACAGAAGTAATAATTTTTCAATCATAATGAGAAATAAAAAAACGCGTCACCGGCTAATTTAACGCAACTGGTTTCCTAATTTAGACCGGGCAGTTTCCCCTCATTCCAAAGAATAAATAAGAACTTAGGGGCTAATCTTGGCGTTACAATATAAATTTATTATTAACATGCTATTATTAATTTAATTTTTAATTAAAATGTAGTTAAAGATGCCTCGTAGAGTGATAGTTAACAGAGTTAGCTGACATTCTCGAGGTCCCGGGTCCAAGTCTCGGTCCTGGCAAGGGATTTATAGCAGGGGTCTATGGGACGGAGTCAATCCAGCCTCCGGGATCAAAATGGGGAATGTACTTGATAAAAGTAGCGCCTCCGATCAAGAAAATCAAGATAAAGATGGATAGGACCTGTTCAACTGATCATTGGACACCTAATTAATATAACCAACTTGAAAGGCGTTGTCCTTGCGTAGGATGTACAAAAGTCAGGTTTTTTAAATTATAAATTAATTACTTTTAATTTATTTTTTAATTAATAATTCATTTAAATATTAGTCTATAAATATTATAAAACTAAATTACTCGTGTTGATTTTTATTCAGTTGGTTATTATGTGAAAAGTCGTGCATATACAGTGACTCACTTTAGGCAACTCACTAAAATCTTACTTTCAATTACAGTTTCTTTCTGCTTACTCGAAACAACTCAAAACTAAAATCGCTATACTTTGACAACACGGGATACTCTTATGGACTATTAGAACACACATGTCTACATTTTCTGAGAAATTTAGCCGACCCATCAATAGCAAGCAACCTTCCCCATAATTATATTAAAATAACAAGAACATGAATTTATTTCCTTATATTTCCTCATATTTTAATTCTATAAAATTTATTTTTAAACATAATATTATAAGCAATTTTTATGAATATTTTAAATATATTTATAAACAAATATTCTAGATTTTATTATAATTAAATATTTTCTTAATAAGAATATTCAAGAAGAATTTATTCAAATTTCATTAATTCTATTAATCAATATTTTCTAAAATAAATATTATAGAATTAAAAAATGAATAAAAAATGAAAAATTCAAATATTCCATTTTTTTGCTGATATATATATTATGGAAAAGAAAAAACAAATAAATTGTTTATATATTGTAAATAAAATGTATAAAAGAGCATGTAGCCGAAACCCGAGTAGGGTAAGGTGGAATAACGGATGGTCTGTGGGTGGAATTAAAAAAAAATAAAAGAAATAAATATATTATGGTCACTCAATAAGGGCCTTGACATATATATATATATATACATGGAACCATATCTTAACCTTAATTAAGAGTCCTGATCGTTAAACGATACATATCCAAATTTCTTAACATTCTAGTGTAAAAATTACAGTCGCTATTATTGTCTGTTTAAAAAGAAAGAATGAAAATAATTTAGTATTTTTTAAAAATTTCTTCGAATTGGTTTATAACGCGCTATAAGGTAAAACTGAGGGCCATGACGCACAATACGTGTTTTTGCCAAATCTCAAACGCTAATATCTATTATGACTTGATTAATGTTATTAAATTACAGTATATACTAGGGCTGTATGATAAGTACCCTTGTTTGGCGACTGATGTTACCTCTGACTTTTGTACGTCCTACGCAAGGACAACGCCTATCAAGTCGGTTATATCAACTAGGTGTCCTACGATCAGTAGAACGAATCCTATCAACCTTTACCTTGATTTTCTTGATCGGAGGCGCTACTTTTTATCAAGTAGCTTCCCAATATTGATCCCAGAGGCTGAGTTGACTCCGTCCCATAGACCCCAGTTAGAGAAATTCCCTTGCCAGGCCCGGAACTTGAACCCGGGACCCCGTGAATGTGAGACAGCGACGCTAGCCTCTCACCCTGTGATGTCACCGCTGACGAGAAATGTATATGTCATCATTTAACGCCATCTTTAAAACAATTACTGTCAAAATTTCAGACAGATTTATCGAGTAGTATTGTTTTGATAGCTATTGAAAGTCGTCAAGTCGTCACCATAGAGAAAGAGCATTATCGATCAGTGATTCGATTTCTTTTTTGAATGAGAAGACGTGTGAGGAAATCAAAGTGAAGTTGCATGCCGTATATAAGGACCATGCACCTTCGATGACTACCATCAGATATTGGTTTAATAAATTCAAGCGTTGTCGAACATCAGTTTTTGATGAAGAGCGCCCAGGCCGTCCAATTGAGGATATGGTTAACAAAATCCATGATATCGTGTTAGCAGATCGCCGGGTGAAGATCAGAGAGATTGCTGACATTGTAAACATCTCAATTGACGCGTACAAAATATCCTACACGAAAAATTGGGCAGAAGAAAACTATCGGCGAGATGGGTGCCGCGTTTGCTCACAGTGGAACAAAAACGGAATCGCATGACAACTTCGGAGCACTGTTTGGACAAGTTTAAACGCAATCCAAAATCTACGGCGTTTCGTGACTGTCGACGAAACATGGATCATCATTGCACGCCAGAAATGAAAGAACAATCAAAATAGTGGACTACAAAGCAACAGAGGCCTATTTTTCGGATTTCGACAAATCATATTTTTTGGATGGCTTGAAAAAGTTAGAAAATCGCTTGACTAAATGTATCGTGCTGAAAGGAGACTATATTGAGAAACAAATAAAAAAAAAGTAAAAGAAAAATTCGTTTTCTTGCCTAACACACCTACTTATCATACTGCCCTCGTATTGAGAGATATGTGAATAAATAAGTCTTAATATTAATTTTAAAGAATGTGCAAAAACGTAATATACACTTTACTTACAAAAATTGCTAAAGTAAACAAATTACGAGCCCTTGAAATAAATATGATGAAAATTCGCATGTGTTGATCTTCCAGATGGTGAACAAAATAAATATTCTTGCACTAAGGTTTGCTTATAACTAGAGTAGACATGCTTCATCTAGTTGTGAAGGTAGCTACTATCTATCCAACGCCAAAAAGGTTAGTTTTCGAGATATAGAAAACGCGTCATATCCCTTGCTTTTACTTTATAGTCTAGTTAATGGTTATATTCATAACTTAAAAGAATGCTCCAGTAAAAGAGATTTGAGATAGATGAAGAGGTTGATAAAAACACAAAATTATTCTATGAAAAAAATTAAAGTAGTAGTGAAATAAATGAATATTACTCTTGAGGAAAGTATCTTGTTGAATAAAGTTGAATTTTACTTTAAAGTTCTTATATTAATAATTAAGCCTGGGACTTATTGAGTGACAAGATACATATATATATATATATACTTATATATAAGCAAATTATTAATAATAATTTCAATATCTACCGAACGTCTGTGGTTACGATTCAAAACAATTTTTCTTTTACATAGAAATAATCTGAAATTATTAAAATGAATTAAAAAAAAATAAAAAATAAAATTTTATCACATGATTGTTTTTTCACAATTAAATCCTTTGTTTTTGGTGATATAAAATAAATATTCAGAGAGGAGTTTGAGTCTATATATTCTGTGTTTATTAACTTCAGAGCCAATTTTCTTGATTATTTATTTTTTTTATTGGATATATTAGATAGGTTTAGTTAAATAAGTATTATTATATTACCGGTTTTTAATATCAAAATTAGTATATTATTATTATTATTATTCTAAAGCAGGCATTTGGCAAGTACTTTTAGGAAATAACCCAAAATCTTATAAAGAGAATATTAGTGTAACAAATTTGGGTAATTGTTTAGTCTAACGGATGCATGATAGATTTTGATAAAACTTTACCAGTAGATTGCTTTTTACTATCTTGATGTCGAGATTTTGATGTTTTTATACGTTTTGAAGGTACCTGAATCATTTTCACTAAGGTTGAAAAAAATGTATGTGTGTGTATATGTAGACAAGATTACGCAAAAACGGTTTGAGCTAGTATAATGAAATTTGATATACGGGCATTATTCAAAATTCGTAGTTTTCTATCAACTATTTAGAAATGTAGGCTCAATTGGAAGAGGGTCATTACCTACCATGTTTTGTTTTTTTCCTCTAAAGTGACTAAAAATAAAGATATATGTTTGATAATTTTTCACATGATTAAAAATTGTATAAAACTGCTATATATTTAATTTCAGCTTGATTGAATCGCTGAAAGTACCAGAATTAATTTTTTAACACTGCAAATCACGCGCCAGCACGTGATGTGGTGCCATCAACAAAGAGCCAAACACTCGCTGGTTTAATGAATATTATTTATTGATTTTAATTTATAATTTAATTAATTAAATTTAATTTAAATATAATATATGTTATTTAATCCAATTCAAATTGCGAGATAGTCGAGTGGAGACACTCCAGCTTATTTGATTCAAACTAGCTTTCCTTAAGAAGTATGTGGCGCTCGCTTTTAGTTTACGAGATAAAAATAATTAAATTTTGCATATAAATCCATTGATATTCTAGTATCTAGTATTTAGCTACCATATTATTTGACCACCAGACGATTTCACTAATTGTCGGTTTTTAAAAGTTCGGTTTGGATATAAGAATATTAAAAAATTAATTAATTAAATAATTTTCTTATAACCAAACCGAGCTTATAAAAACCGAAAATTAGTTAATAAGTGAATAATTAGTGAATTAGTCCATAAATAATTATTAAATGGCTGCTCATTCATAACTACATAGTTTATATGCAAATTTTAATAATTTTTATCTGGTAAACTAGAAGCGACCGCCACATACTTCTTAATGAAAGTTTGTTTTGAATCAAAAAAGGAATCTACTGGTAAAGTTTTATCAAAATCCGTCATACATCGGTTAGACTAAACAATTACCTAAATTTATAAGTCATTTTTACCGACCGACGATAGTAAGGGAGGTATTGTTTTCACACCAAATTTCACATGTGGAGATTTTTACATATCTCCACGAATCATGCATTTTCTAAACAGAAAAAAGTATTTTTAGCATGATGTCTGTCCGTCCGTCCGTCCGTCCGTATAGATGTGTACAGCCTGAACGGCTCAACCGATTTTGATGAAATTTGGTATATTTACTTAATGCATCAGTGGGATGAATTGATCTACTTTTGGTGCAAATCCGGAAACCGGAAGTGGTCCGTCCGTCCGTCCGTCCGTATAGATGTGTACAGCCTGAACGGCTCAACCGATTTTGATGAAATTTGGTATATTTACTTAATGCATCAGTGGGATGAATTGATCAACTTTTGGTGCAAATCCGGAAACCGGAAGTGGTAGTATTAGCGATCGACGATAAGAAGGGAAGGGTTATTTTCGCACCAAATTTCACATAAGGAGATTTTTTTACATATCACCACGAATGTATTGGTTTTATCCTCGGGAAAAATCATCTTATTATTTGAAATTGTTTCTGTAGCTGGAAATTAATTTACTTCAAACCGTCGGTCGGTTCGGATCTGGCCACAGGTCAACTTATTAGAATCAGAATCACAAAAGTTTGTACTATTGTTCAACTATATAGTACAATCTTTCGATGATCACATAACTTTCGAAATGATCATTAAGTTGAATAAAAAAAATCTATTTTAAAACATAAAACTGCATGTTTTCAATAACTTTCCTTTTTACCTTTTAAATTATATTTTTAATTTTCATTACCATTTATAGATTGAAAATTGTTAAAAAAGAAAAGTTTTCAGGTTGAATTTACAAATAAATAAAATATTTTAACGAGAATTGTCAGTCAATTCTTTAAATATAACTACATGTAATGATTATTCAATAAATTAATTCGATAAACTTATGACTTGTATTAACTTATATATATGATGCGGAATTTTATATTCAAATTAATAGCAATATTTGAATTTGATTTGTCCAAAGTAGGTACAAATCTTAAATCAGCTTCATGGGTAGGACATCGCCTTATCACGTCTCCTTCTTCATCTGGTCGTTTTTTAATGAGAAATTAAATTGTTAGTAAGGATCTCCTTGATAGTTTCTCTTGCAGTACATGATACACGACATTTTTGTGATCCCACCAAACACTCAGAAATGTCTTATATTCAAGCCGATAAAGATCCTCTTATACGTAATATGTCAGACAATTAATCTTGTCATACCTATACTTCGGTAATTGTTTAAAAAATGAGTTGTGGTCAGGCACAGAACCGACCGACGATTTGAAATAAATTAATTTCCAAACATCATTATTTTTACTTATATATATATATATATATATATATATATATATATATATAAAGTATATAAAAAAAAATTTAAAACTTGAATTTTTTTTTGGCTTTTTCGGAATATATCTCCATTTAGCCAGCTTTATCAGAATTGTTTATTATTTTTATTTTTATTTAAATATCGATGCACTCGGTGAGGTTCGATCCCTCGAACTCGAGTTGGCGGACCAGTCACTTTAACTAGCTAAGCTCCCGGTCAAAACTTGAATTAAAATGTCTAAAAATTATTATCTTGGTTTTTATTTTAATTTAATTATTCAATTATTAATTATAGGTACTATATTTTATGTGAAAAATAATAAATAATAAATCTATTGACATTCAATTTAGATACCATATTTATGTTTTATTCATTTAGTCAATAGAGGATGTCTAATTTTCTGTTTTTTTTCAATTCTCGGTTTGGATATAGGAAAATTAAAAAATTCATTATTTTTTTAATTTTTAATAATAAAAACAAAAAAAATTAATTAATTAATTTAATTAATTAATTTTTAATCATAAAAACTAAAAAAATTATTTAATTTTTTAATTTTCCTATATCTAAACCGAATCAAAAAAACACAAAAATTAGTGAATAAGTTAATAATTAGTGAATTAGTCAATAAAACATTATTAAATGGCTGCTCATTCATAACTAGTTTATCTGTCAAACTTTAATAATTTTTATCTCAAAAACTAGAAATATTGCATAAGGAAAGTTTCTTTGGAATTAAAAACTGGTAGAGTTTTATCCAAATCCCTGAAGCTTCCGTTTTTATAAACAATTACTGATTTTGGATTCTCAAATGAGTGTTTTTATAGTATATATTTTTGCAATACAATTTTTTGGGTTATGAAAATAAAATAATATAAACATTAATATTTGAACAAAGAACTGGAGAGCCACATATTGGTTTCGAAAGAGCCACAGTTTGCCGACCCCTGCTTTAGTATAATGATATAAAAATAATATAATAATTAAAATATTGATATTTAAATTCTAAATGAATTATATGAATTGAAATATTTACTCTTTACATTCTTCATTATTAGGATGATCATTTCTTGAAAACATTAGTATCTTTTACACTTTTATCACTAGCAAACATATAACATATTTATTTCTTTTCAATCAGATTATTATTTAATGAATGAGTTTAAAAAATACGAAAATTTTGAAAATTCTTTCCTAAAATATATATATATATATATATATATATATATATATATATATATATATATATAAATAATGGATATGTTTGTAAACAATTCTATTCATTTTTTTTTAATTTAATAATCTTTTATTTAAATTTTTAAGATCAATTGTACTTAACTTTAATGAAAATAATTTTTAGGAAGATATACTAAATGTGACACGGATATCTCAACAACTTTTAAAAAATAATCGAAAAATTGTATAAGAGAAATTTGTTCTTGATAATTTTTTTTAAAAATATTAAAATTTTAATATTTTAATTCAACATTGTAGAAGTGGGATATATGGTATATACTTATCATAAATTCTCCTGCCCCAATACCTAGACTCGTATGTTTAAATATATGTATAGTTGGTTGCATATATATTATAGAAGAGGGATTTCTCTGATGTAAACTATTAATTATTTAGAAAATAATTTAATTAATAACAAAACAAGATATGATATGAATAACAACTCATGATTAAAAGATATAAGTTAAAGTATCATAAATAAAATAAATTATAAATAACATTTAATTAATTTATAAAAATAATATTTATAATTGTAAATATTTATAGATATTTCAATTATAATCCCATCCTATTAATTCATAAGCCTTAAAACACATCCAGTCACCCTTAACTATATTATAATATATCAATATATGTAGTTATTAAATAATTTAAATTTTAAATATATATTAAAACAATTTTTACTATTTCTTCTTTTATACTTACATTTTTCTACTTTATTATTTATATATATATATATAATTATATCATAAAAATTGTATAAATATATATAAAAAAAAATTTAATTTTATAACGAGCCGTGTTCAAATCATTCAAATAACTAAAGTAGTTAGACTCAAGGAATACTAACTTAATAACCTAAAGAATATTTAACTTAATTTTTATTTATTCTTTCTATATATTTGAATATTTCTTCTTTTCTATTTGAAAGTGAAAGGTTAAAAAAACAGAATATATTATTTTTAATGTTTTTTGAATACAAAAATATTTTCAAAACGTCAATTAAAATGACTAAATTATATTATTTTTGTTTTTGTTTCAATTATTAATTACAACTATCTTTTAAGTGCAAAAATTATTTCTTGGTTATATAAAATTTTAAAATATGATTTTTTAGACAAATGATATAAACGAGATGTTTTAAATTTATGACTTTTATATATTGAGTATTTTTTTAAAATTTGTTTTAAATCAAAATGATTGTATTATATTTTTTTATTAATAAGCTTCTTTTTTTATTTTTAATTTTTAATAAATGCTCTTTTTTCATATGATATTAATAAAAATAATATTAAATTATATATAAATTTAAAAATTAGAATATTTGAATTTTTTAAAATTTTAACATGTGTAATTAATCATATGCATTAAGAATGGAAAATTTTGAAAATCAACTTGGTATTAAATTCAGAAAAAAATACTGATATATAGAATATAATAGACTATTCGAATATAAGTAGAAACTCTTTCTCTCCCTCTATTTTAAACTTAATAAAACGTAGTGTTAAGAAATTAAGATGCCTTATACAACATGGATGGGTAAATTAATTGGGCTGAAAGAGGAGGCAATTTATAATTTTCTTCTAATTCAGATTTAGGACAAATCGGACAACATTATATCAAATCTCGCTAAGAACATTCAATATTTGTGTACAAAAATTATTCAGAGTCTTGGCAAAGCGTATGACTCATAATTAGTTTAAATTGAAATTTATTTAAATTAACTAAGTGAAAATTTTTATTTGTTTAAATTTTATTATAATGGATCAAAAAAAATTAAATATATAGATCACATGATTAAGAGACGCAAGAAACTTGAGAGAAAATAACTGTTGGATGGAGGTCAGACATGACAGAAACTGTAAGCGAAATCTTCAGGTTGCGACTAATAATTTTCAAATCCCCTAGCACCACAGAATCAGATAAGTTTCTTTGAAGGGAGGAAATTAACTATGATCTAAAAAAATTAATAAATGAACTTAATAATAACAAAACAAATAAATCAATTAATTTAAATGAATACTATTAATGAATGTATATATTGTTAATTTATCTATAGTTTTATAACGATAATTATGTTAATTTTATTTTATAAATTGTCTCAAGTCTCTAACTTTGCATTTTTTCAAATTTCATTATAATTAAAAATATTCAATAAAAATCAAGCAATGAAAATAAAATATCAAAATGAAATGATTAAGAAATATTATACTCTATTACACTATTATACCATATACAATACTTAAGAACCATAGGCGGAGGAAATATTAGGAGATATCATTGGGAGTTCAGGCCAAATCGATTAACATTAATTAAGATATTTCCATTATGACAGATATTAAAAAAAAAAGCAAAATGTGCAGCATCGTACACGTGACGGAAGTGAAACTTCTTACAATCTAGAGAATAAGATAAATTTTAGTTGAGAGTGTGAGTGAGAGAGAAATAGAGAAAAATAAAGGGATCATTTCGAAAGACATATAACAGTATAAAATTTTCGTAACAAATATTCGCTTTATTATTATTATTATCTACTCTATCATCATATCTACATTGCCTGTACTATTGTCGGTTGGTGCTTCAATTGGTAATACTGATATTAATGGCTTGTGATAACTAAAATAAGATATATATGTTCGTGATTCGATATTTTCTATATAACGTGTAAAAACAGCATCTATTGTAGTTCCAGATTTTGTTGTTGATTCCTTGGGATCGTTATTTATAAGCAGACCAAATGTTTCTTGAAGAAAGTTGATCAACGGCAACGAATCATCAGATCCAAAATTTACATTAAAATCTCCCCCGAGAATTAGAGGGATTTTATCTTCGCCTCGTTCAAGTGCATTAGCACCTGTGTGGCTATAAACCAGTAGTGAACGGTGTATGAAATAAATAATATCGTCTAAATTTTGGTCGTTATTTTTTTTCAGCATAGTGAAATCTGTGGAGTAGAGAAAAGCAGTTTTAAATGCAATAATAATTTTAAATCGATTTAGTAGTGTTAAAGTAATGTTGAGATTCGGATAAATAACGTGAATGGTCATCGACGCACATAACTGTATGTGTTGGCGTGTGAATCGCCGACCATGTTCACACACACAATTACATGCGTCGCTATGCGTGCACGCTGTATATTTGACTTGAGAATTTTAATTATTTCACGATATATATATATATATATATATAAATATCAATTTTTACTATCTCGCCAGAGATAGTATTGCGATCACGAAAATTTTCGATGTTGAGATTTTGATGTTTTTATACGTTTTGAAGGTTCCTGAATCATTTTCACTAAGGTTGAGAAAAATGTCTGTATGTGTGTGTGTGTGTGTGTGTGTGTGTGTGTATGTGTGTGTGTATGTATGTAGGCAAGATTACGCAAAAACGGTTTGAGCTAGAATGATGAAATTTGGTACATGGACATTATTCAAAATTCATAGTTTTCTATCAACTTTTGAGAAATGTAGGTCAACCGGAAGAGGGTCATTACCTACAACGTTTTGATTTTTTTTCCTCTAAAGTGACCGTAAAAATAAAGATATATGTTTGATAATTTTTCACATGATTAATAATTGTATAAAACTGCTATATATAGAATTTCAGCTTGATTGATTCGCTAAAATTACCAGAATTAATTTTTTAACACTGCAAATCTCACGCGCCAACACGTAACGTGGTGCCATCAACAAAAAGCCAAACATGCGCTGGTTTAATATTTATTATTTATTATTTATAATTTATAATTAATTAAATTTAATTTAAATATAATATATTATGTTATTTAATCCTATTCAAATTGCGAGATAGTCGAGTGGAGACACTCCAGCTAATTATATATGACTTAACTAGCGCGCATGCGCGTCATGGACTTTGGACCTAGAGTGGGGATTAGAACGAAAGACAGCACAAAAGGGAGACGCAGATAGAGGCTATCTCATTCTCACTCGTTATACCTATATCTTCTTTCTCTCTTGCGTTACGAAATTTCAATTTTTCAATTCACTCTCCATTCTCAACCAAATGTCAGGACGCCGCTAAAGAAGTTTCACTTCAAAAATCGCGAATTCAATATTTCTGTTCACTAATTATTTGTAGACTTTAGTAAAACATACGCATGACTCAATATAGATCAGCATAAACTTTTTCAAATTTTGATCTTCAAATTTGTCTTAAAGATATTAAAGAAAGAATAAGATGCGGAAATCAATTTTAAACTATTAGGTTACCCAGACGACTTAAATATAATAGGAGATTCGGCAATTGCAATTACAGATAGCGTGGAAAAATTAATCGAGGTAGGAAAAGAGATGGGGTTTGAAATTAATAGTGATATGACAAAATATTTAGTAACAGAGAGGACAGGTATTAACATATAAAATCTTAATATACAAAATGTAGAATTTGAATATGTAGAAAAATTGAATGTAATCATATTTGAGAAGAATTTTAATTGAGGTTACAATCGGGAAACGCCTGTTATCATGCAGTAAAGAGGCTTATCTCATCAAAATTATTATCAAAGGGGATCTAAATTAAACTATATAAAACAATTATTTTGCCTGTTGTATTATATTGGAGGGAGGCATGGTCTATGTCCCTGGGAGATGAGAGTAGATTCAGAGTATTTGAGAATAGGATTCTTCCCCAATTTATTGGCCAAAGAAAGATGAGGTCACCGGGGAATGGCGGAGACTGCATAACGAGAAATTGCATGACCTCTCTGCATCTTCAGAAATAGTTAGGGTTATAAAAGGGAAAAAGCTGTGATAGGCAGGGCACCTCGCTAGAATGGGAGAGGAAAAAGATATTGGTGGGGAGATCGAATGGAAAACGTCCGCTTGGAAAACCAAGTACGCGTAGGAACGGACGTAAGAGAGATGGGACAAGGGCTCAGGATAGGGACACTTGGAGAAATGTGGTTGTTGCGGCCAAGAACTTTCGAGTATCTTTGAGCCACATAGATAGATAGATATATCATATACAATAATAATATATATAATTAATT
The DNA here is from genome assembly GCA_963082975.1 of Labia minor. Lineage (NCBI taxonomy): Eukaryota > Metazoa > Arthropoda > Insecta > Dermaptera > Spongiphoridae > Labia > Labia minor. Next base: position 62,457,482 of record OY720346.1, on the reverse strand, counting down.
TACTGATTAAATTAAAATATATTTTAAATAAAAACACAAAAAGATATGAATGTTTTATGTAATATACTGATTGAAACAAAATGGATGAAAACCTTTTACTACTTTCAACCACCAAATACTATGTACCACTCGGGGGTACAGGGGGCCTAGCCCCCGTGTTGGTGTGAAGAGCACCGGAGGCGCTCTGAGCAGCTAGCATTTAAATAAAAAAATAATATATAATTGTCTGTGTATAAATAGAAATTCAAAATACTTACAAGTGATAATTGAAAAATTACAAATAAAACATATAAAATAAAATATTACATAAATGTATATTTAGCAATACATAATGGTATAACATTTAAGAATTACGAATTTTTCTATTTCTTATATTCAAATTTAAATTCAGCATAGAAATTCTATTTAACTGAAATAATTTATAAATTAACTGATCAGATGTTATTTTGTGTGTAATTATAAAAATGATAACATGAAAATATATATATATTAGTTCAATAGCTCTTGCTTGAAATCAAAATAAGAAAAACAAGTAAATATATTGGGAGTTGTCTCGAGATATATACAATAGAATATAGAATACGAGTAATATATAATATATATAACGTAACGCCTACGCTGTTTAGCTAATAGAAGCTTCCGAGCTTTAAAATTATTTCCAAATTTATAATTAATTCATTTTAATAAAATATCTGCCTTTATAATCAGTTGTATTTTTTTTAATGCAGATTAAAAATACTTTGAAAGTGTTGTTAATCAATGTATCACATATTAATTTTTCGTTATTATAACTTTTAATGAAATGATAATATTTAGATATATTTCAAAGACACATAATAAAATTCTTGTTTAATAAATGAAAGTATTAAAAACTGACCTATTCTATTACATATCTATAATTAAAAGAGAATGTTAAAATGATTTCTATTTCAATTGATTTTTGATTTTGATAATCATGTAGAATTCTCAGAAAATAATTGATATTGAAAGAATAAATATTTATCAGAATTTATCATTTTTTTAGATAAATTAAACAGTAAATTACAAGATAAAAGAAAAAAAGAAAATAAATTAGCCCTACCGTTTGGGCGTCTCTAGAATAAATGTCACTTCAAATTGAAAATAAAAAAATTATATTTACTTAAATGAATAAAATATCCAAATATATATTAAAAAAATCAACTCATAGTGAATAGAAAATATTAAAAAATAGAATAATAATAATAAATAGAAATATATATACCAATATATATATAGGGTACGATATATAATATATCCTATTATATTAAATGACATGAGAAAAATGAAATAGAAAAAGAGATTAATTAGAAGAAAAGAAGATATATACATTTTCAAATTCTAATAAAATGTGTAAATAATTTTAAATTAAATTTTGAGTAATGTGCAGATATATCACGTTAAATAGATATTAATAAATAAAATATCATTCATAATATGAATATGAAATAAAAAACAAATATTATATTTTTTTATTAAAATAATTATTAAAAAAAATCAGTAAATCATTTGAGACTTGATTACAATGATGGTAGAGGCGATGAGAATTGATCGCTTTATATTGGTGAATTATGATAATTTCAATAGAAAATACACTTACGCTTTTGAAAGAGCGTCATCGCCGCCCGCCTGGTTTGAGTTGGTATGCGCGCTCACACAACGAAATCGACTGACTGACTGAGCGAGCGTCCACTCGACTAGGAGCCCCTGGCATTTAGGCAACCAACAATTCAAGCCACCCAATTTAAACTTGAAATATTTAAATAGTATACTCTATTATTAATTATTAATCGTATTAATTCTGCATCTAATATTTCCATAAAAATTTTTAAAAGACCTGCAAAAATTTTAAAATAAATTTATATATTTGAATTTTCTAATATAAGAAACGAATGGTTATCAATTTTAATGGAATTTAGAAAAAAGATAAAAAAATAAAAATTTTAAAAGAAACTATTGGAAAATAAAATATGAATTATAGTATAATATCAAGATAATATCAAGATGATAGATATATCATATATATATTAGGTTTTTTTGGAATATTGTTTTGATATTTTCATAAATGGGTTTAAATAGAATTAATAAAAATAGAAAAGTAAAGAGCTATCAAAAGATGATTTAAATACGAGATGAAAAAAGAAAATTGAAACAAAATTGATTAAGGTACCTTAAGTGTATACCAGTCTATGCCAGTAGGTATAGATGATTATTAAGAATAAGTAAATTTGAAAATTTACTTTATTTAATAAGTTAATTAGTGTTTCAAATTTTCTCTCTTTAAATGACAGTGGGGTAAAAAAGATCATTCACCCCCTTTTGTATTGAATGAGGTGTGAAATTCTATCTATCCGATCATAAGATTTAAAGTTTTTAACAAAAGGGACGTAAGAGAGATGGGACTCAGAATAGGGACACTTGGAGAAATGTGGTTGTTGCGGCCAAGAACTTTCGAGTATCTTTGAGCCACATAGGTAGATAGATATAACATATACAATAATAATAATATTGTAGGAAATAATTTAAATTATTTCATTTAAAGTTTAAGTTAACTGAGGGCGCTGTGTGAAGGCTATGTAAGCGACCTCTATGCTACAATGCTTGCCACCGGTGATTGCTTTATGCTCTGGTCCACTCCAGTGGCGTACCTAGAACTTTTGCCGCCCGGGGCGATCTCCAGTTTGCCGCCCTTTCTATTATAAGTCAATCAAATAGTGGTTTTTATAAATTAATACACATAAATAAATTATTAAGTTATTTAATCAATATTAATTAATACAGAGTAAATTTTAAACCTAGCAGACCGCCTTCCGCCTGCCCTGCTTTTCAAAAGAAAAATCGATGATTTAAAAAAATATTGGTACATATATCACTTCAAAGTAATCATATAAACTTTTCAAAAGAAATGACATTTATAAACTGATATCAAAAAATTTTAGTTAGGAAAAATTGCCGAACAAAATCGTAAAGATATTTGTTATTGTAAATTTATTCAAAAAATACAAACAAGTGACTTGTCACTGGACGCTCGAACAGTGCAGTCGCTTGATAACGATTGCAGAAGTAGCAATCGAAACGTTGTGTATATGTTTGTATTTTTTGAATAACAAATATCAATATGTGGTTTAATTTACAAAATTCCGTTATAAATAAAAACAACCACCAAAGCTTTAATAATTTAAAATCGTAAAGATGCGTTTACGAATTCAACGAATTTTAATGAATACAATAAAATAAAATTATTATCCTGTTCTTGGAATTAGAATTCAAAATTTACACTAAAATGCATTTATATACACAGAGGAATAATATTCGAAATCGAATTATATAAATTATATAAATCAAATAGTAAAATTATAATAATCATAATAATCATTTATTATTCAAGAAAGAAAAAAAATATTAAATGAATAAGTTGCTTTTTACAACTATAACTAAATATAAAAAATGCCGCCCCAAGATAAGTGCCGCCCGGTGCGTCCGCACCAGTCCGCACCCACCGCCTCCCCCTAGGTACGCCACTGTGTGTAGTTAATTTAATAAGGAGGTGACTGTAGGAGAAGAGAATTTGGATTCCATCATCTTCACAATTCGACCCAGTACTACATTTTGCAGTATTATTTAAATTAACTGTTTTGTTTCCATTGATGAATTGTAAAGTTGATGGTTTGGTATTGATGCCGATTCAATTCGTTTTGTTTGTCCCCTGTTTCCACTAAAACTAACACTTCCCATGAGTCATTGGTTGTTTTCATATCTATTTATTAACATCTCATCAAAAATGAGTGTAAAATTTATAAAACAAAGTAAAAAATTAAATACAATGTGTAACAAACATATATGTAAAAAATATGTGTTTACTAGTGTTTACTCATAACATAATTTGTAAATAGTATTTTATAATTTTAATTTATTTTCAAATAAATATTGTTTATTACATAAAACATTATTCGTTTCTTGTAGATATGTAAATTACATAAAAGTATGTAGAATTTTCAGTTAAGTGAAAAATCATTTATTTGGATATAAAACCAATATTTTGGAAATAATCTGAGTTAAGCATAATTGTTTGCTGAAATGTCAGTTTTATATGCAAATAAATGATTTTTAACTTAATTGAAAATTTTACAATTTTTAATTCCCAATATTCCTTCAAAGATAAAAATAAATTTAAAAAATGTGCCTCAAACCCTATCCCCTTTTTTAAAAGTATTTGCATGTTACCCGACAGATAGCGCTAAACGCAGTTTCAAAAAAATAACGTTGCTTGCTTTTTTAATTCTAATAGATAATCAAAATTTAAAGATTACTTAACAACTATTCTATATTTTATAATTTTAATCAATTAAAAAATGGAACTTTATTCACAAGATAGAAAATATCCAATATATATAGGTAAGTTTTATTTCTATGGTTTATCATCTAAATCTAAAGTAATGATAATTGTCAATAAAATTATTTTTTAAATATTATTTGAAATGATATTATTCCTTAAATTTAATAATTAAATATTTAGATATGTAAAAATATAATGATTTAAAATAATGAAAATAATTCTTTTTTAGGGCCTCTATATCCTTGTGTATATTGCCATACTAATTTCATTAGTGAGGAATTTTTATGTAAACATCTAAAAAAGTGTTTACATAAAAATATATTTTCAATTTTAAAAAATGACATAAAACTCAAAAAGGAAACAGAAAAATATTTAGATGAAAACTATGGAGAAGATATTAATAAAAACGATACAGAAGACAGGAATTTTCAATGTAATAATTTTAAAATTAAGGTTAATAATATATCTCATTTAATTCCGAATTTATTAACGAATACAGATAAAAAGCCTTTTAAATGTAATTATTGTAAAAAGAAATTTAAACATAAATCACTTTTAGATAGGCATTTATTAATTCATACAGGAGAAAAACCTTTTGAATGTGATTTTTGTAAAATGAAATTTACTCAGAAATCAGATTTAAATAGACATTTTTTAATTCATACAGGAGAAAAGCCTTTTGAATGTAATTATTGTAAAAAGAAATTTAATCAAAAATCAACTTTAAATGATCATTTATTAATTCATACAGGTGAAAAGCCTTTTGAATGTAATTATTGTAAAAAGAACTTTAATCAGAAAGATCACTTAAATAGACATTTATTAATTCATACAGGAGAAAAGCCTTTTGAATGTTATTATTGTGAAAAGAAATTTAATCAGAAATCAACATTGGATAGGCATTTATTAATTCATACAGGGGAAAAACCTTTTGAATGTGATTTTTGTAAAATTAAATTTACTCAGAAATCAGATTTAAATAGACATTTATTAATTCATACAGGAGAAAAGCCTTTTGAATGTAATTATTGTAAAAAGAAATTTAACCGGAAATCAGATTTAAATAAACATTTATTAATTCATACAGGAGAAAAGCCTTTTGAATGTAATTATTGTAAAAAGAAATTTAATCAGAAATCAGATTTAAATAGACATTTATTAATTCATTCAGGAGAAAAACCTTTTGAATGTAATTATTGTAAAAAGAAATTTAATCGGAAATCACTTTTAAAATCGCATTTATTAATACATAATGTATGAAAATTATTCTTAATAATAAAAACTAAAGATTTTGTTTGATTTTTTCTTTGATTAAAGATTATATACTTTATAATTCTATGTGTAAATGAATAAAAATCTGATTTATCTAACTTAGCATTTATTTTAACTAATTTATATGGTTCATTAATAAATACATTATTACTAATTATCTATTACATTTAAGAATCTTATCATTTTATTATTAAAGTTAGTTTATTATAATTTAACCATGTCTAGAATATGTCAAATGATTTTTTATTTTGTCTAATCTATAATTGTAAATAACAACTGAATTAATAAACATTCTTATTTTATTTCTTACAAGAGAATTTATTTAATCGCTTTTAAATTTTCATTTAATAAGGTAAAAAGCTTAATTTTTTACTATTTTTTTTTATTTGACATCAACTTAATTTGTACATATGACCAAAGGCAATAATACATGGTATAGTTCCAATTAGAATAAAGAAAAACAAAATAAAATAATTCAAACTAAATTAGATTAAGTGGGGGAGGATAGGGAAAAGAAATAATTGGTGTGGATATTAAACATTTTTTCAATAATCTGAGACCAGCTGGTCAGAGCGCCTTTGGCGCTCTTCACACCTGGACGGGTGCTCCGCCCCCTGTACCCCCGAGTGGTACATAGTATTTGGTTAAAAGTAGTAAAAGGTTTTCATCCATTTTGTATCAATCAGTATATATTAGATAAAACATTTATTTGTTTTTGTGTTCTTATTTAAAATATATTTTAATTTAATCAGTAAATTAATTATATATATTATTATTGTATATGTTATATCTATCTATTTATATGGCTCAAAGATACTCGAAAGTTCTTGGTCACATTTCTCCAAATGTCCCTATCCTGAGCCCTTGTCCCATCTCTCTTACGTCCCTTCCTATGCGTCCATGGTCTTGATTCCCTTTGATAATAATTTTGATGAGATAAGCCTCTTTACTGCATGATAACAGGCGTTTCCCGATTGATACCTCGATTTAAATTCTTCTCAAATATTATTATCCTTCGTGATTACATTCAATTTTTCTACATATTCAAATTTTACACTTTGTATATTAAGATTTTGTATGTTAATACTGTTCCTCTTTGTCACTAAATATTTTTACTTATCACTATTAATTTCAAAGCTCCATTAATTTTTCCTCGCTATCTGTAATTGCAATTGCCGAATCTCTTATAATATTTAAGACGTCTGCTTAGCCTAACTTTTCAATTTTTTGTTTAATTGCATTTCGAGTGATTTTTTCCCAATTTGTGTAATCACATACTCACAACATGCAACATATAATTGGCCGTGGGAAAAACATCTCACAATATATTAAGATCATATAAATTGGAATTATTTATTAATTATTATTAATTATTTATGTCAACTTGATTTTGAAGTCTTAATTGACTCATTGTAGAACGAAGATAATTTTGCCGAACAAAATCTTAAAGATGCGTTTACGAATTCAACGAATTTTAATGAATACAATAAAATAAAATTATTATCCTGTTCTTGGAATTAGAATTCAAAATTTACACTAAAATGCATTTATATACACCGAGGAATAATATTCGAAATCATATAGTTGATCATAATTTATATAAATCAAATAGGAAACTTATAATAATCATAATAATCATTTATTATTCAAGAAAGAAAAAAAAATAAATATGAAATGAATAAGTTGCTTTTTACAACTATAACTAAATATAAAAAAATGCCGCCCGGTGCGGACCGCACCCCCCCCCCCCCTTAGGTACGCCACTGGTCCACTCTCTTATGTATGCAGATGAATGTAACGGACGATTTATGTTTTATGATTATTTACGATTAAAGATTGTTAATTTTGTTTGTTAAGTATTTATTTTATTAAGTAATACCCTATAATATATATAATTAATTTACTGATTAAATTAAAATATATTTTAAATAAGAACACAAAAAGAAATGAATGTTTTATGTAATATACTGATTGAAACAAAATGGATGAAAACCTTTTACTACTTTCAACCACCAAATACTATGTACCACTCGGGGGTACAGAGGGCGGAGACCCCGTGTTGGTGTGAAGAGCACCGAAGGCGCTCTGAGCAGCTAGTATATATATATTAAAATATAGAATAAAAAATAATATATTTATTTTACGTTATTGGTATATACACCAACCTACTTACCTATATTTCATTGATTTAATGATACTGCATAATTTATTGATTATTTTATTGAACAAAATTGTAAATGAACAATGAATAAAAGTATAATTATAGTTTTGTAGTTAACAAAATATAAATTGTAATAATTGTGTACACATATTGTATGTATAAATAACCAATTATGTAGGCATACCTTATGTATAAATAGCATTTTCCGTAAATATATGTGTCTATTGCAAGTAAATAATAGCTTTTTTTATTTTGAAATAATTAAAAAGAAACATTTTATGTATTTTTAATGTAACTTTTTATTAATATTATCGTTATTATTATTTATATATATATTCGTTACCTATTTTAATAACATTAGAAATATAGGTATACATAGAAATAATTTTTTATATATTTTAATATTGATTGGTTTACGACTTTGTTTTTTTTATCACAATATATATATATATATATATATACAAATTTATATAAATTAGATATATTAATGAAAAATAATAATAAATATTATTTATTAATATGTTCCAAACTAGAATGATATTATCTAGATTTTTATATTTCTTCTCTAGGAGAGATAGAATTAAATTCAAATGGAATAAAAAATAAAATATATTTTATGTATATAAATTTTATATTATAATGCTATTCTATTATATTCTTGTATATGATTATTTTTCAATTATAGTAGTATCATCAAAAAATAATATGTATTAGGCTTTTTATAGAATTGAGATAAGAATATGAAAGAAATTACTAAATATAAATATTATTCTTTAAAGCAAAAATTGTTTAAAAAATATATATTTCCGAATCTTCAAATAGTTTAAAATAATATTAAAAATTGGTAATATTTATAGTCAGTTTCACTTTTCAAAAGGAAAGATATCTAAAACAAATCTCTTATATAAGTGTAATAATAAAAATATAAATTATTCTTAATGATATTCACAATATTAAAAAAAAAAAAAATACATTTCGTATTATTTTTCCATATTGTGGGAATATGATTTCTATTTTTATACTTAGTTTTTAATAAAAATATAATAATAGAATTTAATTATTCTTTATTGAAATCTCTAATAGAAATAAATCTAAAATTTGTAAAACATTCTAAAAAAGTTTCTGATTTATAAAAAATTTATTTAAATAAAATAAAATAATTATTTTAGGTCATATAAAATTAAAATTATAATTTAAAAATGTATTTTATTTTATTTATTATTTATCCATTAATAAAACTAAATTTAAAATAGGTGAGGAAGTTAAATCTCATACTCAATACCTTTAAATAAATAATCTCTTAATAAAAGATCAATCAATCACACGAATACAAATAAAAACAGATAAACAAACCATATATTATTTATTCATTTTTTTTTATTATTATTATTTTTATATTTAATTTTCAAGTATTTCTCATAAAAAATTATATTAACATTCATATATTCATTATGGAAAATAATCAAATAATAAAAAAAAAGAATATATAAAAATAAATCTTTTTCATTTTATTATTTATTAGGACTAGAATAAAATTTATATATATAAGTTATTTTAAAAAACTAAAATACATTTTTTTTAATTGAGAAGAGAACTAAAAAATCTAGATATTAACACCCTGTACTTTTTTATAGGCATGTCGAAATCATCTAGGTTTAAAGAGGAAAGAACGACTAATGGTTGTGGAATCAAATTGTCTTTTAAGATAGTTTAGTTGCATAAGCATTAGATACGATATTTCTCTTTAAGATGATAATTTAAACATGTCTATCATTGAACTTGAAAGATTTGGAAGATTTTTCTGGTTAGATAACCAATCGTGAGAAAAAATATAATAATGAAGAGTTATATTTTATTTCTAAAATAAATCAATCAGCTGTATAATTAATACCTAACAGCTGACAGAGCAAAAATAAATCTATAAAAAAATTTGAATAATTAGATAGAAATTTGAAAATTTACTCGAATGTAGAAAAGTTCAAATTTATAATCTAGAATGAATTGGTTTCTTTTAAAAATATATGTTGTATTTAGAAAATTTTTAAATACTTTGGAGTAAAGGCAGTAGATTTATTTTGATTTCAAATTATTCTCCAACTTTGATATAAATGGATGGCAAAAGCTCATTATGGTTAATTCACTTTATACAAAAGAAAAAAAAATATATATGGAAATATTTTAAATTAAATTGTATTATGAATATTAATAAAAATTGAATGGATGCGAAGATTCTTTGGACGTGTAAAATTTGAGCAAGGGATTATTTATACTATTTAATAGAAACATCGTCAACCTTTAATAGAGCGCAAAGCACCAAAGAAAGAATCAATCTTTTATTTAAATTGAAATGTTATTTTCTAAGAATTCTCACTATGGTTGTTCAAACTCAGAAAAAGACATTCAAATCTGAACTTGACCAGCAAAGCTTTTAACATAATTATACACTAACTATTTAGATATATATATAAACAATAAAATACAATATGATGAGTTAATTACAATATATACAGGGGTAAATGAAATATTTATAACAGATACAATTGAGCAGCGCCAAAATGTTACGAATAAATGTCATTGATTTTTTTTTCCTTATTTATATAAGAAATATAATATCAGATTAAATGTATCTTATATATGTATATATAATACAATGCAATATTTTCTAGAAAATATTTTTTCTTATACAATTCTAGACTTGTATTTTTGTTAGCATTTATAAGAAATAGAATAACTTTTATATTTTGAATGTGCTTTTTTGGTGAATACTTGTTTAGTTTATTTTGAATCTTCTCCTAAAATTGACTGTAGTTATATATAAAAAAATATCAATTTTTATTATTAATTATTTTTCTTCTTTTTTTTTTTGATAGCAGATGCTTTCAAAAAATCTAATAATTTTTTTTTTTCAAAATATTATTTATTTAATTTCAAGTGGACGTAAAGTAAAAATGAACAGAATTACAAATCTACAGCGTTTGGAAATCTGAACGAATGCTGGGTTCGGAAATCTATAATCTTGGGTATATTTATAATTATTTATTAAGTATATAGTTATTTGAAAAAAGGGGTCCCAAATTTTTCAAAAATCACATGTAAGTTTATTAAAAGGGGTTTTTTATTACTTTCAATGGAATATTCATTATTTTTTTTTTATTTTTTATTTTTTTTAGAGTGTTAAAAAATTATGAAACAAATATGGATTTAAATAAAAAGTGAAATGTTCGTATGTATATATATATATAAGTTTTTCACCCAATATTAATTCCCAATATAACGCTGTAATTCTTAAATTTTCATCTAAAGAAGCGATAGTCCTATGTTCCAAAGGATGTTAAAAATAAATTTTTAATTAATCAATTAAAGCAAAGTAGATGATGCATCGGGTAATCGCAAAGAAACTGCAGCTCCTGAAAAATATTATTTTCAATCATGAATTTATAAGTAAATGAAAGGGAAGATAAAAATATAAGATTAATTTTGGATTAATATGATTCAACAAAAAAAATTTTATATTACCAAAAACAAGACCAATGATTGCGAAAATTGCGACCACAGCTGAATTGGTTCCAACTGCTGGTGCTCCAAATGAAGCTCCAACAGCCCTGGCAATGAAACAGGCAGCACCAAGAGCTGTTGCTCTTTGCCTGGTTGGATGCACTTCTAAGATAATGACAACTAGAAAGGGCCAAGTTATACTAATTGCCGTAAGTAGAGTTGTTTCGGCTATTAAAAGCCCTTTGAGACTTGAATCGCCCATTTCGACAACAAGGGCTGTGAGCAAAGCAGGGATTGCTGCCACTATTAAGGAGGAAGCTGAAACAAGAAATGACTTATATTATTAATATTATTATTATTATTAGAAATAACAAAAATTAAAAACAAAATTATTTTAAATTACCAATTAAGATATTTCGACGAGCTGGTCGAAGGCTGACTAGAAATATTAGTCCAAGTAAAGTTCCTATAGTGAGAGCAGCATGTCTAGCAAATCCTTCATGTAATCGATCTACCGCATGGATATTATAATCCAAATCAAATGGACATCCAGGAGATGGTGAAAGCATTGTAATATTGGTTAAATTACAATGCCGAAAATGAGCTTCAGATAAGTCAGTATCTACGAAACTAAAGTTAGGATAATTAATAAATTTTTCCATGTTTTTCTAAATCTAAATTTGGTAATAGTAATAAAGAATGAATAAAATTAATTCAATTACAAAATTAATCTATTATTAAAATAAAATAAAGTACCTGGAATCTCGAACGATTGATTCATCAAAGTAGACTCTGCTCGTTCTGACATTAGTGAAAGTTACTCTCTCGAGGGAACAATTGACAAATGTTACATGACTAAGTGTTACATGATCAAAACGTGAATCTTGAAATGAGGTATTGTACCATCGAATATTTTCAATTGATTCATTAAATGTGTGATAGATAAATTGTTCATCTTTTATAAAACGTGTTTGAGAAAAATAATCAGCTTCACGTTCCGCTGAAAGCCAAGACGGCGCCCAAACAGCTGAGCCATGCACACTGAAACCAAAAAAAACAAAACAAAAAATTATAAAAAATAAGATTTATACTTTTCTTAAATCAACAATAGAGTATTATGAAAAAATCAGATTCTAATATAAATTTATTAAGAGGAGGATATTCTTAATTTATATGCTTATATAATAAATAAAATATATTTAGATATTTAAATATTAAATAAGTAATATTGATTGGCAATGACCTTAATCCAAACACTCCCCAGACGATAGCAAAAAGAAGAGTTGTACTCGGTCTTTGGACGAAAACTCGACATATCTAATGAGAAAAAAATAAAATATATTAATATTAGAAATGATTAAATATATCAAATAAATGCACAAATAAATAATTCGTTTACGAGAAAAATAATAATATAATAATAAAAGAAAAATCCGTAAATATTATGGATTAAAATATCACATTGATAATAAATGATAATTGAGGTAAAATAGGTATTAGAGATTATATAATATAAACACACTACATATTTATACTACTTAAAAATAGGATTTATTATTTTGGAGAATATATCAAAAATTTTAAAATAAGTAAGATGATAATTTCTTACATGAAAAGAGTCGAGTCATAAAATGTTGTCACCCCTTCGTTTAAGATAGACTAGATAAATTCATCTCTAAATAATAATACCAGTGATTGAAAAATATTTTTATCCTCTTTATGAACACAAAAAGAGAGATATAGAAGAAAAAAGATTGAGAAGTTTAAGTTGTGTTTAAGAGTATAAAGAAAGTAAAAATTGATGAATTGTAACTATTTTTTTTTTAAATTCCTGAATAAACGAAAACGTGCCTTGTGTCTGTTCTATGGGAGAACTGACCGAACTGAGGCAGCGGATTAATTGCTGAACTATTGAGTCCTCGACTGGATGGCCACCGCCTGAATTTCTTTTTGCTGGAACTTCCAATTCACTCAATGGATATTGACCACCACCGCAACCGCCCGATTCAAGACCTCGATTCCGTTCATAAATTCGCTAAAACAACAAAAAAAAAATACTATTAATATTAACAAGACAACAAACCTATAAATAAATTATTTGGTTATAAGATAAGATACTTAGTAAAATTGCTATAAGTCATTACAGTGATTTAAGTCAATAATCTTTGTTTAGACACAAGTTTTTGATCAAAATCCCAGAAAAACAAAATCATTAAAAGAACATTATATTAATTATTCTTCTAATTTAAAAGTCCTTGAAAAATCATTTTTAATGATAAAAATATAATTTATTTATCAAATATAAGTCATATGATGCGAAAATTTATTATATTTATCCTCAAAATATAAAAATAATAATGTAAATATTTGTAACGTTCATGAGTGCTTAATATTAAAATAAACCTTGATAAGATTATTACCTGATAAACACGAATGGCTTCAGCATCACGACCAGCAGCAAGAAGAAATCGAGGTGACTCAGGTAAGGTCGCAAAACCAACAGCAGCAGCTGCTAACGAAGGGAGTGAGCCAAGAAGCAAAAAACGATGCCAGGCACTAAAATGTTCATTACTTTCAGCAACTACATCTGGACCTAAAAAACAGAAAATTAAATATAAATACAAATTTAAAAGAAAAGCTGTAGAAAAATTGGATGTTAAACAAAGAATAGTAAAAATATTATTTTTAAATTTCTTATATGTTGAGAATAAATAAAAAATATATTTAAATAAGTTGACCTGTGGCCAGGTCCGAACCGACCGACGGTTTGAAATAAATTAATTTCCAGCTACAGAAACAATTTCAAATAATTTTCATATATCTATTAATGTAATAAAAAACAGATATGGATACATAAATAATAAATATAAACATTTTTAATTTTATTTTATTTATAATATATATGCAAGACCAGGCTGTGACGTCATGCATGGCTGGATGACGTCATATAATTTTAAATCAAGAAAAAACTAATAAATATGATTTTTTTCGAGGATAAAACCAATACAAAATGCATGATTCGTGGTGATATATAAAAAAATCTCCTTTGGTGTGAAAATAACCCTTTCCTTCCTATCGTCGATCGCTAATACTACCACTTCCGGTTTCCCGAATTGCACCAAAAGTTGATCAATTCATCCCACTGATGCATTAAGTAAATATACCAAATTTCATCAAAATCGGTTGAGCCGTTCAGGCTGTACACATCTTTACGGACGGACGGACAGACGGACAGACATCATGCTAAAAATACTTTTTTCTGTTTAGAAAATGCATGATTCGTGGAGATATGTAAAAATCTCCACATGTGAAATTTGGTGTGAAAACAATACCTCCCTTACTATCGTCGGTCGGTAAAAAGATAAGATAGGAAATATGGAAATAAGAAGACATAGAAAGGAGAATGATAGAAATCAAAAGTTATAAATATTAAAATATTAAAATTAATAATAATAGTAGAATATTTACCAGTTGTAGGAAGAAAAACCCAAGCAAGGATTGCTGAATAAATTCCACCTAAAGGCCAACAGGCTATTAAAGTTCCAACCCATCGGCTGCGTGATATAGAAGGAACAAGCTCCGCAAGAAGTGTTGATCCAACAGGTAAAGCTCCACCCACACTAAAAAGAAATTAAAAATTAACTACCATCCCTGTTTGGTGATTATATATTTTTACTCCAAGTATCAATGTATGTATTAAATATGCAAAAATTAAATATAACATAATTTCCGCTTTTGAATATGCATATATATTATATAATATGTATAATAAAATAATAGGTCATATAACAAAAAGTCCTAACTGTTTTTTGCCACTAGATTTACAAATATCCAACTTATTTTCGAAGCTTGCTCTTTTAAGATGATTTTGAAGGTGCATTACCATTGTGTGACACCAGCGCCATCTTTTTCTTTACTTTTTTCCGTCTATGTCATAGGTTCTTAAACTTATGTACTCCACGGACCCCCACTTGAAAAAATTTTTTTTGACGGACCCCCATCACAACTTTAGGTACTTTACGTCATTTTATTAATTAATTTCTGGCTTACGATCTCATAAGGACAAGGATATATGATGAATATTTCTAACAGTGATTGGTGAATAACGATTTTTTTGCATATTGTAGAACACATTTTATTAGAAATTATAATATTGAAGAAAGAAAATACAAACATTGTCATAGCAACAAATCTCACAAATTATAATGGGTACTTACATTAAATTCATATAAATATTTTATAATTTTTTTCAGAAAATATTAAATAAGAAATATTTTAAAAAATAACTGCATCTATCTCATTAAATATAACTTACATATTTAATGAGATGTATGCAGTTGTTTTCTTGAAACAAGAATCTCAATATCTGGCTTAATATTGGAAACTTTTAATCTAAGATCCGGCTCTACATTTAATTTGTTTCTATATTTAGACTTAATATAAAATAGTACCGAAAAAGCTTGTTCGCATAAATATGTTGTGCAGAATGGAATCAAGTGTTGAAGTGCTTTATTTGCAAGCGCAGGATAATCTGACCTGAGAAGTAACCAAAAGTTGCTCAATTCAGTTTTGTTAAATTTTAGTTTATAAGTTGTATCACATGATAATTCCACGAGAATATCTTGTTCAGGTGCAGATAAATGTTTAGCATTTGTAATTTCCATATTAAATGGATCTCTGATCCAGTTATTGCAAGGATCAGGAGTAGAAAAATACTTCCTGAAGTTGCTTTTCAAAGTAATTAAATGTTCAACAAATAATTGACGCGTTTGATTAAGCAATTTTTCACTGGAGCTTTCTATGAAATCATTGAGAGTTGGAAAAGACTCATATACACCGTTCTGGATGCGTTTCGACCACAAGTCGATTTTTTTAATCATTGCTTCTATTTTATCTTCAACTTTAAATATATTTACAACAGTACCTTGCAGGCTCAAATTAAGTTCGTTCAATTTTGTAAAAATATCAGTCAAGTAAGCCACCTTAGCTAACCAGATAAAATCATTGAAACATTCGGTCAGTTCAAAATGCGCATCTATTAAAAACAATCGTATTTCATCTCGAAGCTCAAAAAGGCGAATGAGTACTTTCCCGCGGGACAACCAACGTACATCTGTATGTAATAATAAATGTGTATGTTGACTACCCATTTCCTCACACAAAATTTTAAAAACTCTGGAATTAAGTGGACGAGCCTTAATGAAATTGACAATTTTAACTACTTCGTCTAATGTTCTTTTCAAATCTGGTGACATATTTTTGGCTGCTAATGATTCTCTGTGAATGCAGCAATGATTCCAAACAACCTGAGGCGCAACATTTTTAATAAGAGCAATCAATCCAGTTCTTGTACCTGACATTGCACGAGCACCATCAGTGCAAATTCCAACACATTTTGGCCACTCTATTTCATTTTCGGTTATAAAATTATTCAAACTGTTAAATATGTCATTAGCTGTCGTTCGTGAAGGTAGTGAATCACAAAACAATACATCTTCTTGTATTTGATTTTCAAACTCATATCTAATGAAAGCTAACAAATTGGCATTATTAGTGACATCAGTACTTTCATCCAATTGTAATGAGTAATAGTGACTTTTGCGCACTCTCGATATTAATTCTTCTTTTATATTACATGACATGTCTTCAATCCTATTCTTAACCGTATCATTTGATAATGAAATCAAATTTATATCGTTTGCTGCTTTAGTTCCTAACATTATATTTGTAATTACTTTTGTAGCAGGAAGAATTAATTGCTCTGCTATATTATGCGGCTTTCCTGCTTTAGCAATAAGTAGAGCTACTTCATATGATGCCATTACTGCTTTCTTACTCATACCACCAGATCCCGTCTTTACCATCAATTTCTGACTTGAATTAAGTTCTTCTTTTTTCATTTTAAAAAATTCGATAGACTTACTAACATGCTCGCTGTGCTTTGTTTGTAAATGACGTCTGAGATTAGCAGGTTTCATACTTTCATTGGATAAACTTTCCTGACATAGAACGCAGACTGGTCTTTCCACATCATTGTTGCAAATATAAGTAAATCCAAATGATAAATAATCATCCGAATATTTTCTAGTTTTGCGTTTCTTGGTAGAGTTTGCTGTTGATGCCTCATCATCTGATTCTTTCCGTTTCTGTGTTGAACCAGTTTGTAGCCAACGATCCATTTTATGGAGTAATTTATTAACATTGAACTACAATAATATAAATATAATATAAATATAATATAAATATAACGAATTATTATTTACTAGCTATGTTTTAATATGATTTTAAATGAATGTTTTAATATCATTTTAAATGAATGTTTTAAATCATTTTAATAAATGTTTTAAATCATTTTAAATAAATGATTTAATATCATTTTAAATGAATATTAATTTATATAATAAATATATTTCGTAATTTGATTCTAAAATATTATTAATTTCGTAATTTGATTCTAAAATATTATTAATTTCGTAATTTGATTCTAAAATATTATTAATTTCGTAATTTGATTCTAAAATATTATTAAAATAAATATTTTTTATTCATAAAACTAACTTATACTTACTCTCAAAAACAGCCTTTCTGGGAAATTGCAAAATGTGTTTAGTGTTTTTATAAAATAATGATCATGCAAATTACACTAAAAATTAAAAAAAATTATTAGCTATAATAAACTATTATTAGCTATAATTTAATTATAATTAATTAAATTAATAAAAATAATTTAAAGATACAACTCGTTGAGAAATGAACTTATAATTAACATTAATAAAAATAATTTAAAGATACAACTCGTTGAGAAATGAACTTATAATTAACATTTGCTTTAAAACTGTTTAAAACCCCAGAGTGGACGCTGACAATTTGGGTTTTTCCGGGTAAGACTGTCCCCTCCCCTGGTTTTCCCCAATAACAAAGTGAAAGAAAATTCCCTTATATGCCTCCCCTTCCGAGCCCCTAAGAGGGGTTATTTTAAAGGAACAATCGAAAAATGATTTTAAGTGAATGAATGGATGAAAATTCAAATTTTATATATAGTTTTTTATATATGTTTATTTATTCACAAAAAATTAATTGACATAATTATCAATTTAATAAAATAAAATAGTATTATTAATAGTATTAAATTATAGCCGTAATTCTCTAGGAGGATATAGTTACACAATGAACTTTAAATATTTATATATGTATATATTTTTACGATGATTTTTTTCCGAGGACCGCGGACCCCCAGTAAAGGCTTCGCGGACCCCCAGGGGTCCGCGGACCACAGTTTAAGAACCACTGGTCTATGTACATTTGTGAAATTTCGGGAAGGAAATCGAGTAAACCACTCCTGTATTTTTTTCGTTCATTCAGAACATTCTCACCGTACCCTTAATCAATTTTTCGACAAGTTTTTGCAATAATTTTAAATTTTAAAAAAGCAAATATTTCACTCGTCTTCAAATCTAAATATAATTTTTTATACGAGATACCTTAAAAAGTACATGGTCGTTTGAACAATCAACTATTTAATGGCAAAACAACATACTTTTTATATGACCCAATATATATGAATATTAAGGTTAATTTGTCATAATAATTAAACTTAAATTGAAAATTTTTTTGTATCATTTCAAGGTTGTCAAGAATTTAGAAACTTTACAAAAGACACCTCACAATGTTGTTTATACTTAGTAATAAAATTAAACAAATATTAGATTTATAATTATTAATAATGAATTAAACGTTTAAGCGTTTAGAATTAGAATGTAGAGAGTTAACTGACCCAAGTGCAGCGGCTAATCGAGCAGTCATGAAGGTGCCATAAGTGGGCATGAGAGCTGCAATTGTACTAAAGACTGCAGTGACTGCCATTGCGGTGAGAAGGGCTCCACGGCGGCCCACTTTATCGGAGAGTGTGCCCCATATTAAAGCTCCTAGAGCTGAGCAAACTAACGAAACAAGAGCTAGAAAAAATAAATAATAAAATTAATTATTTAATAAAATATGTGTGTATAGTATACATATTTATATTTGTAAAATATTAAGATAAAAAAAAATTCCAATTTAAATTTCTACATCTGCCCATTTTTTGGGTAATAATAAAATGTCTACAAGTATTTACAAAATATAATATATACAAATGTGCGCTTAATAGGAGGAAACAAAAATGGGAATATGACAGGCAGGCACGGCCCGAGCTCTTATGGCGCCCTAGGCGAAGGGTCTAAAGTTCGCCCCATATGTTTTAACAAGCAAAAAAAAAAGAATCAACTAAAAAATTTTTGTTTGTTATTAAAAAAATATTTTTATTTATCTTCCTAAAAAGGAGATATCTTGGTATGATATCAACATTATATTTTTAAAAATGTAATAATTTACTACTTATTTTAAATAAACGCAATTTTTTTATTGCGTACCATAATTTTTTATTTACTATTAAGTCTTATAAGCCCTGATATCTTGCGAAGGATTAATTTTTTTTTCATAATGGCGCCCCTGCCAGCCAAGCGCCCCGAGCCATGGCCTTACTGGCTCGGCTCTAGGGCCGGCCCTGATAACAGGAAGGATGGGTAGAGGCAGCGTGCTAGAGTCAATGGAGAAATGACTAGGGTCTGTTTGTGAGTAAGTCATTAGGCTGCAGTCGTCTAAAGCCTAGTTTACACGGGCTTAGTTCTTGTCATTAGTTCAGGTGTGGGCAAATAGATTTAAGTGCATGCCTTTTGAACGCCCGCCGGCCCGTTGAAAAAGTTGGCTCTTATTTTGATTTTTCGTTCAATATATCTCCAAAAAAATAAAAAAAATTTTTTATTAGTGTTTTCGAAATATGGTCCTCCGGCCCGGAAGACATTTTGATTCTTGCTACTTGATTTTGATGAGAAGTGAGTCTTTTATGATAATTAATATGTTGCTTATATGTTGAATGACGTCGATTATATGGAGGATGGTGAATTCATTATGAAAGGGTTTTGATGAAATGTAGAGGGGAGCTTCAGCTATGGTCCTAGGGACACCGTTCTGGAACCTCTGGATGAAGTTTATGTTAGAAATTTTAGAGATTCCCCACAATTGGCATCCGTAGATCCATATCGGCTTGATGTTCGAATGATAAATGAGAATTTTCTTATGAAGTGATAGGTGTGATTCCCGTCTAAGCAGCTAGCGAAGCTGGCGAAGTCTAAGCGAAAGTTAAGATTTTTTTATGGTGATGTGATGTTTCCAGGTAAGTTTTCTGTCAAGGTGAATTCCTAAGTATTTTACTGAGTCTTTTTGGGGAATGATTGAGTTAAATCATACTGGAGGACAAGTTTTTCTGTTGAGGGTTAGATTTGGTTTCGTTTAAAATTTAATATAATTAATAATATTTATTTACTTAAATAAAATAGTTAATTTATTATTATGGAATTAATTAAATCAAATAGATTAATTAAAATATCGATTGTATATAAACAGAAATTTATTTATTTTTATGGAAGATATTGAAAAGATTTTTTCTTTTCTGCTAAATATTAATATATAAATGTAAATTAATTATATAAAAATGTATTGATAAAAAATATAAATTTGAAATAAAAATCAAAGGACTTTGTATAGATATAATTGTCATTTATCAATTACAATACTTTAAATTTTAGAAAAAATAATAAAACTTTTATTCTTTTCAATTTTGAATCAATAACAAAGCATATTATATACCTATATGTATATCGTAGATAAATATTTTCTTTTATTGATTTGAATTTTATATTATAAAGATTTATATTAAATATTTATGATAAATTTTAACTAGTATATATTTTAGGAGGTGCATTACAAATTAATCCTTATTCAAATAAGTTGACCTGTGGCCAGGTCTGAACCGACCGACGGTTTGAAATAAATTAATTTCCAGCTACAGAAACAATTTCAAATAATTTTAATATATCTATTAATGTAATAAAAAACAGATATGGATAGAAAATAAATATTTTTAATTTTATTTTATTTATAATATATAGCTGAAGTATCATAATACGGAGGCTGTGACGTCATGAAGGGCTGGGGGACGTCATATAATTTTAAATTAAGAAAAACATAATGAAGATGATTTTTCTCGAGGATAAAACCAATATATTCGTGGTAATATGTAAAAAAATCTCCTCATGTGAAATTTGGTGTGAAAATGACCCTTCCCTTCCTATCGTCGATCGCTAATACTACCACTTCCGGTTTCCGGATTTGCACCAAAAGTTGATCAATTCATCCCACTGATGCATTAAGTAAATATACCAAATTTCATCAAAATCCGTTGAGCCGTTCAGGCTCTACACATCTATACGGACGGACAGACGGACGGACAGACGGACGGACGGACGGACGGACAGACATCATGCTAAAAATACTTTTTTCTGTTAAGAAAATGCTTGATTCGTGGAGATATGAAAAAATCTCCACATGTGAAATTTGGTGTGAAAACAATACCTCCCTTACTATCGTCGGTCGGTAAAAAACACGAAGGAAGGTCAATAAGTCCGTGACTTTTAGATTGAAATCCAGATTTTTAGATAAAAAATTATTTTATTTTTCAACGTAGTCTCCTTTGAGCTCAATATACTTTATCCAACGTTTCTCCTATTATATCCATTACAAAAAATAAGATTTGTCGAGGACATATCTTTGGTGCCGATTCACCCCGAGAAACCCACTGTTTTCACTGTTCATTGGTCTCTGGTGTATTGTGGTGGATCTACCTTTCATCTACGGTTACAAAACGGCGCAAAAACTCGGTTTCATTAATATTTTTTTTCCGGAAAAAATAATGCTTAATAAGTACACGAAATTCACTTTTTTCCATTTCTTCTCAAATTACGAGGTAATCTGCTATTAATGGATGTAAAACAAAAACTAAAAGACCAAGCTGGTTCAAATTTCGACAGGAGTCAGTTGATAGTTGCCTGCTTACAGGAGCAGTGTTGCCATTTCATTTAAGAGTCGGGAAATTTAAAAAGTCACGGACTTATTGACCTGTCCTCGTAAATTTAGGGAGTACAAAAATTGTTCCTATTTAATTATAGTTTTTCTAAAAAAGTTAATATAATATACTAGTATAAAATAATAAATAATCATCTTAAATTCATATCAATAATAAATTAATTTATTTTAAATTAGGTCAAAAATAAATATAATATTCAAACTGTACAATTAATGAATTTTATATAAGCAGAAAGTAAAATAGATTTTTGCTATGAATTAATAATAATCCGATAGATAGATAAATTAATGGAAAGTTTTTTTTTTAATTTTTTTATAATCAAATAAAAAATTTTCGAACAAATTTTAAATTAAAAATGAGTAAAAATTTAAATGTAACGATTGAAAATAGTAAAGTGATGCTTACAAAGCCATAATTTTTGTTGATCGTCGATGCAGAATTCAACTTCAGCTCCGGGGGTGACATAAGCGGCAGCGGTGAGCTCAACGGCATCGGCTGCCAGTGCCAGACCCACCACAGCAAGTACAAGCACCTGGACACGGGCTACCCCCGCCTGGCCAATAGCATCCTGATGGAATCTGGCCAATTCAGCCTCAACAGGACTTTGCAACATTTGCACTGGTTGTGGGGCAAGAGGTTGATGTTGGGGGGCTGCCGAAGGCGGGGGAGGTGCCGGCGGCGGCCCCGGCTCTTCGGTATATGCCATGCCTTCAGAGGCCGCAACCAGGGCGGCCGATTCTCCTGCGTCTCGCATGGCCTCGCATCTTAGAAAATAAATAAAAAAAAGAGAAATGTAAATGAATGAAGTAATACTTTAATTAAAAATAAATGAAAGCATGCAAGTGGCATACAAATTTTAAGGAAATCACACTCCGTGAAAAAGCAATTGCCTTTTGTGCTGTTAATGAATTAATTTAACAGGATTTTGTAAAGTGATTTAACTCACTTATATATCAAAATTCAAAGAAAATTTAATATAATATAAGTTAATAATATACTATTGCAAATGAACTAAATCGAAATGATAAAGTAAAATGTTTATAATAAATAAATATTTCTTAAAGAAAAGAAAAGTAATTTTTTCAATATAACCGAAAAATTTTATTTATAAATTTGAAAAGAAAAAAAAAATATGCAGAATATTTTTCTACTCGATGTTTTATTTTTTATTAAAAAAGTTTTTATATTTACTTTTCTTTTAGAATAAAAATTATTTTTTAATATTATTTAAATTAGGTAAGTACTCAAGGAAGGAAATCTTTCGAATTTAAATAAATATACAGAACAAAATAATTTCAAATTTATATCTTGTTTTTTTAGGATAAAAATAAAAATAATTTTTTAATTATAAAAAAAATATATATATATATCGTCGAGATGGAGGTAAAGGTGACCAACTATAATCAAATTTTGTGAAAAATGATGTGTTAAGTGAATTTGTTGTCAATGTTATTTATCACCTGAAAAAATATTTTTAATTTTTTAAAACTATTTTTCAATGAAAAATTAAAAACAAGTTTCTTCGATTTCCAATTAATTTGGTTATAAATTATACTTTCACTTGTTTTAAATTAGTAATAATGGTTTGAATGAATGAAAGTACAAGTAAATAGTTAAAAATAATAAAAGAAATAAAAAAATAAAACTTTCAGATTCTCTCTTGTAGAATTTCGTCAAATATATATACTTGATCACTTTTATTCGACTATACACCCTCCATTCCAAAAGAAACCGAACTTTTTAAAAAAACAAAAAACCAATGTACATTTTGGAACAAATCATTTTTATTAATCAATGGATTCCCCTTCTGCATCGATACACAAATTTGCAAGCTCCAACAAGTTGTCAAACGACTTCTCCATGTCCTTTATTGGAATGGTCTTTAGGACGTCGGTGGTCGCCTTCTCAATGGCTTCAATCGATGCGTGCCACTTTCCTTTCATCGCCAAATGCGGTTTAGGGAACAGATAGAAGTCGCACGGAGCCAGATCTGGTGATTAGGGCGAATGATGCAAAGGAATAACGTGATTTTTGACCAAAAATTTTGTTACAAGTCGCGAACGATGTGATGGTGCATTATCGTGCAAAAGAGTCTATCTGCCGATTTCTCGATATTCTGGACGAATACGACGAATTTTTGCCAGTAAACGCTTCATGACGCCCAAGTAAAACTCGCCAGTGACTGTCTGGCCGGGTGGAACAAATTCTTTGTGGATAATTCCTTTTGAATCGTAAAAATCCGGTTCTGGGAAGGCCTGATCTTTCGTCATCATCCAGCGAAACTCATTTTCCGACCGATGTACAAAACACACTGACATTTGAAAAGAAATAACTTTTGTTGTATGCATCCAAATGTCATGAAATTTATAACATTTGTCAATGAGGGACTAAGCCATCTACGGGTAAAATATTACAACAGATGGCATTAGTGGTACTATTTTTTTTTTAAAGTTCGGTTTCTTTTGGAATGGAGGGTATATTATATGAAATTTGTATGTATATACATATTTGAATCAGTAAACAACATAAAACGCTAGCCTTTTAATGAGAAATTTATAAGTAAACGTTTGATCTAAATATTTTTAATACTTAAAGAAATAAATATTAATTTAACTAATTTAAATAATGAAATATAAATTCATTTATTAAACGTAATTTGTTATATTTATATTTAGAGAAAAAAAATTTCAAAAAAATGCATCTTGTCGAAATTAACGATCTTAGGGAATTAATTTAAAAGATGAACTAATGGATGATTATTTCATAAGTTTATTTTGTAGATAATAATCATTATATATACTTGAGATAAGCTTATTAATGGATCTTTAACATCATGAATACATTATAAGTAATAATAGGTATGATAATCTTACAAATGAGTGTTTAAATATATTTAGTGTTTAATTTGTTGGCTTTTGCTTGATTCAAGAGATAAATTAGAGGAATTAATATAATATTTTTACATATGATGTCGTTCCTATAAAATTGATTTCAATATTAATGACAAAGAACATCCTGGAGGACAAAAAATGTACGAAGATAATGAATTGCAAAACTATTGGACGTGAACTCAGCTCAAACACTCAAAGAACTTTCAGGCAGCTTAACAGTTGATGAATCAACTGTTTCGAGACGTATACATGCAATGGAAAAGATCCAAAAGAATGGGAAATGGTTACCATGAATTGGATGAAAATGCTATTTCGATCCCTTTCAACATCATTTGCCATTTCATTGCTTGCCATGTAAAAAAACGAGTTTTCTGGGACTGGCGATGAAAAGTGGATCTACTACCAGTATTCCAGGAGCAAAAAGTCGTGAGTTAGTCCAGGAGAGCTATCCACATCGACACTGAATAGATAGATCCATGGCCATAAAGTCTTGCTGTGCATTTGGTGGGTTCATCAAGGTGTAGTGTATTTTGAACCTAATGAAACTAACTGCAGATGTCTACCGACATCAACTTGACAAATTGAACGATGTATTGTTTGCAAAAAGACCAGCAATAGAGAGTAACAGACACAAATTCATCATCTTGAATTGTGAAGGATACACTTTTGCAGCTCGAATGGAAAGTTCTGCTGCACTTAGCGTACTCACTAGAAACAGCGCCTTCTAATTTCCTCTTGTTCAGATCAGTACAGCATGGCTTGGCTGGCACATGGTTTCAAAATAACTGAAGAAGTGCGAAAATTGATCGATGATTGGATCGCTGCCAAACCAACATCGTTTTTTCGACATGGTTTTGCCATGTTGCAAGAAAGATGGGTAAAAATTTTTGAAAATGACGGAAAATATTTTGATTAATATATATTGTACCAATTTTTCTAAATAAATCCCTTCTAAATAAAGTGAAAAAATCAGAATGCATGCAATATATTTAATCGAATATTTAGAAATTTATTCGGTAAATATAATCAATAGATATCATGTCGAAAAATGTAAATACAATTTAACTCTTCAAATCTAGAAAAATATCGATTAAATAATAGTGGAGAAAATAAGATTAGATAATGATTTGATATAAAAATAGTAACTAAAACCATAAAGTTATCTATCCTTATGTTATTGGTTTGATAAAAATTTCTTTTGGGTTTGATGATAATATTCACTAACAGAGTAAATTTGTATTTTTCTACAATAAAAAAATTATAAATATATATTATGTATCTGTATTCATTATTTAAAGATTTAAACGATTGATTTCAATACCGAAATAGATCAATTCCGATTTTCAAGGGAAAAATAATAATTCAACAACTAACCAATCAATTAGATTGATTGAGAAGAATATATCTACATTTAAAAGACTAGAGAAAAATTTCGAATAAAATTGCAATATCGCTTATTTTAAAACATCAAAATGATAATTATATCCAGATTATTTTCGTTACTCTTATATATACGAAATTAAAATGAAAATATAAAATAATTTGAAATTCATGGAAATGTGAGAGAGATCTAATCTTCTAAATGAATAGAGATGTTGGAGGAATTGGTCTACTGAAAAATTCCTGTTAATAATTATACTAATCGTAATTATATGATCTGATGGTACGATGAATAACACATTTAATGAGGAAATACGAAACGGAATTGAATTTTTGAAGTCGCATTTCAAACACTGAATCCTATTTACATAAATGTATTCTTTCACTATTTAGGAATTGTGAATATAACAAATATTATAAAATATTATCTGAAAGATTTATAGAAGGCAGTGCTGGTTCAGTCAATATTGTCAAATCGAGAATGCAGATAATATTAAGAGTAAACAGAAATGTTGATATATGGAATAGTAATGGATTATTTACAAATTTAGAAAACAAATCGATAACTATAAACTATACATGATCATTTAGTAAATATTAATTGGTAACTTTTTAATTTAAAAATTAATAATTCATATATTATAGAATATTGGAATTATAAAATTTCAAAAAAAAATGAACTTTACAGTGAGCCACAAGAATAACGCCAACAACAAATCAAAGTATTTTAGAAGAATTTACTTAGTGCTTATTTAAAGAAAAGTTCATTTAAATACTCTAAATAGATACATCTAATTATTTGAGAATATCTCAAGTTGAATTTTTGAGTCAAAGCCGCCCATGTTTCATTAAAAATTCAAAAAAATTTTCTTCTAAATGGAAAGAACTTAATTTTCTTCTAAATTTTATCTCGGAGATTTACATTTAAAAATTTTTATATAAATAACTAAATCACATATTGCAATTGTGTAAGAAAAATAATATTTTACTTTTTATTGATATTTATATATAGAAATATTTTTGAAAAAAAAAATATAATATGATATATATATATATATATATATATTAATTTAACTTTAATTTGTAAAATAGATTTTAATTTTTCCAAATATAACCAAATTTATAATAAATTTATTTTATAATTATGAAAAAATAAAGTTATTAAAAATGGCTGTTTTAATTGAGGCCTTTATTTTAATCAATATCATGAAAAGAGGTCAAGATTAGGTTTAATATTAATATTTAATATTATTGAAAGTTGATTAAATAAATAAAATGGGGATTTGTGTGTGTGTGTGGGTGTTAGTTGTTAAATTAGAAATTAATTATTCATTTTGTTATATATATTAAGTATGTTTTTATATATTTCTGTGTTATTAGTATTAACAATTGGTAACTTTAAAAATATATATATATTTTTATATAATGATTAAAAATAAATAAGTGAAACTTGTTTTATTATTTTATATGAGTAAGTTAAACATTTAATTAGAGATAATAAGAATAATTATCTCATATGTTATTAAATTAATTATTATAAAACATGTTACCATCCAATTTTTCATTAAAGTAATTTATCACAATTTTTACAAAATAATATACGTAAAACCTTTTAGTTTAATAAATTACCACCTTTATTATTATTTTTTATAGACTTTAGGGATTGGCAATGTAAAAACAGTATAAGGAGAAGAAAACATTGATAAATGAAATGAGGGTTGCATATATTCAAGCTAAAAAATAATTTAACCCATTGAATAAGATGCTTTAAATAAAAAATATATAGAAATCAGACAAACTGATGAATATTTAAAACTTTGTAGATGTATTAATATAAAATTATATTAATCAATGAATTGGTTCGAAAAATTTAAATCATTTGAATGAAGAGATTATAAATAAAACATATAATTTATTTGTTGGCTTAGTATCATTTAGATTTGTTTTTATTAACATATTGTGGGCGAGTTAACAACAGACGTTTTATTATTAAAGTTTAAAACATCTCTACATGATTACCAAAATATAGTTGGTAAAGGAGGCAAATGAGATAATTTGAGAAAACTAACCCAAAGCACAGATTCAATTTTTTTTAATATTATAAAAAAGCATCTTAATATGTTATTTTTTAATATAATATATATGTAATTAAATGTTTTGTTATTGGCAAAACAAGAAAAAATGTCTAAATTTATAGTGTTTTTCTTACAAATTTAACAAAAGTCATTCTTTTAGGGAGGGGAACTCTGTTGATGATCCATAATGGTATGATCAAAAAATTCACGAATATAATTGCAATATAAAGAAAAAAATGGATTATATTATAATTATTAGATTACTTGTCATTGTGATATCTGTGTCTATAAAAATCAATACAAGAACTTATTAAATATTTTTATTTATTAAGTTTAAATAAATAAACTAATCATGTTAAGAATATAGAATAGCAAGAAACAATATCAAAAAATTTGATAGGCTAAAAATCTTTTTAGTCTAGAAAATACAATTTCTTTTTTTATTTTTTGTATTAAGAAAATCCGAGATCAATTTAAAATTTTTAATTTTAATGTTTTAAAATATATACATTTCATTTCATATATATATATATACAATATATATAACTGTTGCAATTATTCTTTAAATTATACTATTTATACGCATATTATTCACAAAAATAACTAAAGACCTAAATAATGTAAAAATAAAGAATATTACATTATAGTTTTAGATGCATTTAACTAGCATAAATATGCCCTATGAAAAAGATACCCATGTCATAAGTACATAATATATTCTTTAAAATTAAGATAATTGACTAGATGACGCGGTTCTATTAGTCAAATAAGTAATATGAATTTTAATTTTGAACAATTGTGAAGAGTAGAATTTATTTAATTGTAAATGCGGATGTTAATTTAGCTTAGAAAATGTTTGATATTTTTCTATGGTCTAATCTGGATTATAGTGTATGAACATCTATTCAATTGTATGAATGAATGATAATTAGCAATAAAAAAATATTACTAGAGAAGGTTACTCTTTAATATCAGTATTCCTTGATTTAATTTGATTCTTCAATAGATAGAAATTTGTAAAGGAATACAATAAAAGTGCAAATATGAAAATAAGTAAAAATTGAGAAAGAAATTTAATTTTATTTTCAATAAAATATCTGAGTTTATCAATACAATATTGGCAATATCCCAATATCAAAGATCAACAAAGTATATCAATTTTTATTATAATTTAATTATATACATATATATATATATATATATATGTATATAATATATATAATACGTTATTTAATAAATAAAAAGAGGTAAAATGAATGTTTTAAAGAAAAATATCAGATACATATTAAAAATTCTTTTTATAATATGAACTTTATCATGACCTTTAAGGAAAAAGACAACACAGATTATAATCAATCAGAATATTATTTTTAATATAAATATTTTAATAAATAATATAATATTGTGTGTGTGTGTCCGCAATAATGTTAATTTTTTTTTACCTTGTATTAAGAGAATAAAATTTCATTTGAATAGAAAAATTTGAATTTAGCTAGATATTTTAAAAATTTATTTTCGGCAATTGAATATTCTTAAAAAATTGTAAAAACCTAGGAAACAAAACAAATACAAATTTTAAGGGAGAATTATGTAAATTTTAAGAATTACTTATCGAAATGTTTAATTTGATTGTATGTTTTTCTATATAGAGTTAATAAAATTTAGCGAAAAAAATTATAAAGATAGAAACTAATAAATAAAAAATAATATCAATACATCATATAAAATATATAAAAATCATAATTATAAAAAATAATCATTATTTGGATTGTTTTTCAGAGTATTTTTCTTTTAGGTGCAATATAAATAGTTTAAATATATATTAGTATTTATTAAAAACTAGTGTTAATATAAATTGTCATATTCTAAACTAAATTTAATGATTTGTTAGATAATTAAGAAAAAAAAATATAAATCATACGTTTCAATCATTTTTGGTGAATAAATATCGCTTCTTGGGTATTAAAACACAACACTTTATATACTGCAAAAGCGAACAATCACTTGTAAAAACACGCACTGCTGTCTTGTTCGTTTGTCCTAATAAATCCAAAATTTTGGGCTCTGGCCAACCAATGAGAGATAAATAAATTATAAAATAAAATGGAGCATTTTGGCATTTTTTCTCCCGAGCGATATTTACCACCTAAAAAGGAGAGTAAAATCAAGTGTGCGAAGGAGTCGGAAAGAGGGAGAGAAAATTGATGGTGATCAATGGAAATGATTGAATAAATCAATTTCTTTTTCTGATTGTGAGCACGAATATTGCTCCATGCAAAGCAAACCTGGGAATGAGTGTTGTTTGGTCGTTGTCAGTTTGCATGATAACACAAGAACTGCGGATTTTTATGAGATTTCGATATGGTCTAATTACTACAGATTTATAAGTTCATGAAGAGTGGGGAAAGAAGACTAATTTAATACTTTTAAGCATAGTGATTTGGAAGCGTGCATGTTTATCGATTTGCCGGTGAGAATATATGTTTCAAAGGTCGCTTTTATAAAAATGTAGATTCTTTTATCTCAAAATGGATTTATATATATAAATATTCAGACGCACACTGAGACAAAAGCATATAGAGATAAGCGATATTGTATGTGTTTATATGGATATATAAATATATGTGTGGGTGTGGGTATATATATATATGTGAAGACAAGAGCTCAAAGCAATGTGCTTTGATAATGATTTATTCTAAAATAAATCATATTGTATTTATTTTTTTTAAATGTTCTGTTCTGTTCAAGAAATTCTTACCCACTGTCTAAGAAGCTTTTATTGAGATCAGATCACCCGAATGCTAAAAAATGACAGAAAAAAATCCACCCACACACGCATCCATTTAAAAAGGGGGATATCAATTAGAATACTTTTATTAGTCGAGGGATAGGGTGGGGGTACACGATGATAATATTACCTGGGTATTGTAATCAAACAGCCTTGTTGGCTTCGGGTTTTGAAGTCGATCGGGGAGGGCCCCCTCTACACATGCATACAGTTACAAACACACGCGTGCGCTATGTATATACAAGTTGGGCCCCTTTGATGCTTTCAAGATATATAGATGTATACATATATGCGAGTTTGGGAGGAGAGCGCAGGCCCAGAGCTTGGTTATCGACCGACACAACTCTTATGACGAAGTTGCAGGGTTTTGCGGGGGTGGAAGGGGAAATTGTGAGGGCCCCAGAGGAAAAGGGGACAGGCACTTGATGATCAAAGAGTAGCGGGGAAGTCAGGCTCATTGAGGAGTTCACTTTTATAATGAAAATGAATCCTCGCAATTAATCGATTAAAAAACTAATTTAATGTGAAAAATTTTAAAAATAAAAATTATATTATTTAAAAGTTATTTAACATAATGTCAAACAATAAAACAATATATATTTTTATTTCTATAAGAATTTAAAGAATTTTTATAATTAATTATATAATGAAAGAAATTATTTTATAATTCACATAAGTTAATCAAATAAAATACTTTTATTATATGTGAACTTTTAAGTTTTATAAAAAAATAGAATAGATTAAATCTCTATAAAATGATAATAAACACTAATTTCAATTTTTAACTAGAGATGATATTATATAAAAAATAATATGTAAAAATAGTTTGAAATAATATAAACATATTTATGAATATTTACCTTAAAGAAAATATTCTTCCCGATTATATAGCTATATGTATATTCTATTTTCTTAGTTTTGAATATAACTTAAATTTGGGTTATTATAAATAATTAATCTTACAATTTCTTTATTTAAAAATATATAAATATAGATAAAAAGATATTGGGCCCTTATCAAATATGTGTATTTAAATTCTATAATTAACTAGTTAACTCACCATTAAGTGTTTTTGAAAATTTTATAATTGTTACTTGAAATAAAGCCGTGTATTATTCTAAATCTTCATTTTAAAAATAAATACATATATTTAATGAAAAGAAAAATAAATATGAGTGTAGCACATATTTTGGTATAAAATAAGACTGGTCTTCCTCGATTTGGCGATCGATTGCTTTACGGATTTCGACATTTTTAGAAAGTACTACCTCTTGAGAAATAATTAAAAATATTTTTTATTTATCCGGTCAGGACATTAATGGAATGAAATGATAATTTTAAGCAGAGAAGATAAAATCTTAGTGTAAAGAGCCGTTGAGAGTGTGAAGTAAAGAAATTATGAGCTATGTCATGGCATTGGCTCTGAAGTAGATTTCAATAAGACCCTAAAGTTTTCCTTTTAAGATAAAGAATCGAATGTAGTAAAACATAAAGTTTTTCGAAGTACTCATAATAATGTAAATGTAGATATGTTGATTTGTTTAAAAATATAAAATGATAAATTTATAAAAATTAAAATTTATTTAATTAAATTAAGAATTTTAAAAAATAAAACATGAGGATTTAATGCTCTTAAAATGTGTTTAAGTTCTTAAACCTCAATATAAATCGCAATGGCGAACTTTTGTAAATTTTCACAAGAGATATTATTTCCAATCCGTTTTGAAATTATATCAAGTTTTTAAGATTTAAAAAAGAAATAAGTTATAATATATAATTATTAATTATATTCCTGAATGAAAATGGATTATTGTTAAATAAATTATAAAGGAATTGTTATGACAGGAAGCATTGTATGGTTTATATAAATTAATAATAAAACAATAAAATATGGATGAAAAAAAACAAAAAAAAATGCGATAAAAATTCAATATAAAAATAAATAAATAAATAAAATGAAACACCAAAGGAAAAAAATAATTACTTTTAACTTAACTATCTTCATTGGCTTGAAAAGGTAACCCACTGAGATAATTCTGTAGGTAAATTTGAATATGACTGAACAACTCTAGTTAATTTCCAAGGGGGTATTAATAGTTTATACATTTGATATTCTGGTAATTGAGATCTAACTGATACTTGTTGAACCAGATGAAGATACTAAAATATAAATCAATTTATTAATTTATCAATAAAAACAAAATTTTAAAGTTAATATATATATATATATATATATATATATACATTACCTCGAGATGTTGAAAAGCTTTAAGCATTACAGAACGATTGGCAATTTGAATTGTAGAATTTTCACGTTGAAATTTTTCATAACGATTAATAATCATTTCAAAATTGAAATGTCCACTATCATAAATTTCAACATGATGTTTCATAGATATTAACTTAAAAAATAACAAAAATAATAATTTAAATAGAATATATAAAATTATAAAAAAAAAAATTTAGATATATACCAATGATATTTCTAATATACTAAGCCCAAGGACAGTATTAACAATTGGATCATTAGTTGGAGAATTAGAAAGTTTTAAAAAATCTTCCACTTTAAGTAATGAATGATCTTCAGTTAAATTTAAAATAACTTCATACTGCAAAATGGATTATAATCATTTAGATATTTAAAGGAACATATAAAAATGAATATAAAACTATAAAATGAGATTATACTTACTAGAATATTTTTAAAATATTTCAGTGTATTATTATAAATGAAAAGATTTCTTAGAATTTTTAATACTTTTTCATTATGAAAAATTTCTTCGATATGTTTATTCCATAATTTAGAAGAGGAATGAGATTTTGGTATTGAAAACCATTGAATAAATAAATTAATATATTTTTTAAAAAGATCAGGAATTGAACCGGGAGTGATTAAATATTGTCGTTTTGAAAATCTAGATGCTACTCTTTTCTCTAATTGATCAACAATATCCAAATGTGATGTAACACCAATTACACACATAGGTTTCTGAAATATAAAAATTAAAAATTAAAAATATATCTTGGTACAGATAAGAAAGAAAAATAATAAAACTAATAAATAATTAATAAAAGTTTCAAAAATAATATTAATTGGAAGGATAAGATCAATTTTTTGTAATTATAATTATAAACTAATTAAATTAAATTGTTTATTATATATATATATATATAAATAATATAATGGAAATTTTATAAAACTGAAACTCGGATCAATAAAAAATTAAGAGAAAGAGTAAGAAATTTTTAGTATTATTTTTGTATTATTTGTTTAATTTTGATAAATTAAATAAGTTATTAATTAATAATAAACGTTTTATTTAAATTTTATTTCATATAGAAATTAAAAAGTAAACATGAATATTTCATTTAATTAATTTTTAATTCCTATACTTGTGTTTTTTAATAATATTTATAATTTTTCTTTTAGCAAAATGATCATTTATTTTTTATATATCAAATATATCAAAGAATAAAAATTGACAAAAATTTAAAAAATTCAAAAAATTACTTATTTACATTTATTTATAATTAGCAAAAATGTTCACAATAATTTCTAATTCTTTTAGAAAAATTTTTTTTTATTTGATATTCAATATCTGTTAATAAACATTTTAAGTCAAGAATTTTAATTATTTAAAATGTTTTTTATGTTAATAAAATAATAGCATGGGAAATAATTACTTCTCCATTTTGAATTGCATCAAAAAGATTATATAGGAGAGCTTGATTTTGATGTTCACAAAACATATCAAATTCTTCTAAAATGAATATTACTGTCTTCTCACATTTTGATAATCCTCGACGCATTGCTTCACGTAAAAATGCAATATCAACTAAAAATGACAGAGAAATTAAAATAATTAAATAAATTATGTAAAAATGTAAAAACAAGAGTCGTGGACTTTTCTTATTGATAATAAATTAAAATTACATTTAATGATTATAATATATATATATATATAACATTACCTTCATTTTTTTTATCCTCATCACCAATATCAATTTTTAATTTTTCGAGAATTGATATTAAAGCTAATTCATCAGATGTATGTAAAAATCCACTTAATTGAATAATTAAAGCATTTTTATCAAAATTTTTAATTTCACGCAACTCATCAAGTACATTCCGAAGTAACTAGAATAAAAATTAAATTATAAAAATATTTTTTTCAATTAAAGAAATATTGTTTAATAATAAGAGGGTTGGATACAATATGATCTAATTCCACTTTGCTTCTAAATGTATTATTAGAAAGGATATTAATAGATAATATAAGAACAAAAATAATCAAAGGGAAGATGGACAATTCATTTTTAAATGCCAGTTTAATCAAAGAAACAAATAAATAATGGAATATAGACAAAGAAAATAGTTTGAAAAAAAAAATAATTTTAAAAAAAACTAAATATATCTAAATATAGAATTTTAAAAATAGCTTTAAGATATTTAGCAATTTGGTGTATTAATCATATTAAGAAAATATTTTAAAATAGTGATTCAAACTGAATTATGAAAGATGACAGATATTTATTTTTATTCTTGTTTTATAAAATGACTAAAACATGTTTTATGCAAATATTATATCTTGAATACTAATTAAAATTAAAATTAAAATTTTTTAATCCGTATTAACTTTTTTATACTAAAGATTATCAATTTTAATAAAATATAATATTTACAGTTGATTTTCCAGATCCATGTGGGCCTAAAATTATTGCGGAATTACATTCATTGAGTTCTATTGAACGATGGAGCAATTGATAGATATTGTCACGTTGTTCTTCATGAAAATAAAATTCATTGTATGGATAAACTAAACGTTTCTTGATTGTATTTCGAATATATTTAATGTCAGATGGTTTAATCATTTTTTCAATTTATATTTAGTTTAAAGTGAGAGTCGTGTAAACTGTCAATTTTTTTATAGAAAACCCGCCAATTTGTCAAAAAATAAAATTAAATATACTTAAAATTAATATATAAAATATACAATTTATAATAAAAAATTAAGTATTAAAATATAAATAAATTTTTTAAACATTATTTTATTATAAAATTATTATAAAACAATTATAAGTTGTTTATTTGACATTAAATACTTTGGTAAAGGTTTACATCCGGGGCTCCGAGATAGAAATGATTGTCCCTAAGAGGGCGTAACGAACAACCACGCTTGGCTTTAGGTCAAGACTGGCCAAGAGATGGCGGGGCCTTCACCATAATGTTTTCTTTGCTCAACTAGATAGCG
Organism: Labia minor; assembly: GCA_963082975.1. Classification (NCBI taxonomy): domain Eukaryota; kingdom Metazoa; phylum Arthropoda; class Insecta; order Dermaptera; family Spongiphoridae; genus Labia; species Labia minor. The sequence continues at coordinate 62,420,854 of OY720346.1, read as the reverse complement.
TAACCTTTGTACTGTATAACTCTAAATTATATAACCTTATATTATATTATATTTCTAATTATTATAATTATATTTCTAAAAATCATACAGTATACAGTACAAAGGTTTTTTATTTAATTAATATTTATTTTAATTTTAAAAAATTCAAAAAAACTTAGCTATAATATTTGACATATAATAGGGTTAATTACAATTTTTTAAAAGACATCCTTAATAAATAGAAAAATAATAATTTTTAAATAATATAAATAATATTTAATTATAATCTAATCAAAGAAAATAAAAGTTTGAATCTATTTGATAGTTGATCTTTTTATATATAATTAATCTCAAATTAAATATTTTTTAATATTAAAAAAACAAATTTCATATGTATATTTATTTATTTTTAATATTAAACGTATTTCATATGTATATTTATTTTTATAAATGTTTAGGCAAATGTTGAAATTAATATATATTTAAATTCAAATTGTATTTAATAGCGCTATCTACTGGACAAGGTGAAGATCTCGCCCTCTTTTGATCATAAGTCATACTATAACTACCAAAACATGGCCCCCCCACCCCCAATTTATATGCAAATTATATTAATTTTTCTCCAGTAAACACGAAGTGAGCACCAATTATTTCTTATCAAAAATCAATCAGGGTAATCTAAGGTACGCACTGGTATTTTTTTTTTTCCGATCCGTTGAGGGATTAGGTAGGGTGGTCCTTTACCAATACTTTAAATAGTGCTGCTCTCTTACGAGATTATCAAGTGTTAATAAATTGGCAACATTTAAACTTAAAATAGAAATTTATTTTATTTTTAATTATTTATAATATAATAATATATATATTATACTTAAAATATATTAAAAAATTTAAAGAAATATTTTTTATATGCGTAAAATATTATTTATGTTAAATTGTAAAAAATATCAATAAGCAATAATGTCATTGAATGGTAGCAAAATAATGTTTTCTCTTTTTAATAGCTCTATTGATTTAAAACAATATTAGTAAGAATTATTTCTGTCTGTGTTTTAACACGAATACTTTTGAAGCATAGGGCCTCCCGTTCCGGAAGAGGAATGAAGCGGTAGCTGGGGGGGGGGGGGGGGTAGCCAGTGTGGGACTGGCACTACCTACTAGTAGTAGGTATCTCCTCCACTTAAAAACATATTAGCTAGTTACACATTTTCTTTATTTGATATCATTACTGATCATCACATTAAATATTATTTTTTTATTTTTTTTGTAAACTTAATAAGGTTTGAAATTATATCCTCAAGTTGAATAGATCAGAAATTTATCACCAAGCTACGCTCTTGATTATATAAAAGTTTAAAATAATTATAAAAAGAAATACTTTGTAAACAAATATAATTATTACAAAAACAATAATATATAATAGTCCCTAGTAATTACATACGCCAACTGGCGAAGTGTACCCACTTACCTGAGTTACATGTTCATGTCATAAAAGACATTAGCTTTTAAGATGCGATATAAACCCGAATTTTGCGTCATATCCCCCGGATTTACTATATGTACTTACTATTTTTATATTTTTTTCTTTATATTCTTAGTATTATGTTATTCAGAGGTTTAATAAACCATTATAATAATAAACAGATAATAAAAATAATATATTCTTTTCTATCTATCTCTGTGGCTCTACGGAACTCGAAAGTTCTTGGCCGCAGCAACCACATTTTTCCAAGTATCGCTATCCTAAGCCACAACCCTTCAATCCCTACCCTTTCCCATCTCTCTTACGTCCCGTCCCACATTACCCACCCACCGCGTTCACGGTCTCCCTACCAATTTATTCTTCGACATTCTATCTTCTCCCGTTCTAGCCACGTGCCCTGCCCACCGCAGCCTTCTCGATTTTATAATTCTAACTTTATCTTGAGATGCATAGAGGTCATGCAATTCCTCTTTATGCAGTCTTAATATAATGTGGTTGATGTTTTATGATTTAATTTTTGTGGAGAAGAGAAATCACCTCTTCGTCCAACTCCCAATTGGATGTAAGCTGTAATGGAGAAAATTTAAGATTTACATTTAATTATAATAATATATTCTCTATAAATCACAAATTCTAAACAAAAAGCTTGGGTTAAAGTATTTAACGATTCAACAACCCTTCTATACTCATGCATAATTGAATAAATATTTGTTAAATATAAATACTAATATTTACGAAATAAAAAGTTTAATTTTTAGTTAAAAGAAAAATTGAATTTATCCCTTCTTGTAACACTCCAGTTTTTCATTAATACGTAATCATACATTTTATTTCAAATTTTGAATGACCCTTAAGAAGAGAAAATTCAACAACTATGAGTAGTACAATATTTAAATATTTTTTAAAGTTTTATTACTGTAAAATATTTATTTGATGATATCAGTTTTAATTTTTATTTTGAAGTCAATAAATTATAGATTAATATTCTTGTTAACTATTTTTATATATTATATCAATTATTTGCTCATTTAATATCTATGTTTGTTTTTTTGATTGATATATTAAAAGTGTAGATGATGTTATACCTCTAACGTAGACATAATATTTATTTAACCAATTATTCTTAAATTCTTATTTAAAATTTAATTGAAATGAATATTTATTATTAACTAGCAGATCAGCATGTCTACGCGAGATTTACTTCATGAAAAAAAAAGAAATTGGAATGCAAATACCTTGCACTTATTTACGTCACTCTATTGATCTTTTATGCGTCAGAAATATGGGCTCTAAATTATAAAGATGTTGAAAAGGCCTGTATAGCTTCTTAAAATCTCTGTATTTTCTAAACAACTTAACATTATCATAGAGATTATTGGTTTAAAATGTTTTCAAATCTTTAATTCTTTTCTATAAAATAAAAAATGAGCTGTGGCCAGACACAGAACCGACCGACAATTTGAAATAAATTAATTTCCAAACAACGTTATATAAATATATATATAAAGTATAAAAAAATATATATTTTTAAAACTTGAATTAAAATGACTAAATTATATTATCTTGGTTTTTATTTTTAATTTAATTACTCAATTATTAATTACTACTATATTTTAAGTGAATTTATTTTTACGACAATGAATATAAAAAAATTAATATTGAACTAAAATACCACTTCCGGTTTCCGGATATACATCAAAAGTTGATCAATTCACATGCTAGTTAATATACCAAATTTTATCAAAATCCGTTGTGCCGTTCAAGCTGTACACGTCTATACGGAAACACAATGGACAGACGGACGGACCTATAAGCGATCAAATAAATTTCTATCTAAACTGGGTAGAGGTGTTGTATGATCATTACAACACTCAATCTTTTTTACCTTTATTTTCTGGTTCGGAGTCCGCTATTTTTTATTTCATATAGCTTCACAAATTTGATTATGGATACTGAATGAATCTCGTATGAAACCCCAGAAAGAGAAATTATTAATTATTGAAATTCCCTTGACAGGCTTGAGGATCAAACTCTGTATTTCACATTTCAATACTATTACACCTTATTTTAGGTTCTCACTATTTTCATAAGTAGGAATTCTGAAAACATTCGTGATTTATTGAGAAAATTTTTATTTTGAAAATTAAATATTGTAAATATGAAGAACCTCTTCGTTGATTTGGCCTGCATTTCCACGCAATGCTGGTTTTCAAAACACTATGTATTCGAGTCTCAGAAGAGCATCTTTGATATAAAAGTCATAATTATTTACAATTTTTGTAAACTTAGTGTTAACAAGGAAGGCGATATCCTTGGGGTTCTAGGTTAATATCGGCGTAGTCAATATAAATTGGCTTGAAACGAATTCGTGAAATAAAACAATTCACTGTTGCCTTGATAGGTGTGTCTTTATTTTATAAAATAAATAATCTGGTATAGCTTGATATATATAAATATATATGAATATAAGTGTGGTGTGGGTACTGTAAATTATATATAATAAAAAAAATATGAATGAGATACATAAAAATTTTACAATTTACAGATTGAGAGGTGGAAAACTTAATAATTAAATATTCTCCAAATAAACCAGTAAAATAGATAGTGAAAATTACTAGTACGAGGGTGGTCTGAAAAGTTTTCGACCTGTACAAGAAAAACGATGTTTTTCAATTTTTTGTTTGTTTTATTTTTCAAAATTCAAGATAGCTGAGACCTGTACAATGTCAGCTGAACGTGTGCGAAATATTTTGCAAAACCATTTGAATATGGAAAGCTGTGTGCAACGTGGGTGCCGCATTTCCTAACGTTAGACCAAAAATTGCTTCGAAAAACCATTTCTAATGACAATTTGGCTCTGTAGGCGTAATCCAAACGAATTTTTGCGTCGATTCATAACTGTTGATGAGACTTAAATTAAATTAAATCAAATTTAATTAATTAAATAATTTATTAATTAATTAAATTAATTGGAACACCGTTATGAGAAATGTATCAGTGTTTTGATGGAGATATGTTGAAAAATATAGCAAAAAAAATTGAAAAACATCGTTTTTCTTGGTCAGGTCGGAAACTTTTCAGACCACCCTCGTATATGGAAAAAGGTTTGCTGTCTAAGCAGGTGAGAAGTCAGGATGCCTGAAAAGAAACACTTCAAGGGCTGACAAACGACTTATTAAGGGTTAGACCAAGGCTCGCCAAACATTTTTGATCATCGACCCCTTTATAATTTTTCGAAATCTCTATAGACCCCATAAAGGTAATTTTCAGGTAATTAAAATAAAACTATCTAATAGCCTTAATATTTAAATACTTGGTTCACCGAGCAGCCGCTCAGTACTTTAAAAAATTATTCCTTATGAACTATAAATATTTAAGATTAAGATTATTATTTAAAATAAATAAAAGACAAAATATATTTCAAATAATTTAAAAGAACATAAATTAAAAAAAAAATAGTCATAAAACATAGAGCCCTTAAACGTACGTATTAATGCACTGAAAGACAGAAAAGTATGGCCTGTGGATATAATATAATATATTTTTCGTAATTTGATTACAAAATATTATTAAAATAAATATTTTTAATTAATATTTTATTTTATTTATAATATTTTGTATATTTAAGAAAGTGCTACCCGGCGCCATTTTTTTATTATTAAAATTCCTATTTTAAATTAAGAAAAAACTAACGAAAATGATTTTTCCCGATGCTAAAACCAATACAGTTCAATTTTTCTTTGTAAAAATTATCTATGGTGTTCTGAAAGTGTTGTCCATTACAATACTTTTTAGTTTATTTTAAATATTTATGATTTAACGACAACTATTCATAATATCTCTAATGGTTCCATGTTGAAAACATTGATAATATTGAAAAATGTTATAATCACCATATTGAAAGATGAAACAATTAAGAGTCCTTTATCAAGTACGGAAGTCTATACTAGGAGGAGTGATAATTATTGTGTGTGTGATAGGTGATATTATATAATAAAATAAAAATGAAGTTTTTTAATTGTTGTTGATTAAGAAATTATCGAACTTTTATAGTTATGTTACTTAAAAAGAAAAGAATTATTCACTTCAAGGGTCATCGACAACAAACATTCTGTTGTTTAAAAGCAAGTTGTTGTTTGAACAAATAATAACTAAAAAATTAATGCAAATGTCTCGTTAAATGCAACGGTAGACTTGGAAAATAGAAAAAAATGATAATGATAAATTTTGTGTTTCACTAAAATAAATCTAAGAATATATTATTATAATTTTGATAAATTTATATAATAATTAATTATATTATTATTAATTATTATATATTTATTAGTGATTTTGATAAAAAAATACTTTGTTATATTAATTATCTTTGTTAAACAGTAACATCCAATATGAAAATGACTAAATAAAGTCTCGCAAATTTGAATAGGAATAATTAAGATAAATCATATTAAAATTAAATTTAATTAATTAAATTAAAATTAAAATTAATAAATAATATTTATTAAACAAGCGCATGTTTGGCTCTTTGTTGATGGCACGTGCTGGCGCGGGATTGCCAGTCAACGTGTTAAAAAATTAATTCCGGTACTTTCAGTGATACAATCAAGGTGAAATTTTATATACTATTGCAGTTTTATACAATTTTTAATAATGTGAAAAACTATCAAACATATATCTTTATTTTTACGGTCAGTTTAGAGGAAAAAATATGAAAACTTGGTTGGTAATGGCCCTCTTCAGAATTAGCTACATTTCTCAAAAGTTGATAGAAAACTACGAATTTTGATTAATGGCCGTGTACCAAATTTCATTATTCTAACTTTGCGTAATCTTGTCTACATACACACACAGAGACATTTTTCTCAACCTTAGTGAAAATGACTCAGGGACCTTCAAAACGTATAAAAACATCAAAATCTCGACATCGAAAATTTGCGTGATAGTAATACTATCTGTGGCGAGATAGTAAAAAGAGAGTGACAATAAAAGAGAATAATTCGATATATATTTATTTATTCATTCATGTCACTAAATAATTTATTGAAATATATGTTCGTATTTAAGAAATATATTGTTATAATATATAAATTTTAAGATTAAGGATTGTATACATATCTTTTGCTTGCTTTTTTTTTCTTTTCATCCCATTTTCTGCAGTGGAAATAAAAACGAGCTGCGAGCTATCTATCCCAGGGGATAAATTTGCCACCATCACGCGGGATTGAACCGACCCTACCAGAAAATAGAGAGAAGTAAAAGTGGAAAGAGAGAGGGAGGCAATCATGCAACAGCTCCCTTTTGGCGTGAAGCCCTCAACCCCCCGGGGCTGTATTAATTTTTCGCATTATCTTCCTCGTCGGCGGAAATTTAATCACAGCCTCGTGCCGCAGCCTCTTTTACATTCATTTATTCACATTCAATCAATCATATTCTATTTTATAGAAGAAGTTGATGGAGAAGGTTATTAATTATTATTCTTTATTACTTTCTTATTATATTTTTTTCCTTCTTTACCACTAAACTTGTAACTTGTTTTAAAAATTTAATAGAATATTTTCAAGTTAGATTAGCTTAGTTTTATTAACTTTTTTTTTTACTCTTTAAAAAAGCTTACAAACCTAATAACCTTCTCTTTAAACATTCTCAATGAAAAAATAAATATTTAAATGATATACTTTTTATATGTAATATAGATATTTAAAAATTTTATATATCATTGTTTGAAAAATAAATACGCTACGCAGTCTGGTGGTCAACGCGCTTGACTCAGATTCTTGTGATCCCGGGTTCAAATCACGGACCTGGTAAGGGGATTTATCTAGTTAGTCTACAGAACAGAGTCCACGGTCTTCAGAATCAAAATTGGAAAGCCACTTGATAAAAGGTTGCGGTTCTGTTCACGAAAATCAAGATAAATTTTGAGAGAATCCGTGCTACTGATCATATTACTCCGCTTATGTGTTAACCGACTTGAGAGGAGCTGTTCTTTTGTAGGATTGTACAAACGTTAGAAGTATTTTTATCACGTTTTACTTAACTTGTATTCTTGTCTGTGTGTATGCATCAAATCTTGCAATCGATTTTTCGACGACTTCCAATCATCGGATATTCTTAAAACTTCACCAACAGCTTTGCTCTCGATGACAATACAATATTATCATTTCTATGAGTTTCTAATTGCTACAATTTGAATGAAATAATCCAAAATTATTCCTATATATAAAAATTCAAAATGTCGGATGTAAACAAAAAAAATGTAAACAAATAAGTTGACCTGTGGCCAGGTCCGAACCGACCGACGGTTTGAAGTAAATTAATTAGCAGCTACAGAAACAATTTCAAATAATTTTAATATATCTATTAATGTAATAAAAACATATGGATACATAAATAATAAATATAAACATTTTTAATTTTATTTTATTTATAATATATATGCAAGAAAAAACTAATAAATATGATTTTCCCGAGGATAAAACCAATACAAAGTGCAGGATTCGTGATGATATATAAAAAAATCCCCTCATGTGAAATTTGGTGTGAAAATAACCCTTCCCTTCTTATCGTCGATCGCTAATACTACCACTTCCGGTTTCCGGATTTGCACCAAAAGTTGATCAATTCATCCCACTCATGCATTAAGTAAATATACCAAATTTCATCAAAATCGGTTGAGCCGTTCAGGCTGTACACATCTATACGGACGGACGGACGGAGAGACATCATGCTAAAAATACTTTTTTCTGTTAAGAAAATGCATGATTCGTGGAGATATGTAAAAATCTCCACATGTGAAATTTGGTGTGAAAACAATACCTCCCTTACTATCGTCGGTCGGTAATTAATAAAGGAAATCATATTTGAATAGAAAAATTATTATTTGTTGCGCCCCACTTTTTACGTTATGGACAGTTTGATTCAAATCAGATCTCTTGTATGTAATGTCAGTATGGATTTTCAGAAAAAAATTATTTTCTCCTTTTTAGTCCGTTAGTAAAACGTGGTTTTTTAAAATTCTTTTTTTATAAAGTATTATTTATTATCTATATATATAAAGGAGAGTGTTTGTATGTATGTATGTATGTATGTATGTATGTATGTATGTATGTAATTTGTTTACTTTTTTGCTGTCATAGAAACAAACAAAAAAGAAATTTCCTACTTAACCGACACTTTACCGGTAATTTAGAATTATGAACATCAAAAAATAAGAAACGATTTCTATGAAATTACATCACAATATTCTTATATATCTCTATGGTAACATAGGCTATAGATTTTATTAATATCTAATTCTAATCAATAACCGCAGAATTTAATTTTTTAAAGTTTATATAGTTCTCCGTGTTGTTCATTCAAGAGCCAGGCGTGGCCCACTGACTGGCGGACTCATTTTACACAATGTATATAACTAGCAATCAAAGAATTATTATAATATTTAACTTTTTATTTTAAATTCTAATATTCAAATATCATTTCAATTAAATAATTTATTCTAAAAGTTCTCATTTTAATTAATATAATAAAATATTTAAATCATATTTAACTTAAATTATTTTGTATTTATTCTTTCTATATTTGAATACTTCTTTTATTTTAAGGGAGGGAATTAACTATGATCTAAAAAAATTTATAAGTGAACTTAATAATAAAAAATCAAATAAATCCATTAATTTAAATTAATACTATTAATGAATGTATATATTGTTAATTTATCTTTAGTTTTATCAATACTTTTATACCGTTAATTTTTATAAATTAATTTTTATAAATTGTCTCAAGTCTCTAACTTTGCATTTTCTCAAATTTTATTATAATTAAAAATATTCAATAAAAATCAAGCAATGAAATTAAAATATCAAAATGAAATGATCAAGAAATATTATACTCTATTATAACATATACAATACTTATAAACTATAGGCGGAGGAAATATTAGACGATATCATTGCGGGTTCAGGCCAAATCGATCAACATTAATTAAGATATTTTCATTATGACAGATATTAAAAAAACCGCGAATTCAATATCTCTGTTCACTAATTATTTGTAGACTTTAGTAAAACCTACGCATGACTCAATAGATCCGGATAAACTTTTTCAAATTTTGATCTTAAAATTTATCTTGAAGGTAGTAAAGAAATAGTAAGATGCGGAAATCAATTGTAAAATATTAGGTTACCCAGACGACTTAAATATAATAGGAGATTCGGCAATTGCAATTACAGATAGCGAGGAAAAATTAATCGAGGTAGGAAAAGAGATGAGGTTTGAAATTAATAATGATAAATAAATATATTTAGAAACAAACAGGAGCAGTATTAACATACAAAATGTAGAATTTGAATATGTAGAAAAATTGAATGTAATCACGAAGGATAATAATATTTGAGAAGAATTTAAATCGAAGTTGCAATCGGGAAACGCCTGTTATCATGCAGTAAGGAGGCTTATCTCATCAAAATTATTATAAAAGGGAATGAAAATTAAAATATATAAAACAATTATTTTGTCTGTTGTATTATATGAGTGTGAGACATGGTCTATGATCTTAGGAGATGAGAGTGGATTCAGAGTATTTGAGAATAGGATTCTTCCCAGCATTTATGGGCCAAAGATGAGGACACCAGGGAATGACGTAAGAAAGATGGAACAGAGGCTCAGGATAAGGACACTTGGAGAAATGTGGTTGTAGCCGCCAAGAACTTTCGAGTAGATAGTTGTAACATATTCAATAAAAATATATATAATTAATTTACTGATTAAATTAAAATATATTTTAAATAATCACACAATAAGAAATGAATGTTTTATGTTATACATTGATTGAAACAAAATGGATGAAAACCTTTTACTACTTTCAACCAAATACTATGTACCACTCGGGGGTACAGGGGGCGGAGCCCCCGTCTAGATGTGAAGAGCGACGAAGGAGCTCTTAGCAGCTAGTAGGATAATATCTTAAACAACTAATTATATATTTTAAGATTAAGTTTGTCTTTTAAATATTATATTAATAGTAGGTATAAGTTTAATATTAAGTGTGGTTTTAAAAAAATTAAACTAGTTTCTATGTATATTCAGTCAATATGGAAAGTTCAGGTAGGTATTATAAATTATATTTTTCTTTTGTGTGAAAAATGTCGGATCTTTAAAAATATTTTTTTTTAGATCTTTTAAACTTATTTACCCTATTCAAATTGTTTAGACAAATTACAATAATAACATAACAATGCATTGATGAAATGTGATATACGACAAAAGGTGATAGAATATAATATTTACAATAATTAAAAATTTTCCAAAAACACTTAGGGAATTTTAAGATTAAGTTTGTCTTCATATAAGGTCTAATTTGCATTTTTTTCAGATTTCGAAGATTTAGATATATATAAATATTTTGATATATTATATATTAAATAGATTATCTCTTTATTATTATAAAAAAAAAGATTTTAAAAATAAAACAAGCAAAATATATATTAAAATAAAGAAATACCACAATGTTTTGTTAGTTTTCTATGAAATATCATTGAATGGTAACCAAGTAGCACTGAGAATAATAGTTAAAAAGAATGGAAGAATAGAAGTGATGGGATAATGAGAAAGAACAAAAGAACGAAATCAAATTGAATTATCCAAAGATAGATAACACGCGTATATAAGTTAATTCACATAATAGAAGATCTAATTGCCTTATTCTTCTTTTAATGACAAGTGTGTACAATTGAAAATTTCTTTATACGTGCATGACGACAAATTCCAAGAAAACGTTTTGTAAATTTCTTATTTTTATGATGTTACCTGCATAGTCCCAAGAGACCCTTGCCTGAAAAGTAGAGAGCCCCTAATAATCGCATAAATATTAATAATAGAACTATTAGTAGAGAAATTAAATTTTTTTTTTAATTTTATAAAAAAAAATAATAAATTTATCAATTCAATTGTTTTAATATCGCTAATTCAAAAAGTTTTAAAATTTTCTCTATAATTAAAAAACAATTTACTTACTGAAAATAAATTTAATTTTTATATAATTTATATTTATATCAAGACTAGAGATAAAAAAATTATAATTTTTAAAAATTAATGTTAAATATTAATTAATTTAATTTTCCAAAGGTAATAATTTATTTTATTTATTTATTTTAATTTTCTCATGGTTTTCAGTAAATTTTCATTCAAGAAGCGGAAAGACAAAATTAAATCATAGTAATATTATAGAACTATTAAATTTCACAGAAACCATTAAAATATATAATAAATTTATTAATTTTTTTCCCTAACTCACTCTCTTTCTCTCTGAATTTAAAATAATACAATTTTGTTTTAATCTAGTTAATTTGGTACTGTCATTTCTATTTAAAGCTTGTACAATATTAAAATATTCCTCAATTTAAGATTTAATATTTTTGAACATGAGAGAGAGGTGAAATGTTCTTGTAGATAAAGTGTGGGGAAGTAACAGCATGAAAGGGAATGAGAGAAGAGGATAGGATAGGAGGAGTCGGTAAACTCCAAGGGAGGTGCTATAATATTCCATTAGACTGTGAAACCTCATCCCCTGGCATCTTCCTCTACTCCCTACATATAAACACTGATTTAGCTGAATAAAATAGGAGACAGATATTGTACATCTCCACTTCCAAGGTAAAAATAAAATAATAAAAAAGAAAATAATATAGAGAAATATATATATAAAAAATGTTAAATGAGAAATAGAAAAGCATGAATAGATCTGATTTATTTTAGTTTTATTAAAATTATTATTTAGATAGAATTTCAAAATTAAATATGAGCTGTGGCCAGACACAGAACCGACCGACGATTAGAAATAAACATTATGTATATATATATATAAAGTATTAAAAAAAATATCTTTAAAACTTGAGTTAAAATGACTAAATTATATTATCGTGGTTTTTATTTATAGTTTAATTACTCAATTATTAATGACTACTATATTTTAAGTGAAATATTTTCCGTCAATGAATATAAAATTAATTCTTTGTAGACTACCACTTCCGTTTTTCGGATTTTCACCAAAAGTTGATGAATTCATGCTACAGATGCATTAAGTAAATATATCAAATTTTATCAAAATCCGTTGGGCCGTTCAAGCTATATACGTCAATAAGGACACACAACGGGCCGACGGACGTACGGACGGACAGGCATCATGCTAAAAATACTTTTTTCTGTTAACAAAATGCATGATTCGTGGAGATATGTAAAAATCTCCACATGTGAAATTTGGTGTGAAAACAGTTCCTTTCCTTCCTATAGTCGTTCGGTAAAAATAACAAAATTTATTTTCTAATAATTCAAATGGGCATAATCAATTTTTTTTAAAAAAATATACATATTCCAATGTAATTTAATTTTTAACAACTTAATTTAAAATTATTATTTTTTTGTCTATACACTCTATAGCAGGGTCTCCCAAACTTGTTTAGGTTTAAAGGTCTGGGGGCCAGACATGTTAGAATATATTTTTTACTATCCTAACGAAGAATCTAATAAAAAAAATAATTTCTATAAATTTTTTATTCGCAAAATATTTGCAATAACAAAATATGTATAAATAATAACATGTATGTGTGTGTGTATAATATATATATTTTGTACCTATACTCGTGGTACAATGGTAACTATAAATTGCACAGTTTCATTTATTATTAAACCTAATGCCAAGAGATTAACGTAAAATGACAATATTTATCCGCGGGAATTAGTTTGCCGACCCCTGCTGTATAGAATTAAACTATTATATTAATAGTATAAGTTTAATATTAAGAGTGTTTTTATGAAAAATTATACTTGTTTCTATGTATATTCAGTCAATATAAATATGGCAAGTTCAGGTAGGTATTAGAAATTATATATTTTTCTTTTGTGTGAAAAATGTTGAACCTTTAAAAAGATTCTTTTTAGATCCTTTATAACTTATTTACCCTATTCAAATTGTTTAGACAAATTACAATAATAGAATAATAACATAACAATGCATTGATGAAACGTGATATACGACAAAAGGTGATAGAATATAATATTTACAATACTTAAAAATTTTCCAAAAACACTTAAGGAATTGAGTATATATTTGTTTGTTTTTTATTTGGAAAAATTTAACATTTATTAGTACAGCATAGTTCCAACAGATGTCATTGATTGGATTGGAATCTTGAAAATATAAATGCAAGTTTAAATAATATTTTATTGAAATATAATCTTCCATTAATATATTTATTATCAGTGATTTTATAGAATAAATTTCAAAAGATGTTTTTATGTTAATTTTAACTTTATAGAAACCTCTCTTTTCATTATTTTCTTTTCTTTCTCCCAGTGAAAAATGAGTAACCTTCTCTTATTGATTAAAAAATTATGAATTGTAAGGGTAGGACTGAAGCTCACGTAGGCATCGGCGTTAATCTCTGAATAGATTTTATACTCTTTGGAGTCAATCAACCCATTACTTTATTCTTCTTCGATTCAATTAAAATAATTCTTTTAATGAAAATATAAAGTAATTAATATTAGAGATAATAATTTTAAAGTGGCGAATATTACAATTAATAGGATTATTTAAGGTGCCGATAGGAAAAAAAGAAAAATGCATTATTTTTTCCTATTTTCATCAATTAATTATTTTTAATTTATGAAAAAATAACGGATATAAATCTGGTGGGGTGATAATATAAAAAAAATCTGGAGTGTCTCCACTCGACTATCTCGCAAATTTGAATTGGATTAAATAACACATATTATATTTAAATTAAATTTAATTAATTATAAATTATAAATTAAAATTAATAAATAATATTTATTAAACCAGTGCATGTTTAGCTCTTTGTGGATGGCACCACGTCACGTGTTGGCGCGTGAGATTTGCAGTGTTAAAAAATTAATTCTGGTACTTTCAGAGATTCAATCAAGCTGAAATTCTATATATAGCAGTTTTATACAAGTATTAATCATGTGTAAAAATTATCAAACATATATCTTTATTTTTACGATCACTTTAGAGGAAAAAAATCAAAACGTTGTAGGTAATGACACTGTTCCGATTGAGCTACATTTCTCAAAAGTTGATAGAAAACTATGAATTTTGAATAATGCCCATGTACCAAATTTTTTCATTCTAGCTCAAACCGTTTTTGCGTAATCTTGGTTACATACATACATACACACACACACACACACACACACACACACACACACACACACACAGAGAGAGACAGACAGACATTTTTCTCAACCTTAGTGAAAATGATTAATGAACTTTCAAAACGTATAAAAACATCAAAATCTCAACATCGAAAATTTTCGTGATCGCAATACCATCTCTGGCGAGATAGTAATTAATGTAAAAGGATTAGCAGGGGACAAGAATAAAAGAAAATAACTCAAAAAAGTGGCAATATGTACTATCATTGATTTTGTTTATTTAAAAATCTTTGTGTTTAGAGAGTTAAATGATACTTTTATTTAGTTTAAATCAATCTAAATAAAACTTTTCAAATTTATATAAATATATATAAAGTTAAATTTAAAAATAAAAAACAAATAAACTTTTTTTTGCATACAAATAAATAGCTTAATAAAATTGTATAATGAAATTAAATGATTATTAAAAATTTGTAAATTTTAACCAATTTTAGCAAAATACAATCGGAAATGATCTATTATATTAATATAAATTACACTCATAACAAAGATTGTAATTTTCGATAAGATTTAGCTAGGATCGTATCATTTTGATCCAAAGACTCAAGGGACTATTATTTTATTGAATTTTTTTTTCTTTTCTTTTTTTTTGCGATTTAGTCTTTTTTTCCGACATTTCTTTTTGTAAGCCCTTTTCATTTGATCCGAGGGCAATGTTAGATGAAGAGATAGCAAAGGGAGGTGGCGGTTGCCCTGGCAACAGAAAATTTTGCGGGGCGGGCAACATCGATCCGCCGGCGCCCGATTACAGGCGCTAAGGGCCGCTCCTTCCCTTGCCCATCGTAACACGCCCATGCCTCCGTTCACAAGCGGCCGGGCCGTATAATCGTTTCATTATAACGCCAAGCCACTATATACAGGAATGGGAAGGAAGGAGGGCTGGTCTGACGCGGGGATGAGATAAGAGCAGGGAGAGGGTTAAATCATAACCAACCCTTCCCAAGTCCGGGCAAACGCCATCTCCTTCTCCCACTCTATCCAACACCTTCATTTCACCCTCCTTGGATTCTCTCTCATTTTACAGAAAACGCGTAAAGGGAAATACACAAAAGTAAAGAAATGGCTCCTCTTACCATTTAATTGATGCAATTTCTTTTTTAAGAATTGTCATTTAAATATATTTATAGCCAATTAAAATCACATTAGTACTTAATATTAAAAAAATAAAAACGAGGCAATCTCATAAAAATGTCCAATTAAATAAGTTTTCTATTTAATAATAACTATTTATTAAAATATATGTGCGTAATATTAAATTGAAAATGTTAATAATAATTATTTTATTTTTAAACTAAGAAATATTTATTTTAAATACAAAAACAAACATCTTTTATATACGAATGTAATGTATTTTTAATAATTATACGAATATTTGTTTTATATGATTATTTTAATTAATAAGGTTAATTAAGTATGAAAATTCTGTTTGTTTCAAAATATATATACTCAATTTCTACAGATGTTAAATATAAATATAAATATAATTAATTTCATAACACTATAACTAGGTATTTCAATTAACCAATATTAAATATTTTTTATACTCTTTTTATTAACTTGACTTTTCTTTCTGTAATGTTTATAATTTGTAATTAAATATTATCCCACTTCTCGTTGAGTGATTTCGAAACGTATATTGAAAGTCGATGACACTACAATAATCCAAAAGAAATATTTTAATTTTTCAAAAATACAGATTTTTAAAATTTGTAAATTTAATTGACAAATCATTTTGTTTTGTTTTTTTTTATTTTATTTCTCTTTCTTTTTCTTTATTTTGGGTTAGTTAAGATATTTATGATTTAAATATGAACATAAAAATGTTATTTTATGCATTTAGGGATATTGTATATGTATATATAAAGAAAATAATAATAATAAAATAAAGCTAACTCTTTGCCATATGTTTCCTATCATTTTCCAATTCAATTTAACTCCGTCACCAAATCACCCCTCCCTATTCGAATATTCTATAAATCACTTGGCTCTTAAATGTATATAAAATTTGTCAACGGCTTGAAATGTGAACAAGATATTATTTCCTGATATAATCTAAAGAGAGCGGAGGCCATTAAAGCCCGAAGACATGCCCACTTTGACTCTTCCCCTCTCTTTCTCTCTCACTTGCTCCGTCCAACAACGTAAATTAGTAAAGTCAAATAGTGGCGAGTGAAGTGCTGCCTCAAATTGAGAATTTTTGAAAGGGAGCCGATAAAAACAACAACTAACAACCGTTCAGTGTAAATAAATTCAAATTAGATAGAATATGATGATAAGTTAAAACAATTTCGGAACGATTTTTCATAAAGATCAAAGAAATTGTACGGCAGGGAGATTAATATATATATAACAGTTAAAAACAAATCACTCCATTTTTTATAAAAATAAAATATTAAAAAATTTAATGTTTGTATAGGATAGTCAATCAAATACTAAAATTGTTTTAATAAAATAGAATTCTATTGATTTTGATTTGTTATTTAATTACAAAATATAATTAAAAAATATAGACATTTAATAATAGTTATTAATTTAAATTAATAAAAACATAAGAAAATTGTTGTTTTTTCGTCAGAGAAAGTATTTTCGATGTCGAGATTTTGATGTTTTTATACGTTTTGAAGGTCCCTGAGTCATTTTCACTAACATAAGGTTAAGAAAAATGTCTGTGTGTGTATGTGTATGTAGACAATATTACGAAAAAACGGTTTGAGCTAAAATAATGAAATTTGGTACACGGGCATTATTCAAAATTCGTAGTTTTCTATCAACTTTTGAGAAATGTAGCTCATTCGGAAGAGGACCATTACTTACTATTGTTTTATTTTCATTTAAACTGACCGTAAAAATAAAGCTATATGTTTGATAGTTTTTCATATGATTAAAAATTGTATAAAACTGCTATATATAGAATTTCAATTTAATTGAATCGTTGAAAGTACCGGAATTAATTTTTTAAATTTTGACTTAAAAATGAAGGTAAAGTTTTTAAATTTAAATTTAATATATGTTATTATATATATAATTAATTACTTAATAATACTACACTGTAAATTTAAATTTTTAATTAATTAATTAATTAATCTAATCCAATTACTTATACTTAATTTATAATTAAATTATATATAATTTAATTTAATTAAAATATATTATATGTTAATTAATTAAATTTAAATTTGCGAGATAGTTTGTTGAAGACATTCCAGATTTTTTAGATTAAATAAAATTTAAGCTACCTTAAATTGTTTTATTGATTATTTAATAATAATATAATTTTATAATTAATATTAAAAATAAAATTTTTAAATTATTTTTCTATAATTAAATTAATTTTAAAAATTATTTCTTATTATATTTAAACAAATATCAATTCAATATTATTTTAAAGAAGTTATTATTGTGGTAATTATTTAGTGGTGACTATAGTATAGTATATATTATCGCGTAAATTGTATGAGTATGAGTTCTTGTTATTATCTGTTATGATTAGCTTGAGAATTTCATCAAATGAATGTTCGCCTCCGTTGTCTGGATATAATCGATTCATTAAAACATTCCAGCCGCATAGTATACAACAGAGGGTGGAAATTCACCCTTTCGTGCAACCCAGCCTTCTCGCTTTCCAGAGACTCCCACGTTTCATTCTGTACCGTGTAGATTTTGCAAAGTTCATAATTCATGTTTCCCTCTCTCCCTCTCTTTCGTTAAGTAAAGGTGGTGTATTCAATCAAACGACTCGCAATTAAATCTTATAAAAGGGGCGTTCAGATAATCTAAATAACATAGGGATGATTTGAAAATTTTATTCTCTAACAAAATAAATCATTATCTTTTAGTATTATTTATCATTTATTTTAATAACTAAAATACCACGTATTAATTATATTCAATCATTAAAATGATAAAATAAGCAATAAACAATATAAAGAAATATTGTATTATTCAACCAAAACTGTATATTAAAAGATTAGAATATTTATTCATGCATTGAAAGACAGAAAAGTATGGCCTGTGGATATAAAATAATATATATTTCGTAATTTCATCACAAAATATTATTAAAATAAATATTTTTAATTTAATTTTATTTATAATAATATTTTGTCCGGCGTTGGCCGGTGTGCCATATTTTATTCTTCTTCTTCTTCTTCTTCCTCTTCTGTATAGGTGCAAGCACCTGTTCCACCAATGTCTGTCTCAGACGTCGTGATGAAAACTCTCCTTCCATCTTTTTTTTGGTCTTCCTCGACTTCTGATCCCTTCAGGACGATTGGTAGCTACGATCTTGGGGAGTCTGACATCTTCCATTCTGTCCACGTGAGCGGCCCAGCATTTCCTTCTCATGTCCACCCATTCGACTATGTCCTGGAGTCGGCTTATTTCTCTTAGGTGTTCACTGCGGATCTTATCATTCAGTGTTTTGCCATGAATAGCCCTCACAATCTTCATCTCAGTTGTTCGGAGAAATTGTTTTGTGACAGTTGTATCTGCTCTTGACTCAGCCCCATAAGTGACTATTGGTCTAACACAGGTTTTGTATATTCGCAGCTTACTTTCTGAAGTCATATACTTATTCTTCCATATAAGATTGTGTAGGTATCCAGACACTTTCGCGCCTTTGGTCACTTGCGTTTTTACTTCCTCTCCAAGATTGCGTTGGTTGGAAATCTGAACTCCCAAATAGTTGAAATTTGAGACTTGTTCGATAAGACTGTTGTTAATATTTAAACGACATCTTGGAGAAGCTTTCGCAATCACCATGCACTTAGTTTTGGTGGTGGAAACTTGCATGTTAAGCCGAACTGAGTTGTTAGAAAAATTGTCTAGAAGGAGCTGAAGGTCGTTCTCACGTTCTCACTTTCTGCTTCTTAATATTTTATTATTAAAACTCCTATTTTAAATTAAGAAAAAATTAACAAAGATCATTTTTCCCGAACCTGTAACCAATGCAGATCGATTTTTTGAAGTGAAAACTTCTTTAGCGGCGTTGAGCACTTTTGCGGATGGGGAAAAAATATAGATTTCGCGTGAGATTCCAAAACGACACCGACCCGACCGACCGACCGATATACGAATGCGCAATACGCCATAATGTTAGACACTAAACTTCTGATACATTCTTTACGAAATTTTACATATTTGCCATATTAAATATTATTATTTATATTTACATTAATAATAATCAGTATTACTAAATTATGTATATATAAAATAAAATATTTTAATATATTATTATGTGTTAAATTATATTAAATTAATTTCTAATATATTTATATAATTTAAAATTAATTTCAGAATATATATATATATATATTAAATTATATACTATATATAATATATTATATAATATATATTTTAATAAATTAATTTTTAAATATGTGTGTGTGTGTGTGTGTGACCGTAAAAATAAAGATATATGTTTGATAATTTTTCACATGATTAATAATTGTATAAAACTGCTATATATAGAATTTCAGCCTGATAGAATCGCTGAATTAATTTTTTTACACTGGAAATCTCACGCGCCAACACGTGACGTGGTGCCATCAACAAAGAGCCAAACACTCCACTATCCACTCGACTATCTTGCAAATTTGAATTTGATTAAATAATATTTATTAATTTAAATTAAATTAAATTAATTAAATTATAATTTAATAAATATTATTTATAACATCAAAAACATCAAAATCTCAACATCGAAAATTGAATTGCTGAAAGTACCAGAATTAATTTTTTAACACTGGAAATCTCACGCGCCAACACGTGACGTGGTGCCATCAAAAGAGAGCCAAACTTTCGCTGGTTTAATAAATATTATTTATTAATTTTAATTTATAATTGAATTAATTTAATTTAATTTAAATTAATATATGTTATTTAATCCAATTCAAATTTGCGAGATATGCTGAATATGCTTTTAAATAAAAAAAATTTTCAAGAAAGTAATTGGAATTATTAATATTAAGAATCAATAAATAAATTTATTAAATATACATTTAAACATGTAAATTAATCTATATATAAATTTAATAATTATTCAAACAATAATTGAAACAATATAAATAAAACGATTCAATATTTTACTTACATTGTGATTTATATTTTTATTTTTATTACAACTATTATTATGGGTATGTTATTTTTGGCAGTTTAAAAAAAATTAAAAATATTAATAAAATTTATCAAAATAATAATTTGAAAAGATTTCCAATTATTTTTATTTATTTATTGTAAATTTTTCAATGTAACCATGGTAACCATAAATAGACTTTTACCAAAATATTACTATTTAAATTAATTTTGGATAAATTAATTTTGGATTTAACTACACTAAAACCTTCCCTGGGACGCCCACAACAATCCCTGAAAGTTTCATCGCAATCGGACGGGTAGTTTTTGAGTATTTGACAGACACACACACACAGACAGACAGACAGACATATATATATATATATATATATTCATACACATCGTATTTTTAATATTTTTGTAATAATAATCAGTTTGCTGAAAAAAATAATTATGAATTTTATATATATATATATATATACGTATATAAATTTCATTTTTCTCGTGAAGCTGGTGCGCATTCCGTCTGCTTTCAAATTTCTTACGCACAAGTTTTCACTTCTGTCGGCCAGTCCCACGACTGCCAATTCGACTTTTTTTTTATAAAAATTATCTATGGTGCGGATTTCAAAAAAATCCTTAGAGCCGTTTAATATCTCAAAAATACAAATATATATACAATTTTTACAAGTATAATCAGATAAGATTTACTTCTTAAATGGACAAATAGTCTAGATTTTGTTTTAAACATGCACTTCTTATTCTGATAATATTAAATAGAAATTTCTATTGATAGATCGAAACTATCACTTTCAACTTTTATACGAAATACTACAAAGTAATATTTCTTCCGGTTTCCATAAACATTAAGATTTAAATGAACATAATAAATCATTGCAGCTCAAGTATTTAAAGTAGTAATAAAACTTTCAAAT
Organism: Labia minor; assembly: GCA_963082975.1. Classification (NCBI taxonomy): domain Eukaryota; kingdom Metazoa; phylum Arthropoda; class Insecta; order Dermaptera; family Spongiphoridae; genus Labia; species Labia minor. The sequence continues at coordinate 62,399,155 of OY720346.1, read as the reverse complement.
TTCATTTGTATACTCTCTTATAATATATTTGTATAAGAGTACTACTCTATCCTTCCTGAGGTATACTACCCTGAGGAATACTACCTTCAGAAAACAAATGAAAAGATCTCTAAATGTATATTTAATAGAAAAAATTTATTGTTTATTATGAACAATAACAAACTTATCTAAAAGGTAAACAATAATATTATTACCTTTGAGGCAGGTCTTTTTTTCTTAATGTTAACTTCCACTCAAGGGTTAAGGGCGTTTAAAAAATAATATCTTTTTACATTTTTGAATAAGTAAGTATTAATGTTTTCATAATTCGACAATTTTGGAAAATACTTTATGCTCAAAATAAAATCACAAGGTAGAGTGAAAGAATTTCCATTATAATTTTCAACTAGTAATATAAATATTCTCAAAATGATAACAATGTGATCTTTTTTCCTATATCCCTATTTAATTACTTCTAGTCAAAAATATATAATTCTATAAACAACCTGCCCCCCCCCTTATTTCGATTAATAGAGATTTTTCTGTAATTATTTATATATTTTTAAATTTAAATATCACAAAAAGACTAAAATATAGGTGAACATAATATTAAAATATCGTTATAAAAACATGATTTACTTTAAAAATTTTTAAAAAAATGAAAATAAATTTTTGGATTGTAAACTATTTAAATTTATTACTATTACTTATTTATTACTATTGAAACTCTTCCAAATGTGAATGAAAAATTATATATTTTAAATTAAATGTATGGTTATAAATAATAAACATTTATAGTTATTATCTATAATAATAATTTCCGTCGTTTGTATGTATGTATGTGATGTCTGTAATATTATGACGTTAGTTACAAATTCAGTTTAAACTTTAATTGCAAACACCGTTTGCAACGGGTTCGTCTAGTATATATACATATGCATTTTTAGTTACATAAGGTAACTTTAGGTAAAATGAATCAACTTTAAATAAAATTAAAATATATTTATATTAATTTTATATTATTTATATATAAGTTCTTGTTTTCAAAAATATTAATAAAATTCAACTTAAGATCTAAATTAAATAAATTAAATAAACTTAGTTAATAATCTTATTTTTTTCTTGATTTCACAAAATTAATTAAATTTCATGATTTATAAATATAAATTTCAGTATTTATTAATGTATTCAAAGGTTAAAAGTTAAAAGTCCATTCCTTCAGAGGTTAGATATAATATTAATCTTGATAGAATATATATTATTTATTAATTTAATAAAATATTTGATTTTTTCTTAATTTCAATTAGTACTTTATAAAAAATAAGTTGACCTGTGGCCAGGTCCGAACCGACCGACTGTTTGAAATAAATTAATTTCCAGCTACAGAAACATTTTCAAATAATTTTAATATATCTATTAATGTAATAAAAAACAGATATGGATACATAAATAATAAATATAAACATTTTTAATTTTATTTTATTTATAATATATATGCAAGACCAGGCTGTGACGTCATGAATGGCTGGATGACGTCATATAATTTTAAATTAAGAAAAACCTATAAAGATGATTTTTCTCGACAATAAAACCAATACAAAGTGAATGATTCGTGATGATATGTAAAAAATCTCCTCATGTGAAATTTGGTGTGAAAATAACCCTTTCCTTCCTATCGTCGATCGCTAATACTACCACTTCCGGTTTCCGGAATTGCACCAAAAGTTGATCAATTCATCCCACTGATGCATTCAGTAAATATACCAAATTTCATCAAAATCGGTTGAGCCGTTCAGGCTGTACACATCTATACGGACGGACAGACGGACGGACAGACGGACGGACAGACATCATGCTAAAAATACTTTTTTCTGTTTAGAAAATGCATGATTCGTGGAGATATGTAAAAATCTCCACATGTGAAATTTGGTGTGAAAACAATACCTCCCTTACTATCGTCGGTCGGTAAAAATTATATATATATATAGCTCATTGATTTGTTTTTTTATTTTATTATTCTTTCTTATTCATGTTTTATTTATTTATTTGAAAATTGAATAATAGAAATAAAAACAACCATGATATCATCTTTGAGTTTTAATCCTTGTTATCAATTAAGTGGACCGCTTCTCGTTCATATTCTTCTTTTGATGCTCTAATTTATAACAGATGTGTTGAGCTTAAGTTCTTTTTTATCAACACTACTGGCTCCCGTTTACAAGTTGTCGAGTAAATTTAATAGAATTCTAATTAGCCGACCCCAGATCTTCCAAAGTGAAGTATGTACTTAGGAACATCCAAATGTCTTCTCCTATCAGGACCGGAAGACACTTAGCCTCTCTCCTCCATGTTGTGACTGTTTCTTAACTTGATGTTTTTTATAAAGCCGGTTCGCTTTTTAAGTAAGAGCTTGTGTTAAGTTGTTATAACAGCGCAACATTAAAAAAACAACAATATTATAGTATGGCGGCGTATTTATTAGATTTTAAAAATAAATCCTACCTAATTGCTCTTGAGTTGTTTAAATGGGTTTTGCGTATGAGCCGAAATAGAATATGGATGAAAAAAAGTGAATGAATGATGATGCATAAAGAGAAATTCATCTCTTAGGATTATAAAGAGAAGAGGGGGAGAGAGAGAAAATACACACACTCTTCTAATCAGTCATATTAATTTATATGAAATTTACACAATCCTTATAATTATTATTTTTTAGTTTATTTTATTTAATTCATTATCTATTAAATCAAATCAAAATTATTATCAAAGGGGAAAAAAATTAAAATAAATAAAACAATTTTTTGACAGTTGTATTATATGGGTGTAAGGCATGGTCTCTCTCTATGACCTTAGGTGACGAGAGTAGATTTAGAGTATTTGAGAATAGGATTCTTCGCAGCATTTATGGGCTAAAGAAAGATGAGGTCATCGGGGAATGGCGGAGACTACATAACGTGGAATTGCATGACATCTATGCATCTCCAGTCATAGTTAGGATTACCAAATAAACAGAGTTGCGATGGGCAATACACGTGGCTAGAATCGGAGAGGAAAGAATGGCGAAAAATATATTGATGGGGAGACCGAGTGGGAAACGTCTGTTTGGAAGGACACGGATAATACTTGGAGAAATGTGGTTACTGCGGCCAAGAACTCTCGAGTTCAGTAGAGCAACAGAGTTTTGATAGATCTATAAAATCAAAAGGCTTAATATAACAAAGTAGGTCTTATATTAAATAAAATATTATATTAATTAATAAAAATAAATTCATTTAAAAATTATATCTCTTTATAATAAAGAATATATTTTATATATTAAATTATATAATATTTAAATAAAATTAAATTAATCACCTTATAAAATTAAGTTCAACTTTATAGTATTTATAGGAAATATTTACACTAATTTTAGAAACTTTAATTCTTTTCAAAATATAAATTAAGTATTTTTTTGTCATGGATAAAAAAAACAGCTAAAATGGGAAGACATCGATCTTTATTTAATGGATTAGTTGTTTTACTGGGTTACTTCTCATCCTCTAGAAAGTGCAGGAAATGATAATCATAATAACATCCTCTAAACAACATAAAAGATCTATTTTTTTTTTTTAATTTTTCAAAGAAATTTTTATTTGATAAATTTCTATACATAATATTAAATTTAAATATATATACTTTATTAAATATTTATTAATATACATTTAAATATTTATATACATAATACTATATTATTATTGTATTTTAGATAATTGTATTAATATTAGACCAAGAGTTAATAAGAAAGTTAAGCTAATTAAGATAATATTTTATCCAAAAACCTGTGCTTTATTCAAAAAGTCTCGGACTTCTTGACATACACTCGTATATATTATTAAATCTACTAAACTTGTGGGTTTAAATCTCAACAAGTTGAGAAAAATAAATAATCAAACTTAATAATGTATGTGATGTCTGTAACATTATGAAGTTTGTAAATTTGTAACTACATATTTTTTAATTTTTGCTTTGTTAAATTAAATAAGTGTTTAATAAAAAAAAAAAAAATATTAGGACGATTTGAATAAAGTTAATTTTATATTTAAACATTGTGTTGTATTGTAAGTAATTGAATCAAAATTTACTATAAATTATTATTATTATTATTATCATAAATGATCATTGGTATATGAAAAATATTGTTTTCAAAGAACTATTAGTTGCTGCACTCCACGATAAATTAATTTTAAATTGAAATTGCAAACGCTGTTTGCAACAGGTTCGTATGGTTTTATATATAAAATGCTAGAATATTATTTCTACTCAATAAATTGCTTGTATTTGCTATTTGTTTCACATTGTGTTTTTTTGTTTTGTTTTGTGTGTGCAATCTTGTTGAAATTCTTCTTTTTTCTTTCTTAAATTTCTTTATTTTCTTTCTGGACCGTTCCGAATGATGTCTACTGTGTAGTAATGTCAATTAACCACGCACCCTTATTTATTTACGCCTTTCTTTTTAACTTGTCATAGCAGATTGGTTCGGGGCGTATTCGTTTGGCTGGCACACTTGACTGCATTGAAGGGGAGAACAGAGTTAAAAAATTAAATCCCAGGGAGGGAGTAGAAACAAAGATTTAAATCATTTTTGAATTAGTATGAATTAGAAATAAAAAAGAAAATAAACAATTAATAATATATTATTATTAGGATTAATTTTTTCCCCATTTATATGTATATACATGCAGTTAAAAGGGGATGGTCAATTTGGAAGTGAATGCTTGATCTCTGATATAGATAGTAAATTTTTCATTTATGTCCATTATGGTTTACAAGCTAATACACTTTCAAAAGACCGCAACTTTTGTTGATTATATCAGACCTGGAATGTATCAAGCATTTCATTTGTAAAAATTCACAGTTCCAATTTCATTTTTACCTGCTCAGAAAATTTTTTCATAGTACCTATATTTACATTAACCTTATATAATAAAATATTTAAACTTAAAAATTTATTAAAAACAATGAGATCCGTTATTTATTATTTTTATATTTTCAATTTTAGGGAACAATAAAAATTCTAAAATATTTTCATTGAAATGTCATCGATTTATAATAAATATGATCGATAAAAATGATATTTTTTTAAAAGATAATCAAAATGTTTATATGTTTTTCTTGTAAATAATTTTTCATCTTCATTATTTCTAGACAAAAAATGCCATGTCCATGAGAAAGGACAAACAAAGAAAAGGTATTTTAAAAGGTAAAGAGAGAAAGAATAGAGAGAAGAGAAAAAAGGACTCATTCATTCAAATGCAGATCCTGTAGCACCTAGAACCTATCATCAGGTGTTGGAATAATTCAATTCAAATAAAAACAAACATTTTTATTATATTGACTTTAATATAATATAAAATTTATTTTTAATAATTAGGCAATCTTCTATAAATAAAAAAAAATTATAATAATAAATCATAACCATAGATATTTTTGATATTCTTTTCTTTTTTTGATATTCTTTTCTTTTTTTGATATTCTTTCCTTTTTTTAATATTCTTTACTTTTTTTCTTCTTTAAGCACGTGTTAGTCAGTTTATGTTTTGATTCTATATGAAATTTAATATAATATTTATTATATTTTAATATAATATTTAGGAGATGATTTCATATGAACTTAGTGAACTTTGAACTTATATCATTAATTTAATTGTTTCGACTTTACCATTGAAATACACTCTTAATTAATTTAAAATAATAATTTTCGTTATAATTAAAAATAAAAACAAAAAATCAATAAAATTAAAATATAATTATTTATATTTATTAATTAAATAAAATTAATTAATTAATTTTATGGATTTATTGAACTACCTGTTACCAACCAGTGGAAATTTCTTAACCGTTAGGAGTAAACTAATTCATTTAAAATTATATTTGAAAAGAAAATATATTTCAGAGATTTAGCATCTCAGTTGTTTTAAAATAATAAATGTAATTTCCCATATGATAAAAATAATAAATTTACTTATTTTGAAAAAAAATTATTTGTTCATTGTATAGATTTTATTAAATATTGTCAGTAAGAAAGGACCACAATATTTAAAAAATCTAAAAAAACGATTTTCTTTTATATTTTAGTGTTTATTATTCATTAAATATTATAAAATTTCTGATATCTGAATGAAAAATACAAATTTTAAAATCAAAAGCAAGAATTTTTATATTTATTCTTAAATTATTTATTTTCACAGTAATTGTAGAATTGTGTGATTCAATATTTAATTCAATAAATAAAATTTTATTTTATTTTTTATAGCACTATTTTCAAATTGTATTTATTTAACTAAATTTTTATTTAAATTTTTTAAGAAAACTGTCATTTTTCAAGAACACTTTTGACCTTTAAAAAAAAAAATAAAAAAATAAATATTAAAAATAAAAAAAAATTTAAATATAAACAGATACAAGTGAATAATAATTCTTTACAATTATTTAAAAATAGAAATTGATTTATTTATAAATTTTAAAAATTATTAAAGTGTAAATTTATTTATATATTATTATTTATATATAATATTGTAAATTATTTATTTATTGTTAATTTTTTATAATTATTGGTCTTTGGAAAATATATCCATTTAAGTCAGCTCTGAATTATTTTTATTTACATATTCTTAATTCTAAATGATTTGGCGAGGTTCAATATTTCGAACTCAAGTTGTGGGACCAAGATTAATAAAAGTTAATGTTTTTAAAAGTAATGTAAGTTATTATTAAAATTTGATAAAGTGGAGGGCAAGAAATTTCAAATCAGTTAAAATATAATCTGATTATTACTAATTCGCCAGAGATAATATTGCGATCACGAAAATTTTTGATGTTTTTATACGTTTTGAAGGTTTCTGAATCATTTTCACTAAGGTTGAGAAAAATGTCTGTGTGTGTGTGTGTGTGAGTGTGTATATATGTATGTATGTAACCAAGATTACGCAAAAACGGTTTGAGCTAGAATGATGAAATTTGGTACATGGGCATTATTCAAAATTCATTGTTTTCTATCAACTTTTGAGAAATGTAGCTCAATCAGAACAGGGTCATTACCTACAACGTTTTGATTTTTTTCCTCTAAAGTGACCGTAAAAATAAAGATAAATGTTTGATAATTTTTCACATGATGAATAATTGTATAAAACTGCTATATATAGAATTTCAGCTTGATTGAATCACTGAATGTACCAGAATTAATTTTTTAACACTGCAAATCTCACGCGCCAACACGTGACGTGGTGCCATCCACAAAGAGCTAAACATGCACTGGTTTAATAAATATTATTTATTAATTTTAATTTATAATTTATAATTAATTAAATTTAATTTAAATATAATATGTGTTATTTAATCCAATTCAAATTTGCGAGTGGAGACACTCCAGATTTTTTCTAATATATCCAATAAAAATATTAAATTAATATTAAATTTAAAAAGAAGGGATTGGACTCAAGACTTTGTGAATGATTTCAATTGAAATCATTTAGAATAGTTTCGAAATTTTTTTTTTTTTATTTATTTATTTATTACGTTCCAATATGATGTCTGGATCTGATAAAACTTCTATCAATAGAGCATGATCATAAATAAATGGTTTTAAAAGCTTAACTAATATGATCTGTGATCAATTACCCCACCCTCGCTCCCCTCCTCGCTGATAATTTCAAAGAAGAGAAAAGAGAGGGCAAAGTGTCGGTTCGGCAGGCGGCTGTTCACAAAGCGAGGGTGCCAAGGGAGGGGGGCGTGGCTTTCGTTACGCCCACAACTCGTCGTCAGCCAATCAGCTGCCTGTATCAAGGCGGAACCAAAGGAGCTGAATATATACGTTGGACGGGGTGTCGTTCTCGGTCATAGATTGGCAAAGTCACCCCCAAACAGCTTGTGTCGTTCATTTCATTCCTTCTTGCTGCTCGTTCACTTGACTGGTTGTCGAGCGTTTTTGTGAACCCCCGTTTTTCGAAATTCGTTAAGATTCTCTACCCCCTGGAGGAATTCCCGTTTCCAATGCAACAATTGGAGGCGCGATTACATCCGATTCTTGGTGGAATGCAGTCTCACGGATTTCGTATCAGCGATATGTACCCACCTGCCAGTTCACCACCCTCTGGACAAACCAACTCTCCACAACAGTCATCGCCGGGTCCGATGCAAACAGCGTCGACGACTCCACAAGTGGCACTGTCTTCTCCAGTGAAAGGTAAACACCACAAACCAATTGAATAAAAATTGAATTTCTATTTAGTCTTAAAAAAAATAAATAAATCTAAATTTAACTGGATTATAATTTATTTTTAAAATTTCCAATTTCTCTAGTAAAAACAATTTTAAAAATTCAATTCTATATTTATTTTTTTAAATAAAATATAAATATTTGATTGGTTTAAGATTAATTAAAATTAAATTTAAATTCAGATTAAATAAAAAAAATATTACATTTTAAGGAGGATTTATATTTATTATTAGTAAATATATTATTCAGTATGGAAAATATTTAAAAATAAAGATGAAATAAACAATTAATAATTAAATAAGAATAAACAATTATTTATTTATTTATTTTTATTATTAAATAAAAATAAATAAATATTTCATTTAATAAATAATTATTAAATAAAAAATTTATTATTTTTATTATTAAATAAAAATAAATAAATATTTCATTTAATAAATAATTATTAAATAAAATAATAAATAAATAAATATTTCATTTAATAAATAATTATTAAATAATATAATAAATAAATAAATATTTCATTTAATAATGAAAATAATAAATAAATAATTTATTCATTTCTTATTTGTATTGTTCTGAAAAATTTTATTTTGTTAGATCAATTAATTTAAGGTGATTGAATGATTAAATATTTTACTGTAATAAAATTTAAATTATCCTCCACTGGAGACTAATTTAATTATCGACTTTATGATAAATTCCTTTAAAAACATCCCCATTCTTAATTATCTATCTTATATAATCTTTATAATGGTTTTAAATAAAAAAAAAAAAGCTGGGTAGTTTTGAAAAAAAAATATATTGCTAGTATTTATTTTAGATTTCCTTTTCATATTAACACAGATATAAAAATTTTTTTCTTTTAGTTTTATATATTTGTTTCCTTTTTTTAATTTTTTTTTTTTTTAACAAATGGAAATGAGAAAATTATTTTAACTATAATAAATATTTTCTTTTAATAGAAGTTAATTGGAAAGAATCAATATTTATTGTTATTATAGGATAAATTATAGTTTTATTGAATTTAGGGTTGTTGAATGAATTGGTTTTATAAGCTTAATGGTATCAATTTCGAGGGGTGGATTGTCATTTATTTTTGTTTTCAAAATAAATTTGTCTCTATTAGAAATGGAGATGTCAAATTAGCGGCGTGATTCACGGCTTGGGGTTTTTCTGGGTGGCATGTGCCCTTTTTGAAAAGGTTGCCGGCTCACACCGGGGGAGATTTTTCTTCCTTTCTACACACAAACCAGATGTAGAGACAGACAAATTTAAGAGATAAAAGCGTGCCTGGGTCATTTTAGGTGGACCAGTGGTCAGTGTGGCTTTCATGGGGGATTCAGAATAGTGGGGGTGGATGTGGAAGGGGCTGAAATGTAGAGTAGGCAGGGTGGTCACGATTCACCCACCCACATTGGCAGATGTTCACACTTTTATAATTGAAATCTTGACCACAATTTGAAAAATATATAGCTTTTGTAGTGTAACCACCCCAACAATAAATATTGTATAAATCATTCAATAAATAAAATTTCTTTATTTAAAAAATAAATAAATAAATAAAAGAACTTGAATATAAAATCCAAAATACTTACTTAAGTTTAATATATATTGACTAAAAATACTTCTAATTTGTATTTAGGTATTTATGTAAAGTTTATAAAATGATTTCAAATTGTTTAAGGTTTTAAAGAAAATTTCTTCTTTTTCCTTAAAGAAATTCTTATATTTTCTATTCAAAAACATTCTTCCGGTATTGTAAAAAACAAAATTAAACCATTAGGGGTGGTTGGGGCTGCTTTCGCTATGACACTTGACTTTGGCGCCAGGAAACAGCAGTAAACTACCTTTTTTTGTATTTTTTGGAAGCCACTCTTGAGTTAATGGTTGACGCGACATTCAGACGACGACGGGGCAATTTCCTTTAGTAACCCTCCCCCCCTCCATCAACTTCACCCCCTCCGGTTCAAATGGACAAGAGTCACTTGAAAAAATACATTAGAATCTAATCATGAAAACCACCCACCTATCTTCTTATATTAATTATAATTTTCTTTTGATCTTTTTTTTTCTAGAATCCAATGCATCTGTCGCTGCCGCTGCTGCTGCAGCAGCCGCCGCTGCAGTTGCCGGAGCTGATCAGCCCGGAATCCGTCGATATCGTACTGCATTTACCCGTGAACAACTCGCGCGACTTGAAAAAGAATTTTATAAAGAAAATTATGTTAGCCGACCAAGAAGATGTGAACTCGCTGCACAACTAAACCTTCCAGAATCCACCATCAAGGTAATTTGAAAAAAAAAATTAATAAAATTAATTTAAATTAGTGTCAAGGAGGAATCAAATAAGGTTGCCTCATTTATTCATCAACAGAGAAACCAAAAGAAATTATTTCATCCAATAGTTTTTTTTTTTTTTTTTTCTAATGAGAAAAGACCAAATATGGAATAAAATTTTATATTTCAAGTTTGTTTTAAATTTAATTAAAATTGAAAGTAATTCAGTCGTTTTCTGAGATGCAAGGTTTGATATTTTTACTCACTCGAAGATTTACAATCATAGAATATTTCTAAATATTACTTGAAAAGTAAAATTGATTATTCTATGATTAATAATTTTTTTGAAATTGCATAAAAAAATTTTAAAATTATATATATATATATCAAAATAATTAATTTGGACGAATTTATAAATAAATATTTCTCAGCTTGTTTTTGTTCTGTTAATTTATTAGTTTAATTACATTGAATATCAATCACAAAAGTATTTGATCAAATAAATTGATTGGTACGAATTAACTCCCCTAATCGGATAATAAATCGAATTAATAGGCTTTTAGCAGGTTCGAATCGGGGCGTTGTCAATTCAATGTATAGGAATGCGGGGTGGAGTTTGTAATTAACACACACAGTCACCCATCCATAGCCATTGATCCTTAATGGGTGCAGAGATCAAAGCACTGCCGCTCACCCTTTCCCAACCCCCCTTCTCAATTCTTATTCAAATAAAGGTGAGACTACCAACTCCACCTACGATCATTACATTATCACATTTGTATATATAATTTGATCAATTAACTTAACTTAATATGATGAAAACATAATTATTTTAAATTAAAACTTTTCTCTTGAAAAAGTTTACAACTTTGTTTCGTAAATAAATAATATAGAAATTGATCTTGGAAATTTCAAAATTATACACACACTTTTACTTTTAATCTAATTTCATTTTTATTTAATTGTTTTGTCTGTAAAAATTAATTTAAAATATTACATGTTAACATAGAACATATAATAAATTATTCATATTAATACACAAAAATAATTCTTACTAAATTGTTGTCCTCTTTTTTGATTTATAATATTATAAAATGATCTAATGAATCGTTTCTTCAATTAGTTATCTATTGCAACATCCCGTGTGTGTGTATCTATCCCTACCAACTTACCTTCCCCATTTTACCTCTCCCTCCCGTGTTGCTTTCAAATACACGGCCATCATTGGCCACATCATTGCGTAGACAAACACACACCAAAGCGGCAGCCTCGGTGTTAAAATGAGTCGATTAGCACCTGACCGCACCTTCTTCAGAAGATTTCTCCAATTAGAGCCGAAAGTCAAAGCAAAGCAAAAGAGTGAAAAGGAGAGATAGAGAGAGAAAGAGAAAATAACAGACCCCAACTCGTTCATTGAAAAGACTTTAACGCGCGTTAATCTCGCGCTGATCTGATAAAAGTGCTTTTATTGCTTTGAATTAAAGCCAAAAAAAAAATGTTCAACTTGAAGAAAAATAGATCTATGACTCCGCTAATGGGTTAGATTAATATTATAAATATACAAGTAAAATAATAAGTTTCTTTAGATAAGATATTAAAATTATATATTCTGATCTGATTGGCGGCTGATTCAAGCTAAAACACTTTCATTTAAGATTTCACACTTTTTTACTGATTACAAATAATATAACTTTAATATAATTCGCTCTCCTTCTATTTTTCTTTTAGAAATGATTCAGGAACTCTTTCCTCAAACATTTCAATTGTATATCTATGATTTATTTTGTTATTTATAGTTTCAAAATAAAAGTAATACATTAAAATCAGATTTAAATTTTCTATATAAATTTTAACTTATGATATTGAACTATCCTAATATTAATGAACAAATTGTGGTTTGCCATTTTTTTCTTAAAAATAGACATCTCTAAAGTCGATGATTTATTTTAAAAATATTTTTACAATAATGATGTGGACCATTTCAAGCAATAAAAAAAAAATTCTCCAAGGATTAATATATGAGAACTTTGCAAATTTTTCAATCTGAGATCCTTTACATTTTAAAAAAAAAGATTTAGATCTGTTTTAAATCATTTTTACGGCGACTTTAAATATTTTGTATATATATATATATATTTAAATTAATTTACTTAAAATTTTATCGGTTTCTTTTAATTTATAAAGTAGAGGTGGTTGATGAATAAATTTAGAATGTTTTTTTTTCTTTTAATATGTCCCAAAATCGATTTTCAAATTAATTGTTTTTGTCTGTTTGTTGTACAGGTCTGGTTCCAGAACCGTCGAATGAAAGATAAACGGCAACGAATTGCAATGGCTTGGCCGTACGCCGTCTACGCCGACCCAGCAATCGCTACCCTGATCCACGCCGCCGCCGCCTACGCATACCCCCACTATTCTCCGTTTGGTGCTCCACATCCTCATCCAGGACCACCACCACCACCACCTCCACCTCCCCAACGATTTGCATTTGTACCACCACCACAGAAACATTCACCTCCATCACCAGGCTCGAGCACCGACTGCGAGACTTCATCTTGCCCCTGTGGTATCGTTAATTGTGTGTCAGCCACTCATCCAACCACGACGGTTACGTCCTCACCGCCTGTGGTCACGATGCCAAGTCTGATCACACCACCTGGATTACATCCACCCACGTTGCCGTTGTCCCTTTCCATGCCAATGCCGATCTCGCGCTCGCCTCCCGCCATCACCACACCAAACCCCAAACCGAAACTGTTCCAGCCCTACAAAGCGGACCTCTCCACATGAAAATGGAGATGACGAATGATCGTAGACATTCAATTCATCTTAGTTGATTGTTCACGTTGCTCTCATGCAATTCTATATACTAAAAAATGTGATTTTTTTTATATATTAATTACTCTATATTAATTTTATTATATTAATAATCCCAGTGAATATAATATGTTAGAAAGATTCAGTCATTAATGATTAAAAATCAAAAAAAGTTTTCTATAATTATTTTAACGAAATAAATATGTAAATTTATAATAATATTAAGAATTTAAGTTTATTTATATATTTATTTAATTAATTTATTTGTATATATTATATTTTGTTTTAGTTTTTTTTTTATTTATAAATTGATAAAATATAAATCAATTATTTTTTAAAACTTGTTTGTATTAGAATATTTAAAAGAAATTTTGTTTAACATTTGATGAATACCTTTATCTATGTTGTAAGCTTAGATATTTTCTGATATTAGCTGAAATTTTGAATTAGGTGATGATAGAGATAAATTCACAAAAATATAACACTATTTTAATTTAATGGACGACTATTTATTTACCTGATGATCTCTTTTATTTAAAGCTCAAAACGTTAAATATGATAACATAGAGATCTTTCAGAAAAAAAACAGATTACTAAAACAAAACTGGATTTCAAAAGAAACGCATGTATATATATTGTAAATATTAAAAAGAAATCAAATTTTATATATTAGATTATTGTTAAACAATACATGAGAATATATATAATAGATATTTCAAATTCTCTAAAGTTTATATTATCTATTAATTATATATGAAATTTATGTAAAAAAACCAAACAAAAAACTAAATAACTATTGTATTATAATATTTTTAAGTTTTTCTTCATTATTTATTTCATTTCTTTAATTCACCTTGAAAATAAAGCAAAAATTGAAAAATAAAATACTTGACTTTTTATAAAAATTAAATATAAAAATTCCTCCTTACTATAAAACCCTGACAAAATTTCACATAGTAGAATTATATTCCTATAAAAAAATATTTTATTTTAAAATTTATTATTTATAAAATTATTTTAAAATGAACTTTTAAAGAAAGAATTTTTTTTTTATTTTTTTTTTCTCATCTATACGTTAATTAAATTTATTGACGACGGACAGACATTTTCAATTTCTCAGATAGAATAAAGAGAAATTAGGACGTGTAGTGCACACTCGATTAAATTGTATTCTTTAAAAAAGAAAATTTAATTTATAATTATATTGAATAGGTGACCATTGTTTTATAACCGTAAACTTATACAAAAGGGTATATATGATATTTTCCAGGAATCGAGGGTGCGTGTCCAACTGGTCATTTAGCTTGATTTTTTTTCAGGGGCAGTGAAACGATGAGGGTGTTAATGGCCAAACCTTTTTCTCTCCCTCTCTTGTAGTTTTTATGATAGTTATCAAGAGCTGCCACTAATTTCTATAACATTTCCGTTCTCTTTTCTAACGAACCAGAACTAGTGCAAAAATTACCAAAAAAAAACTATGTAGGTACAACTAAAAGAATAGAGGAATATATTGTATTTAAATTCAAAAACTTATATAAAATCAAAACATATATTTTGGTCGACTATTGGAATAGAAACTTTTTTTAAAATACACATGTTAATGTATGTGAAATTAATTTAAACGATCATAAAATATATTTGACATAGATAATGAAATTCAGGTAGACACTTATTGTTTCGTCTTGTGTTTTGAAAAGATTTGTAGACAAATGTAGATTTTGTTAAAAATTCCTAGAATTGGAAATAAAAGACATATCACAAGGGCAGAAAGGTTTGTGAACTTCGTTATTGTTGATTTTTAGGTAAAAATACATGCCAACATGATAATTTAAAATAAAACTATTTTAAAAGTTTATCGATAGTAAAGTATCTATTTTTTAGTAATTTCTAGATTCTATATTCGTTTGATATCTAATATATATATTATAAATAAAAATAATATAAAAAATTTAATATTGATATTAATGGCAGAGTGATCGATTCAATCGTCAAAATAAGACACGTTTGTTTTAAAAATAAATAAATATTCATGTATTGTCATTCAAATCTGATGAGTGTGCAAATGAGTTACTAGATTTGAAAAATACAAAAGGATTAATTAATTAATTAATTAAGAAAATGAAAACTTTATTTCATATTCATGTATTGTCATCCTGTGTTAAAAATGAATTACTAGTTTTGAACAATACAGAAGGATTAATTAATTAATTAATTAATTAAGAAAATGAAAACTTTGTTTCATATTCATATATTGTCATCCAAATCTGAAGAGTATGCAAAGTTTTAGTTCGATTAGTCAACTTTTAATTATTAATTAATTGATTAATTAATTAATGAAGAAAATGAAAACTTTATTTCATATTCCTGTTTTCTCATCCAAATCTGAAAAGTGTGCTTTAGTTCGATTGGTCAACTGCAACTGTGTAAAAAATGAGTTACTAGATTTGAACAATACAGAAGGACAGACAACAAAGCAAGTTAAATAAAACACTGTAAAAATAAGCATATTTTTAAATTTATGTTTGATTTATTTTTATAGAATTCTTAAATTAAATTAGAAAATATATATGCCAATTGGTCTCCAAATTACCATTTATTTATGTTTTAAACACAACGAACATGCCTCGCAAATTTAATTGAAATAGTTTTTTTTTATTTTTTTTTCCAAGTATAAAAATAACTGAAAGAATACCGAAATATTTATTTGGATTTAAAAACACTTAAAATTAATACATTTTTTTTATCAACAATTCAAATTTAAATTTTTGGGTTGATAATATCATTTTTATTTCTTTATATTCATAATCAAAGGTCCTAATATACATGTAAAAATCTGGAGTGTCTCCACTCGACTATCTCGCAAATTTGAATTGGATTAAATAACATATATTAATTTAAATTAAATTAAATTAATTAAAATTAAATTATAAATTAAAATTAAATTATAAATTAAAATTAAATTATAAATTAAAATTAAATTATAAATTAAAATTAAATTATAAATTAAAATTAAATTATAAATTAAAATTAAATTATAAATTAAAATTAAATTATAAATTAAAATTAAATTATAAATTAAAATTAAATTATAAATTAAAATTAAATTATAAATTAAAATTAAATTATAAATTAAAATTAAATTATAAATTAAAATGAATAAATAATATTTATTAAACAAGCGCATGTTTGGCTCTTTGTTGATGGCACCAAGTCACGTGTTGGCGCGTGAGATTTGCAGTGTTAAAAAATTAATTCTGGTACTATATTCTATATATAGCAGTTTTATACAATTATTAATCATGTGAAAAATTAACAAACATATATCTTTTTTTTTACGGTCACTTTAGAAGAAAACGTTGTAGGTTATGACCCTCTTCCGGTTGAGCTACATTTCTCAAAAGTTGATAGAAAACTATGAATTTTGCCCATGTACCAAATTTCATCATTCTAGCTCAAACCGTTTTTGCGTAATCTTGGTTACATACACACACACACACACATACATTTTTCTCAACCTTAGTGAAAATGATTCAGGAACCTTCAAAACGTATAAAAACATCGAAAAGTAAAAAAGAGATAGTAAAAAGTTATCATAAATTTACATATATTTAATCAATTTTTATAATGGTTTCTAACAAACCGATTGGTTTAAAAATCGAGTACCGGGACCCCGAGCCTCGGCTCGGTACTTAAGTTAAAAAAAATGATTCATTATTATTGGATTTGGCTGGTAATATTAATACCTGGGACACCGAGCTCTCGCTCTACCCTTTAAAAAATATTGATACACAATTCTTTAATTATTTATTACAATTATTAAATGTTACACATTTGCATCAATCTGATTAAAATTAATGAACTTGTGCTCCTCAATAATACATAAATATATAATATATAGGTACATATATTTTTTTTCTATAGTGTTTTTTTGAAAAACTGTTTAGCGCCCCAAGTGGTTATAAAACAAACTAAAGACAAAAAAACGTGCTTTGCAGCTTTTCGGAATTAAAAAAGCAAAATTGGCAGTCGTGGGACTGGCCGACAGAAGTGAAAACTTCTGCGTAAGAAATTTTAAAACAGACGAAATTCGCGCTATTTCACGAGAAAGATGAATTTCATATGCATGTATATATATATAACTTATATATTATTTTAAACATATATTTTAAACAAATTTGTAACTTATATTTATATATATATAAATACACAACTTTGTTTAAAATATTGCAATACGAACTGTTTTATAATTCTTATCTCTAACATAAAATATATATTTATTATGTGAAGTTCATTTCGTATAATTTTGATTATATATGTATATATGAAATGAACTTTACATAATAAATATATATTTATATGTTAGAGATAATTTATAAAACAGTTCTAATGACAATTCAAATTTCGAGCTCTGTTATAAGAAATTTGAAAGCAGATGGTTTCATGGTGTTGGTCACGATCACGCGAGTTCTATACTTTTTCCCCATCCCGCAAAAGTGCTCAACGCCGCTAAAGAAGTTTTCACTTCAAAAATTATTTAATATTTGGAAATATATCTGACTTATAGAAAAAATGAATATTAATTAAAGAAAGAAATAGTTTTTAAAATATCCTGAATAATATGTAACAATTTTCAAGATAGAAATTTATTACAATATTACAATTATTAACTGTTGCATCATTGCATCAATCTGATTAAAATGAATGGAACTTCGGGTACTCAATAATAATAAATAAAATAATATTAATAAATATATTGAATAATATTTTATTGAAAAAATATTAAAACTTATAAAACTATCTAAAACTTTATTAATAAAAGAACAATGAATAAATAAATATAGAATAGTAATTTATTAAAAAGTAAACAATAGATAAAAAGAAAAAAAAATAACAAAATCATTATTTTCATTTTTAAATAACGATTCACCCGGCGAGTTTCGAACCGACGAAATCCACTCGTTAAAACATCAGTCCAACCGCTGGACTATATGTATTTAGATAAAAAATTGTCATTTTTTTACTGTCTTAGCAGGCAGTATTAAAAATTTTGACGTTTTCCATATATAATTTTCAATTAAGAAATTAATAATGAAGCTGTATGTTTCAAGAGATATCATCAATAAAACTTAATTTTTCTTTATAAATACTATATCTAGTGTGAATTTGAAAAAAATCGTTAGAGCGGTTTTTGAGAACCAATATATATAGATAAATACATATATACAATTTTAGCTAGCATAATAAGATAAGATAAAAAAAATTTTCAATATAATTTATAATATCCAAGATCAAAAGAATTTTCAACCCTACCGAAATTTAGGCACATTTTATAATAGCCTCTTCGGTAGCAAAGGTGACAAAGTAATTAATATAATTTTTATAGTTTATTTTTTATTATTATTTTGTAGGAATGATGCAACTATCTTTAAAGTGGAATCATATCTTTGATAGAAAAGTTTAGTCCATTATACCACTATCTTTTTGTTGATAAAAATTGTACCGTAAGGTTTGTTACCTTCCTAAATAATAATTTCACTTATACCTACTTGGAATCAAATAATAGACTAAACTTTTTCAGAATCGATTGATGATTCCATTTAGGCCTTTAAATACATTGATTTCACATTAAATGTTGCTAAGAAAGCATTACATTTTTTTTCTTTTTTTTTAACAAGAAAACATTTGATTTTGTAGATAAGGTCAGAGATAGGTATAGAATGATCAATTGAAGGACAGACTAATATCTTAAAAATCATTTATATGTGAAAATTTTAAAAAAGGTTTTTATTTATATACTTTATAAAATTGAAATCAAGAACAAAAAGCCTATTTTTTCTTTTCCTTTTTTTTATACTGTGAGGAGTTACAATAAAATACTTACACAATACAAATTCCAGATTTTTTTGTTTTTTTTTTGATTTTCAATGAAATTCTTTTATTGATAATATTCGTGAACTTTTCTATTTTATTTTATTTTGCTATTTTTTATGGAGATTTAGCCATTAAAAAATATTACTGTTTTTATACATATTTAGGTTAGTTCTCCATTTTTCCTTAACAGGACCTCCCTTATACAGGGTCCGCCATGTAACATTTTTACCGACCGACGATAGTAAGGGAGGTATTGTTTTCACACCAAATTTCACATGTGGAGATTTTTACATATCTCCACGAATCATGCATTTTCTAAACAGAAAAAAGTATTTTTAGCATGATGTCTGTCCGTCCGTCTGTCCGTCCGTATAGATGTGTACAGCCTGAACGGCTTAACGGATTTTGATGAAATTTGGTATATTTACTTAATGCATCAGTGGGATGAATTGATCAACTTTTGGTGCAAATCCGGAAACCGGAAGTGGTAGTATTAGCGATCGACGATAAGAAGGGAAGGGTTATTTTCGCACCAAATTTCACATAAGGAGATTTTTTTACATATCGCCACGAATGTATTGGTTTTATCCTCGGGAAAAATCATCTTCATTATGTTTTTCTTAATTTAAAATTATATGACGTCACCCAGCCCTTCATGACGTCACAGCCTCGGGTAACGCCAGCAACGCCGGCTACTTCAGCTATATATTATAAATAAAATAAAATTAAAAATATTTATGTTATATCCATATCTGTTTTTTATTACATTAATAGATATATTAAAATTATTTGAAATTGTTTCTGTAGCTGGAAATTAATTTATTTCAAACCGTCGCACAGTGGTCTCAAACCCCCAAATAGCTGGCCAAAAATGAAGATGTTGGTGAAACAGCTTGAAATTTTGTAGGCAATAGTTTTGAGAGTCAGGAAATTTAAATTTGACAAAAAAAAAGGCGAATTCAAAATGGCGGACAGATTTTTAGAAAAGTGACGTCAGATTCGCAATTGTATGTTCTCTGGGATTTTTTGAAAATTTCGAAATTGAAGTTAGATTGTACGAAAAAAAAATGATAAATTTCAAATGATGAGTTGATTTTTCAAAAAATGACGTCATGCAGAGAAAATCCGTAAAGCTCACAACCATCGAAACTTAGGGGTTTTCATGTTAAGATATTGAAATTAGATGATTCTCGATAGTAAAAATATGCCAATTGTGAGTGATGGACTCACTTCAAGAGAAAGTGCATTTCTGAAAAATATTTTATTATCAGTAAGACAAATAACTAACAGTTACATTTTGGTAAGTACCGTGTTTTATTTCATTTTTATCATTTCGTTCGTGTTACAAAAATATATTCTTCTTTTTTAAGAAGCTTTATGAATTCACTGTTACATTTCATCAGTGCAAGGTGATTCTGGGTCAACATCTTCAATTGTTGGTGAACAGGCTTGGGACGACAGTAGCAATTTGAGTACTTTCGGACTGAGAGGTTCACTTGTTTTCGGCCGCATTTTTTTGAAACTGGATATCACTGGATCCGAAGATACCAGTAGCCTTTTGAAAACATCCTCCATTGTTTTTTCACGTGAACATTTCCTTGCATGTTTTTCACGATAATTTCTGATATCCTTGTTCCTGGCCTCCTGGGCATCTTCGGATAGTTGTCCGATTGGCAAAACAAGAGCATCGATGATTGCATACCCGTGAAGCAAAACAATATGCACGGAAGTAGGCATGGGATACCATTCGTATAAAAGAACATATCTCTCGGCAATTCCCAAGCAAAACTCTTGAAATTTTGGAATATTCACATCGAAGCCGCACGACATCGTTTGCAAGACAATTTTACAACTCTCCATGATTTCCTCGTCTACTTTTAATATTTTGGCACTTATTGAAACATCCCGGAAAAAACGTCGAGCAGTGTTTCCCTCATTGGTTGTTCCAGCTCCTGCTTTTGGAATGTCTATGTGCAAACCAAGCTCTTTTTGAAATTTATCTTGAATTTCAAGTTTGCGGGCTGCGACTTTCGCCTTCATTTCAACTGAACGTACCTGCCATTTTTTTTCGTCCTCACTTTCAATGTCTTTATAGGCAAGATGCAAAAACCACTCCATAAATCGGATCCAGGCATGCAGAGAGCCAATGCCAAATCGAAAATTTTTTTCGTCTACCTCTTTATTGAGAATGAAATCTAAATTGTTGAAATATTTCGGCGTTGCTTTGCAAATGTAGCATCTCATGGCAGTCGAAGTTCCCGTTATAATATTTATTAAACCAGCGAAAGTTTGGCTCTTTTTTGATGGCACCACATCACGTGTTGACGCGTGAGATTTCCAGTGTTAAAAAATTAATTCTGGTACTTTCAGCAATTCAATTTTCGATGTTGAGATTTTGATGTTTTTGATGTTATAAATAATATTTATTAAATTATAATTTAATTTAAATTAATAAATATTATTTAATCAAATTCAAATTTGCAAGATAGTCGAGTGGATAGTGGAGTGTTTGGCTCTTTGTTGATGGCACCACGTCACGTGTTGGCGCGTGAGATTTCCAGTGTAAAAAAATTAATTCAGCGATTCTATCAGGCTGAAATTCTATATATAGCAGTTTTATACAATTATTAATCATGTGAAAAATTATCAAACATATATCTTTATTTTTACGGTCACACACACACACACACACATATTTAAAAATTAATTTATTAAAATATATATTATATAATATATTATATATAGTATATAATTTAATATATATATATATATATTCTGAAATTAATTTTAAATTATATAAATATATTAGAAATTAATTTAATATAATTTAACACATAATAATATATTAAAATATTTTATTTTATATATACATAATTTAGTAATACTGATTATTATTAATGTAAATATAAATAATAATATTTAATATGGCAAATATGTAAAATTTCGTAAAGAATGTATCAGAAGTTTAGTGTCTAACATTCTGGCGTATTGCGCATGCGTATATCGGTCGGGTCGGTCGGTCGGGTCGTTTTGGAACGGTCGGGTCGTTTTGGAACGGTCGGTCGTTTTGGAATCTCACGCGAAATCTATATTTTTTCCCCATCCCGCAAAAGTGCTCAACGCCGCTAAAGAAGTTTTCACTTCAAAAATGCACATTTACACATAATGAGAGTCACATGAATTCGAAGGAGAACAACTATATTATGCATCTAAAATAGGCGACGGAATTCGAGAAAAGGTGAGCTGTTACATTGATTTTACTTCAAATATCTTTCCTTCTTTTGAAAAGTGACAGGTGCACCTTAACGAGATATTAATCAAAAAATTCATAGGAACAAATGGGGCAAAAAGGAGCAATTTTTTCTTCATGATTCTTTATCTATAGACCTTTATCTTTATGATTCAAATGAGATTGTCACCAATGGTCACCAATGTAAAAAATGCGGAATGTTTTTTGAAAAGTTTTTCGTCAGGTTACATTTTCTGACACAAGCGGTTTAAATCAGCCAATATCAATATAATACATGCATTTCTAGCAAACAAAATATAAAAAGTCCATGTACGTACCTCCAGCAACAGTTTCCATGTCGCAAGTTGCAAATGAAACTTTTCTATGAAACGAAACACCAATTTTGACTGAGCTCGAATTTCAGACGTTTTGTGAAATCTTGGAGAAAGTAAAAACAGCTGACTTTGAGATGTTCGGAAAACTCGTAGAGTCATGGTAGTGCTCTACATTTTCAGCTTTTCGTACATAAATATGTCTTCAACAAAATACCATAAACGACATGCAAAAAAAAAATTTTCAATTTTCGATTTTTGGCCAGCTTTTTTGGCGTTTGAGACCACTGTGCGTCGGTCGGTTCGGACCTGGCCACAGGTCAACTTATTTTACATGCAATAAAACAAAAACGTTTGGATGAATTTTCAAATTTATTTTTTCATAGTGAAGAATAGACCTTCGGATTATTTATGAAATACTATTTCATTCAAATGGCTGCCTCAGCTGGCCTTCCAGTAAGCCATTGAAGGAGACGCCGATTTTGGCCAAAAAATCATCTTTTCGGATGAGGCGCATTTCCATATTGGCGGATACGTCAACAAATTGCCGCATCTGAGGGACGGAAAACCCACACGTTATCATGGAGAAGACATCGCATCCTCAGAGAGTGACGGTTTGGTGCGGATTTTGGTCTGGCGGCATCATTGGGCCATTTTTCTTTGATATTGAGACAGGAGCCGCCGTTACGGTTAATGGCAACCGCTATCTGATTGGTTGTTCCCGAAACTTGAAGAGGAAGACTTGGACAACATTTGGTTCCAACAAGACGGCGCTCTGTGTCACACAGCTAAACTTACAATCGATCTTTTGCGCACTGTCTTCGGAGACCGAATTATCAGCAGAAATTCTGATGTCGTTTGGCCACCTCGGAGCTGCGATTTGACACCGTTAGACTATTATTTGTGGGGAGCCGTCAAAGACAAATGTTATGCAGATAAACCAGAGAGAATTCAAGCTTTGAAAGACAACATTCGTGCAGCCATAGCTAAAATAGAGTAGTATACTATCAAAATGTACTCAAAAATACCGACCGTATGGCGTACTGCAAGGCCAGCCGAGGCAGCCATTTGAATGAAATAGTATTTCATAAATAATCGGAAGGTCTATACTTCACTATGAAAAAATAAATTTGAAAATTCATCCAACCGTTTGTTTTATTGCATTTAAAAAAAAAATGTTACATGGCGGACTCTGTATATGCTTATATATTTTCCTATGCAAACTTACTTTTTTCAGCCCTTAATATATACATATATATAATTAAAAATGAATATAAAATTAAATAGTATTTAATTTTTATTCAATGATTTATTGATAGAGAAAAATTGGTTCTTTTGATTGAAAAAATTTAAATCATCTCAAAATATTGTATTAAATAATTAAATCTTATATTAAAAATAAAAATTTCAACATTATTGTTAAATTTTTGTTTTTGATTTGATATTACCATTTTGCTAAAAATGGTGTTTTGAAACTTTAAAATCAGAATATTCATTAAAATCAAGAATTCATATTTTCAGGCTGAAAAAATGCTGTAATTTATATATAATCAAATATAACTAGTATACCCAGGTGTAATGAAATGTGGTAGCCAAGCAGACAAGAATTTTATATAATAAAGTCTTAAAGAAAAAATTTAAATAAATTATTTAACACATGTGTTGCTAAAATAGATTATAATTGGTATCTATGATAAATCTATACTCATAAATCAGACAAACTCTTTTCATTCATTTATGGACATGAAGGTGTGGTTTTAATTCAATAACCAGATACAATTATAATTTTTGCATCCCTCTTATAGTCGACTAATGTCCTTCACTCGATTCTATAATATATTAATTAAATTTCCTATTATAAATCATAAAATCAGATAAATTTCCATCAATTTGTCTGTGCTGACCTTAATTCAATCTTCTCACTTATTTAATCCATTCATTAATGTAATCATTTATATTGACATTAATAAATGCAAATTATATGATGTAGAAAAAAGTCGTTAAATATAATTTCTATTCAAATAAATTTAGAAAAATAAAGAAAGAAATTGTTTTTTTATTTGTTTCTATATCCTGAGGGCAAACAAATTCAAAAAATATTTGCTAAGTAAGCAAGTAATTTATTATTCGAGCTGATGAGTATTTTATATTTTTCTTTTTGTCCATTAAGTGTTTAATCATTTGATATTTATTTACCACTGATGTCATTTGTAATAAAATATATTTAAATATATATATATATAAGAAAAACAAAATTAAACATCAAATTAATATATTATTTGAAATACTTCAATGGGTTATTTCATATTTTTATTTGATATGTTAATAATTTTATTTTCATATATATATATATATATTAGTTCTTATAATCAGTCATTCTTCTAGAATAATATATAAGAAATCATAATAAACTGCAAGTTTCAAAAAAAGTGTTCATATCATCAATTTTTTCTAAACCTTCCCAATTGGCTTTTAATATTAAAAGATTTTCTATCTGATTAAATAAATACTATAAAATACTACTATAAATGAATCTTTAGAATACAGATTGGGAAATTAGAAATTGAAAAATGTGGATTGCTTGATACTTTGGTGCTAACATAAGCATCGTCCCTACTCCTCTCCTTGTCAATATGTTTTTAGGTATGAGTAACTAATCCTAATGCAAGAATGATCTAACTTTTCAGTCTTTAAAAAACATGTATTCGATCTAAA
Organism: Labia minor; assembly: GCA_963082975.1. Taxonomy (NCBI): domain Eukaryota; kingdom Metazoa; phylum Arthropoda; class Insecta; order Dermaptera; family Spongiphoridae; genus Labia; species Labia minor. The sequence goes on along the minus strand of OY720346.1, from coordinate 62,373,678 downwards.
TCACATTTTTTATAAATTTAAATTTAATTTCAAATGATATTAATATTCCTCAATTAAAAATTTAAAAAACAAACATTATATTAATTTGTATTAATCTATATGTACAAGGCTCAAATATCATTGACTGACTCACTTACTCACACACTTATCAGGAAATCTCAAAAATCATAAAACGGATTGGAGTGAAATTTTGAATAATCTTCCATTTGGATCTTAGGTGTCCACTAAGATGGGAATTTAATTTTGGTCTGGATTGCGGCCAGGTGGTAAATTTTAGTTCAGCGCTATGGTCTGTTTGAGTATGGCGGATCAAGGAAAAAAAGATTGAATTTAATTTAATAATGCTTATTGAAATTATTCTAATATAAAATGAAATTCTTTAAAATTGTTTAAGTAATTATCAACGTTAAACTTAACTTTTATTATTTATGTTAACCTTTATTCTAATGATAAATACGAGAGCAGGGAAATAAGACAGTGAATTTTTGAATGAAAAACAGATTTTTGGATAAAAAAATAATTTTTTCAACGTAGTCTTTTTTGAGCTCTATACACTTCGCACAACGTTTCTCCAATTTTTTTATTTCTTCCAAAAGATTTGTCGAGGACATCAAAATAGGTATTTGTTTGTGAGATGATTAGAGTCAAATCTCTTTTCGCCAAGCCCTTTCTTCAGGTTTGGAAACAAGAAATAGTCACTCGGGACTAAGGGTGAGGGAGCAATCCGTATCCCAATTCACGGATTTTCATGGAAATTCACTTTTTTCTATTTTCTTCTTAAATCACGAGGTTTTTTTTTAAATGTGTTTATATATTAAGCCTCAAATACAATAGTGTTTACAAATAGTCTTATCTCTAACACATATGGCAGTGGCGCAACCAGGATTTGATCCTGGGGGGGGTTTTGACTAGCCGCTCCACCTTCCTATGGCGCGCGCCCCCCCCCCCCCCCCCCGGGCTCTCTCAAAGACAAATTTTCATTAAGATTTTTTTTTTTATATTAAATATTTAAAAAAGTTTTGTAAATGAAACACTGATTTTACAAAATCTGGCAAAAAAATTTAATTTTGTATTTTATTTACTCGTATTCACAGTTTTAGAAAGAAAATATTTTTTTCCAGCTATAAGTAAATTATTTTAGCTTTCCTCATGAAATAAGGATAGCTTATACGATGATCGGAAAATTTTGAAAATTTTTGCTCCGAGATTCTTTGAGATTTTCACTTTTCAGACGGTTCTGAATCCAAAACTGCAAAAAAAATTTTTTGAACCGGCTCGTTACCGAGATTACGTCTAAACAAAATGAGATATTGTATTGAAATTTGATATTTAGATGTTTTTTTGGGAATGATGGGCGGGGATTGGATTGTTGTTGGACAAGATCGGACCATAAGTAAGGGTAGTTTAAAGATGTGTCAAAGCATATTTTATTGATTTTCTCAATAAATACCGATTTTTATGAGAATTATCATACTATCGTATTAAATTTATAGGGATTCGAATTTACTAAAAGTTTCATTATATTCATTTTTACCTAATCTTAATAGTAAAGGAGTTATTTATAAAAAACTATTAGGTTGTCCCATAAGTTTTTTCCGCGTCACGCTATGAATGAATCTAACTGCCTATGTTTATATATATATATATATATAAACATGCAGGCTTATCTCTTAGCCGTTTATGGCATCTTATTTAATCATCCCAGAGCTTTTTCAGAATTCGTTTCGTTGGTGACAAAGTCTCTTTAAAATTTTTCTACTATGGAGAGCCAAAAGATCATTTGCGGCAGAAGAGATTTGCACCGTTTACGGGATTGGTGCTTCGACTATTAGGACCGTCAGCAATTGGTTTAAGAAATTTAGAGCTGGCCATCCAGCAACGACGGATATTATCAAGACTGTGCATGCTGAAAATCCACGATACAGTGTGCGCGAGATAGCTGGTGAAACTAACATTCCCAAAACAACGGCACATAAGCATTTAATCAAAATGGGATATGCGAGTCGATATGAAGCTTGGGTTCCACACCAATTGACGGAGACCGGCCTTATAAAGCGCGTCCCTACGTGCGATTTGCTTCTACAGCGACACAAAAGAAATCATTTCTTAAAGAGTCTTGTCACTGGAGACGAGACTTGGATTTTGTATCAAAATGTGGATCGAAAACGGATTTGGTCTAAAGAAAATAGACCTTCAACTATTACGAAGTCTGGGCTTCATCCGAAGAAGGTTCTTTTGTGCATTTGATGGGACTGGAAGCGTGTACTGTACTACGAGCTCCTTCCTGAAGGTGATATGATCAATGCTGACAAATATTGCAATCAACTGAATTAACTAAAAACCGCTATAGCAGAAAAACGGCAAGAATTGGCGAACCGACGAGGTGTAGTATTCCATCACGGCAACGCAAGGCCGCTTATTGCGTTGATCGTAAGGCAAATATTATTACAGTTTGATTGGGACGTTCTACCTCATCCTCCATACTCCCCATACCTTCCTCCATTCGATTATTACTTGTTCCTCTCCTTAAAAATCTCTCTCCGTGGTAAATCTTTCAAATCCATAATCGAAATAAAAACGCACCTAAATGAATATTTTGAAAGTAAGCCTCAACTATTTTGGAAAGAGGGCATAATCAGGCTTCCTGGGAGATGGAAGAAGGTTATAGAACAGAATGGTTCATACATAACATAATAAATCAACCTTAACCAACAAATATCGTGTATTCATTTCGAATCAAAAAAAGCGAATAAACTTATGGGACACCCCAAGTACTTTAAGATTTCAAAAGCTTTTCGTCCGCCCGTAGTGGCAGGATATTTTGAAAGAAATCATGTAAAAATCCCTTAGAAAAAATCCCTAAATAAAAAATTTCCCTAATTTTTTTGTACTTATTTAATAATGAAAAGCCGAAGAGACTTGAATGAGGTAGTTATGCTTGGTGTCATCACATGTGTTCCATCTGGTTTTTTAGCGTCCCATTTTTCATGGTTTGCCTTCATTATGGTCAGAAGCTCATCATGCGAGTCGCTGAATCGTTTCCTTGGTGGATCAGGCTTCTTACCAAGAACATCACGACAGATTTCCAAAGAGATAAGGTTATGCTCAATATGGATTTGCTTAATCAGGTGACCCATACTGATGTCTTATAACCTTCTACTGCATTGTTTGTTCGAGGTAAACCCATCAAAGTGGCATCGTAGATGTTCCAATGTTCCAATGTCGAATTCGGGGTCATAAAAGCCAGCCAAAAATTGTTCACTTAGCCAAGTGCGCTCGAAGGAAGAAAAAAGATCACGAAGTTTTGCCCTGTTGGTCGTCCAGCTAATGCTTGGTAGGCTACAATGACTTTTGATGGTGGTACCCAAAATCAAAGCTGCAAGAGTTTGTAAATGAGTGGAGTTGTCAGGATTATCTATATCATTATAGAGCTTCAAAACTTCTGGCATTGATTTGATGTTTCTATAAATGCATTGAGGACAATGAAAAAGACAACCTCTGATGATTGTAAATTTCACAAATTGCGTTATATATTCCCTGGTGAAATATACGGTGCAAATGGTGTATTTTGTATTTGGAATCATTAAGCTATTAAAACGTATGCTAATAAACGAAATTTGAGTAAATTCCCTTTATTTTACATACGAATTTGACACCCCTAATTTTTTGGAAAAATCACGTGTCTGGGCCATATGTATGTATTTTTTTACCTATTTTTCCCTACTTTCGGTCCAGGCTCGATTACCTCCTTGGGAGGTCGTGTCTCAGGCAACTGGGTGTCATGCTCACCTTGTAATTAAATTTTCTTAATCACAATTAAAATTAATACAAAAATGAAAAATTTTCTTTTTAGTGATTTTTTCTTTTAGGGATTTTTTCAGTCATGGATATTTTTATTTAGGGATTTTCGGTTTTAAGGATTTTTCTTTTTAGGGATATTTGGTTTTAGGGAGAGAGAGTTTTGACTTTTATGGATATTTTCCTTTAGGGATTTTTACCCGTTTCCATTTTGAAAAAATTAGTCTTCGCTTCATAATTTTTATGAAATATTTAGAATTTGAGTAATATTTTTCTTTATTTTATATTTAAATAATAGTCAAATTGGAAAATTTCACAATCATCTAGTAATCTTATATTAAGTCTTTTGTTTTTTATGATTTAGGAGAAATAATAAAATAATTTTTTATTTCTTATAATTAATTCTGTACGAAAAAATAAGCAATTTTTATTTTTGTTAAAATTATTTTAAAATAAAATAAACTTACTTATTATACACTAAATTATACTTTATGAATTATTTTTTTTTCAAATAAAAAGAAGGATTATATTTTTTCTTTTCTATTTGTAATATAGTACATGATATACAGCAATGTATATTTTTTTCTCTCCTGGGGGGGGTTTTGACCCCCAAAACCCCCCCCTGGTTGCGCCACTGCATATGGGATATACAATTTTTTAAAAGAAATAAAATTTATAACAAAATTGTGCACAATGGCACATTCGTTGTTAAACGAAATATACAAAAATGTATTTATATGGTGAATTATTATATTGTTACATTTTCTTTTCTTTTACAATAAAATGTACTGCATTACTTCATTACAATTACTGGTAATATTATTACTTATTTAATCAGGAAAAAGGTTAAATCATGAGGTAGTGTGTTAATATATGTCAAACAAAAACTAAAAGACCCAGCTGGTTCAAATTTCGACAAGTCAGCTGATAGTTTCCTGCTAACAAGAGCAGTCTTGTCATTTCTTTTAAGAGACGGGAAATTCAAAAAGTCACTTAGTGAATTTCCCACTTATTAAACCGTAGGTAAACACGAGTATTTCCTTGTACTAGAAACAAAATTACAAAAACATTTAAATAGAATCGTCAATAAGGTTATCTCAAAAGCCAAAATGCCTGATAATAAATTTAAACGGTCGAAGAAGTTCTACAATGTATAATAGAAGGAGGGGTGTATCATAAAAGGAAAGAAGGGAGGATAAGCACTTTAAAATAAGTAATAAATAATAATTTTACACTAATCTTTAAATTATTATTCTTTCATTTATTTCAATTTCATTAAATTGTTTTCATTCTCATTTTTTTTTTATTTTATAAATATTTGGCATAGCTTTTATCATAGAAGAGGTTGGCTGGTGGATTATTTTACTGTTCGAAATAATAAGGTCTTAATATAAATGGCTATAGATAAATATTAAAGCTATTATATAGAAAATGGCTATCAAAACAATTTATCTCAGCCAATTTATTGACCCTCTTCTCGCTCTCCATGTAAAATCAAGTGAATACATTTTGAATCGCCATGTCAAAACATTAAATCCGTTATAAATGATGTTCGATATACTGTAATATTCCTGATAATACATAGAAAATCGTTAGCTGCGTCATACAAAAAGCAGGGGGATTGTTATGTTTAAAAAATGACACGATTATCGTAGGAGATGGATGACCTCGAGGCCAGTTGGCTTTATTGGCGAGATGGTCGTTTAGATAGAGATAGATGAATCTGAAAAGTAGAATAGGGCGCCGACAAATTGTATAATAGGCGGAGGGGTGCACCCTAAAAGGGAAGGAGGAGGACACTTGTCCCTAGAGTGTTTCAACATAGCTTAAAGTCGATTTAAACCCAAGTCTGATTGAATGATTAGCATAGGGAGAGAAGGAGGGAGGGGGGGGGGAGGTTGCGAGGGTTGAGGCTGGGGGTAAGCGGGTGTGATATACAAGCCGAGTGAACGAATTGTTTGCCTCTCATTTCCAATTTAGAGAGGCCGAGTCGAATTTAAATCACTTATATAGCCCACCTCCCTCGCTTGCGTTGGGTTGGCTGTTCGCATCGATTCACGAAACAATTATCAAATTCGCACTTGGGGACTTTTCAGTGCACATGAATTTATACTGAATAAATTTTCCATTAAATTTATTTCAAATGAATTTATACGCGAAAAGAGAAGAGGTTTAGAAAATTATTTATAATGACAATCACAATGACAATGAAAAGACAACCACACACAAGCAAAAAGTAAATATACCATATAATCTTTTGGGGCGATATTTTTAATTTATATTTCACAAATATAAATAAAATTTAATGAAAGATATACATTTAATGCACATGTAAAATCAAAAAGTTTTACATAATATTTTGAATGCACAATAATAGATCAGGTACGAGTCGATTATTATTATTATTATTATCCGAGTTGTGGCACTTATTCAGTACTCGGTTCTAGTAAAATTTCATTTGTCTTAGTGTTTCCCTACTGTCTGGTCTTGGTCAAGACGAAAAGGGAATCAACCCTGACTCGTTTACCACAAATACGAGATCTGTTCAAAAGAAAAGGTGAATTTTGAATTTTCGTGGGCTGTGTACATTCGATTATTGAAATTTTTTGTTATGCTGGTACACATGTTTATCATATGTTGACATTATCAGCCATTTTGGATTAGTAGTTTGTTTTTGACAACTGAAAAAGTTAGTCAAGTTTTTGTGTGTTCTTTGATTTGTTAAAGAATATGTATTAAATTTTGCGATAAAAAATGAATAAAGTGCTCCAACTTGGCATTTGGTGAGTCTACTTTGTCTCAAAAAAATGTTTATAAGTGGTACAAGTGCTTTAAAAAAGCACGCCAAGTTCGATCAAATATGAAGGTTTTGCTCACTGTTTTCTTCGATTACAATGGCGTGGTGCATCATGAGTTCTTGCCAACAGGTCCTACAGTTAATAAGGAATACTACAAAGAAGTTATGTAACGTTCTCGCGAAGCAATACGGTTCAAAGGATCGAAATTGTAGAAAAAACAAATCATGGATTCTGCATCGCGATAATGCACCAGTTCACACATCATTGCTTGTTCTTGATTTTTTGGCCAAAAACAACACCGTATTCACCAGATTTGGCTCCCTGTGACTTTTTCCTATTCCCAAAACTGAAGAGACCAATGAAAGGAAAGCGTTTTGCCACAATTGATGAGATAAAGTCGGAATCGAAGAACGAGCTTCGACGATTGGAAGAAGAGCTGGAATAAGTACATTATTTCTGAGGGGAATTATTTTGAAGGGGACAAAATGCATATTGATGAATAAATAAATACTTTCGAAATATTTCAAAATTCACCTTTTCTTTTGAACACAAACCTCAACATTTCTTCACCTTTTCTTTTGAACAAACCTCAACATTTAAGAGAGGAACTTTCGAACGATATGTTTGAAGCAGGATGACCTTCTGACCTATTCTAATTATCGTGTATGGAATAGCTAGATAGACCCTCAATGGATTTAAGAATTGTTTTAGCAATTAATCTCTTTGCCGAAATCACAATGGGCAGATATAAACCCTTCCTAGTTTCCAAATAATTTTAGGCTGCAGAGCAAGTTCCTTAAATTTATTAACTTTTTCCACTTTGAATTTTTTTTCAGTTATGAGTTAGATTGTGTATTATTATTATAATTATATTATTATTATATTATATAATTATATTATCAGTGATATAACTAAAGTGGGTAAGAATAATCACCTACCCAGAGTGATACCAAATTTTTTTAAATTAAAATAAAAGTATAGGTGAACCTCAAAAATGTTAAATTATAAATATTTTTATTTATTTATTTAAATAAAATCGATGTAAGGTATAAATCTGGTGAGAAAAAGGGGCGGGATGACACCACGGATTACATTTTGACAATTATTGCGTTGACCAGCCCGTTTAAACCTTTAGAAACAACAAATAAAGAATATATTACTACTTTATTCTTTGAATTTTATCAATAAAACTTAGATATAAACAAATCATCTTTATCTAACATTGATCTATATTCGTCACTGACTACAATATATTACATATTTATTATACAATTATTATTCAATTTCATTTTATTAATTTCAAAAAGCAGATAACAAAACTATTATTAATCAAATACAAATATTGTATAACTAAATTTGATTATAAAAATTTTATTTTCTTTTTTATTATTTATTACTGAATTAGAAGATGATGCTTGCATTTGTCACTACATATCATTTTTTTTTTCGATTATAAAATCCTTCTTCTCCTGGGAGACCTTCGAATTGCGATCCCCGGAGTGTTCCAATCCCTTTTCTCTCGCCCTATTGGGTTCAGGTCAAACCCTTCATAAAACGGAAAAATAATATTTTATTTACTGTGCTCAATTGGCCAGGGCGACTGGGTCGCTTGGACCCCCGGGGCCTTCACCGCCATCTTCCTACTATAACATGTCTCGACATTGCCACATTGAGTACTACCAATATCCCACCCTTACCAATTTAGAGTTCACACCCACCCTTGTGTTGATAAAGTCACTTGAATGAATTATAATCTGCAATCCTTTCTCTTATGAAAATAATACGATACAGAATCATTTTTAAATTAAACATAGATCAACAATTTCAACAAATGAAAAAAAATTACCTTCTCTTCACTCAACAAGATTTTTTTTCGGCAATTCCAATTTGATACAAATTCATTTAAATTGTAATCTATCAAAGAAAAAAGTTAAATACAAGAATAAGATCATAATAATATAAAGAAGATTAAAAATAGTATTGGTATCGTTTAATTTTAAATTCGTTTGAAATGCAATAATTAAAATTTCAAATTTGAATTTTTATGTCAATTGTTGTATTTATATTGTAATCTATCAAAGAAAAAAGTTAAATATATACAAGAATAAGATAAGAATAATATAAAGAAAATTTTAAAAATGGTTTAGGTATCGTTAATTTTAAATTCATTTGAATTTATTATTGTCATTAAATGCAATAATTAAAATTTCAAATTTGAATTTTTATGTCAATCGTTGTTTGATTTTTTCAATAAATGAATTGTTGATAAGAATTTGATTTATTATTGATTTACACATTTTTTTTTTATTCTTATTAATAAATTAATTTTCTAAAATAATTGCATTCTCTTTATAGATCCATGATGAGATGAAATTTTAATCTCAAAATTTATAGTTTTATTATTTATTTAATGACTAAATAAATATTTTATAAGGGTCACCCATTCTCTACCGATCAATACCTTATTTAAACATATAATTTAATGTTGTAATGTTGTACTATTAAAAAATAAATAAATATTCTCGCCATTAATTAAAATAGATTGAAAAAAATGTCATAAATTCAAATTATTATAGGATATTTTATTATCCGATATTATTTGACATTTAAGTTTTTATGAATTTCAAACAAAATTATTGTTATTAATTACATCCTATAATATTTATCCATTTATATATTTTAAATCCAAATCATGGTATAGGATAATTATTAATAAATGAAGAGAATTTTTTTATTTTCATTAAATTCATTTCTTAGAGAGACAATCCAATTATTTTTTAAATAAATTTTGCTTTCTACCTCCAAAAGTCAAAAATTTGCAACATTTAGTAAAATCTCCTTTCAATTAACTTTGAAATAAATAATAATGAAATGAATAAAATTCCTGTTTGGTAAAATAAAAAAAAAATCAAATTGAAAATTATTTCGTTCTTTTATTACTGGGAAATTTAATTTAATTTTGAAATAAAATTGTCTTCAGTTGCCGCCGCGCCCTCTCCATTAAATTCTTATTCACTTGGGACGTTCTTATAGGCGTCGACTCAATTACAGCTTCTGAATGTTGCTATATATTCCCGTGAAATTTTCTATAAACCTAAACTTAAGTTAGTAAAACAAATGAAGAGGGGTAAGATTTTATGAATAGGTATAATTGTACAGTTTTATAATAAAAAAAAAATTTCTAGAATTTTTGATAAATTTTTATGTAGAGAAAGGTGTGATAGAATTCTTATGTCTCTATTGTGTTCACTCCTTTTTACTTCTTTTCAATGATGAGTTCTTTAAACTTAGCCATTTGTCCATCATTAAAGTTAAGATTTAACAACTGTTCCAATTTAATTTCACATATTTTACATTTCCCATAACTATATTAAAGAGTCTTTAATAAATATATAGATAGGGAGAGGGAGAGAGATAACGATATAAAATTGATTTATTTTTCTTCTGTCGCTAAATTGATATATTATCCAAATTCTTATTTTTTTCTTTATTCTGTATTATTTGTTAATAAATTTGATGGAGCACTCTGATTTGAATTTCCAATTCGTACCCACTTGTCTGTCTTTCTTTTAACCCCCCCCCCTTTTTTTTCATCCCACACTCTCTTATCCATTCTTCAACCTAAATCTTACCCCCTCTCCATTCGGACCCAATTCTTATGAATGAATATATGCCATGTATTTATTTGAAACTTTCTGTATATATCCGAGGCCAATCTCAACCCTCAATGCGCATCTGCCGTCCTGGGGGTAGAAACAATTTGTCACCCCTCCCCCCCCACTGAATTTTCTCTCTTTCCACCGACCCTACGTTCATCGCCATTTCCCCATAGGCTCACAACGATAGTTGCAAAGGGCGGGCGCCGCTTTATAATGCTCTTAATAAATATTGTAATCGGCAACAGCGCCTAGCTCATTTATATATCGTCGACATTCCAAATACATTTGACTCTTTTTTCTTTTTCTCTCGCCCTTAAGTGGCGAATAGGAAACTATACAGCGGGTAAACAACGATATATCGATATTTAAAGGGAACAAGTTAAAACTTGGGCAATTCAATTACGATTGGAAAGATTTAAAAGTGCTGAGAATGGGTTAACAAATAAATAAATAAATAAAACAAGCAACACATTCCACATTTCTTGATTTCAATATATTCGTAGGAAAAGTTATCTAAACAAAAAAATAAAAAAAAAACATTCTTTTTGTATAAAAAGTTCAATTTCTAATTTAAAGAACGGTCAACCTTTTTGGATAAATTTATGTTCAAAAAGAGGACTAATACTTAATTTTATGCGAATACCATATATAATAAAACAGACAAGATTAATTTCCTTAAAACCTTATCTAGTATATTGGTCCTAAAAAATAAAATTTTAATTAATTAATTTATTAATTTATTTTGTAATCAAAATAATAAACTATTAAACTGGTATTTAATTTTTAGAATTAACAAAAAATTGTAATAATATATATATATATCTTTTAATGATTTTCATTAATTTTAAAATTAACATCATTGACATTAAATAATTGCGGCCCTGACATCTATTAAGTTATAAATTTTAATCTTGTCAAACTCTCTTTTTTCAATTCAAATTCCGTCCCTCCCCTCCTAATAACATATGAACATCTCTTTGATGATTTTTTTCACAAATTTTATTTTATATATATTATAATATAAACCCCCCATAAAAATAATGAATATCATATTAAACATATAAAGGGATGACAGCTTGAGGTGATATATCAGGTGGCCAACCTTCAGCTAGCGAGTCACATGCGGCTCTTTAAGAGATTATATGTGGTGTGGCTCACGATAAATATACTCGAGTTCCCTTTTTCCTAGATTGTAAAAAATTATTATCCTTCCATAAGTATTTTAAAATGTCTTAAATTACTTACATACGGAACAAATTTTAATAATTTGCGTATGTATGTATGTGATGTCTATAAGATTATAAAGTTAGTTACAAACAAATTGTCAAAATTAATTTAATTTGTAATTAAGATTTTTTTTTTAAATTTTGTTTTGTTAAATTTGTCAAATAAAAAAATTATTACGACGATTTAAATAAAGTTAATAATTTTATATTTAAAGATAGTGTTGTTTTGTAAGTTTTTAAAACAAATTTCCTATAAATTATTATTATTATTATTATTTTGTTCAACAGAATAATAGGTATACATTTAAATCTATAAAAAATGAATCCATATGACAAAAGACTGAATCATGCCGAGTATATGCGTGAATATAGGGGAAGAAAGCTTCAGACAGAAAATGTTGTTACTAAAAAAAATCTGGAGAGTCTCCATCTCGCAAATTTGGATTGGATTAATTATAACATATATTATATTTAAATTAAATTAAATTAATTAAATTATAAATTAAAATGAATAAATAATATTTATTAAACCAGCGCGTGTTTGGCTCTTAGTTGATGGCACTACGTCACGTGCTGGCGCGTGATTTGCAGTGTTAAAAAATTAATTCCGGTACTTTCAGCGATTCAATCAAGCTGAAATTCTATATAATAATATATGAGTTTTATACATTTTTTAATCATGTGAAAAACTCAAACACAAATCTTTATTTTTAGGGTCAGTTTAGAGGAAAAAAATCACTCAACATCAAAAATTTTCATGATCGCAATACTATCCCTGGCGAGATAGTAATAAATCTTGGTATACTTATTAAAAATATTGTTTTCAAAGAACTATTTAATTAATTGCTGCAACGGGTTCGTCTAGTAAGAACAATAAAAATGATAGACTAAATGCAATGTTGTAATAGTTTTGTAGATTTGTTTGATCCGATAACTGCATTTCTAAAAGAAAAGTAAATAACCTATTCAGTATTAGAAGATGACGAGTGGTTACAATTGGAGGTGAAAGATATAATAATATAGGAGTTCATATATATATATATATATATATAATTATATAATGACGGATTCCAAAGTCGATTTCACAACTTGAAATATTTTAAATCGTCTCTTGCATTTTTTCTGAAACCATTTTGAAATTAATATAATTCAAGGTGAGTTTTTCAATACCGAAATAATTATGACTCAAAGCATCTGGAGAATTGGAATTAATAGAGGTGCAAGAAGATCAAGCTCTACAACTAAAATATAAGTTGACGCTGATTCTAGGGCTATTTATTGAATCATTTCAATATTAGGAACAACATAAGCGTACTTTTGTCAATTTATTCCACCTAAAAATTAGTGATATCCAAATTCCGATCAGTATTAAATGAAGTAGAATCTGAAAGAATTACTGAAAAGTGCTGTCACCAATTATTCACCAAATTTGAAAGAATAAACAAGAAAAGTAAAATAAATATGTTTAATTTTTAATATTACACATAATTTGAACTTTTATTTATGTTTTCAATAAATAGAATTTTGTAAAAAAAAATTTTTTTAACACCATTTTTGTATACTTTTTAAATATATAATTAATTGCGGCCAGCGAAAAATTTCAAATTTTGAAAAAAGGATCGGAATATCAAGACACTTGAGATATATGCTTCCAATCAAGTCTTTGTTAAATTCTTATTTATATGGTGTGGGTAAATTTTTGAAAAAATTTTCTAAAAAAATTATCATCTCTGAAAAGTGAAAACATTTACAAATATAAAGTCCTTTCTTTTTTTTTATTGAGATAGGACAACTTTTTCATTCTCCTGTCAAAAAAAATTGTCGGCCTTGCTTTATACAGGCTTATAAAAATTACATACTTAAGAGAAATTTTACAGTTCATTCTTGAAACAATTCAAAGAAAGTTTACACCCTTCAATTTTTACAATTTTCATTGATTGTATAGTTCGGTATCTATTCTAAGATATTATTTGTTTCTTCAATTGAAATTTATAAATTAATCTAAACTACAATTATTATAGAATCTTTTTCTACGAAAGATTTTACCTTTTTTTTATTACTTAATTCATTTCTTAAAATACTGAGAGTTCAGAATTAACTTGTTTTATTAACAAAAAAAAAATCTACTTTATAAAACATCTTTAGTTGTTCGTGACAGGGGCCCTACTATAAATTTCAATTAAGTTGTAATGAGAACAAAAAAAAAAAGATACAAGAAAATAAAATTTTCAATATTTGAAATAAGCTTCTTCTTTATTCTACCCGAAGAGCGGTAGGGTTAAATCATTAGTTATGTTACATGTGTTACATGATTTCTTTAAGAAATACCGACCAGATCCTACTTGGAAATGACAACGAGGGTCTTCTTCGTCTGGAGGTGAACGGGTAGATAGTATTATATAAAAGCCAACCCCGCAAATATCATCCTATATTCAATGATTTCAGGCACATACTTTCACTGATGTATATCTTTCTTTTTCATTAATTTAATTATTTTATTTATCTAAGAAATGATCATTTAGATTGTTTAGTTATTGGTGAGGACATGCATTTGTCGTTTATCTTAAAATGAACCCTTCAATATTTTAATATAAGTATATTAATAATATTATAGAAGAGAAGAAATATAAATTAGCATACTTACTAATTTGAAAGTAAAATATTACAATAATTTTCTGAAACAATTTACCACGAAATATTCTTAAATAAATAAATATTAAATTACAACTTAATTGAAATTTATAGTAGGGTCCCTGTCACGAACAACTAAAGATGTTTTATAAAGTAGAATTTTTTTTTTTTTTGTTAATAAATATTAAATATTATTAAAGATTATTTTGATTTTTAATTTTATATACTATTTTTTATATAATTTAATGAAAACACTTTTTAATAATAATTGAAAAATAAGTTGACCTGTGGCCAGGTCTGAACCGACAGACGGTTTGAAGTAAATTAATTTCCAGCTACAGAAACAATTTCAAATAATTTTAATATATCTATTAATGTAATAAAAAACAAATATGGATATAACATAAATATTTTTAATTTTATTTTATTTATAATATATATGTAAGACCAGACTGTGACGTCATGAATGGCTGGATGACGTCATATAATTTTAAATTAAGAAAAAAACTAATAAAAATGATTTTTCTCGAGAATAAAACCAATACAAAGTGCATGAAGTATTTTTAGCATGATGTCTGTCCGTCCGTCCGTATAGATGTGTACAGCCTGAACGGCTCAACCGAATTTGATGAAATTTGGTATATTTACTTAATGCATCAGTCGGATGAATTGATCAACTTTTGGTGCTAATCCGTAAACTGGAAGTGGTAGTATTAGCGATCGACGATAGGAAGGGAAGGGTTATTTTCACACCAAATTTCACATGAGGATATTTTTTATATATCACCACGAATCATACATTTTGTATTGGTTTTATCCTCGGGAAAATCATATTTATTAGTTTTTTCTTGATTTAAAATTATATGACGTCATCCAGCCATTCATGACCTCACATCTTGGTCTTGCATATATATTATAAATAAAATAAAATTAAAAATGTTAATATTTATTATTTATGTATCCATATCTGTTTTTTATTGCATTAATAGATATATTAAAATTATTTGAAATTGTTTCTGTAGCTGGAAATTAATTTACTTCAAACCGTCGGTCGGTTCGGACCTGGCCACAGGTCAACTTATTTTTTTTTTAATAATATATAAAAAAATAAAGTTTTTGATTTTTTTTTTAATTCAAATAATTTTAAACCAAGAAAAACGCGCGCGCGCGCGTCTAAATTAATATTTACAAAAGTTCCTAATTATTCTTCTTCATCTAATTGGTTGTTTAAGTTAAATTTGTCACAAAAAAAAAATTAGAAAATTTTTTAGAAATGTCATTTGTGCAATTGATACCAATCATTCATACATTAATAGGTAATACTTCTTTTATAGTACTATAAAAAAAATACTGATGAAGAATAGAAGACTGTAGTTTTAGTAGGTCGGGTCAAAACAGAAATAAACTTTTATTAGTCGTATATTTTTGTTCCAATGATGGTCTAAGTAGCAATCGTCTTGGGTAATGAAAACCAGTTTTTCCTCTCTTTTCAACAAACCTCATCATAGGATTGTTTTATCGTAGCTCCGTTTTATGTTTGACCAGATTGACTCTATAATGCCAAGTCATTAAATGTTCCAGCTAATGAACATTGAATAATGGTTGTATCATGAGAACATATGCGGCCCGTATGTCAGATGATGTTCGTCCAGCTTATCAATAATTCAGTTTGATCTTCTCATAAGCTTCTCTCATTCGAAAGGGGTTCCAAATGACTAACGCCCTTTTCCCTTTTATGTATTAGTTATTGCTGTCTCTCACTCATCCACCCATTTATATCCTCACCGGATAATAAAAACTAAAATGAATAAAAAAAAAAAATAATAATTTAATTTACAATTCGAATCCCATTTTAATTTCGCATCCGAATGAACACACACAATGATAACTGTTTGAACACAAATCCATCTTTAGTAATGGTATATGTTTGAAAATCAAAAAATATCAATTCAACACCCTTTCTAAATAATAATATACAATGATATTATTATGATATACTCGTTTGAATATACTTCAGTTGATGGAAGTTGGAGTCTTAATCTTAAGATTGGAGAGGCTGAAGTAAATCATTTCTTCCTTGATTTGTTGAAGGAAATATGTAAATTAATAAAAATTTATATCTTTAATACATTTTAATTCAATTAAATTTAAATCCTAAAATTCATAATCAATATATATATAAATATAGGGTAAGTGTACCAGTAGTTGACTCTTGTACATTTAATATCGGATAATAAGACTTATAACTGTCTAAACATTTCTAAATACTCGCTTTATGAAAGTAATTCCTTCTCTATTGAAGACGTGTAAATATAAAAGTCTGAGTAAACGGCAAGTAATGGATATTTTAATATTTTGTTATTCAAATGCTTAAGGAGGCAAATCACTAATTTTTATTTTTATTTTTATTTTTTTAGTATTGAAATCAATATTAAATGTCAATATTACCTAGAAGATAATACTATAAGATCTTAACTTTAAGTGAAAGCATCTTTGGCATTAAGGCCATGTCAAGTACTGGGTAATTAAAATATGTATCTGCACCAGTAGTTGACAGTGATGTCAATTACTGATGCAAACGGTGATGTAATCATATTAAGTTAAATTTTATTCGGCTTGGCACACTGTACACAAAAATGTTTTATTTTTTACATTATCATTTCATTATCCAGTAGTTGACATCGTTGTCACCTACTGGTACAAGATGGTTCACAATAGTTGACATAATTGCAAAAAGTGACAAAAAAATGTGAACTTTAAAGTAAATTTAAATGCAAAGGAATGTCTCACTGTTTTAATGAAAACAAATGATTGTGAAAGAAACACAGAAGATAGAGGTCTGTATGATTTATGGAAAAATATTAATTATTCGATGAATTTAAATTATCAGCCTAATGTTTCTGAAATAGAATGTGTAGAGGAAGAACTCAGGATTGAAGATTTTGAAGAAATTGAGGTTAACAATGAGAAACCTCAAAACCAAACATGCCTAACCGTTTTGAAAAAATATTATAAATGGCAGGAATATCACAATGTTAAATTGCTAAAGAAACTTCCAGCCGAAAAAATAAAACAAGAGAGAACTACTGCTAGACTAAAATTAGCTGGAGTGTCTCCACTCGACTATCTCGCAATTTGAATTGGATTAAATAACATAATATATTATATTTAAATTAAATTTAATTAATTATAAATTATAAATAATAAATAATAAATATTAAACCAGCGCATGTTTGGATTTTTGTTGATGGCACCACGTCACGTGTTGGCGCGTGAGATTTGCAGTGTTAAAAAATTAATTCTGGTAATTTCAGCGAATCAATCAAGCTGAAATTCTATATATAGCAGTTTTATACAATTATTAATCATGTGAAAAATTATCAAACATATATCTTTATTTTTACGGTCACTTTAGAGGAAAAAAAATCAAAACGTTGTAGGTAATGACCCTCTTCCGGTTGAGCTACATTTCTCAAAAGTTGATAGAAAACTATGAATTTTGAATAATGTCCATGTACCAAATTTCATCATTCTAGCTCAAACCGTTTTTGCGTAATCTTGCCTACATACACACACACACACACACACACACACACACACACACACACACACACACACACACACACACAGACATTTTTCTCAACCTTAGTGAAAATGATTCAGGAACCTTCAAAACGTATAAAAACATCAAAATCTCAACATCGAAAATTTTCGTGATCGCAATACTATCTCTGGCGAGATAGTAAAAAAGAAGCAGGAAGAAAATTTGTTAAAAAATCAAGAGAAAGCTAAAAATAACGAAAGAAAATCGAAAAACAACCCATCATTTCATTGAGGTAGTATAATTTGTTAACATCATTTTACATTTAGGTTGTATTTTATATATTTATGTTGTATTTTTTTATTAAATAAATAAACAAAGATGAAAAATAAATTTCTAATTTAGTGTCAATTACTTGTACCGTTCCTATAAACTACTGGATCATTTGAATTTTAGGGGTGTCAACTACTGGTGCTTTTAGATGCTAATGTAAAAAAAATAAAAATAAGTGAATTGAATTGGTTACCGGGTAAATTCTTCATTATTAGTCACTGAATTATATGCCCAAAACTCAAATTGATATCTGATAAAAAATAGTAAATATCAAATTTTTCTCATAAATTTATTCTTATAGTGTCAACTACTAGAACATTCACCTTAAATAAGATTCATGATTTTTCATGATTAAAATTTCATTAGTATTATTTGGTTAAAATTACAAGTATTTTCTTTCTTCCAGTATCATCTCCAATTATGAAGATTTTGATAACCTTACTGTATATTTTTGTACATATTTATGTCATATATTTGTTTATCTTTTTATCTATGTGGCTTGAAAGTTCCTGACCACAGCAGCCACATTTCTGCAAATGTCCCTATCCTGATCTAGACCCATCCACAACTCCTATTTTCTTCTATTTCTCTTAAGTCCCTTTTTATATTGTCCGGAAATTAAATTCTTCTCGAATATTATTAATCTTCGTGATTATACATTTATTTTAATCATATTTTTTCTTTTTCATTTCATTAGCTATCTATCAAAAAATTGAAATTATATATTTATTTTTTTTTTTTTTACTTTAATAACACTATATTCAATAAAGACATTAATTTATTATATATATAATATAATTTAGTATAAGTGTGATAAAATTAAAAATTAATTAATAATTGGTATGAATTATCCATGTATAATAAAAAAATTGGTATATTACTTATTGGGTTTTATATACATTTAATAATTACTCGTAAATGAAAATTAGAAATTTAAATTCTAAAGCTAAAATATCGTAAAGTAGAATTTAATTAAATTTCTGGGCTCGGGGTAATTTCATCGTGCAATGGGCAACATTCATTTTGTCGAGCTTTTAATGAAATGATTCGGCTATCATCGAGTCTCCTCTATTGATAATATGACTCGCATGTTGTTCTCTTTTTTCTCGTTTCCTGTTTTATAACCACCTCCCACCCCCGTGGCGCCGGCCGCGGAGGGGCTGAGGCACGCCCCAGTAACAACGGCTGCCATTGGCTAAGCGAGCAACCGGTCGATGGTTTGACGCAAGCACACAAAATGGCGGCGCGCCAAGGGGTGGCCTCCCCTGATGGCGCATCATCGGATCGCTCAATGTTACGTGCGTCAACGAAAAATTCAACCCCTGGTCGACAACCAACCCCATCCTCCTTACTTCCATTTCTGTTCCCTCCTTGGATGGATTAACTTAGAATAAAGGAGATGGGGTGTAATTGGCAGACGAGAATTCGGAAAAGAGCGGAGGAAGGGGGGGGGAGAGAAGGATTTTGCTCGATGAAATGGCTGTTGTTCCATCTAAACCCTCTTTCTATTATATACTATTAACTCACATAAAATATATACAAATAAAAAAATCATACGCTTAGATCTATCCTATCTATTTATTTGTTTATATAAATGAATAAATAAATTGAATCAACTTTTAAGAAATCATAAAGAAAGAAAGAATTTTATTTTTCTCAAATTCAATTGAATTAATTGCAATACAATTAAATCGTATATGAATATAATAATACTTAAGATTATGGGTGGGAGGGGAAGAAAAATAAATATATCTTTTAATAATGAAGTACCTGGTTCACCGAGCCGAGGCTCGCTACTTTAAAAAAAAAATGATTCCTTATGAATATTTAAAATTAAGATTAAAATAAATAAAAGACAAAATAATATGAAACAATTTCAAATATTTAAAAGAAGATAAATTAAAAAAAAAAATCATAAAACATACAGCCCTACGTACGTATTAATGCACAGAAAGAGAGAAAAGTATGCCCTGTAGATATAACATAATATATATTTCTTAATTTTATTACAAAATATTATTAAAATAAATATTTTTAATTTTATTTTATTTACAATCATTTGTATATAAGGAAGCGCTGTCCAGCGTTTTTTATTATTAAATTCCTATTTTAAATTAAGAAAAAACTAACAAAGATGATTTTTCCCGAGACGGAAACCTATACAAATTGATTTTTTTATAATTATTATCTATGGTGTGAATTTCAAAAAAAAAATCCTTTGAGCGTTTTAATATTTTAAAAATACAAATATATATATATATACTATTTTTGCTTGTATAATAAGATAAGAACGATTATAATTAAATAAATAGAAAGTAAAATTTATATTAGAAATTTCAATGATTCAAATATATTTGAATTAAATTAAAATTTCAAAAATATATCAAATTCTCTCAATAAAGTTTCCAATTAATTTTATCAGTAGAAGAATTTATTTACAATACATATTTAAAAATTTTTTGAAACTCTCCATTAATTTATACACATTCTTTTTTTTAAATGTCTCCTACTATATGAAATGTAATTTGAACAAAATTGAAAAGTAAAGGTAACGATTTATTGCTAGCAATTCATTTAATAAACCTCCCTTTTGAAAGGGAAACAGAGTGATTCGTGGGATTTGTCGATGTAAACGAAAGGTGGGTGGGGGATTGGATGTATGTGAAAATCATCCCCACTCCCCCTTTCCTCTTTCATACCCCAACTATTAAATTGCCTACCCATTCGCATTTAATACCAGAGAATTCTATCGCTCTATTCATTAATTGTGTGGCGTTGTTTAAAGGCGGAAAATCGCCCTAATGTCGTTTTCATATGTTATTAGATGAGTAAAAAGTTTTATTTATTGATAGTCAAATGAATCCTAATTTAAATGGAAAAAAATGGTTGCAAATTAACCAATCAATCAATTATTGAAAAAGAATAAGAAATTTATTATAGCATCAAGGTGAAAAAAATTTATTTTGAAAATATTGGAAAGTTAAAGAAAAATGATCTGTGGCCAGGCGCAGAACCGACCGACGATTTGAAATAAATTAATTTCCAAACAAGATCATATATGCCGTAATATCCTATGAATGTATGTATATATGAAATGTCTGTAACATTATGAAGTTAGCTACAAATTTAGTATTTTACAATATTTATAGAATTTAATCTCTCTCTTTCTGTGACTCTGCGGAACTCGAAAGTTCTTGGCCGCAGCAACCACAGCCCTCCAAGTATTCCTATTTTGAGCCACAACCTTCCCGTTCCATCTCTCTCACGTCCCTTCCCACATTATCCACCCACCGTGTCCTTGGTCTTCCAAGAAGACGTTTCCCACTCGGTCTCCCTACCAATATATTTTTTGCCATTCTATCTTCTCCCATTCTAGCCACGTGTCTTGCCCACCGTAGCCTTCTCGATTTTATAATTCTAACTATATCTGGAGATGCATAGAGGTCATGCAATTCCTCGTTATGCAATCTTCGCCATTCCCCGGTGACCTCATCTTTCTTTGGCCCATAAATGCTTCTCAGAATCCTATTCTCAAATACTCTAAATCTACTCTCGTCCCCTAAGGTCATAGACCATGCCTCACATCCATATAATAAAACCGATAAAATAATTGTTTTATTTATTTTAACTTGTATCCCCTTTGATAATAATTTTGATGCGATAAGCCCCTTTATTGAATGATAACAGGAGTTTCCCGATTTTAAACTCATCTCGAATATTATTATCTTTCGTTATCACAGAACCTAAGTATTTAAATTTTTCTACATTTTCAAATTCTATATCTTGTATATTAAGATTTTGTGTGTTAATGCTATTCCTCTATGTTACTAAATACTTTGTCTTAGCACTATTAATTTCCAGTCCCACCTCTTTTTCCGCTTTGATTAATTTTTCTACGCTATCTATAATTGCAATTGCCGAATCTCCTATTATATTTAAGTCGTCTGCGTAACCTAATACTTGAATTTTTTTGTTCACTTCGATTCCGTTTGACCTCTCCTCAATTTGTCTAATTACATATTCCAGAACTAAATTAAATAAAATTGGTGATAATGTGCGTCTCCTTGTTTTAACCCATTTCGAATTTCGAGAGTTTCTGACAATTGATTCCCGCATCCTACTCTTCCTTTATTACCCACAAGACAAATTTGAATCATATGTACTAGTTTTTTTGGAATTCCCTTTAAGATCAAGATTTGAAAAAGTTTTTCCCGATCTACTGAGTCAGATGCTTTTGTAAAGTCTACAATTCTCGTTTCTTTTCTAATATCTTACTTAATGAAAATATTTGATCTAAAGTCGATCGATTTGGCCTAAACCCGCATTGATATTCTCCTAGTATCTCCTCCGCATATGGTCGTAATTTTAATAAAACAATATTCGAGAGAATCTTATACGATGTCGTCAAAAGAGAAATTCCCCTGTAATTATTGTTGGTTCTATTTCCTTTCTTAAAGAGTGGGATAATAACTGCCTCCTGCCATTATTCTAATGGCATCTTTTCCTTAAGCAAGATCGAAAGAACCAACACTCTACTAAAGGTTTTCCTCCATATTTGAAAATAGAATTTAAAATAAAAAAAATTTGAAATACAAATCGAGATATTCTAATTTTTAAATTTATATACAATTTTATATTAATATTATTTTTTATTAATAAAAGAGAATTTATTAAACATAATAAACATAAAAAGAAACCCATCAAAATTATTCATTTATTGCTAACTTCATTATTTTAAATTTTGTTTTCTTAAATTAAATAAGTGTAAAATAAAGAAATAAAAAAATGATTACGACGGTTTAAATAAAGTTAATAATTTTACATTTAAACATTATGTTGTTTTGTAATTATTTGAAACAATATTTCTTAAAGATTATTATTATTAATCAGTCTCGTGCGGCTAGAAGCCGCCTGTCCCTCTAAGAAGAGTTTTTTGCCGCCGGAATAATATGATGCCGGGAACGGCTAGTATATATATAAAGTATAAAAAAAATATTTTAAAAACTTCAATTAAAATGACTAAATTATATTATCTTGGATGTTATTTTTAGTTTAATTACTTAATTACGACAATGAATATAAAATTAATACTTTGTAAACTACCACTTCCGATTTCCGAATATACACCAAAAGTTGATGAATTCATGCTACTGATGCATTAAGTAAATATATTAAATTTTACCAAAGTCCGTTGAGCCGTTCAAGCTATACAAGTCTATATGGGCGACACAACTGACAGACAACAAAATGCATGAAACGTGGAGATATGTAAAAATCTCTAAATATGAAATTTGGTGTGAAAACAATACCTTCCCTTCCTATCGTTGGTCTCGGTAAAAATACTAAATTATAAATTTTCTTATTATCATTAAAATTATTTATATTAATACATTTATAATACTTTTTTTATGATAATAGAGGAGAATATTTCATCATAAAATAAAATGTTTCTATTATATTTTGTAGTAGTTTAAAATAAAGTATTTATAAATTATGAATTCATTTAATATTTAACTACATATTTTTTTAATTTCAATTTTACTACATTTTTTTAATAAATATTTGAATAAATTTTGAAATTTTATTTTCTTATTTTTTGCCTCCCTTTATTCTTATATTTATCTCTACAAAATAATGTTGATCAATTGGGCGAAAATCTTTTAAATGCCTCTTTATAGTGTTTAGGGTGTTTCCCTTGGGAAAAGAAGGAGTTGGGGGTTTTGGCATGGAGGGGGAAAGCTAATAAGACTAGGGGTGGAAAAAAAATCTTTCAACTCAATTGGATTAAGACTAGGCACGATTCATGGCGAAAAGGGGATTTCCGAGGAGTGATGGGGGAAAGAAGCGACTATCAGCGTTGATAATAAATTAACTCCATCCCACCCAGAAGAAGCTATATTATTCTCTCCCTGTCCCACCCACCCCACTCCCTCTGGATTGCAGATTCGAATTTCTGGAATGAGAGATCCACCGCTAAACCGAGACTATTATCCGAGCTCTTAAAGCTTAGGAGAAGGGGATTTTAAAAGATGGTGGAAACTCTATTATAGAATCCTGAAAAGCTTTTAATGAAAATTTAACCTTCCAAGTCTTGATATATTAATTACCCAATTTCTTCAAACTACAATTATTCCACAACTCAATTAAATTGTCTAGTAAGAATGGAATATACAATCCCGATTCTCTCTCTCACTCTCTCTTTTTAAAAAAGGAAAGAAAAATGTTCAATTTAAAGAAATTGGATATTGAATGTTTGTTTGTTAAATTTGCATAAGGGATACAATAATAGAAATAACATTTACACAAAATACAAATATCCAATAAAATATCTGAAGATGCTCACGTCAATCTCATTTAAATTTGATCTGTTCATTTATAAAATTTGCTAATTATTCAAGTGGGTTCCTTTTTTAATTCCAAATAAACTTTTCTTATGCAATTTTTGCGGGTCGCTTTCTTGTTTAAGAGATAAAAAGGATTAAAGTTTGCATATTGATATTCTATTTAGCTACCATGTTTTATTACTTGACTACCAGAGGGTTCCACTAATTTTCTGTTTTTATAAGTTTTTTGAATTAGTGAATTAGTCAATAAAACATTACTTAGCCACTCAGAAGTCAAACCGATTTTTAAAATTTTGCTAGTAATCTAATGTAATCTAATTTAATGAAATCTGCACTTATGAAGTGAATATTGAACTTGATAATCTTAATATTATTGCAATGCAATATACATTTTTCTGCAATCAATAACTCTGAATTTAACACAAACTGTGAACTTTGGGTTTCATTTTCTCAGTTTGTTTATATGTGGAGTTAATCGCTTTGGCTTCTGAGTGGCTCACTTAATGACATCATATTTCGAGGTTCATAATTAGTTCATAATAGCAAACTTTAATCCTTTTTATCTCGTAAATTAGAAGCGACTCGCAAAATTTGCATAAGAAAAGTTTATTTGGAATTAAAAAAGGAACTCACTGGTAAAATTTTATCCAAATCCATGAAATAATAACTCGATTGATTAATTACCTAAAATTTTAAAAAAAATTTTGAGTCAATATAATATTAATAATAATACGCTATCTTGATCAATTTCAACTGTGAAATGAAAATGAAATTCATTAATTTTTCTATTTTTCATCTAGTTAGAGTAAGTGAAAAAGTTGATTTTTTTTATGAACAAGGGGAGTGGCAAGAAATAAATTTGGTTGTTAAGCCCTTTGTTTAGACATGTTTATCTGTCTCATACCCTGACGAATTGAGCTTGGAGGTCTTGTCCTTGACCAAGTTTTACTCTCGTTTAATTTACACCGTGAGAATTGGTCACAAGGGGGTCAAACGAAACCACTACCACCACCACCACCCATATAGAATATAATAGCCACTACCCCCTAAAGGTCTTTAGAGAAGGATGCATCACACCCCCACCCATTTCCCAAATCATTTCACTTCTTTCAAGATTATAGTCACTGTTAAGAAAACAAAACAAAAAAATTGACACAGATCAGCCAAGAAAAAGTATCGATCCTGATTTAAATACGATCGGCTTTTGTCTCATTTTTTCCCTTCTTCTTCTATGAATTTAAAGATTCTACCTAGATAAGCAACCTAAGTAACATAAATTTTATATGGATGACTTTAAAGAAATCACCATTCAAGATTTAGGACCATTATAAAACTAAACATTATATAAAATATTTGAAATATTTTAAAAATAATTTAAAAATTTGCTTAATTTTAAATTCAATTCAATTCAAAACATGAAAATATTATTCTCAATAAATCTTTACATTAATTATTTTAATAAATATTCATATCATAAAATAGAATTGTCCAAATTGGTTGACCTGGGGGGGGGGGGGCAAATTGCATGTTGCTGCGGACCACATGAATATGCAAATTAAAAAAACATTCATTATGATACTTAGATTCAAATTTGTTTTTTAACAGTTTATTACAAATTTATTAACACTAAATAAATTTCGCTTAAAGTATAAATATATATTGTTAAACATACAAAAAGATCTCTTTTGTACTTTCTATGTAAGAACAGCGCCTATCAAGTCGATTGTATAAATTATGTGTCATATGATTAGTACCAGGGGTCCCATCAACCTTTACCTTGATTGTAGCTTCCAAATTTTGATTCCGTTCTACTGATCATAAGACACCTAATTTATACAACCAAATTGATAGGATGTATATAAACCGAATAAAAGGTTACATATGGGAACATATCTAATTATTAATAATTAAATAAATAGACCAAGGGGTATTCATTAAAAAAATAATTAATTTATCTGTTAAATACTTTCAAAAAATCCTTCAATATCATTTGTCGTTAAGTAAATAAAACGAATTGAATGATTATAAAATTTAGCATTTTACAGATAACATTTTGAAATATAACTTATTTTTTTTTTCTTTTTCAATTGTCCTATATTTATTTATTTTACAAGTGTTTAATTTATTTATGCTGATTTAATCCACCAGCCACAAATACTAAATCAATTGTCTAAATCATGTCTGTCGAGTATTTTTCTTAATTTATATATTTATTTATTTATTTATTTTTATTGTTCGTTTGCAACTCAGCGAAGTTGCCTGATAAATTACTGCGACTGTCATTTAGAAGACCAGCTTATCTGTAAATTGGATGCAAGGGGGGATAAAAAAAAATGGGAACGAAAATACAATCTTGATTCTAGCCTTTCAACTCACCCCCTTTCAAATAAAATATATATACTTATGTATATATAAATAAATAAAAAAAATTTTAAATAAATTTAATCAGCAATTTTGAATTATTTTGAATGTTTTTTTAATTTGCATATTCATGTGGTCCGCAGCAACATGCAATTTGGCCCCCCAGGTCAACAAATTTGGACAATTCTATTTTATGATATTAATATTTTGGTATAAACAAAATGTTTGTACCGACTGACGGAAGGGAAGGTATTGTTTTCACACCAAATTTCACATGTGAAGATTTTTACAGATCTCCACGAATCATGCATTTTGTTAACAGAAAAAAAGTATTTTAACATTTTCTGACCGTCCGTCCGTCTGTCCATTGAATGTCCGAATAACATAGATGTGTAGAGCTTGACGGCTCAACGGATTTTGATAAAATTAGGTATATTTACTTATTGCATTAGTACCATGAATTGATCAACTTTTGGTGTATCTCCGGAAACCGGAGTTGGTAGTTTACAAAGTATTAATTTTATATTCATTGTCGGAAAATATTTCACTTAAAATATAGTAGTAATTAATAATTGCGTAATTAAACTAAAAAATTAAAACCAAGATAATATAATTTAGTCATTTTAATTTTTAAAAATATTTTTTTTTGATACTTTAAATATATATATATATATATATATATATATAGTATATAATGTTGTATGGGAATTAATTTATTTCAAATCATCAGTCAGTTCTTTGCCAGGCCACAACTCATTTTTATTGTATTTTTAAACGGATTTTCAAATACTCATATATTTAGAAATGTAGGTTACTATGTTATATGTGATAATTCACCCTTTCTATTCTTTTATAAATGACTATGCCAGGGCATGATAGTCTTATGGCCCTAGCATCTTAATTGTGTCATTTGTTTTTGTTTGTGTGCCTTTTTCCATTCGCAACAGACTCTCTTTCAATACAAATTCGCTTTCTGTTTTAAGAAAATTGAATGTTCTCGTTTAAAGAGAATAGTTATGCTTTCTTTCTTTCTTTCTATTTTTTTCTTAATTTGGAAGCAATAAAAAGTGAAAATGTCAGCAATTATCCAACCCCCACCCCATACAGGGGTTGTGGTTTGTACGACCTATTTTTTCTGTTTGTTTGTTATTTTTTTACTTTCAAACGTCAAATGCAAAATAATACAATTCCAATTTTGCTTTTTACTTTTAACAAGGACGACGACGACCTTGACATGCCTATGGAGGGCTGAATAGGCCGAAAACACCCGCGACTAGGTCAGAAAGTGAAGCAATTGTTTCATTTTAGGGTCAAGGACAAACCCTTCGAAATATATTTATATGTATATAATACCTATATCGACAAAAGTTTCATCAATAGAAAGAAACCTAAAACAAAAAAAAAGGTTTTATTATTAGTCTTTGTTTTATTTTAAAATAACTTATTATCATCGCTGAGTAGAATATTGCTTGAGTATAATCGCATCTGTTAGTATTATAATGGTGAAAGTAGATTTGTGTCAGAAACAAAGCTCATTGGACGTTGTTTCATTGAAATGTAGAGGTGGAGGGATTTTACGATAGGGCATGCAAGAGGGCTTATTAATTGCCTGCGATAATGGTGCCTCGGGGTTGATTCGCCACCTGGGTCGGAATTAATTCGCTCAATGGATAATTTTACTCCAACTCCCACTTTAAATACATTTATTTCACTAACATATATTCCATATAAATAATTTAACCATTTCATTTACGACAATTAAAATACTCATTTCAAAAACAAAAGCGATTAGAGAACGAATTGAATTTCATTTCTAATCAAATTAATGAATTATATATATATATACATAGATATAAAATTACTTGAAAAATATAATAAAGACAATATTTAAAGAATATTAGAATAAATATATTAAGAACTTTTTTAAAATATACTTGTTTTTCATAATTCCAAAATATTATTATTTATTGACGCCACAGGGTGAGAGGTTAGTGCAGCTGGCTTCCATTCTCGAGGTCCCAGATTCAAGTCCCGAGCCTGGCAAGAGAATTTCTCTAGCTGGGGTCTATATGGGACGGAGTCAACCCAGCTTCCGGGATTAAAATTGGGAAAGCTACTTGATAGCGCCTCCAATCAAGAAAATCAGTTGATAGGACCCTTTTTACTGATCATAGGACACCTAATTGATATAACCGACTTGATAGGTAATGGAAGTACAAAAGTCAGAGGTTTTTTAATTATTATTATTATAAGTTTGAAAATTTAGAAAAATTTTAATATTTAGACTTAGTACTTAATCATGAAGAATAATAATATTCAAGAAGAATTTAAATCGAAGTTGCAATTGGCTAACGCTTGTTGCCATGCAGTAAAGTGGCTTATCTCGTCAAAATTATTATCAAAGGTAAAAAAATTAAAATAAATAAAACAATTATTTTGCCGGATGTATATATAGTTGTGAGGCATGGTCTATGACCCTGGAAGAAGAGAGTAGATTTATAGTATTTGAGAATAGGATTCGGACAGGACACGTGGCTAGAATGGGAGAGGAAAGAATGGCGAAAAATATATTGGTGGGGAGACCGAGTGGGAAACGTCTTTTTGGAAGACCAAGGACTCGGTGGGTGGATAATGTAGGAAGGGACGTGAGAGAGATGGGAGAGGGTAGGGATTGGAGAGTTGTGGCTCAGAATAGGGATATTTGGAGAAGTGTGATTGCTACGGCCAAGAACTTTGTGGAGCCACTGAGATAGATAGATTATTATTAGCTTTTAAAATATC
This sequence comes from Labia minor, assembly GCA_963082975.1. Taxonomy (NCBI): domain Eukaryota; kingdom Metazoa; phylum Arthropoda; class Insecta; order Dermaptera; family Spongiphoridae; genus Labia; species Labia minor. The sequence continues at coordinate 62,344,206 of OY720346.1, read as the reverse complement.
TACAATTTTAAATTCATTTCTAAAAGTTATATAATTCAAATGAAAAGTCATATTAATATGCATATTAATATTTTAAACAAATTCTACTGATAGTTGATAATTAAAAGAAAATCTAACCAGTATAAAGGGTTATTTTTTCACCTTATGAATTTATAATGTTATTACTTATATTCATTAGCTTATATAACTTATATCTAAGCTGAAAATGAAAATATATTAATGCGAGTATAACATAGTTTGTTTGGAAAGAGATTTCACTTTTTATTTATAAAAATAAAAGACGATTTTCTTATAGTGAATATTTTATTCAATTAAATATTGTTCACTTCAGAATTTATCGTTATATTGTTCTGTAGACACAAAACAGTTTGCATCACCTTTTTTTAAGGAATATTAGTTTTGAATGTGATTTAATCTGGTTCATCTTTTCTATTTCAGGTTCTTTAACACGCTTAATCTTGACTCCTTTCTCCAACCTAGTAAAGATATGCTTAAAAAATAGATCATTTTCTTGTCAAATAATAAAGATCAACAAATGTTTTTTTTTTCGTAAGAAGAGGAACCTCTATGTTGAAATATGAGATCAAACCAAGTGATTTCAAATGATCATGATCGGCCGAATTCGAAAAGTTTAATCTCTCAGTGATTTCGCGAGTTGTTATTCACCGTTTTGTATCAATTAATGCCTTAATTAATTATTGTCTATAGATCAGCTTCAATTGGCCTTCGAGAACTTGCTGCATCTTTGAGATTAAAATTGCCGAATCGAAATTAAATTTGGTTATGGGGCAGAGTGAAGTTGGTTGAGAAAATATATAATTAAGTCCTCTTTAGGGAGCAACCTATTGTGTAAAAATTATAAATTTACCATCATTGATGATTATTTTGTGTATATACGATGGTTATACAGTCTTAATATGAGATAGCCCTGCGCAGCTTCTGTGTGACCTAACTTCCATTCAGATTCCCTATCAAATGATTTCTAGAGATAAACTATAGAAAGGAAACAACAAATCACCTCGTTTCACAAATCCTGAGGCAAGTAATAAGAATGAATTGCTGCCAAGTATTAAACAAAAGTTCTTCAAATCCTTTTTCAAAACAATGGACAAACATTCTGGTAACTTTTTGCACAATTATATTTATTAGAAATTGTTCGTTGAATGTAGTATTTTCTATTCTATTTTCAAGTTTTACTTAATTAAAATTTTTAAAATGTTTATAAAAATAAACAAAGATATTTTATGAAGTCAATCTAAAGAGTGCATCAACAGGACTATTATAATAAGAGATAATAATAGATATCTTAATACTTTCTCTGGCATCACAAACACTGTGGAGAAATAAATGATTCTGTATTTCTATGCAATTTTTGTTCTGAAATTTAATTAATCAGAAATATTTCTATTTTCATGCTTTTTCAAAAGTTTTTATCAAATTTTTTAAACAGAAGTATCTCCATTGTTTTAAACATTTTATTTTCAGATAATAATGAATTAAACAATTTTGACTGAATAAAGTTAGTATATTTCCAAATACGTATTTTTTAGAAGAACTTTTGAAAGTTGACCTTTTATAATTACGAGGGTGGGGTGAAAAGTTTCCGGCCTGACCAAGAAAAACCATGTTTTTAATTTTTTTTTTTTTTTTGTATATTTTTCAACATAATCTCCATCAAAACTGATACATTTCTTATAACGGTGTTCTAATTAATTTAATTTAATTTAATTTAATTTAATTTAAGTCTCATTAAGAGTTATGAATCGACGCAAAAATTCGTTTGGATACAGCGTCAAAATTGTCGGTAGAAATGGTTTTTCGAAGCAGTTTTTGGTCTAACGTTAGCAATCGCGGCACCCACGTTGCACACAGCATTCCATATTCAAATGGTTGTTCAAAATATTTTGCACACGTTCAGCTGACATCGTACAGGTTTCAGCTATCTTGAATGTTAAAAATAAAGCAAAAAAAAAAAATTACTTAAAACCATCGTTTTTCTTGGTCAGGCCGGAAACTTTTCACCCCACGTAAGACAATCTCATTTTGGGAACACTTAATATCACACATATTTTATTGATTTTTCCACCATTTAATCAAAAATTAATAGATATATTTTAGGACACTTTCCCCTATATTATATATAAATGAAATTTAGACCTCATATAATTTAAATAAAAAACAACTACGTAGTTCGAAAACACAATTAATTAAATTAGTAATAAATAAATAGTTTATATAAATTATTGTTGTTCATATAAATATTAATATATTTTATAAGATATATAATAAATAATATAATAATATAAATAATATTGATTTTTGAATAAGAGAAAAAATGACATTTAATGTTATTTCTCTACTAGATCATTGTAAACAAATAAATTTCAAAATATGATTTTTAATAAAAATGTTAAACTCTTCAAGAACAACACATTTTCATTTATTATTTCATTATATCATTATAATAATATATAGTTATGTTATATTATATCTTATATATAAAATTCTCGTGTCACAAAACTTTGAAAGAATACTCCTCCGAAATGGCTGGACCGATTCTTATGAAATTTTTTATGTATATTCAGTAGGTCTCAGGGCATGTCAGACTTCCTTTATAAAACCGCTAATTGGTAAGATGTGTCCAGGAGATGCTAATTAATTCAAAATAGTTTAGTTACAATGCTAGATCATAGAGGCGCTGGTGGCGAAAATTTGACATTTGCTCAGAATTTAAAAATTATTGTAATATTTCACTTTTTATTTTAAATTCTAATATTCAAATATCAATTCAATTATATTAAATTATTAAAGCTTTGGTGGTTGTTTTTATTTATAACGGAATTTTGTAAATTAAACCACATATTGATATTTGCTACTTCTGCAATCGAAACGTTGTGTATATTTTTGTATTTTTTGAATAAATTTACAATAACAAATATCAATATGTGGTTTAATTTACAAAATTCCGTTATCAATTCAATTAAATAATTTATTCTAAAAGTTCTCATTTTAATTTATTTAATAAAATATTTAGATTATATATAACTTAATTTTTATTTATTCTTTCTATCTATTGGAATATTTCTTCTTTTCTATTTGAAAGTGAAGGCTTAAAAAACAGAATATATAAATTTTAATGTTTTATGAATACAAAAATATTTTCAAAACGTAAATTAAAATAACTAAATTATATTATTTTTGATTTTGTATCAATTATTATTACAAATATATTTTAAGTGCAAAAATGATTTCTTGGTTAATTAAAATATGTTTTTTAGACAAATGATATAAACGAGATGTTTTAAATTTATTTTTTTTTTTATATTGAGTATTTTTTTAAAATTAAAATTTGTTTTAAATCAAAATTATTGTATTCAATTATATTTTTTTATTAATAGGCTTCTTTTTTTTTATTTTTAATTTTTAATAAGTTCTCTTTTTTGATATGATATTAATAAAAAATAATATTAAATTATATATAAATTTAAAAATTAGAATATTTGAATTTTTTTAAATTTTAACACATGTAATCAATCATATGCATAACGTATGGAAAATTTTGAAAATCAACTTGGTATTAAATTCAGAAAAAAAAATACTCATATATAGAATATATAGACTATTCGAATATAATTTAAAACTATTTCTCTCTTTCTATTTTAAATTTAAAAAAACGGAGTGTTAAGAAATTAAGATGCCTGGATAGGTAAATGGGCTGGAAGAGGAGGTTATTTATAATTTTCTTCTAATTCAGATTGAAATTAATGGTGATAAGAAAAAATATTTAGTAACAAAATCTATATACAAAATATAGAATTTGAATATGTAGAAAAATTGAATGTAATCACGAAGGATAATAATATTTGAGAAGAATTTAAATCGAAGTTGTAATCGGGAAACGCCTTTTATCATGCAGTAAAGAGGCTTATCTCATCAAAATTATTATCAAAAGGAATCAAAATTAAAATATACAAACCAATTATTTTGCCTGTTCTATTATATGGGTGGGACGCAAGGTCTATGACCCTGGGAGATGAGAGTAGATTCAGAGTATTCTTTCCAGCATTTATTGGCCAAAGAAAGATGAGGTCACCGGGGAATGGCGGAGACTGCATATCGAGGAATTGCATGACCTCTATGCATCTTCAGAAATAGTTAGGGTTATAAAAGCGAAAAAGATGCGATAGGCAGGGGACGCGGCTAGAATGGGAGAGGAAAAAGATTTTGGATTGGAAAACGTCCGCTTGGAAGACCAAGGACGTGTAGGAAGGGACTTAAGAGAGATGGGACAAGGGCTCAGGATAGGGACACTTGGAGAAATGTGGTTGCTGCGGCCAAGAACTTTCGAGTATCTTTGAGCCACATAGATAGATAGATATAGCATATACAATAATAATATATATAATTAATTTACTGATTAAATTAAAATATATTTTAAATAAAAACACAAAAAGATATGAATGTTTTATGTAATATACTGATTGAAACAAAATGGATGAAAACCTTTTACTACTTTCAACCACCAAATACTATGTACCACTCGGGGGTACAGGGGGCCTAGCCCCCGTGTTGGTGTGGAGAGCGCCGAAGGCGCTCGGAGCAGCTAGTATATATATATAATATTTGAAGAGTTTATAAAAATTTTAAATTAAAGGTGATCTAAGAATTAACAATTGTATCCTTAGAAATTATGATTTTTAAACCAAAAGATAAGCACTTAAATGTTTAGATATGATATAAAAATATTTTTTTTAATTTTAATGGATATATATTAAGAAAAAAATGATTTCAATTAAAATTTAAAAATGGCTTTAATGTCCAGTAGGTAATATCTAATATAATATTATTTAAGAATAGTGAAATAAATTAGTAAATGAAAAAATGAAAAAAATTACAATTTAAATAATTATGAGTAGAAATGATTATTATTTACATCATTATCATTATCAATATATTATTTTCATATTCAAATATATTATTTTTTAATCGTTTTTTTTCCCTCATTTTTATGATTTTAAAGTCTTCTTTCAACTTGTAATCTTTTTTTTTTGATATTTTTTGAATGGTTGTCTGAGTTGGACCAAATGATGGAGAAAAAGGGGGTGTCCGACCAATATAAATACAAAGAGAACTTTAAGGCCACTCTTTGATTTTCTCCGCCTCGACTGGATGATTTAATACTCCCTACTTCGTGTATCCCTGCCAAAACATTTCCAAAATACTCGAAAACATAAGGACAACTTGTGACGAATTGAGGAGTGGGGGGAAAATACTAACATAAGAGAAAAAAAAATTAAAGAAAGAAGAAGGGGAAGATGAAGAAGTTAAAGTTTAGACAAGTCACGGAGACCTGAACGGATGACCTGCGTTGACAAACATGCTTGACTCGCACGCCCCACCCACCCTTTTCACCCTGCTCCTCCCCTACTAGCATATCCAATTAGATATTTTTTTAACACACCTTATTGACATTGACACAAAATAAATATTTATTTGAATGTATCTCTATCAAACATTGTTATCTTTGTAGAACAGATTATTATTATAATAATTTTTTTGAATAAAATTTAATAAATTAACATTAAATTTAATTTTTAATTGAGTTTAGTTCAAAGAATGGAATTATTGAAGAAATCAAGTAATAATATCGTAATATTTTCAATATATTTTTTTAATAAATAAAAATATTAATAAAAATATTTAATGATTTTCTCCTAAGAAAAAGCATTCATCCCTTTGATTTGTATTTCAGAGAGGGGACGTCAATGTGCCTTCTTTGGCAAAGATCAAACAAAACCCGAAAAAACATCAAAGGATGCCCACACATGGAGTTCAAAAATTTTCTTTTTTATATTTCAGCCGATGTCTCTGTTGTTTTATTTATTCAGGTAGATAAAGAAAACATATATAACAAAGTTTTCTATTAAAATTATAAAAATCTTTGTTTAATTCAAAGTTTTAATTTAAATTAAAAAAAAAGAATAGACATCCATTGAATCTTGTCAGTATGTAGGACAACGTAGCTATTATTTTATCTTTTTTTTTTTTTTTTGTATTTTATCAAACTCACCCCCATTTTGTGCAAATCAACTAGAGAGGGTGTTGAAGGCAGCTACGAACGGGGTTTAATTTGCGCAGCCGTGCGTTCGTAAGCCGTGAAGCTATCAAGACAAATGGCAGAGCAATAACCAGGAAAAGGGATCTGAATAGAAAGGGACACCACCTGCTACAATCACCCTATAATTAAGATTGAGTTGAAAAAGAAACATTAATATCAATAAATTCGATAGGCTATTGCTATTTCAATCATAGGTTAAAATTTATTTTCGTCGATTAAATAAATAACTTTTTTCTACTTAAAAGGTTTCAAAGAAATTTTAAGAGAATTTCAATTGAATCTAAATAAAGAATTACTTATTAAGAAATCAAGGCCCTACAAATAATTATAATTTTATTTTAATAAAATATAAAATAAGAATACAATTAGTTTGCTTCATTAATTGAAAGATTTTATGAATTTGCAGTTGACGCAAAAGTTTATATGTAATTTAATCTTTTCATTATCATAATAATTTTTTCATCGGTGATTAAATTATAATTTAAATTAATATATCAGCAATCATTTCTTTAAGAGAAGCTTTATATTCCTTCCAACCCTTTAAAATAATATTTAACATTTTAAAAGGTTGAAAATTTTGAAGCTGTAGAAAAAACCGGTATGAAAAGCTTTATCTGGGGTTCTTATATTTGAAGAAAAAAGGGTAGCCCTAATTATTATAAGAAAAATCTGTCAATCTGTAGTTTTAGTTTAGTTACATTCTCTCTGGTGCTAATATGCAAAGAAAGTTGGGGTGGCTACACACACCTTGTAGAATTTTTAAAAGAATTTTCGACTGGTGGTTTATCATTTTATATATGTCTGAGGGATGGTTTCCAGGAATTTGATATATTAGAATAAAAGAGTTCAGTTAGGGGTTAATTTAGCCTTTGATAAGTTTTCTTACCTTAAAAAAATTATGGAAAAAATTGTCTATTATGAATAGTGACCCCGTTGATGTTTTGAGCTACATGAATTTGAGAATTGTAAGCTGAAAAGTATTTTGAAATTACTTAAGGTTCCTAAAATGGACTAACTTGACGATATAAAATTACTTTTCATAAAATGAGGCTAGCCCTTCCTAAGCGACATTGCTTACTAATTGCCTTGATAATTGCCTTAAATGAGCTTCTGTATCTTCGCGCCTTTTCACAACTACAATAATAATTGAATAATAATTAACCGACTTAACAAAAATCAAGGAAAATTATTTAGTTTAATAACATTTAAAGTGTAATAAATGAATAATCAATTACATTTAAATAAATGGTATTAACGCACAATTTAATTAAATAAAAAATTAATAATAGCCTATTAATTATAAATTCATAGAGGGACAAGGTTAGGCCATCAGCTCTCATTTGTCTTTTGGAGTGAAGGAGGGACTGCGAGGTCCAATATGAGAAACCAGTCCCCTTAAATGGGCTGATGACAATTTTTTTCAAATATCTCATTAAAAAAATAAAAATAAAATTGAATATTTATTACTCATGTGTCTAATAAAGTGAAAAACTATATATAATGTTTCGCGATTGCATTAACATATATTAAATAAAACATTATCCATGGATTTTAATACAAATTTTCTTTAAGTGGACCATAGAAACATTCCACTATTAGTTGATTAATTAGTTAATTGGTGACGCTGGTGGTGCAAAATTTAGGAAAGAGTTAATATTCATTGAAAATGTTAATTAAAGAAATTCTTATTTCAATTAAATAATTTAGATATTTTATTATTAATACCGCTCCTCTGAATAAAATAAAAAAAAAATTTTAATTAAATTGAAATTAATTAAATGTATTCATAATTTATTTGGTTTTATTATGTCTTTTCAACAACAAAATTAAAAATACAATTTTGACAGTAACGTCATCTATGAACTAACTATATAACTAATAACTGATATGTAGTTCATGCACTACATGAATTTTGGTCAATTTATTATGTATGGATAATATTTCAATTTATTTTTATTAATTATTTGACGATTAAAATAAATAAATAAATATGATCAATTTTTCTAATTCTAAAATTTTGTTTATTTTTTGGAAGCTTATATAATAATTAAATAATTATAAGTCCTGGAATTGGAAAAATGAAAACATTAAAATAGAATGAAAAAAATAAATATAACCAAGTGAATAAAATCTGTTTACATAATTAACTATTGAAGTAAATAAATAAATTTTATAAATGCTATGTACAAATTTGAAAAACTAATCACTTTAAATTTCCAAATTTTAAATAAACAACTTTATTTTTAATTTTTTTACTTATATAATATAATTATTATTGTTATAGTTTTTAATTAAATTAAAGTTATTTTTAAAATAAAGTCAGTCAAAACTTCTAATAGTAATATAAAATGCTTAATTAAATTATTTATAGAAAAAAATTAATTTAAAATGATTTATTTATTTATAAAGTAATCTCATAGATATGGATTAGACGCACTAATCCACTGTGGAATTGCTTCATCTCTCTATCTATCCATCCATTCACCTATCGACTCGTATTTTTTTCTTTTTCTCTCTTTTTTTCGTTCTTCTTTTTTTTAATCAACATGTCACCCAGCAAGCACTTGGTGAGTTACGCACCAATAACAACGCTTGTCGACTGGGCTGAGATTTGCGCCCTCATCCCCTCTCGTGGCCTCAATAAGCCTTCATCGGTCCGCAAAGCAAGGCCGGGAGATAATTAAATCACGAGGATAAGATGGATCACGAATAATATTTATGAACTGGCTATAAATTGAAAAAACGAAACAAAGCCAAAAAAAAATAATTAATAATTTCAAAAACAATTCGTGTGAAAAAATTAAATTAAATTAACATGAAGTTTGAGAAATAATATAAAATAATGAACACACACACACAACTCGCTATTAAAAATTTAAAAAAAAATAAATATTTTAATCTATAATTCATTATTTTTTTCCCTTTGTATCTACACTTATCTATCCGGTTGAGCCCCCCGCCCCCGACACCCTCTAGTGGTGTTTTTAGACATTATTTATTAATATTATACAAGTATAATAAATATATGAATTGAAATTTATTTTTTAGATTTTTGATTTAAAAACAAACATATACCTATCTGTGTACTTCTTGAAGAAATTTGAAATTTGAAATTTGAAGTAATTTTAGTAATAATAATTTTCTTATAAGTATCTATTTATTCAATTGTCATTTATAATATTTATAAATATCTGCGGCGAAACTATATTCATAAGAAAAAACACTTTTCTCCAACCAACCTTTATTACATTTTAATATACAATACAAATTTTTTTTTCCTTGGTTTTTCAAGCGGGCAAGTTACTCGATTTTGAGTAATCAGATACAAAATACCAATTACTTTAGATTTTTGTAACGAAATACAAGATACCAATTACTCACGGGTTTGTATAACGAGTTACAAGATACCAATTAATATTGTATTTGGTATCTTGTATTTCAAATACATGTAACTGATTAACGACAATCCTTGCACTCGGTCTCCCCACTAATATATATTTCGCCATTCTTTCCTCTCCCATTCGAGCCAGTTATACTTAAAAATTATCTAAAATAGAACATTTCTAATATGGTATTCATTGTATTTTAAAGAAAGGTCTTTTCAAAGTGTCTTTAGAAATGTTCTACTCTCTGAAATCATTGCCTTTTTATAGCGTTTGCAATTTCTGAAATTCCATTTAGTCAATTCCTGGAAACTGTTTGTCCCGATTGACAGTTTGCAACACGTGCTTATGGGTGTCAATTAGTCGTTCCAGGTCTCCTAATCTAAGAATCCATTGAAATCCTGACTGCACTCATTCTATGACAATCATGGAGAAATAAAGACAATTGGCCCTGGAGTAATTAAGATATAAATCCATAAATGACTAACGCCTGTCAGCACATTAGAAAGGCATTTTATTGCCGTACGTTTTCAAAAAAACGGGTCCCAAGTTATTGTTTGCAGCTACTAGCAGGTAGTCAACCTATAGAAAAAGGTTTCTTCCACTTAGTCGATAATAAATTGACGGAAAAGCGTATCGTAAAATCTATTAATTGTAATTAGTATATCGATTGCCATAAAACAAAAAAAACGTATTATGTTTAATAGACAAAAGAGATGGTATTGACCATCACATTTAATATAAGGATCATAATACACTATATAGGTATAACAGGAAATTCATGAATGGAATTTGAAAAATACATTGTCACAAAAACAACACCAATTTTCAATTTTTGATTTTTCGAAAATTAACAAAATATTATATTAATCAATCAAGTGAAAAAAATAATTAAAGAATATTATAAGAAAATTATTTTAGGATTTCATAATTAATATTTTTCCTTAATTAATCCTATTAATAATTCTACCTTAATATCTCGTTTATCTTAGATTACAAATTGTACTATTAATTAAAAATTATTATAAGTATACAAGCTATATATAAATATACATTTCTAGAATTTATTGGAATTTTTTTAAAAATAATTATAAAAAAATATAGAAACTTTTTATAAAATAGTCTCAACAAATTTTTATTGAAGTTTAATTAAAGTTTATTAGAAATGAAGAAATTTGGACATAATACTGAATATTATAATAAATGAATGAGTGTAAAGATGGAATAGAGATATTTTTACTATTATTAATTAACTTATTATACAATGCATTCTGTTATTCTTTCATTATTTAAATAAAAGATTTTGGAACACATCAAAATACTTTTAACAACAACTTTTAATAGTAACTAATAAGAACGTAGTCAAAATCAAAACTCAGCGCCCGCTCTAACCTTTACGCCGCCCCGGACACTAGAATAAATTGCTGCTCCTATATTCATATAATTTATTACATTCATAACCAAAATACCGCCCTTCAGATTTACCGCCCCGGGCAAATGCCCGATTTGCCGCCCCCTAGAGCGGGCCCTACCTAAACTAAGGGTATAATGAAATGTTTAATATGTTGAAATAAAAATAAACAAATGTGTAAACTGGCTTCTTTGTGTGTTTAGTATAATATTAACAATAAAAAAATGAAGATTATGATAATAGTTTTTTTGAATCAATTGCTTTCTTTTACATTCAAATAAAATTTCTCCAAATTTTCATTCAAGAAATAAATAATATTTATTAGTTATGTAGAATTACATTTTACTATAATTATTTAATGAAAATTAAAATTTGATGGAAATATCATTTTTTTCCATATAAAATTCCAAGTTAAATTTTTTTAAAGAGATATTAACACTACTCTATTTAATTATAATTTAATATTATTTTAATAATAGTATATCAAATTTAAATTTAAATTAATATATATTGTATATTAAATATTATTTTTATTAATATTATCAGGAATGGAGTATAGTGAATAGAAGCGTGGCTGACTTATCACTAAGCAACGAGAAATTATATATATATATAACCCCGAGTTTATATAATATACTCTCAGTGGAGACATGGCATGGCAAGCGACCGCCTTCCTAAATCTACTATGGCTTGATTGGACGTAAAAAGGCAGATATAATGGTTCTCCCAAGGGAGTGTCATACACTAAGAATATATAAATAGACACTTGAACTCTTTCATTCTCTTTCACCCTTTTTAAAATATTATCTTCTAAATAATTTTTTTTTACTTTAAAATATCTGAGAAGTGCATTATTAATCATAAGTACCTGAAATCGCTCCGCCCTTTAACAAATTTATACAATTTATTATTATAACTTTAAAAATTATTATTTTTCAATTATTTATTACAATTGTTAAATGGGTTTTCTAAAAATGACCCAACAAAAATTTGTTTCCTAAAATGGTATAAATTAATTCAAATAACTTGATTTTAATTTCAAGATGAAAAATATATTCAAATTTACTTGATAAAATATTTGATCCGATATTATATGAATATATGTTGTTATAATTAACAATAGCTTATAGACTGTTTCGACCAAGGATTACTACTGATAATAATATAATTTCTGAATGTATATTGACACCTGTACTTGTCTATATTTTAATTAAGAAAGGAGGATTAAGAAAAGAGGTTATATTTATTTCTTTTTATTTATAATAATCAAATATCATTTATATTATTTATAATTTATTCTAAAAAAAATTTAATTAATATAATATAATTTATTTAATATTATTAGATCATATTTATTGAACAATTTATTTAAAATTCGTTCCTTTTTATGTTTCTAACTTCATGAATATTTTTTTTCGTGTGGGAAATGATAAATATATTTCGTAATTTTAATCTAAAATATTATTAAAATAAATATTTTTAATTTTATTTTATTTAAATAAAAATTTTTAAAATATTTTAAATATAAAAAAATATTAATTAATTATTAGTTATGTAATATGTAATTAGACAAATTGGGGGAGAGGTCAAACGGAATCGAATTAACCAAAATAATTTAAGTATTAGGTTACGGAGACGACTTAAATATAATAGGAGATTCGGCAATTGCAATAGATAGTGTAGAAAAATTAATTGAAGCAGGAAAAGAGGTGGGAGTGCTAAGACAAAGTATCTAGTAACAGAGAGGAATAGTATTAACACACAAACTCTTAATATACAAGATAAAGAATTTGAAAATGTAGAAAAATTTAAATACTTAGGTATCAAAGGGGATAAAAGTTAAAAGAAATAAAACAATTATTTTACCAGTTGTATTATATGGATGTGAGGCATGGTCTATGGCCTTAAGTGACGAGAGTAGATTTAGAGTATTTGAGAATAGGATTCTGCAAAGCATTTATGGGCCAAAGAAAGATGAGGTCACCGGGGAATGGCGAAGATTGCATAACCAGGAATTGCATGACCTCTATGCATCTCCAGATATAGATAGAATTATAAAATCGAGAAGGTTTCGATGGGCAAGACACGTGGCTAGAATGGGAGAAGATAGAATGGAAAAAAATATATTGCTAGGGAGACCGAGTGGGAAACGTCTTCTTGGAAGACCAAGGACACGGTGGGTGGATAATGTGGGAAGGGACGTGAGAGAGATGGAAGAGGATAGGGACTGGAAGGTTGTGGCTCAGAATAGGGACATTTGCAGAAATGTGGTTGCTGCGGCCAAGAACTTTTGAGTTCCGTAGAGTCACAGAGATAGATAAATAAATAGATATATAAATACATACAAATATATATATATATACAATTTTTGCTAGTATAATAAGATAACATGATATTAGAAAATAATCAATGACAATAATAATTTACTATTGTAAAAAAAAATATTAAAATTAGATAATGTTTGGATAAACTATAATGATAAATATTTGTAACTTTGTCTAACAAAGACATTAGAGATCCTTGTAGGTAGGCATCCAACTACACTAGAACAAATCATCAAAACCGACGACAGGAATGGAGGGTATTGTTTTCACACAAAATTTCACATATAGAGATTTTTACATATTTCCACGGATCATTCATTTTGTTAGCAGAAAAAAATATTTTTAGCATGATGTCTGTTCGTCCGTTTATCCTTTGTGGGTCGGAATAGAGAGACGTGTAATATCTTGAACGGCTAACGGATTTTGATAAAATTTGATGTATTTACTTAATGCATCAGTAACATGAATTCAGTGGCGGACTAAGGCTAAAGAGGGCCGTAGGCAACATTGTAATTTCAGGCCTATTTTTCAGAAAAATTTTACCTTTTTTTTTTAGCGAGCCACCGTTGGCATATAGTATGTAGGCCTATTTAATTATCGGATTTGGGCCCTAGGCACGTAATTTTCGGGCCCCCAAAAACTACGGGTCATAGGGTCTGGCCACAGCTCATTTTTAAACTTTAAGAGGAATATAAATTTAAAATTTATATCAAAAATTATTCATCAAAAAAATATTAAAAATAATACTAGTCCTATTTTTAAGGATTGGTGATTGATAAGATTATTTTAATAACTATTTTGAAATAATTTTAATTGGATTTCAGAATTAATCTTTTTTTAAATTTATCATGGAAATAATAATTTAATATGAAATGTAAACAAATCGAATGAAAAAGTTGTGTTTTAGAAAGAGAGAAAGATGAAAATCTTATTTGGTGCACCCCTCATTTTTGGAATGCCAAGTAATAAAAACCCCTTTTTTCGTTATTATTGCCAACATCATCAAAAAAAAGCTCAAAGGAGGAATCTCTATAAAGATTAGCTCTATAGATTTGAGTCTCCCTTTACGTTTGTTATCTCCTGGGCAATAAATAGATCCAAGCAATGTCATATTGCAATGAATAATATTTGACAGCATAAAATCAAGATTTATCTTCGTAAAAGATCTATTATGTTATATCGTTGGATAAATAACAAAAAATAAAGAGTAAAGAAAATCTCATAAAAGAGTTAATAATATTTACACATAATTTATTTATTCCGATTAATATAAATTACTATTAATCAATTAAGAATAAAAATAATAAAATAAATTAATATAAGATGCATATTTTAAGGTAAATAAAATAAATGGTATGAAATAAATATGTTTGACAAAAAACTTTTCCACTTCTATTCTATTCTTCTGACAAGTTTTAGGTAAAAAATGAAGATGGCGTCACTAGTCAAAATAAATTTGCTCTGGCATGACAAAATGCAGGATGGTAAAGAATGAAAACAATAGTACCAGTTTTACTGATGTAAGATTAAATTAAAAATTAAAATTCCTCTTAAAGAATATATCAAATAAAAACTCAAAGTATAAAAAAATTATTTTATAATTTTTTTAATAAAAATTTTATTTATAATAAAATAAGTGAATAATATAATTATATTGTCATAAATTAAATGAATATAAGATAAAATCTATATAATAATAAAATAGATATATAAATCTAGTAAATTTAACGACATTAATGAAGAACCAACGTCGTTCATAGCTGTATTTGCACAGATTTATTCTTTGCAAAGTAGATTAGAAAATTCTCCAATTAATTTTAACTTTGACTGTTGTTGGGTGTAAAAATCAAAATTGTTGCATTAAATCAAGGTGAATTCAATTACATCATTTACCATTGTGAAAATTGGGACAGTAGTTATATAAAGTTCAGTTTTTGTCATTTTCACGAAAATAGTTAAGACATTCAAAATTAAAAATTCATGAATTATTCTTGACACCTTTCAAGTTTTATTATTATATTCTATATATATATATATATATTATAATACTATCACGATTTTTTTTTAATTTTTCAATACATGAATATTTATATATAATAAATGTAATCGCTAAATTTACTTTCCGAGTATTATAAATAATATTTAAAGAAATTATATTATTTATGATCATTACAATAAATATTAGTTGTTCCTGGCACACTCAAACTAACTCCAACTCATCTAACACAAGAGATCAAAATATTTTACAATTTTATCATTTAAAATTATGTATTAATTTTTTATTATTTAATGTTTATATTTATCCATTTATCGATATATTTATTTAAATTTTTGAAATTATGAAAATATTTTTCTTTCTAAATTATGAATTTTATAATGATTAAGGTGAATGTTCCGTAGTTGACACAATAGGACAACTTTATGAGAATAAATTTAAGTAAAAAGAAATATTTTTAAAAAATACACTTTACTTAAAATTGCACTAATAAGTAAAAAATAAAATCACTGTAAAGTGTGTGCGCTCAAATTATAATAACACCGTAAAACATTTGCTTCCATTTGGTGTTATTATAATTTTAGTGCAATTTTAAGTAAAGTGTATTTTTTAAAAATATTTCTTTTTACTTAAATTTATTTTATACTTTTTAGTCGTGTTCAGCGCCTCTAGAACTGCTCGGTTTTAATTTTTTAGGTTTTTTGAGCTTAATACATACACAACAATAAACACTATCAAGACACTGGAAAGTTAGAATCACACTATCACGACACTGTAAAGTTAGAATCGCAATATCACGACACTATCAAGTTAGAATCAAGACTAACTACTAACTTTTTATTTCTGATAATATATATATATTATTATTATTATTATTATTTATATAATTTATTTACATATATATAATATGTATGTGTATGTTTATTTTTTATATATATATAAGAAGACAATCGATTCCTGGAACTGCTATCGCCATCTATGATTGAAATAGTGAACTATTCCATATTCCGCATATGAAAGTTTAGTTAATTAATTACCACTAATAGATAAATAATTCAGTGGATTTTTCAATTGATTCGTGTATTATTAGCAGGAGCAAGCGCGTATGCAAAATTTCAAGTTGATTGAATGACGGGAAGTTGTTGAAATATTGATTATAAAATGCCGCGGACAAGACGCGTACAACCGGACAGACTGAGTTAAGTAAAAGTGTATAAAAATTTGATATCTTTTGTTTTTTATCAGATACCAATTTCAATTTTGGGTGATATGATTCATTGGTTAATAATGAAGAATTTATCTGCAAACCAATGCAATTATCTATTTCTTTTATTTTTTATAATTTTTTTAACATTAGCATCTAAAAGCACCATTAGTTGACACCCTTAAAATTAGGTAATATGGACATTCAATCAATAATATTTAATATTGATGTCAATACTAAAAAAATAAAATAAAAAAAAATAGTGATTTGCCTTCTTAAGCATTCGAAAAACAAAATATTAAAATATCAATTATTAGTACGATTCTATAAAAAGTAATTGTGCCGTTTAGTCAAACGGTGACTCAAAAGTTTTATATTTACACAACTCAATTTAGAAGGATTTACTTTCATATAGCGCACATTTAGAAATGTTTAGCCAGTTACAAGTCTTATTATCCGATAATAGATGTACATGTGTGAACTACTGGTACACTTACCCTATTTCTTTAAATATGGTATAGCATTTTTAATGTAATATTATTAATTGAAATAAAAAGAGATTAATTAATATAAAAAATTAGATAGTGTTTGAATAAAATTTTTATTGACAATGATTGTGGGAGATATAAACTAATTAATTACATTAAAATTAACATCTATTTTTCTCCACTTGAGGGAAATCATAGTTTCGAGTAATAATTTTATTTCTAATATTTTGTGAAACATCTTATTTAGACAATATTTAGGATGTTGTATTCAATCTTTTGCAGTAAAATTTGTATATTGTAAATTATTTTAAAATTTGTTAATAGAGATTATTAGTGATTTTGAGCTAAAAGTCATGCCTATAGAAAGACGTATTACAAAAAGTTAGGAGTTATTAAACAAAATCGTTTCAATTTATGGAGGTTAACAAAAGGAATATAAATTAAAATTTCAGATAGCAATAAAAAATCGATTTAGCAGTTTGAATTTGGAAGGGATGATAGAATGAATGACTCGGAAGAAATATAGCTCGAAATAAAGATAGAAATTAAAACAGAAGCAGGAGATTTAAAATAGAAAAAAGAATTAGCATAAGTCCATTTTTGTTTAGATAGAATTAGTAGAGAATAGAAAAAAAAATCAAAATTCCAATGAGTTAATAGTTAAGGCCAAGTGGTTAGATTAGGATCAGTGGTGTATTGGGAGGGGAACGCGGGGGAACGACGTTCCCTTACCTTTTTTCAGAACCAGAACGCGTTCCAGTACTTTTTCATGACCTGACAACTCCCACTTAAATCTACTATTAGAATTTCTTTTTTGTGTGTTCGTTAATATTTTGTATAGTAAGAATAAGAAAAAATAAAAACTTATTTAGAAAAAAATAGTTTGCTTAAAATAGGACTTTTTTTGCTCCCACTATGCGTTCCCTTACTTCTTATTTTTACCAATACATCACTGATTAGGTACATTAATGTCAGGAAAATAGTTATTTTTAACAAGAAAAGCTAAATCTTAAAAAATAAAATATTAAAGACAAATATTAAAAACAATAAGAGATTTCTTCTTTGGAAATAATGGTTAGACTTTATAAACGATGGTAATAATAATTTAATAACAGACGTAAATTATATTAAGATTAGGCGGGGGAGGGGGGGTTTATTTTGAAAAATTATTAAATTCGAAATAATAAAATAAAAACACTAACGATTTACTGAGCAGAAACCAATTAAGAAAAACCGATGTTACATGAGATAGAAATGATAATGGATAAATTTAAAATAATAAAGCATAATAATTATAACTTTAGAAATTTCCATACAAAGAATGTTTATAATATTTAAATTTGTATTTTATTTTCTAATATTCAAATATCATTTCCCTGGTTGCGCCACTGGTTAATAGGAATAACATATATTCATTTTAATGTCATACGTCCACCAACATTGCAAACAAGAAAAGGACCTGATTAAACTGAGAAGTTCTGGACTCAACTTGAAGAGAAGTCAGAATTTCTATTATATGCCGGCGAAACCTTCATCATCAATAGAGGCTTTGCGTGATCTCAAAATGGTTAATACGCAAATAATAATAATTATCTGTATCTGTGTTTCCACATACCAATCAATTTTATTTTAAATTAATGACTATATTTTTAGCAACATTTGATTGATTAGTAAACCAAAAGAATAATATTGAACAAATGAAATACTTTTTTTTTGTTTAAGAAATGATTAACTACTTTTGAAGAAATTGATTATTTTTCTTTTATTTGTTTGTTTCTTATTTTTTTTTTCTTTTGTATCTTTGTTTTGTCGATCATGTTCTTTTGTCGCTCAATTTCCGCGTTTGCCAGTAAAACTTTCTAAAAGAGGTTCAACGACCCCTCCCCTGAACCTCCTACAGCTCACCCCCATAACTCAATAGTGTGGTGTGAACCCCCTTCGTATTCAAAATCAAGTAGCCATTATGAACTGAATGCCCGCCTAGTCTGTTGGTTTGCCTTTGTGACTCCGCCCTCTCTATCAGTCATTTTCAACAAACAAGGAAGCGATTGACCCGGTGATCGCATTGAAAAGTGATAAATGTCTTTAAATCTTTTTTTTTTTTTGTGGAGAAAATATCTTGAAGAATTCCCACGCCGCTTGTTTGATTTTATTTTAAACAGAAACTAAAAACAACAACAACCAAATATCACACATTTTATATCAATTAAAACGTTAATGCAGTGGCGTAACTAGAACTTTTGCCGCCCGGGGCGATCTCCAGTTTGCCGCCCTTTCTATTATAAGTCAATCAAATAGTGTTTTTTTATAAATTAATACACATATATAAATTATTAAGTTATTTAATCAATATTAATTAATTCACAGAGTAAATTTTAAACCTAGCAGACCACCTTCCGCCGGCCCTGCTTTTCAAAAGAAAAATCGATGATTTAAAAAAATATTGGTATATCACTTCAAAGTAATCATATAAACTTTTCAAAAGAAATGACATTTATAAACTGATATCAAAAAATTTTAGTTAGGAAAAATTGCCGAACAAAATCGTAAAGATGCGCTTACGAATTCAACGAATTTTAATGAATACAATAAAATAAAATTATTATCCTGTTCTTGGAATTAGAATTCAAAATTTACACTAAAATGCATTTATATACACCGAGGAATAATATTCGAAATCATATAGTTAATCATAATTTATATAAATCAAATAGTAAACTTATAATAATCATAATAATCATTTATTATTCAAGAAAGAAAAAAAATAAATATGAAATAAATAAGTTGCTTTTTACAACTATAACTAAATATAAAAAATGCCGCCCCAAGATAAATGCGGCCCGGTGCGGACCCCCCCCCCCCCCAGGTACGCCACTGCATTAATGGCAACATTTAATTAGTTAATAAATAATCAAATTCCAAAAGACGTATATCTTATGTTATTATACTATATACATATATATATAAATATATTTGTATTTTTGAAAAATTAAACGGCTTGAAGGATTTTTTTGAAATTCACACCAGAGATAATTTTTATAAATAAAAATCTGTATTTGTTTCAGCCTCGTGAAAAAACATCTTTATTAGTATTTTTTTAAATTTAAATAAGTTGACCTGTGGCCAGGTCCGAACCGACCGACTGTTTGAAATAAATTAATTTCCAGCTACAGAAACAATTTCAAATAATTTTAATATATCTATTAATGTAATAAAAAACAGATATGGATACATAAATAATAAATATAAACATTTTTAATTTTATTTTATTTATAATATATATGCAAGACCAGGCTGTGACGTCATGAATGGCTGGATGACGTCATATAATTTTAAATCAAGAAAAAACTAATAAATATGATTTGTCTCGAGGATAAAATCAATACAAAGTGCATGATTCGTGGTGATATATAAAAAAATCTCCTTTGGTGTGAAAATAACCCTTTCCTTCCTATCGTCGATCGCTAATACTACCACTTCCGGTTTCCGGAATTGCACCAAAAGTTGATCAATTCATCCCACTGATGCATTAAGTAAATATACCAAATTTCATCAAAATCGGTTGAGCCGTTCAGGCTGTACACATCTATACGGACGGACGGACGGACAGACGGACGGACGGACAGACATCATGCTAAAAATACTTTTTTCTGTTTAGAAAATGCATGATACGTAAAAATCTCCACATGTGAAATTTGGTGTGAAAACAATACCTCCCTTACTATCGTCGGTCGGTAAAAATGATTCCTTAATATCGGGTTTGGCTGGTAATATTAATACCTGATTCACCGAATCGCCATTCAAATAATTTAAAAGAAGATAAATTAAAAAAATTGGTCATAAAACATACACCCCTTAAACGTACGTATTAATAAACAGGAAGAAAGAAAAGAATGACCATAAAAAATTATTTATTTATTTAGATATAAAACTGACATTTCATCTATGGTTTGGCTTTTCTTCGACCTCTTGTCTTTTCAGGGCGGCAGTCTCCAAGGTCGCTGTAGTTGTGGTGATGTCCAATGAAAGAGAAGAAGAAGAATACAGCCCTAAACGTACCTATTAATGCACAAATGTGGATATAACATAATATATATTTCTTAATTTTATTTCAAGCTGTACAGGTTTATACGGACAGACATACGGTCAGATATCATGTTAAAAATACTTTTTTCTAATAACAAAATGGATGATTGGTGGAGATATGTAAAAATCTCCACATGTGAAACTTGGTGTAAAAACAATTCCTTCCCTTCCTATCGTCGGTCGGTAAAAATGCAATTTATCGACAGCAGCGCCATCTAACAATCATATGAGTAAACATATATGATTTCCGGAAGTGCAAATTACGTGTCACCTCCTTGCTTAATATCTAGTATATATTTTATAATTTATAATATATTAATCAATTAAAAATGGATCTTGATTCAAAAGAAGACAAAAAATATCCAATATATATAGGTAATTTTTATTTCTATGTTTTTTTCATGTAAAATATTTAATGTTAATTGGCAGTAAAATTATTTTTTTTTAATATTATTTATAATGATATTATTCCTTGAATTGAATTATAAAATAGTTAGATATATAAAAATATAATGACTTAACATAACGAAAACAATTCTTTTTTTAGGTCCTCTATATACTTGTGTATATTGTCATACCAACTTCATAAGTGAGGAATTTTTATGCAAACATCTTAAAAAATGTTTTCATAAAAAAATATTTTCAATTTTCAAAAAAGATGTAAAATTCAAAAAGGATACAGATAAGTATTTAGACGAAAAATTTAAAGAAGAAACTGATTCAAACCATACTGAGGACAATCGTTTTCAATTTAATTATTGTAAGAAGAAATTTAATCAGAAATCAACTTTAAATACACATTTTTTAATTCATTCAGGAGAAAAACCTTTTGAATGTAATTATTGTAAAAAGAAATTTAATCTGAAATCAAATTTAAAAACACATTTATTTATTCATTCAGGAGAAAAACCTTTTGAATGTAATTTATGTGAAAAGAAATTTAATCAGAAATCACATTTAAATACACATTTATTAATTCATTCAGGAGAAAAACTTTTTGAATGTAATTATTGTGAAAAGAAATTTAATCTGAAAGCAACTTTAAAAAGACATTTATTAATTCATTCAGGAGAAAAATCTTTTGAATGTAATTATTGTGAAAAGAAATTTAATCGAAAATCACATTTAAAAACACATTTATTAATTCATACTGGAGAAAAACCTTTTGAATGTAATTATTGTGAAAAGAAATTTAATCAGAAATCACATTTAAATACACATTTATTAATTCATTCAGGAGAAAAACTTTTTGAATGTAATTATTGTGAAAAGAAATTTAATCTGAAAGCAAATTTAGATCGACATTTACTAATTCATTCAGGAGAACAACCTTTTGAATGTAATTATTGTGAAAAGAAATTTAATCGAAAATCACATTTAAAAACACATTTATTAATTCATTCAGGAGAAAAATCTTTTGAATGTAATTATTGTGAAAAGAAATTTAATCGAAAATCACATTTAAAAACACATTTATTAATTCATTCAGGAGAAAAACCTTTTGAATGTAATTATTGTGAAAAGAAATTTAATCGAAAATCACATTTAAAAACACATTTATTAATTCATTCAGGAGAAAAACCTTTTGAATGTAATTATTGTGAAAAGAAATTTAATCAGAATTCAACTTTAAAAAGACATTTATTAATTCATTCAGGAGAAAAATCTTTTGAATGTAATTATTGTGAAAAGAAATTTAATCGAAAATCACATTTAAAAAGACATTTATTAATTCATTCAGGAGAAAAATCTTTTGAATGTAATTATTGTGAAAAGAAATTTAATCGAAAATCACATTTAAAAACACATTTATTAATTCATTCAGGAGAAAAACCTTTTGAATGTAATTATTGTAAAAAGAAATTTAATGATAAATCAACTTTAGATAAACATTTATTAATACATAATGTTTGAAAAATATACTTAATAATGAAAAGAAAATTTTCTTTAAATATAGCTTATATACTTTATAGCTCAAATTATAGTTTAAATCAATAAAAATCTGATTTATTTAACTTAATATTTATATTTACTCTTTTATTTGGTCCATTAATCAATACATTATTACTAATTATCTATTACATTTAAGAATACTATCATTTTATTATCCATATATTAATTTATTTATTATTTATTAATACAAATCTAAAATATGTCTATGATTCTTTCAATTTATTAATCTATATTATAATTGTAATTAAAAAAGAAACTTTAAAAAAATTCTTATTTTAATTCTTACACGAGAAAAGCATTTTGAATTTAATTTAATCACATTTAAATTGTCATTTACTAATTTATACAGGTAAAAAGTTTTTTGGAATGAAATTATTGTAAAATAAAATTAATAATATTTAACATTTATTAATACATACCGGGTTTACCCAGCCGCACCTCAAGGATTAAAAAAAATGGTTCCTAATTATCGGGTTTGGCTGATAATATTAATAACTGGTTCACCGTGTCACCGTTGAAATAATTTAAAAGAACATAAATGACTAATAAAATATATACTATTTAAACGTATGTATTAATGCATTGAAAGTCAGAAAACTAGGCCTGTTGATATAAAATATATATATTTTCGTAAATTTGATTTCTTTATATCTATATATCTATATATATATATAAAGGTTTTTGTCTGCACATTGCTGTGAATTTAAAATTTTTTGCATATCTTCGCATTTCATGACCTCTAGAATCCAAGAGTGACTTTAGAATTTTTCATTTTTATTTTTCTAATATTAACCTTTTTAGCTTATTTAATACTGAAAACATTCACATTGCAACTATTATTACCTCTTAATTTTTAAGATTATATGAATATATAATTTGAATTTTGATCTCATAATTGGATTTTCAAGTAAGATTTTAAAATGGGTGGACAATGTATGAAGGGACACTTAAAGAAATGTGGATGTTGCGGCCAAGAACTTTCGAGTACCGTAGAGCCACAGAGATAGATAGATATAACATATAACATATATAATAATAATATATACTTAATTTACTGATTAAATTAAAATATATTTTAAGTAAGAAAACACAAAAACAAATGAATGTTTTATGTAATATATTGATTGAAACAAAGTGGATGAAAACATTTTACATATAAACTTCCAACCAAATACGTCTGACGAAATTGATGACGTCATTTAATTTCCCTCTTTAAATAAAGATAAATCTTCTAAACGTTTTGAAACATTTTTAAATAATTTAAATGTATCTCTTAATGCAATAAAAATCAGATATGGATATAACATAAATATTTTTAATTTTATTTTATTTATAATATAAAATAAGATAAGGGCTTGGTGACATGCGATGACGTCATATAAATTTAAATTAAGAAAAACTAATTAAGATGATTTTTCCAGAGGATGAAACCAATACAGATCGATTTTTCTTTATAAATACTATCGTTAGTGCGGTTTCTGAGATTCCATTTACAAATATATATATACAATTTTAGCTAGCATAATAAGATTAGATAGATTTAATCTTGAACCCACGTATCAATTTGTTGTTATTTTTATTTTTAATTCTCTAAAGAGATATTTTATTCTTAAATATCAGGGAATGGAGCTTTGTTTAATTGTTTTTGTTGTTTTTTCCTCCTTTCACCTACCACCAGTTTTGCCTTGAAGAGGCTTGATCTCTTAATCAGACCCTTAGCTAAAGTTTTTCGCTGTCACGTCCTCTTTTGGTTTTACACCATAAACGTGTTTAAATCGTTATGGCGTTAATGAATTGCTTTCAGGAATAATGCGGTAGGCCTTTTCCTTTCCTTATTGCTTTGTCTGCAGAGTATTTCCTTTACTTATCTAATACTACTTTCCATGGTGAGGAGGGGGGGGGGGAGATATAAATGACATGAATGAATGAATAACTTTTCTAGTTGTTAAGTTGTGTACATTTTTATCGACTCACGATAGGAAGGGAAGGTATTGTTTTCACTCCAAAATTCACATGAGGAGATTTTTACATTTCTTCAAAGTTTGAAACTAACAATAGAATATATTCAGAATAAATAAACAATCATACTACCATTTTTAAAAATAATAATAAATCACATTTATATATAGTTTTATTTTTTGATATAAATTTTAAATTTACATTATTATTATCGACCGACGATAGGAAGGAAAGGGATTGTTTTCACACCAAATTTGGAGAATTTTACATATCTCCACGAATCATGCATTTTGTTAACAGAAAAAAGTATTTTTAGCATTATGTCCGTCCATCTGTCCGTCAGTCTATTGTGTATCCAGCTTGAACGGCTCAACGGATTTTGATAAAATTTGGTATATTTACTTAATACATCAGTAGCATGAATTCATAAAATTTTGGTGTATATCCGAAAACCGGAAGTGGTAGTTTACAAAGTAATTAATTAATTTTATATCCATTGTCTCAAAATATTTCACTTAAAATACATTAGTAATTAATAATTGAGTAATTAAACTAAAAATAATAAGCGGGAGTGTCCTCCCCTAGACTTTCCCGCATATAAATAGGTATAAAGAGTTGTGAATGAATATTTAGAATGTGTAAACTTGGTACCTAAAAATATCCACAGGTGAAATTTGTTGTGAAAACAATACCTCCCTTACTATCGTCGGTCGGTAAAAAGGAAATTTCAATGACGTCAGCAACTACGTCAGACAGTGCTTCCTTAAATAGAAAATATTATAAATAAAATAAAATTAAAAATATTTATGAAAATTTGATAGATATAATAAGAAAATAAATCAATTTTAATATTTAATCACAAGATTTATGTTAATTCACTTTTTACCGACCGACGATAGTAAGGGAGGTATTGTTTTCACAACAAATTTCACATGTGGAGATTTTTACATATCTCCACGAATCATGCATTTTCTAAACAGAAAAAAGTATTTTTAGCATGATGTCTGTCCGTCTGTCCGTCCGTATAGATGTGTACAGCCTGAACGGCTCAACGGATTTTGATGAAATTTGGTATATTTACTTAATGCATCAGTGGGATGAATTGATCAACTTTTGGTGCAATTCCGGAAACCGGAAGTGGTAGTATTAGCGATCGACGATAGGAAGGGAAGGGTTATTTTCACACCAAAGGAGATTTTTTTATATATCACCACGAATCATGCACTTTGTATTGGTTTTATCCTCGAGAAAAATCATATTTATTAGTTTTTTCTTGATTTAAAATTATATGACGTCATCCAGCCATTCATGGCGTCACAGCCTGGTCTTGCATATATATTATAAATAAAATAAAATTAAAAATGTTTATATTTATTATTTATGTATCCATATCTGTTTTTTATTCCATTAATAGATATATTAAAATTATTTGAAATTGTTTCTGTAGCTGGAAATTAATTTATTTCAAACCGTCGGTCGGTTCGGAACTGCCACAGGTCAACTTTTTTTATTATATTTGTAATATTTTGAGATAACACTATAAAAAAATAAAAAAAAATAAGAAATTTTATATTTCTAATCTTTCAAAAATTAATTGATAACTCAAGCTCAACCCTCGCAAAGTTCGCTTAAGTTAGATTTGAGATTAAATAGTTAATTTCTAATATAAATGTGAAGGTTGACCAAAATGGGCATAATTCACAAAAACCAATAACATTAAAAAAAATTTCATTTATCGTGTAATTTCATATAAAACATTAAAAACATAATATATTTTTGATATAATTTTTTTCAATTCAAAAATATTAAATAAAAATTAATTAATTTAATTTTTTAATTCATTCACATTATTTTTAAAATATGAATATATTTAATAGATTAAATCATTATTAAATATTTTTTATATAAATATAATAATATCTAACTATTAATAAGTATATATAGTTATAAAGTAACACCCCTAATAAAAAAAACTTACCTAATAAATGTTTTGTACTAGTTTTTAAATAAAGGTTTGAAATAGTTTATATACCTATAAAAAACCAAATATACAAAAAACAAAATGAATTTTTTTTATCGAACCCGAAAAAACTGTATATATTTTTTTTACTCTATGTATTTTTTATTTATATTTTTTTTAGTCCATTACTGTTTCCCTATATTTTTTACTATAATATTTTTTTAAGAATTTTTTTAAACTAAGTCCAGTTAAAGGTTTTTAAGGGTTGATAATTTTTTTTTATTTCATTCAAAAAATCCGTTTCCTTTTTTAACTATTTTTTTTTATATGGAATATAAAAAAGTATCCCTTTTTCTAAAACATTTAAATTTAAAAAACAAATAAATATATATGTGTTTTAAGTATAATAAATATATGTAAATTTATATATTCTTGTTTACATTTATTTTTACTTCTTTTTATTTGAGAGATTCAATTCTTTTTTTAAATTCAGTTTTTTAAAGGCATTTAATTAAATTATTAAAAATTTCAGTGATTCGAATTATAATTTTTTCAAAATTTATTTTGATGATCTTCCCCTATTTTTATTTTTTCAATCTTTATGTTATTTTTAAATAATTTATATATCAATATTTGACAATTTTTTTTATTCTAAATTAAATATATAATAAATCGAATTTTATTCTATAATTGTCTCCCTTTATGTATATGATTAGAACAAATTTTTATCTTTAAATACTTTTTCCATTTTCATCATCATAAAAATTATTTTTCAATTTTTCACAATTAGCTTTGATATATTTTTCCTTCTTTATTATTTTACGATGGGATTTTCTTCTTGAGTCATAGGCATCTCTAATTTGCTGCGACTTGTTATGCCCAATTGTGAGGGTGGACACTTCCCTCCAATGGCTCTCGTGACAAATTCCTCTACGTTAACGCGTGACCAGGAAACATGTATTGTACTTGAAATGTACAAATATTGAACCAAAACAGCCTTCCTCACGACACAAAAGAGAGCTGTAATTTCCGTCAATATCCTTAGGTCACTGTCCCTAAAGGAAAATGTCACTGACCTATCGTTGTCATCCGGGGTGAATGCCATCCAAAAGGGGGAAGCAATCAGAAACAATGCAACACGTAAAGCAAAATAAAGGGTTACAATTGTATATCCGAATTCACTTTCTATTTCTTTTAAATTCAGGGCTACTGGTCCAATCTTTTTTTTTTAGAATTGTTTCCCAGACCATATTTTTCTTTTTTTTTTTCATTTGTCCAAACAAAACAAATGATAAATTTTAGTTTAAATAAAGAATGAAAAACTATGATGTTAATTGTTTTATTATTGTATTTCTTTCATCTTTATGAAGATAAATAGTTATATTATTATATGTATATCTTCTTTCAGAATTCGATTAATTTGTTTTTTAATATTTACGTTAAAAATAAAAATGACAAATTTGTTTTCTAGAATTTTGAAAAATTATATATCGAGAAATTTGAAACCTGAACGAAATTTTTCAATAAAACTTAAACTCGCCAAAAAGCAACCAACCAGTAGTGGATTCGCCAAAGTTTTGCTTATTCATATAACCTGTGATATGAAAATGAGTCTTATCTTACATCCACAAGAAATAACATAATTTTTGAAAATTCAATAAATTCTCTTCATGTTTCTTAAAAAATAAATTTTAAAGTTTTTATTTTTAATAAACATTGCATCACAATAACTTTCAAGATTGCTTTGATTAATGCAAATCTACAAAAACAAATAATTTCATTGATGTTTCTTAAATGACAAGTTTTGAGATTCCAATTAATATTGATAAAATGTTTTTGTTTTTTTTTTGTTTTTTTGATCATCCTGTATTTGATTGATGTTCAATTGGTATTATTTACATTTGAAATGAACAACAACAGATTTAATTAAATTTAAATGGTCATTAATCTATATATAAATAAATGGATGTTTGTCTGTATGTTTGTCAGTAAAAGACTCTATCATCATTTAACTAATTGTATTGAAATTTTGCACATATTTGTATTTTTCATGGGAAACGTTTCTATGTTATCAAATTAGTTGTAACTCGACACTATGTTGCGCTTAAGCACATCAACTTCTAAATCGTCAAACTGATCACCATGAAAATAGATTGTTAAACACATTAAATATGTTGAATTGAATAAAGTTTGTGGTAAATTACATTAATCGGCGATTCAGCTCATCATTTTCTACGTCATTTGACTACTCTGAATGCGCAAACAAATTTCTTTTAGATTATGCTTTTTAATTTAAAAAATATATATTCAATTTTTTTTCAAAAAATTTGTTCATTCTTATACCTCAAACATAAACACAATCATTTCAAATTTTCAGAGTTTTTAATTAAACACTCAATTCAATGCCTTTATTATTTACTGGACATCAATGTAAATAATTTTAAAGTTTAATGTACGAGGGTAGGTTAATAAGTCCATGACATTTTGAATTTCCCGTCTCTTAAATGAAATGACACACACCTCCTGTCAACAGGCAAATAACTATCAGCTGAATCCTCTCGAAATTTGAACCAGCTGGGTCTTTTAGTTTTTCTTAGACATCCATTAATAGCAGACTACCTCGTGAATTGAGAAGAAAATTAGAAAAGTAAATTTCCATGAAATTCTATGAATTGAGATACGAATTGCTTCCTCTTCCGCACTATTCTCCGGAGGGACTATTGCTTGTTTCCAAACCTGAAGAAATGGCTCGACGGAAAGAGATTGTTTGTTGAAATCATCTCATAAACAAATCTATTTTGATGTCCTCTACAAATCTTATTTTTTGGAAGGATAAAAAAATTGGAGAAACATTGGACGAAGTGTATTGAGCTCAAAGGAGACTATTTTGATAAATAAATTTTTTATCAAAAAATCTGTTTCATTCAAAAAGTCATGGACTTATTGACTTGCACTTGTATTAATGATTAGATTGAAGGACTGCTTAAATGAATAAAAGTTAAGTTTAAGGTTGATAATTATTTAAATAAAAGTAATGAATTCCATGTTTATATTAGAATAATTTCAATAAGCATTATTAAAAACATCTTTTTTTCCCGTTCTCAAAAAGACCATATCGTCAAACCAAAATTTGCCAAATATATACCTTCGCAATCCAGGCCAAAATTTTCATTCCCATCTTAGTGAGCGCCTAAGATAAACGTGGAAGATTGTTCCCAATTTCATTGCAATGCGTTTTGTGGTTTTTGAGATTTCCTGATAAGTGTGTATGTTTTTTAAATTTTTGATTAAGCAATATTCATATCGTTTGAAATTAAATTTAAATTTATATTAAATGTGATTTAGATCGAATAGTACATGTTTTGTAAAGTCTGAAAAGTTCAATCATTCTTACATCAGGATTAGTTACTCGTACCTAATGACAAGGAGAGGAGTAGGGATGATGCTTATGTTAGCACCAAAGAATTAACGAATCCACATTTTTCAATTTAAAATTTCCCGATCTGTCTTCTAAAGAATCGTTTATAGTAATATTTTATAGTATTTATTCAAATAGATAGAAAATCTATTAATATTTAAAGCCAATACATATATATATACACACGAGGTTTGTTCAAAAGAAAAGGAAAATTTTGAATTATTTCGAAAAGTATTTATTTATTCATCAATATACATTGTGTACTCTTCAAAGTAATTCCCATCAGATATAATGCACTTATGCCACCGCTTCTTCCAATCGTCAAAGCACTTCTCAAATGCGCTTTTCGGTATGGCCATCAACTCGTTCTTCGATTCCGACTTTATCTCATCAATTGTTGAAAACGCTTTTCTTTCATTGATCTCTTCAGTTTTGGGAATAGGAAAGAGAGTCAAATCTGGTGAATACAGAGGTTGAGGCATGATTACGGTGTTGTTTTTGGACAAAAAATCACGAACAAGCAATAATGTGTGAGCTGATGCATTATCGTGATGCAGAATCCATTATTTGTTTTTCCACAATTTCGATCGTTACAGTCGTATTGTTTCACGCAAACGTTGCATAACTTCCTTGTAGTATTCCTTATTAACGACCTATTGGCAAGATGCACCACGCTATTGTAATCGAAGAAAACAGTGAGCAAAACCTTCACATTTGATCGAACTTGGCCTGCTTTTGTAAAGCGCTTGTACCACTTATAAACATTTTTTTGAGACAAAGTAGACTCGCCAAATGCCACAGTCAACATTTTAAGTGCGTTGGAGCACTTTATTCCATTTTTAACGCAAAATTTAAAACAGATTCTCTAACAAATCGAAGAACACACAAAAACTTGACTAACTTTTTCAGTTGTCAAAAACAAACTACTAATCCAAAATGGCTGATAATGTGAACATATGAGAAACATATGTGTAAGAACATAACAAAAAAAAATCTTGGAAGCAATTTTTGTAAAATCATATATATTCATATATATGTTATGTCATTGAACGTATTGCATTTTTGAAATCAGGTAACATCAAATGATGCAATTTTCATTGAATTTTGATTTAGAAATTCCAAGCGGAAGTTTCCTATTCGGATAGATATACATAAATGCAATTTATTATAAAATAATTATATTTATTTTAAAAAGAAAATATATTAAAATGTACAATAAAACAAACAAACATTGTGGCTAGATTTGAGGACCGGCTTAGCAGCTACTAATATTATATTTTGAATAAAATACACTTTCTAACAAGTGGATGAGAACTGTATTAAACTGGTTGTTTTTACTATGTTTAAAAGATTTAACTATGGAAATATTTATTAGTTTTTTTTTTAAATGAAATAATAAACGATTATGAAAATAGATACAAAAAGTAATTACAAAGAAACAAAATGTTGAGTGTTTTTCTATCGGAAAGTCGAAATTTTTTGAATGTGTTAGTAAATGTTTGAGTCTGTACAATCCTCAGTTAATTTATTTTATTTCTCTTCAGCAATAAATTCACTCTTTGAACACATTTTGCACAGATTCGTTAAAATATGACTCTGTTGAAAGCCCGGAAAAGGTTATCAAAAAAAAAAAAACAAAAAAACAAAAAAAATGTACACATGTCGGAACCAATTGACGCAATATTCATGGTATCCATGTGAAGGGTGAGACGGACTCTGGAGACAGTAGTCAATTAAACAAAAAAGGACCCTCCCAGGTCAATGCACCTAACTTTCTAAAATGGTCTTTGTTTTGCCTAGCCAGGGTCTCTTGCAACGATGATGAGAACCTTAAAAGGAAGTCATAAAAGTAGGTACCCTCTGATTGATATTTAATTTTCAAAAAATAGCGAAATTATAAAAAAAAGGTTTAAGACCTTAACATCATAATTAAAAAGAAAGAGAAGAATATGTTAAAAGAAAAAAAAACTTTATAAAATTCAAATGATTTTTAGATAAATAGACTCAAATTGCAATAAAATATCAAAACTAACAACATCTTACAATATAACTCCTAATTAATCAAGCCATAATAAGATTTATTTAATAAAAAAAACTAAACTACTAAAATTAATTTTTAAACACAAATTTGAAAAAAAAAAATGATATAGAACAATATTGAAATTTTTAATCCACAGTAGTAGCAGAGCTAATTAACAATTTTATTTAGTATCCAATGAAAATTGTATGAACTTTGTATTTAAATACAAAAAATAATATTTACTCGTTTTATTATTTTAAGAATTAAAAAAAAATATTGTAAAATCTTTCAAAATTTTTTAAAATACTGTAATTTTTTTCTAAATTTAAAAACAAATTTTTTTTAAAGGAAGCTAATTCTATATCTTAATTTTATAATTAATTTAGTCTTTGAATTTAACTGCTCAACATACAAATATTGAGTGTTATTACTTTATTAAAAAATGACCTTAATGTTGATTTTGCCCACTCCTTCCAAAAAAAAAAAATAGATATCTATATTCGCCACAGTCCTATATTCTCATTTATAAATTCAAAAAAACTTAATAAAATTAATTATTAATAAATATATTTAGTTTAATCAATTGGGAAAAGGGGAAGTAGGCGCTTTTAGCGAATACCTTTGAAAAAAAAAAATCATCGGCTTATTTTATCATGTTCACTAAGAACTGAGAAGTACGAAGAAACTATAAAAAATAAAGGGTTAAACAAACACTTTTAAAAATTTATAGCAAAAAAAGAAAACTGAAGTCACTTAAGTCACGTACTTTTCAACATTTTTCTTTGAAATTTACTTTTCTCGAATTTTCCATTTCAATTTAATTAACTTAATAAATTATAATGCCATATACTTAGGAAATTTTTGTAATTGGTATTATGCAATACTGAATAAATAATATTTTATCTTGAATTAAAAAGCAGCTGAAAAATTAATAATATATGAATAAAAATATTTATATGGATAAATTTAATTATTTAAAATTTATTTAAAATAAACTTTTTGAAATATTTTATAATTTTTTACTTAGATTGAAAACAAACTAGATCCTCAGTTGAGTTCAAAATTCTTAATATACTAATAATTTATTAATTTTTAATTTTATTATATTTTACTATGTAATTTAATCAAAAAGTGTTTAAAATTGTAAAATAATGATTTTTTAAATATATTTTTTATCTTAGTGCTTCTCAATTTCTTTCTAAAACTACAAGTTTTTTTACTTTTAACCGCAATTCATCTAGAAATCTAAAAAAAATTTCCTATATAAAAAACCTACCCCTCGATAGTGTAAAAAAGAGAACATGAATAAAAAACATTTCATGTTGCGGTTAACTAGTAAATTTTTTTCTGGAAATTAGAGCAGAATAGCTCTATAAAAGTTCTATTAATTCAACAAACAAAAAGAATGTAGTTTTTATTATTTCAGTCACAGATCTTTTTTAGTTAACCATTATTTTGGCCACAAACGACTTTCCATTCCCACACATTCAGTAGTCTCATGGGATTTTTTTGAAGTTAGAAAGGGGTAAAAAATTGTCAAACCAACTTCTTTTGTTTTTGTTTTTATTTATATATAAATTCTATATCATTCTACAAATATATTAAGTATATTTAATTTCTTCTTTAATTAAATTTTAAAATTTACAATTTGAAAAAACATTGCAAAATTGTTGAAAATATTATGTAAATCGGCCCAGAGCCTCAAAAAGAGGGGGGGGGGGGGAAATGTCCCCGGGTGCAGTATATAAAGGAGCGCTAGTAGCGTTCATATTATTATATATATAAAATTATAATATTCATTATAAGCTTAGTATTGAATATATAAATAATAAACTAATCTAAAAATAGGATTAGATAAAATTTTTGTTAAATTATAAATATAAATTTTCTTTTGGGAAAAACTACAAATATATACTTAATAAAAGAATTAAATTCAATTTTTATCCTTATCCCAATCTATTTTCCTCCATTTCTCATCTTATTTTCCTATTCGAAATACAAATTGGTATTCACTATTTCATTGATCTTAACTTGCTTTTATATTATTTATTTATAAATTTATATTGAAAGAAATTCAATTATTTGATTCAATTGTTATTTTAAGTTTAATTTCAAACACAAAAGAGTGTTATAAAGTTAATGCGTTCTAGTATTTCTGCGTTCATAAATAATAGCATCATAAAAGTTCTTTTAGTGAAACTAAATGAAAAATTATATATGCCCACTGTTCGTTTATTTCATTCAATTGTTCTCTCATTATTGTCAATGCTTGTCAATCAGAATATCTTTAACGGTTAAACAAAAGGAGAGTGGGCCAGTGGTGTTACAATAACTGGAAAAAAAAAATGTTTAAACTCCAGCCCTCCACCCTTAACTTGGGTAACGGGTCTTATTGTGCAAAAGCACGATGCACCTTACAATTCAACTAACGGACCTTTTGGCCAGTGACGACAGCAAAGTAACGGAAAAAAAAGAAGATTTCTATCACTGTTCCCAGAGGCAGACAACAAACCAAAAGACAAAAAAAAAGACATTGAATAGGACCAACACTTCCTAGGAAATGGATCACCGAGACGGATCATGCATATTCAATTAGCTTTTAGAATTTCTTATAATTTATAATTTTATTTACATAAAAACCTCTGTGACCAATTTTACAAGAAAAGTCAGTGACCTTCAATATATATCCAATAATAAATAAATATGATAAAATAAATAACTTATTATAAATATTATATATATATATTAAAAATAACGAATTTTTTGTTTTTCAAATTAGCATTCACATAATTGATTTTTTCAAAGAATTATTTCCATTTTATTCATTAATATTTTTATAAATATTTAAGATGAATTATAATTTGATTAATTTAAAATACGATAATATATATATATATATATATTTATACGAGGTTAGGTCAATAAGTCCGTGACATTTTGAATTCCCCGACTCTTAAATGAAATGGCAACACTGCTCTTTGATAACAGGCACCTATCAGCTGACTCCCGTCGAAATTTGAATCAGCTGTGTCTTTTTGTTTTTGTTTGGCATCCATTATAGAAGACTATCTCGAGATTTGAGAAGAAAATAGAAAATAGTGCATTTCGCGTGTGCTCATAAAGCATGATTTTTATTGAGAATTGCTCCTTCAGCCGCTCTATTCTCCGGATTTAGTCCCGAGTGACTATTTCTTGTTTCCAAACCTGAAGAAATGGCTCAGCAAAAAGAGATTAATTTAAAATACGATAATATATATATATATATATATATTTTTATTCGAGGGTAGGTCAATAAGTCCGTGACATTTTGACTTCCCCGACTCTTAAATGAAATGGCAACACTGCTCTTTGATAACAGGCACCTATCAGCTGACTCCCGTCGAAATTTGAATCAGCTGTGTCTTTTACTTTTTGTTTGGCATCCATTAATAGAAGACTATTTCGTGATTTGAGAAGAAAATAGAATGCTGCTCATAAAGCATGATTTTATTGAGAATTGCTCCTTTAGCCGCTCTATTCTCCGGATTTAGTCCTGAGTGACTATTTCTTCTTTCCCAACCTGAACAAATGGCTCAGCGGAAAGAGATTTAACTCTAACGTTGAAATAATCTCACAAACAAATCTATTTTGATATCCTCGACAAATCTTATTTTTTAGAAGAGATAAAAAAATTAGAGAAACGTTGTATAGAGCTCAAAGGAGACTACGTTGATAAATAAAATAATTTTTTATCAAAAAATTTGTGTTTCTTTCAACAAGTCATGTACTTATTGATCTGTGTTCAAGTATATGCTATATATATATATATTGATGATTTGAATAACAAGGCAAATTACTTTATTCAATGAATTATGCTTTAATTGTACATGCCACCATGTTAATAGCCTACCACCGCCCATAGACGTCTTATCAACCCCTAACTTAAAGGCCCGAATGAGAAACACAATCAAAATGTCCTAGATTTTCGCATGAAAATTGCTAAATCTGGCTAAATGGGATGTGGCGTGGAGATATCGAGGATGGGGAGTTGATTTTAGGGTCGAATACGAACAAAGATAGCCATTGGGGTGGGGTGAAAAGGCGATCATACCCAACCAACAGCTAAATGAGCACAACGAAATGAACTTATCCGTTTGAATGGACATCCACCCACAATCCTCTATTAGAATTATCTAATTGAAACTCGGAGGGTGAATGTTGTTGTTGGAGAATGAAGGGGAATGTAATTGCCCTAGGCCACACGACAGGCTCGCCTATGGTCTTTGATTAACCATTTGACCACTATTAATCCAATCTCTTTATGGATGAGGATCACTGAATAAAATTACTCAGGGAGGATAGAGAATGTATATACATTTGGATAACAACCCTTATTGAAACTTTAAGAGAATATTTAAACATGTAAACTTTTATATAACCATATATAAATAAATAAATATATTCAATATAATGAATAAATTAATTATAAATCATTTTATTTAAGTTTTGAGAAAAAATAAGAAAATTTATATAAATTATATTCATACTCAGAATAACATTTCAAATGGGCTGTTATTTTTGGGGAAATGGATTTTGATATCTTTTTTACCGACCGACGATAGTAAGGGTATTGTTTTCACACCAAATTTCACATGTGGAGATTTTTACATATCTCCACGAATCATGCATTTTCTTAACAGAAAAAAATATTTTTAGCATGATGTCTGTCCGTCCGTCCGTATAGATGTGTACAGCCTGAACGGCTCAACGGATTTTGATGAAATTTGGTATATTTACTTAATGCATCAGTGGGATGAATTGATCAACTTTTGGTGCAAATCCGGAAACCGGAAGTGGTAGTATTAGCGATCAACGATAGGAAGGGAAGGGTTATTTTCACACCAAATTTCACATGAGGAGATTTTTTACATATCATCACGAATCATTCACTTTGCATTGGTTTTATAGTCTAGAAAAATCATCTTTATTAGTTTTTTCTTAATTAAAATTATATGACGTCATCCAGCAATTCATGACGTCACAGCCTGGTCTTACATATATATTATAAATAAAATAAAATTAAAAATATTAAGATTATATCCATATCTGTTTTTTTTACTATTATTTTCAATTTCAGATAATAATGGGGTCTGATTTGCAACATTATAATAACCAGAAGTTATTTACTTTTTACTTATGACATTGTATCCTCTAATTTACATATATAAATAAATATATATATATATAAACTTTATATTAATCAATATTAGAATAGGAAAATCATTGTATAGTACTAATTCAATTTAGCTTTAATTATTTTTTCAATTCTTTTACTAGCTTGTCAATAGAGGTGTAGATAAATTAGTGTTACAGGAAATTGTGAAATGAATTTTCTAAAGGGTGGAAGAAACTGAAACATGTAAAGAAAAATAAGAATGAATAGATGCTGCTAAAAAATACACTCTTAAAAATAATAAAAATATTAAATTCATTAAAAAACAAATGAATTTGAATTCATTCATTTCATTATTTCATTCATGAAAATCATAAAATAGTTACTTAGTAAGTATTGTAAATAGACGATCCATTCCTGAATCCGTCTGTTGTTTTT
The DNA here is from genome assembly GCA_963082975.1 of Labia minor. NCBI lineage: Eukaryota > Metazoa > Arthropoda > Insecta > Dermaptera > Spongiphoridae > Labia > Labia minor. The sequence continues at coordinate 62,306,296 of OY720346.1, read as the reverse complement.
CTTACATATAACATACATAAATAGATAAAAGATTATTAATGTATTAATGTTGATTTTTTAATGTATTTAATTGCATTTCCAATAAAACTTTTTCAAATAGTGGTAGTACCTCCCACATTACCACAGAGTATTTGCAAAAGTTTTATTGGAAATGCAATTAAATACACTATTCAGGAAATGAACGTTTTACAAACAATTAATATTGTAAGGTGAGTAACTTGGCGGCCGCCAAGCTGTGATTTCACTAATTTTTTTGAAAGACAACTTTGCGGGGCCCTAACTTTTTTGATTTCCTAACTTTTTAGGGCTCACAACTTGGCGGGGAACCTCTACCACGAAGTGGTTTTTTGCCAGATTAAACAAATATGTGGTGTATTAATAATAAAAATCCCTTTAACAATAAATACTCTATAAAGAAGAATTCTAAACCAGAAAAAATAATTAATACTGTAATTTAAATATCTTTAATAATTATATTAATAATCACAAAATAGCAGGCGAATATTTTATCCTTAGTAATCATGTATTTAAACATTCAATTTTGGCGACAAATAAAAAACTTAAAAATAAATATGATTTGAAATTAATAAATAAAATATATCGTAAGTTATTTCAGTCTAGAGATTGGTTCAAAGATAAGAGTAACATTAAACACTTCAAAGAATTAATTTTTTACTGTAAATTAAATTGAAGTAAAGAATCGAGTGCTATTACTGAGGTCTATCGTTAAACTTTGACCTAAAACTATTAGAATTGGAAGAAATTAATAAGGTGTCCATTTACAATTAATTTAATATCATATATAGTTTAATATAGATACACACATTAAATTGACGTATGTCCAAATATAGTGGTGTAGAATTTAAATTATTAACATACCTGTTGAGAATTCCACAAATTTTACAAATGAATTAAAAATATACTGTTTTAATTAGTTTTATACAATTTTAAATTAATAAACAAATTAATTTATTTTTTTTTATTTGTTTTTTAAATTACTACATATTTATAATTTATTAATGATTTCATTATTGTTGAAATTTGGGTTACCGATTAAAACAAAATGCTTTTGAATAGATAAAAATAAACATAAAAATAAGGAATTGATAGGGGAGCAAGTTACAATAATCAAAAAATTTGTCGATAAGTCAAAATAAAAATATAATAAGAAACTCCAATATATAATTTTGAAAATCAATGACAATTTTGATAATTAATCATATTTAATTCAGTAACATTAAGAGTTGTCCCTTGTAATATAGACAACCAGAAATAGAACAGACTATTAAGAGTAGCATAGATACTGTATTAAAAATTGTATATTACTCATTAATAAAATATAATTTAGCTGAAACAGATAATATATAAAAGTTCTTTAATTATTTTTTTATAATATAATTTTAAATAAAAAAGTATTTAAAGGTCTATTTTAATAAAAATATATTTTCGTTCTAAAAATTTAATATGTATTCATTTATTAGCAAACTATTTAAATTATAAAATAACTTAAATTTCATAATATTTCATATAATTATTCACTATATAAAAAAAACAAAACAATACTATGAAAGAAAAATTGACATTATTATTATTATTTTGCAAATAATTATATTTATATTTTAGAAATACTTTTAGAAAGGTAAGTGAAAATAGTAATAAGGGGTAGCCTTAGATAAACCTAGACTCGCATACATACGCAGAGAAAATTCGAAACGATAAATTGGAAGGCAATCGGAGGCAATTCCCTAGAGTATGGAGGGGATCGAAAAAAGTATCTGGTGACATCGTGGACGCCTCCACCTTCACTCATGCATGACCGACGAGAATCGCAATGTAAAATTCAACGAGAATAGAAACAAAACCCTCAACCCCATCCAGAAGCCACCCTTGCAAATAATTCACTCGTTCACGGCTGAGATAATCCAAACCAATCCCTCGACCCTATCCGTGAATCTGGGTATTCTATACAACACCTTAGGGAGATAAATCTTGCCATCGGCTATTCTACGATGTTTTCGAATAGTCACAAAGAGATAAGTCTTCAATTTTAATACCTTTCCATTTGACATATAATAAAATCATTAAATCAATAATAAATCTTATAATTATATAAAATGATGATTTAAACAAATAAGTATATAAATCAAATATTTTCTTTGATTAAATTTTAATTTTATAATGATATATCATTAAACTTAATAGTTACACTAAAACAGTTAAATATACGAAATTTGACATTTGACAAATGGCATGTTTATATAATCATTACACATTTATTTTACTGAATCCATTATAAGATAAGAAATTAAGAAAAAATAAATTTCATAGTTAAGATTTGGCAATATTTTCATTTTTATATGAATGATAATAATTTAAGAATTAATAAAATAGTTTTTATTAATGAAAAATTCGAATTTTTAATATGAATTGTATATACATAAATAAAATAAATAATTAAAAAAATTTAAGTTACAGTGTTCTATTTATAAATGGACTAAAAACTAAAAAATAATTTTTCTCTTAGCCTCAATAAGTATATTCTTCTTCATGATGGGGTTGTACAATGGCCCGCCTACTTAGCACTTCAACAACAATGGTCTAGATACTTTGAATAAAGAGCCTAATTAAAATGAATTAGTTAATTAATTTACTAGGGATCTCTCAAATAAAACGTATGCATTTAAATTAAAAATGGTGACAAAATTAAATGGCAATAAACGGCAAGCGTTTCTTTTTTTGAGAGAACCCTAGAAAATTAATTAACTAATTCTTTTAATTAGGCTCTTTATTCAAAGTATCTAGACCATAGGTTCTTAAACTTATGTACTCCACGGACCCCCACTTGAAAAAATTTTTTTTGACGGACCCCCATCACAACTTTAGGTACTTTACGTCATTTTATTAATTAATTTCTGGCTTACGATCTCATAAGGACAAGGATATATGATGAATATTTCTAACAGTGATTGGTGAATAACGATTTTTTTGCATATTGTAGAACACATTTTATTAGAAATTATAATATTGAAGAAAGAAAATACAAACATTGTCATAGCAACAAATCTCACAAATTATAATGGGTACTTACATTAAATTCATATAAATATTTTATAATTTTTTTCAGAAAATATTAAATAAGAAATATTTTAAAAAATAACTGCATCTATCTCATTAAATATAACTTACATATTTAATGAGATGTATGCAGTTGTTTTCTTGAAACAAGAATCTCAATATCTGGCTTAATATTGGAAACTTTTAATCTAAGATCCGGCTCTACATTTAATTTGTTTCTATATTTAGACTTAATATAAAATAGTACCGAAAAAGCTTGTTCGCATAAATATGTTGTGCAGAATGGAATCAAGTGTTGAAGTGCTTTATTTGCAAGCGCAGGATAATCTGACCTGAGAAGTAACCAAAAGTTGCTCAATTCAGTTTTGTTAAATTTTAGTTTATAAGTTGTATCACATGATAATTCCACGAGAATATCTTGTTCAGGTGCAGATAAATGTTTAGCATTTGTAATTTCCATATTAAATGGATCTCTGATCCAGTTATTGCAAGGATCAGGAGTAGAAAAATACTTCCTGAAGTTGCTTTTCAAAGTAATTAAATGTTCAACAAATAATTGACGCGTTTGATTAAGCAATTTTTCACTGGAGCTTTCTATGAAATCATTGAGAGTTGGAAAAGACTCATATACACCGTTCTGGATGCGTTTCGACCACAAGTCGATTTTTTTAATCATTGCTTCTATTTTATCTTCAACTTTAAATATATTTACAACAGTACCTTGCAGGCTCAAATTAAGTTCGTTCAATTTTGTAAAAATATCAGTCAAGTAAGCCACCTTAGCTAACCAGATAAAATCATTGAAACATTCGGTCAGTTCAAAATGCGCATCTATTAAAAACAATCGTATTTCATCTCGAAGCTCAAAAAGGCGAATGAGTACTTTCCCGCGGGACAACCAACGTACATCTGTATGTAATAATAAATGTGTATGTTGACTACCCATTTCCTCACACAAAATTTTAAAAACTCTGGAATTAAGTGGACGAGCCTTAATGAAATTGACAATTTTAACTACTTCGTCTAATGTTCTTTTCAAATCTGGTGACATATTTTTGGCTGCTAATGATTCTCTGTGAATGCAGCAATGATTCCAAACAACCTGAGGCGCAACATTTTTAATAAGAGCAATCAATCCAGTTCTTGTACCTGACATTGCACGAGCACCATCAGTGCAAATTCCAACACATTTTGGCCACTCTATTTCATTTTCGGTTATAAAATTATTCAAACTGTTAAATATGTCATTAGCTGTCGTTCGTGAAGGTAGTGAATCACAAAACAATACATCTTCTTGTATTTGATTTTCAAACTCATATCTAATGAAAGCTAACAAATTGGCATTATTAGTGACATCAGTACTTTCATCCAATTGTAATGAGTAATAGTGACTTTTGCGCACTCTCGATATTAATTCTTCTTTTATATTACATGACATGTCTTCAATCCTATTCTTAACCGTATCATTTGATAATGAAATCAAATTTATATCGTTTGCTGCTTTAGTTCCTAACATTATATTTGTAATTACTTTTGTAGCAGGAAGAATTAATTGCTCTGCTATATTATGCGGCTTTCCTGCTTTAGCAATAAGTAGAGCTACTTCATATGATGCCATTACTGCTTTCTTACTCATACCACCAGATCCCGTCTTTACCATCAATTTCTGACTTGAATTAAGTTCTTCTTTTTTCATTTTAAAAAATTCGATAGACTTACTAACATGCTCGCTGTGCTTTGTTTGTAAATGACGTCTGAGATTAGCAGGTTTCATACTTTCATTGGATAAACTTTCCTGACATAGAACGCAGACTGGTCTTTCCACATCATTGTTGCAAATATAAGTAAATCCAAATGATAAATAATCATCCGAATATTTTCTAGTTTTGCGTTTCTTGGTAGAGTTTGCTGTTGATGCCTCATCATCTGATTCTTTCCGTTTCTGTGTTGAACCAGTTTGTAGCCAACGATCCATTTTATGGAGTAATTTATTAACATTGAACTACAATAATATAAATATAATATAAATATAATATAAATATAACGAATTATTATTTACTAGCTATGTTTTAATATGATTTTAAATGAATGTTTTAATATCATTTTAAATGAATGTTTTAAATCATTTTAATAAATGTTTTAAATCATTTTAAATAAATGATTTAATATCATTTTAAATGAATATTAATTTATATAATAAATATATTTCGTAATTTGATTCTAAAATATTATTAATTTCGTAATTTGATTCTAAAATATTATTAATTTCGTAATTTGATTCTAAAATATTATTAAAATAAATATTTTTTATTCATAAAACTAACTTATACTTACTCTCAAAAACAGCCTTTCTGGGAAATTGCAAAATGTGTTTAGTGTTTTTATAAAATAATGATCATGCAAATTACACTAAAAATTAAAAAAAATTATTAGCTATAATAAACTATTATTAGCTATAATTTAATTATAATTAATTAAATTAATAAAAATAATTTAAAGATACAACTCGTTGAGAAATGAACTTATAATTAACATTAATAAAAATAATTTAAAGATACAACTCGTTGAGAAATGAACTTATAATTAACATTTGCTTTAAAACTGTTTAAAACCCCAGAGTGGACGCTGACAATTTGGGTTTTTCCGGGTAAGACTGTCCCCTCCCCTGGTTTTCCCCAATAACAAAGTGAAAGAAAATTCCCTTATATGCCTCCCCTTCCGAGCCCCTAAGAGGGGTTATTTTAAAGGAACAATCGAAAAATGATTTTAAATGAATGAATGGATGAAAATTCAAATTTTATATATAGTTTTTTATATATGTTTATTTATTCACAAAAAATTAATTGACATAATTATCAATTTAATAAAATAAAATAGTATTATTAATAGTATTAAATTATAGCCGTAATTCTCTAGGAGGATATAGTTAAACAATGAACTTTAAATATTTATATATGTATATATTTTTACGATGATTTTTTTCCGAGGACCGCGGACCCCCAGTAAAGGCTTCGCGGACCCCCAGGGGTCCGCGGACCACAGTTTAAGAACCACTGATCTAGACCATTGTACAACCCCATCATGAAGAGGAATATACTTATTGAGGCTAAGAGAAAAATTATTTTCTAGTTTTTAGTGCATTTATAAATAAAACACTGTAACTTAATTTTTTTTTAATTATTTGTTTTATTTTTAATTTTTTAGTAAATAAATTTTTAAGGTTTTGAGTTTTAATTGATAATTAAAAATTAATTTAAATAATTAAAATTTTTTAACGATTTTAAATAATTTTTTAAATAATTGATTAATTAAGTTAAATTAACAATTAATTAACAATTTATTTATTCATATTCATGTATTGTCATCCAAATCTGAAAAGTGTGCAAAGTTTTAGTTCGATTAATCAACTGCAACTGTGTTAAAAATGAGTTACTAGATTTGAACAATACAGAATGACAGACAACAATGCAAGTTAAATAAAACACTATAAAAACATGTTTAATTTGAATAAGATGTCAACTTGTGGCGAAAAAAAAACGAAAAATAATATTATCTATTCCGTACTGGCAGTACAAGATAATTTTCAAAATTAAAAAAATTTTAATTTACAAAATTTGCAAATATCTTCATAAAATATAAAATTTGATAAATTTTTAATTTAACTATATAATTATATAAATGATTTTTCAGCTTTATTCATATATTAAAATATATTTAAAAAATATTTGAAATTACCTTTTTAATGAGGAAAAATTAATTTTTTTTGATAAATATATAATCGTAAATAAAAGTTTGCATAATTTAATTATATACTTTATCTTCAATATTGTGATTTATTTTGATTTATCTATAAAATTATTAATTCAATAATTTAATAAATAATAATTATAATCATCTTTTAATAAGAATTGTATATTTTCTGGAGGCCTGGAAAATTTAAAATCTGATATTTTCATGATAATTTACATCACTTCTCTATCTAAATGACAAAAATATTATGTCATGAGATTTATCTGTAAATTAAAAATTCTAAAATTAACCGTGCTCACCTTTTAATATAAATATTTGATTATCTTAATAAATGAATAATGTATCCTAAAATTATTCGTTTATTATGAAATTCTATATATTTTTGTCCTTAAGATTAATTTATACTTTAGTATATGGGAAAATTAAACAAAATCACATTTAAATTAATCTTGGAAATAATAATTAATTACCTTGATAAATTTAAAAATATTTATCTGATAAATATGTATATTTATAGATTTCTTTCTTTCTTAATCATATAAATATTTTTAGTTTCTTTAATATTATTTTTTATATAACAATTTCTCATTTAATTGTTAATATAATATATTTTAGAAATAACAAGAATAAATTTATTCTATATATTGTTATTATAAATTCAAAAATAATATAAACAATACCTCCCTTACTATCGTCGGTCGGTAAAAATTAGATAAGTATACAAGAATGTGCTGTCATCTGGCGTAACATCTTAAAATTATATTCAATTTTCAGTTTGCCCACAGTGGCAGCATAGTAACATGTTTAAACCTGGTTTAAACAAAAACATCACAAAACGATATTTTTTCTAAATAAGCGGGAGTGTCCTCCCCTAGACTTTCCCGCATATAAATAGGTATAAAGAGTTGTGAATGAATATTTAGAATGTGTAAACTTGGTATTGATAAAGAGCCAGTTCGTATTAGTTTATTGGTGTCAAATTTGATATTTGGTAACATTTATATATATATATATATATATATATATATATAGAATAAAGTGCTACTTCCGGTTAACTGATATTTTAAATGTAAAAAAAAACAGATATGGATATAATATAAATATTTTTAATTTTATTTTATATATAATATATAAGGGCTGGCTGTGACGTCATGAAGTGCTGGGTGACGTCATATAATTTTAAATTAAGAAAAAACTAATGAAGATGATTTTTCTCGAGGATAAAACCAATACAAACTGCATAACACGTGGAGATATGTCCTCACGTGAAATTTGATATGAAAATAACCCTTCACTTCCTCTCTTCGATCGGCAATACTAGCACTTCCGGTTTCCGGATTTGCACCAAAAGTTGATCAATTCATCCTACTGATGTATTAAGTAAATATACCAAATTTCATCAAAATCCGTTGAGCCGTTCAGGCTGTACACATCTATACGGACGGAACGACAGACAGACGGACGGACGGACGGACAGACATCATGCTAAAAATACTTTTTTCTGTTAAGAAAATGCATGATTCGTGGAGATATGTACCTAAAAATATCCATAGGTGAAATTTGGTGTGAAAACAATACCTCCCTTACTATCGTCGGTCGGTAAAAAAGAAACGCTACTTGTATAGGTAAAATGTCACTTCCGGTAGTCAGATCATGATGAAATTTGGTATCTCAATTTTTTTCATATTTTTAAATCTATATACATAATATGAAGCAAATATCTCGAAGCAAACTGGTACTTTACTTGAAAGGTAAACGCAACCAGTGTAGGTAAAGTACCATTTCCGGTTAACCGATTTTGACGAAATTTTGATAGAAATCTACAAACTGTGAATAATATCGGTGTACCAAATTTCGAAGTCCTAGCTTGATTAGTTTTTGAGTAAATTTGCTTACAGACATTACATACATACATACATACATACATACATACATACACACACACAGACATAATTCGAAAAATGGTATTTTCCGACTCAGGGAGGTCTAAAACGTCAAGATCTATCGAAATCTCGAAGTCGAAATTTTTGACGATTCCAATACTTCCCTTATACGAAGTATGCGGGAAAGTAAAAACCTGCTTCGAAGCCACCAACCGTACAATATTATATTTTATTATATAAAATGTATAATATTTGATATTTTTGCTGATTCCGTGTTGTGCTTATGCAAAGTGTAAAACAAATGCTCTTCCTAAGGAATTTTTAATTTTAATATTTTTATAAGATAAATCATTTGATTTATGAATTTTTATTTGTCATCAGCAATAGGTTTGATTCATTTCTTATTTTATTATTATTATTTTATTTAATGTGAATAAAAAATATTTAAAAAGGTTTTTTTTTGGTTCTGGTATCATTTAGTCCTTCCCTCAACGGATTGGAAAAAAAAACACCAGTGCGTACCTTAAATTATCCTGATTGATTTTTGATATGAAATATTTTGTGGAAATTTCGTGTTTACTTAAGAAAAATTAATATAATTTGCATATAAATTGGGGGTGGGGGCCAAGTTTTGACAGTTATAGTATGACTTATGATCGCAAGAGGGCGAGACCTTCACCTTGCCCAGTAGAGAGCGCAATTAAATACAATTTGAATTTAAATATATATTAATTGCAAAATTTCCATAAACATTTATAAAAATAAATATACATATGAAATATGTTTTTTTATTTATTTTTTATATTAAAAAATATTTAATTTGAAATTAATTATATATAAAAAGATCAACTATCAAATAGATTCAAACTTTTATTTTCTTAGATTAGATTATAATTAAATATTATTTATATTATTTAATAATTATTATTTTTCTATTTAATAAGGATGTCTTTTAAAAAATTGTAACTAACATTCAGCATTCTTTTGGTGTTTCTTTATAAATATATAACAGTAAAATTAATTATTTACGCATTAAAGGGTCCTTTATTGTATAATTAAATAGAAAAATTCAGTTTATTTTATTTTAGAAAAAGTTAAATTCATACTAAAGTCATTCAAAAAAATTATTTTAATTGCGCTAATAATTAATTTTACTGTTATATATTTATAAAGAAACACCAAAAGAATGCTGAATGTTAATAATGTACTAATATTATTATTCAATTAATTATTTTTTTGGTTTCATTACTAATTTGGTGAATATATTTATTCATAATTTTTGAAGCTTTTTTCCCAAATGACATCTAATATTTGCAATTAATTTTTTGTTTTTTGGTTTCCATTGTAATTTGCTAAATATGAACAAATTTTATTATTTCTTAATCTTTTTACATTATTCAAAATTAAAAAAATTAAATTGCATCCATTCAAATCCTTCTAACTCTTTCCATAAGACAACCCAAATTTTATTTCCATGTAATTATTTAGGGAATCATTAATTTATATAGATTAGTAAAAGAATATTGGAATGTTACGATATTATTATTATAATTATTATTATTATTATATTATGTTATTATAATAATATAATCCAAATGACAAAGAAACAGCAATTAATTATTTAATTGCCCAATTAAATTTAAAATTAAGTATTAATAACCAATGGGTCGTTGTTTATCCTTCATACTAATAATTATAATGGTAATGGTCCATCGTACCTAATCCCTCAACGAATCGAAAAAAAAAAAATACCAGTGCGTACCTTAGATTATCCTGATTGATTTTTGATATGAAATAATTGGTGCTCATTTCGTGTTTACGGGAGAAAAATTAATATAATTTGCATATAAATTGGGGGTGGGGGCCATGTTTTGATAGTTATAGTATGACTTATGATCAAAAGAGGGCGAGATCTTCACCTTGTCCAGTAGATAGCGCAATTAAATACAATTTGAATTTAAATATATATTAATTTCAAAATTTGCCTAAACATTTATAAAAATAAATATACATATGAAATACGTTTAATATTAAAAATAAATAAATATAAATATGAAATTTGTTTTTTTAATATTAAAAAATATTTAATTTGAGATTAATTATGTATAAAAAGATCAACTATCAAATAGATTCAAACTTTTATTTTCTTTGATTAGATTATAATTAAATATTATTTATATTATTTAAAAATTATTATTTTCTATTTATTAAGGATGTCTTTTAAATATTGTAATTAACCCTATCGTATGTCAAATATTATAGCTAAGTTTTTTTGAATTTTTTAAAATTAAAATAAATATTAATTAAATAAAAAACCTTTGTACTGTATAACTCTAAATTATATAACCTTATACTAATAATAATATTATAAGGATTTTTAGAAATATAATTATAATAATTAGAAATATAATATAATATAAGGTTATATAATTTAGAGATACAGTACAAAGGTTTTTTATTTAATTAATATTTATTTTAATTTTAAAAAATTCAAAAAAACTTAGTTGTAATATTTGACATATGATAGGGTTAAAGCAAACACAATGGTGAAGGCCCCGCCATCTCTTGGCCTGTCTTGACCTAAAGCCAAGCGTGGTCGTTGGTTACGCCCTCTTAGGGACAATCATTTCTATCTCGGAGCCCCGGATGTAAACCTTTACCATTATAATTATTAATTATTCTATACAAATTAAGAACTATAAAATAAAAGAACAAATAAAATTATAATATTTATTATATAAACAAATATAATTTTAATTTAAATAATGGCAAATTTTTTAATTCCGCAGTGTGGCTCCTCTTCTGGCTGAAAAGAATACTAACACTAACACATCTATCCTATATTTTCGTTGACAAGTTCTGACCAGTTCTGACAAGTAAACTCAAATTTTTGTTTATATCAGGAAAGTTAATTATTCTTGAATTAAGATAATTAAAAATCAAAGAAAATACAATTAATCTTGATTATACTAAAATATTATTGAAAAAAGATATGGAAATAATGAATTTAAAAAGTGATTTGGAAATTTCATATTTAAAATTAAATTTAATTATGCAAGAAATTGAGGTAAGAAATTTATTCTTTAAATTTTGCATTTATACATATTTCTTTTAATCTATTTTAAAATTATAGAAAAAAAGTATATTAAAGAAGAATGAATATAATCCAATAGACCAACAAATTATTTCAATAAGAGAAGAAATTAAAAAGGTACGAATGAAAGATAAAAATTATAAGCAATTATAAAGAATAATAATTAAAAATAGTTTAGTTACCATACTAGATCATAGAGGCGCTGGTGGCGATAATTTGGCGGTAATTTAAATTCTGAGCAATGTGCAGATAAAAATCTTTCTATATTTCTATTGATATTTACAATATCTCAATTGATCTTATTGGCCTTTTAAACTTTGAAAACATTCACATTACGGCTATAATTTAATACTATTAATTTTTAAGATTATGTGAATAAATTATTTTAATTAAGAAAATTTGATCTCATAATTGGATTTTCACGTAAGATTTTAATATATAATATATTTTTTAATATTATTTTTATAGTAGTTTAGTGTTATGCTAATTTTATATTTTATTTTTATTTTGTTTACTTAGATTTTTTTTTAAATAAATTAATAACATTTAAAGTAGCATAAAAAATTAATCGAGGCAGGAAAATTGATGGGGTTTGAAATTAATAGTGATAAGACAAAATAATTAGTATCAGAGAGAATAATATTTGCAAAGAATTTAAATCTAGGTTGCAATCTGGAAATTATTATCAAAGGGGATCAAAATTATTAAATTATTAATTGTATTATATGGGTGGGAGGCATGGTCTATAACCCTGGGAGATGAGAATAGATTCAGAGTATTTGAGAATAGGATTCTTTCCAGCATTTATGGACCAAAGAAAGATGAGGACACCGGGGAATGGCGGAGACTGCATAACAAGGAATTGCATGACCTCTATGCATCTCTAGATATAGGTCATAAAATAGAGAAGGCTGGGATCGGCAGGGCACATGGCTAGAATGGGAGAGGAAAAATATATTGGTGGGGAGTTCGATTGGAAAACGTCTGTGTGGAAGACCAATTGGGAACAGGGTGGACAATGTAGGAAGGAACGTGAGAGAGATGGGACAGGTTAGGTTAGGAGTTAGATGGTTATAGCTCAGAATAGGGACACTCGGGGGGGGGGGGTACAGGGGGCGGAGCCCCCGTCTAGATGGGAAGAGCGACGAAGGAGCTCTGAGCAGCTAGTATTAAATATTTTTGTCATCACCATCGTTTATGTTGTTTAAGATTATTTAACTTGTTTGATATGTTTTGCATTTGACTAATATTTTCGATCATTGTTTTACTTGAATGAAAGTGAAAATTGTAGAATTCTTGTAGTAGTCGGCATTTTTGCTGTTCGGTATCCTTTTCGTAAATGTTTTTAAGCGTATTGTACATATCTTTTGAATTGTTACAAGTTATAATATGTGGCACAACTGATTTATCTATTGTAGAGACAATATAATGTTGAGCTCTTGTGTCACGTGTTTTCCATTTCTTTATTTTAATTTCATCTCTACCAGCATCACTTAATAATTCTGTACCATCATTAGGTCTTTTGCAGGCATTAATATTTTTATTTGAAATGACCACATAGGATATGAGTCCATACCTTTTGGTTTTTATATATATAAATCTTCGTCTGATTGCGACTCCGTATTTATTTTATTTTTATAAATTTCTTAATTCTTTTATTTTTATTCAAATACCTTCTGGGCTCATAACCTGTTCGATATTTATTTTATTTAGAAATTAAATAAATTATTTTATTTTAAATAAGAAATATACAATATTATTTTATACAAATTTTAACAAAAATACAAATAAATAAATTTTACTATTAATAAAAATATGTCCTTAACAACATCAACATCAAGTTATTATCAATTTATATATTAATTTCAACAATTTGTATTTACATTATATATAATTTATATTATAAGAAATCAATTATTTCAGCCTTTTATTTATAAGATTTATTTATAAAACGCAATATTGCATCATCGTAATATTAAATAAAGATTAGAATTATAGAAATATAAAATATATTTTAAAATTAAGTAATTTATTTTTTAGGTCTGTTCTTCATTTGAAGAGTTAAGCGAAAATCTTGGTATAATAGGAAAAGGAGATAATAGTGATGTTTGGGAAGCATCTGAAAAGGGAGATTTAAGTGCTATTAAATATTTTTGTAATTTACAATCATCCAATATTAATATAAAAAATGAAAATGATAAAAATTATACTCCATTACATTATGCAGTCAATTCAAGTAATTTAAAAATAATCAAATATTTAATTGTTAAGGGAGCGGATGTGAATGCAAAAAATTCAAGTGGATATACTCCTTTAATTTTGGCTTCACGGAATGGACATTTACAAATTGCAAAATATTTGATTGAAAAAGGAGCGGATGTGAATGCAAAAGATTCAGATGGATGGACTTCTTTATTTTGGCCATCTCGGAATGGACATTTAGAAATTGCAAAATATTTAATTGAAAAAGGAGCGGTTGTGAATACAAAAGATTCAAGTGGATATACTCCTTTAATTTGGGCATCTAAAAATGGACATTTAGAAATTGTAAAATATTTAATTAAAAAAGGAGCAGATGTGAATGCAAAGAATCCATGTGGAATGACTATTTTAGCTTTTGCATCTGAGCATGGACATTTAGAAATTGTAAAATATTTAATTGAAAAAGGAGCTGATGTAAATGCAAAAGATTCATATGGATGTACTCCTTTAATTTGCCTATCTGAATTTGGACATTTAGAAATTGTAAAATATTTAATTGAAAACGGAGCGGATGTAAATGCGAAAGATTCAGTTGGGTGGACTCCTTTAATTTGGGCCTCTAAGAATGGACGACATTTAGAAATTATAAAATATTTAATTGAAAAAGGAGCGGATTTGAATGCAAAAGATTCAGATGGATGGACTCCTTTAATTTGGGCATCTAAGAATGGACGACATTTAGGAATTATAAAATATTTAATTGAAAAAGGAGCGGATTTGAATGCAACAGATTCACATGGATGGACTCCTTTAATTTGGGCATCTAAAAATGGACATTTAGAAATTGTAAAATATTTAATTGAAAAAGGAGCGTATTGGAATGGATTAGGGCTTACAATACCGAACTAAAATCTGAATACCGGTATTTGGTATTTGAAATTTGAAATACCGAGATACTTTATTGATAAAAAAAAAACATTAAATAAATAATGATTTAAAACCACTACAAATTTTATTTTTTCAATTGTAAAATATATACCAAAAATTATTTCTTATATTAACACTTTCTGAAATTTCCTCCAATAATTATTAATTCATAATTAATTAATAACTATTTAAACTTATTTTTGTTGTTGAAAAACGTAATTCATAGTACACATACTTCACCTGCATACAGTAAATTACTTTTTTTCAAAAACCACTCATTCAAATTAATTAATAATAATGGATTTCCAGAGGCAAACTTCAATTCTTTTTTTATTACTCCCAATCCTTGCGGTTCAATAAAATAGATAATATTTTTCGTTACAATTATTATAATATCTTGAAATATTTTCATTCCAAGCGGACATTTACCAACAAATATATTTTTATATTACTATGGATGGCCCCGAGTTACCATCTTACTTAGATATAAAAACACATTTGGTTTCATTGCCCAATCCTACCATGAGTATGTGTCAGGATTGAAATTGACATCATTTGCTTAGAAGATTGAAAGTATTAAAAGAAGAATAGCTGTAAAAAGAGGCTTAGATAATAATTGGTTTGACTATATAGAGGACAGACCCTTTAAGAAAACTAGACTATTAAGAATAAATACTATAGATACAGTGGCGGTTGGGGGTTTTAAACCCCCCCCCTCCAGGAGAGAAAAAAATTAAAATTGCTGTATATCAGGTGTGGCCAAACTTTTAGCTTTTAGGGGCTACTTTTTCAATAAAATATAGTCTGCGGTAGACTATGGA
This sequence comes from Labia minor, assembly GCA_963082975.1. Classification (NCBI taxonomy): domain Eukaryota; kingdom Metazoa; phylum Arthropoda; class Insecta; order Dermaptera; family Spongiphoridae; genus Labia; species Labia minor. Next base: position 62,290,544 of record OY720346.1, on the reverse strand, counting down.
TATGGGCAAATAATTTTAAAATTTTAGAAGATAATTAAAGAAGTCATTATATCGCCGATTTAAATTGCAAACCTCCACTTTTGGTCAAAAATTACATTTTCACACTATTAGAAAGAGAAAAACACCTTACATTGGATATGAAACACCGCTATTATGCACCTATTTAATTGAAAAAATGTATCCGTTTTAAGAAAGTTGTGCAAAATATGCTGAATATGAGTTAGCAGGTTTGCAATCTAAGCCGACGATATATTTTTTATTTTATGAATTCTAACAATATTTATTAATATTTTAAAAAATTCAATGTTAAGAAATAAATACGAATAAAACATTTTTTATTTTATGAATTCCAACAATATTTATTAAAATTTAAAAAAAACAATGCCAAGAAATAAATACGAACAAAACAAATTTTAAGCATACAATTTATATTTGAATGAAACCTGGCATTACATAAGAGCAGCAAGTTTCTCAAAATTTGGCTCATATGAACTTAAAGCAATTCTTAAGCATGACTCTAAATGTAGATCCGTTATTTGCGATCGAGGTTTTGTTTTGATCGCATTCATATAAGAAAATACGGATTCACATAAATATGTGGAGCCAAAGAAGGCATTGAAACGGGAAACCATTGTCCAAATATTTGGATATTTATCTTTGCTTATTAGTTTCCAAAAATTTTGCTATCTGAAACCATTGATTTTAGATTTATATCGCATTTAATATTTAGTATTTCTTCTTCGAATAAGATATATATATATAGTATATATAGTATATATCGAATTAAGAAAATTGTGAAGTTTCTGAGCAAGCAAGAATTTCAACGTCGATGTCATTAAATGGGAAAGATAAAAAACAGGCAATATCTTCAAGTTCACTTAGTTTGAGAAATCTATCAAATTCATTTAGAAGCATTCCAATAACATCAGCATATTTGTCGTAAGCAACAGTCTTGTTATTTTTAGATTCATCTGCCAGATTTTGAGTGTTTTAAATCACGACGCTTTAGCTGCATTGCAAGCATATTTAATTTTTCCTTAAATGACTTCAAAATGCTAATCATATCTATTATTGTTTTACCTTTACCCTGTAGCTGCTGATTTAATTGGTTTAGTTTTTCAGTAACATCGCAGAAAAAAGCAAGATCGAAAAGCCATTCTTGATCATTTAATTACGGATATGAATCATCTTTAGAAAATTCGATTCCCTATAAATTTAATACGATAATATAATTCTCATAAAAATCGGGGTTCTGCAGCGCCATCTCTTAACCATCACCCAAAACCTAAACAAGGATTCAGCTGGGCGGGCTCAGTGAGATGGGCACAGACTACACCCAAACCTCGCTTTACGGCCTAGATACGTTCCGCGAACCTTGGCCGTAAAGCGAAAAGCCGTATAACGAATCAATTATTCTAATACGTATTCATACAAATTCAATGGGATCGGTTCCAAATTTGATAAATATATAATATGGTTTATCATTCAAAATGCATTTTATTTTTTTATTTTGTTTAAATTATAAACATATTTAACAAGAACATAAATTTTATATAAAATAAAAAACTCCAAAAACATTACATAATTTTTAAATAAAAATGAAACAACTAAAACCTACAGATCACTGTCACCATCATTTTGCGCTGGTGGTTTGAAAAAATTGGTTCATTGTTGTCGATTTTAATTCCTTCCAGGATTCACTAATGTTCTCAACAGCATCCTTGATATTATAGTTTTTCCAAAACGTTTTAATTGATGATGTACCATCGGTTTCACTTATATATAGTTGTTGGAATGTTCGGCGTAGGTAATATGCTTTAAACGTGGCTATTGCACCCTGATCCATTGGTTGGATCAGAGCTGTTGTATTTTTCGGAAGGTACTCAATCATCACATCTTCTGATAGTTCGGATAAATTTACACTCGTAAACAAGGGAAACACAAAGAAATAAAGATTGCGCTTGCGCAATATATCGACATAGAAAAAAAAGCCGTTATAGCAAAACATTTTAGGCCGTATATCGAAAACGTACCTTAATTAAAGAGGGCCGTTATAGCGAAAGGCCGTATAAAGAGCGGCCGTATAGCGAGGCTTGGGTGTATCTTTAAGATGCACCCACTCCGGGTTAAATTTTGAAGCAAAGTTTTAGCACATCGCGCCACCTGGTACCATAACTCATATACTAATTTTATAAAAAACGTTATAAAAAAGCGGGCTTGTGTGTGTCTGTGTTTTTTTTTTTCGGGAATTTCAGGAATTAAAAAATTGTGGAAAATTTTCTGTTAAATGAAAAATTATCTATTTGGAGATAAATATTAGTTTAATTTCCAAATAAATAATTTTTCATTAAACTGAAAATTTTCTACAATCTTTTTATGTAATTAACATATCTAAAAGAAACGAATAAATTTTTATGTATATAAACAATATATATTTGAAAATTAATAAAAATTATAAAATTATATTTACAAATTATGTGGTGATCTATTCTCTATTCAAAATGGATTTTAAAAATGGTGCCAGGCCGGCAGGCCGGATTTTTTCTCAATTAGTTCGGGTATGCATCCGCATAGCAGCGCCAAACGCTGTTTCAAAAACATAACATTGCGTGTCCACCCCCTGCATTATGGTGATTGGTGTGATGATGTCACAGAGCATCACAGAGCATCCTTAACGAATGCTGAATGCTGTCCCCCACCTGGTTCGTTCATTACTTTTAAAGAATCACAGATCTTCAGGGGGGTATCAGCTCAATGGGACCGGTGTAACTCGAACACCAGATGGCGTTACATGAAAAAAGTCGACTCTTCAGGCGCCCAATAGATGGCACCGCAAAAAAAAAATGACCAAAGATCACCCCCTCCCACAGGCCTTCCGAATTCCCTGCAATTATTTGAATATCAAACTCGACATACCATCCGTACATAGAGTATCCGTGCACATAATATTCGAAACAAACCCAGCATAAATATAAATATAAATTTTATTTAACATTTAACACAAATAACATTGAAAAATTTATTATAAATTGTTTGATAAATAATTTAAATTACATTGTAACAAATCAAATATCAAAGTTAAATTATTTAATATTTGATAAATAAATACAAATTTCACAGCAATATAGAAATTCACAATAAGCACTATTAAATCAAATATATTCACATACTCCTCTCAGTATATCTTTTATCGTTTTTCACATGTTTAAAAATTGCATAAAACTGCTATATATAGTATTTCAGCTTGGTTGAATCGCTAAAAGTACCGGAATTAATTTTTTAGCACGTTGACTAACAATCACGCGCCAGCATGTGACCAGATGCCCTCAACAAAGAGCCAAACTCGCGCTGGTTTAATAAATACTATTTATTAATTTTAATTTATAATTTCATTTAAATATAATATATATGTGTTAATTTATCCAATTGGAATTTGCATGATAGCCGACCAGAGACATCCCACATTTTTTTCATTTATAAATTTACCCAAATGTTCGTAATTCAGTTTTTTGATAAACTTAGATGATTAAAAATGCGTTGGATTAATTATTCTTAGTTAATCAATGATTTATGGATTTCTTGTGATCTTTTTAAATAGTATCTTTTTGGAAATAGAAATGATTATTTATTTATTTATTTATAAATTTCCTTCTCACTAAGAACAATTCGTATGTGTTTCTCTCGTTTCAAATATTGGCATTGAAGAAAATTTTTAATCCATACATATTAAATATTAACAAGAACATTATTCGTTTATTTTATTTATGTAAATTACATAAAAGTAGGTGAAGTTTTCTGTTAATTTAAATTATTTATTTGGATATTTGAAAAAAGCATATTTTATTTCTGTAATGCTAATTTTATATCTCAATAAATAATTTTTAAATTCACAATATTCATACAAAAAAAATTTAAAAATGCCTCTCTCGCCGGTCGGTAAAAACGCTCACACATGTCCAACCAGTCTGCCATCCTTGCCAGCACCTGCCAGCACTAAGGGTGAGAAAAAAATAGCATTGAGTGATCTCCTCTGATACGGATGCTCTGTGCAGATCTTCTATCTAAAGAATTCTAAAGGTAAGCATCTTAAAAATTGTAGAATTATTACAATATATGTAATCTAGGAATTTAAATAAATTTTAATCGTAATTATGAACAAATTATATTACTTCTTTCAAAATAATTACCCTTTTTACATTAATCAAGATAAAAACTATTTTATTACAAACATTTAAATATTATTCTTATAATCCTGTAAATTTTTTAGTTTTTTCAGTTATTCTTTGTAGTTTATAATATTATTATTCAATTAATTATTCTATTTATTATTTTTTTGGTTTCATTACTAATTTGGTGAATATATTTATTCATAATTTTTGAAGCTTTTTTCTCAAATGACATCTAATATTTTAAATTAATATCTTTAGGTTTTAATTGAAATTTGGTAAATATAAACAAATTTTATTATTGCGTTACATTAATCAAAATTAAAAAAATAAAATTAAATCCATTCAAATCCTTCTAACTCTTTCCATAAGACAACCCAAATTTTTTTTCCATGTAATTATTTAGGGAATCATTAATTATATCAATTATATCATTTATATAGATTAGTAAAAGAATATTGGAATCTTACGATTATATTATGTTATTATAATAATATAATCCAAATGTCAAAGAAACAGAAATTAATTATTTAATTGCCCAATTAAATTTAAAATTAAGTATTAATAACCAATGGGTCGTTGTTTAGCCTTCATACTGCGTCCAAACAATTTTGAATTCCGTGGACAACAAAGGTAGTTTTTTAAATTTTTAAAGATAACATTATTAACACACTTAACAGTTTCTATAGAATTATCAATCAAATAATTAATAATTATAATTATTAATAATTCTATACAAATTAAGAACTATAAAATAAAAGAAAAAATAAAATTATTATATTTATTATATAAACAAATATAATTTTAATTTAAATAATGGCAAATTTTTTAATTTCGCAGTGTTGCTCCTCTTCTGGCTGAAAAAAATTCTAACACTAACACATCTATCCTCATCACAGAGCATCCATCAGCATCCATTGGCATCCATATATATTTTCGTTGACAAGCTCACTCAAAATATTTTTGTTTGTCTCAGGAAAGTTAATTATTCTTGGATTAAGATAATTGAAAATCAAAGAAAATACAATTAATCTTGATTATACTAAAATATTATTGAAAAAAAATATTGAAATAATGAATTTAAAAAGTGATATTGAAATTTGTTCTAATAAATTAAATTTAATTATTCAAGAAATTGAGGTAAGAAATTTATTCTTTCTAATTTGCATTTATACATATTTCTTTTAATCTATTATAAAATTATAGAAAAAAAGTATATTAGAGAAGAATGAATTTAAACCAATAAAACCAGATATTATTTCATTAATAGAAGAAATTCTAAAGGTACGAATGAAAGATAAAAATTTATAAGCAATAATTTAATAAATTCAAGAGAAATTAAGAGAACTATTGATATTAAATCTAATATGTTTGATACAAGAAACAAAAATAATATGATCAAATTTCAATAGAAAAAATATTTTTAAACTAATAAAATTTGTATTTACATTATATAAGGTAAACGTACCAGTGGTGGGCCATGTTAAGAGAAATTTTCATTAAAAAATACTATTATTCTGTAATAAAAGTGAGAATAACAACAAAACAAGTGCTAACATATTGTACAACTATTTTTAATTATCACTACAACACAAACATTCGGTTAATGTATATTTAAATATTTTTTTTTAAATTTTTTCAAAATTATTTTTTTCTAGTAGTGGGCCACTTTTTGATACTATAATGGACCATCAACCTAAAATGGTTTTAAAATAAATAAATAGAATAAAATGCAATAAGTATTGGTTTTATCAATATTTTTTATAATTTTTTATATTTACACTTTTGTAAACTGTTCTTATCCATTTAAAAGCATTTCTATCTAACTCTTTCCTTTTTTTTCTTCTTTTTTTTGCCTCTCAAGAGATCGCTCATTTTTTAATTTTTCCAATTTTTCTTTTTTTATTTTCTTATTTAAAATGTACTTCTGGCAAAGTTTTCCTGACACAACTGATGGTAATTTGGTATCTTATCTTATTATGCTAGCTAAAATTGTATATTATCTTGTTATGCTAGCTAAAATTGTATATATATATATATATATATATATATAGCCATGGGTTCTCAAAAACCGCTCTAACGATTTTTTTCAAATTCACACTAGATATAGTATTTATAAAAAAAAATTGAGTTTTATTGATCACATCTCAGGAAAAGTACATATTCATTATTTATTTCTTAATTTAAAATTATATATGGGTGACGTCACATGACATCCATTTTTATTTTTTAACTGAAATTGTATTAATATTTATTTTTATTTAAAATATTTTAAAATTTATTATTTAATTTCGAAATAAAATTAAAAATATTTATTTTTAATAAAATATATATATATTTATTAATCTCTCTCAAAAAAAAAAAAAATAACAAAACAAATAAATGTCTTCGAAAGATGGTAAAAATATCTTATTTTTATTATCAAAATATCTTAGACCAGCGGTTAGAACAATTGTTTTTACTCCCAGAGTTCGAAGGATCGAAACTCGCCGCGTGCATTTTTTTTATCTATTTTCGTGATTTATTTATTCATTGTTCTTTTATTAATTAAGTTTTAGATAGTTTTATAATTTTTAATATTTTTTCAATAAAATATTATTTAATACATTTAATAATTGTAATAAATAATTAAAGAATTGTATATCAATATTTTTTAAAGGGTAGAGCGAGAGCTCGGTGTCTCAGGTATTAATATTACCAGCCAAATCCAATAATAATGAATCATTTTTTTTAACTTAAGTACCGAGCCGAGGCTCGGGGTCCCGGTACTCTTATCTTATTATGCTAGCTAAAATTGTATATATATATATATATATAGCCATGGGTTCTCAAAAACCGCTCTAACGATTTTTTTCAAATTCACACTAGATATAGTATTTATAAAGAAAGATTAAGTTTTATTGATCATATCTCTTGAAAAATACATCTTCATTATTTATTTCTTAATATAAAATTATATATGGGTGATGTCACATGACATCCATTTTTATTTTTTAACTGAAATTGTATTAATATTTATTTTTATTTAAAATATTTTAAAATTTATTATTTAATTTCGAAATAAAATTAAAAATATTTATTTTTAACTAGCTGCTCCGAGCGCCTTCGGCGCTCTCCACACCTAGACGGAGGCTCCGCCCCGTGTACCCCCTGAAGTCATATCTTTTTTAACCTCTCTTCTATTTCTTCTTCTGTCTCATTAGAGCGACCAGCTGCATGTAGACCCTATCTTTAAAAAGCCTATTTTCTCTCTCATACAGAGACTCAATTAATCGTTTTTTAATTTTAGGCTCCCTATCTTTGTTTTGTAATTCTAACAAATCAAATAACACTACCTGACTTGATTTTAAACGTTCCTTCCTTTGCCTACAAAACTCTTGAACAGAACAGTGTGTGGGCTTCTCTCGAGTGACGCTTCCACGAACTTTTGCCAAAAACACCGACTGGGATGTCTGCCTGAGGGCTTCAAAATAAGAGGCGAACTTAAGGTTCAAACCTAATTCGAAAATAAATCTAAAGGGACAATGGGAACCTAAAGGTGACTAATATTTAAAAAGTGAGTGCCTCAATAACCAACAACTTATTACAACACACAAACTCATCTATTCAGGTTACGTTCTTGTGATGGCATAGTTTATAATGGGTACCTGTTGTAGTGACATTATTCATTTTTAATAGCACAATTCACCTGAATAGATAAGTTTGCGATCAATCTGTAATATAAAATAATTAAATAAAACGTATATAATCATTTAAAAATAAGTAATCGCTTTATTGTCAAGTGAATCATAAAGAATCACTTTTGTTTTTATTGTAGCGCTTTGTGATATACGATGTTTTTTGTTTGATTACATGGCGCATAGACGAACAAATCTGATGGTTTTCCAACACGGGAACAGGCAACATACAATTGACCGTGTGAGAAACATGGGTTTTCTAGATTAATACCACAAACACTTAATGATTGCCCCTGGGACTTGTTTATGGTCATAGCAAAAGCAAGTCGCACTGGAAACTGTAGTCGTTTAAACTCAAACGGTATATCATTCGGAATCATTGGGATGCGTGGTATCAAAACATCTTCTCCTTTATACTTTCCTTTAATTATAGTTGCTTCTATCAAGTTGTTCATTAATTTTTTTATCGCTAACCGTGTGTCGTTGCAAAGATGCGGTTGGTTGATATTTCGTAACATTATAACTACCGATCCAACCTTTAATTGAAGATTGTGAGGTGGCCATCCTGGAAAATCCAGCGAGTTTAAAAATTCCGGTGGATAGTTGACGACATCATCTTTGTTAGTAGCCGAATCAACTGATTTATATATCTTCAATTCCCCTGTAATTTGTTCTTGAATTTTTAAATTTAATTCATTTACATCTATGTTTTTTTTGCAGCCAATATAGCTCGTTCGCTCAACCAATCATGGTTTCTGTAATTTTGAGGAACATTTGGAAATACCTTTTGAATAAGTTCATTTGTTGATCGAGTTAACTGACAAAAACTTTGAGGAAAGTTAATGTAGCCAGTCAACATGTCTTTAGGAAATTTGCCATCACCAATGTCAATTAGTTGTTTAGAGAATATGTCTCCAGATTGGTCATTTTGCACCGCGACACGCATATTTTTGCTTAAATGTAATACCTTGACCTGTTTCCATAAATTGGAGGACTTCAAACATGCATTGAATTCATCAGCTGGCGTTGATCGTGGAATTACTGGCAATGTTTGACGAAAATCTCCTGCTAATAAAATCATTGCACCACCAAATCGGTTATTATTGCTCCGTATATCTTTTAAGGTTCTATCTAAAGCCTCCAAAGATTTTCTATGTGCCATCGTGCATTCATCCCAAACAATCAATTTACATTGCTGCAAAACCTTTGCCATTGGAGAGTTCGTCGAAATGTTGCAGGTTGGATTTTCATTGCTTTGCATATTTAATGGCAATTTTAGTGCTGAATGGGCTGTTCGACCACCTTCAAGTAAAGTTGCTGCGATTCCCGACGATGCGAGTGCAAGTGCAATTTTATTTTGTGAGCGAATTGTTGCTAATATTAATGAAATCAAAAACGTTTTTCCTGTACCACCAGGGGCATCTAAGAAGTAAATCCCTCCAGATTCATTATTTGTCACTTTCAAAAGAGTATCAAATACATACTTCTGTTGTGCATTCAATAGTGGAAGATTTGTTTGGATTAATTCTTTCATAGTGTTGAGATCATACTGTTTTTCTCGATGCAACTCTTGGTTATGCATTGGACGATTGGGCGCGGCCAGTCCTAATTGAAATAATCGTTTGTTTGACATCATCAAGCACATGTCCTCAATTGAAATCAATGCTTGATTGTAAATTTCTTCGCTTATTTGTATATTTGGATTTCCCGTTCTATTCCGTATTTGATATAAAATATCATCACACATATTATCTTTGTACTTGATCCACAAATCAATCGGCTTTGATGGGAAGCATGTAGATATGATTATAGAAAACAATGTTCGTATTTGATGAGCATGTGATGATATTACAGCATCATTGAGAGTTTGATCCCAATGAGCGTCATTTTCTAGCAATTGCAAACGTTGACAGGCTTCTGTAGGATCCACACAATTCACCATCAACAGTTCGTAAATGTTGGAATGATGTTGGGCCACGTACATTGACTAATAGAAGTCGTAAATAAAAACATTCATCATTGCTTGGATGTACTGAAAAAATTCGACCAATCGCATCTGTAGAGTATATATCTGGGTATCCTGGAACAGGTTTTCCTTGTTTCCGCCGAATAAATTTTTTTCAGGATTGATTCCAAGTATAATATTTTGGCATTTCAGAATATAGCAATCTTTGTGCAAAAATATCATTTTGGCATGTCTCAAAAAAACTGGTTAATGTAGTAGATGGTGGCTGAGTAGCTCTTTGTACTGCGTTCTGTGCTGTAAAATACACTCTTTGTCCATTTTCTAAGTGTACAGCTAAGTGAACAACAGAAGGGTGTCTCTCATGAATAGGAAAAGAAAATATTCGCCAAATTGCTTGATTACTACTAACATACCGGCCCATTTGGTATTGGGTAACTTCATCATTGGAATTATCTGCACCAATTCCAATCACAGCCATATCCTTTGGTTACATATTTGCATATATATATTTAATAGATTTCACTGAATGGCAAGATTCAACGTTGATGTGAGCTTTGAAAGTCTTTGATAAAATGGGTGAATATGGTACAATCCAACGATTATCTATTTCAATATCGTGTTGATTTAATTTGACAATTGTTGATCTTCCATTGTCTGCTGTTGATCGGCGACGATACAGTGGATAACCGTCATTACCAGTAATTGTTTCCGATATTAATGTCCGTGGACATCGCTTTGAACATTTACCATCCACCATACACGGTGAATTTTGATTAAGCGTTCCGCAGGGACCATGTATCATATTTTTGATTACTACCTCATGCAATCCAGGATCTACTTCTACATTAGGGATTTCAGCTGATATCACTGCACCAACTTCATTTGGCCTTATCTTTTCAACCAACCAAATCAAAATGTGTGTATGTGGCAATCCTCGTTTCTGCCACTCGACAGAATACATCCAGCAGCGTGTCTCACCAAACACATAATGTTTTACAATGAAATCCATTAAAGATTTCAACTTTTGTCTAAAGACTCTGGCTGTAATATCATGACGATCAATGGCTGATTGTCCAGGTAATAACTCCTGCTTGATTTCTATCCATTTCGGATTACATGTAAAGGTAATAAATAAATCTGCTGTTCCATAATTACGAACATACGACATGGCATCTTGAGCATATTCATGCATATGTCGAGGGCTTCCGATGTATGTTGCTGGAAGAATAGTCATCCGACCAACATTCTGTGCATTTCCATCAGTATTAATCGCATCTCGAAGGTGAATATACTCTTCAGATCGAAGTTTGGTCTGATTCAACCTGATGAATATCAATCTCTCATGTCAACAACATATTTGTGATATAATCGCCGACATTTCAATATGTGATTGTCTTCATTTTCCCGAATCATTAAGCGATATGAATAATAGTTCATTGAACTGACTTTTTTGTTGGTTTCAGAACCTGTAAATAAATTTTTGTTTTAATAACATTGAAATATAAAATTAAAATACATAATATATAGTGATTAAGATATTATCTTCATAGCTAAACTAATAATTCAATTACCTGTAATGGGACTTATCATCTTGATTGAGAAATCATAGCCATCTTCACCTTTCCAAAATATAATGGGATATTGCAGTGCATCATATGAGCGGTGTGTTTCCATTATACGTTGTAATTGATCATTCCGACGATGTAAAACAATATCACGGGATTCCAAGTTTTCTCCAACTACAACGATGGCAACTTCATGTATAGTTGGTGCATTAAAACGTCTCGCATGTTGGCCCACAGGTGTTTTATCAGCTCTGATTACAATTTTGTGATTATCAGATGGCATCATATCCAGTGCAGTTTTAAACAATATTATCAATTGATTGTGTTCATGAAATAAATGTTGTAATTGTTCTACAATAGACCTCTTTACTGAATTGTTATGTGATAAACGCTGATCAATTTCTTGTGATGAATTGCCCATGAAATAAATTTGTAGGAATTTGTAGTCTCTATCTGACAATGGTAACAGTGAACCTGCTCTGTGATATATTTGGCCTTGTATCTGTAAATTTAAAAAAAATATTATGTTTGTACCAAACGCTATAAAATAAAATAAAATAAATAAGCAATGTGCCGTATGAAATTATGGATTGTCAGTTGCTGAATATAAATAATATTTGTTACTAAAAAATATATCTGTCTCCTAATTTGAATAACCAAATAATATTTAATATGCTTAGGTATCTCAATATATAATAATTAGTTGTAACTAATAACTATAATCAAATAATTATATTCGGTTTCAAAATAATATAATTGTGGCTAAAACTGAATCACCAAATAATATGATGACTAAGTAATAATATTTCTTGGGGATTAGGGAATTGAAGATTAGTGACACATTTTAACTTAGGTGACAGAAAATATTGTTCGCTAAAATAATTATGATTAATTAATAAATACATACCTTGAAAGTTGGCTTGAAATTTTCTCCAACCACATTTGTTGCCCCAAATGAAGTCATTTGAAAGCAATTATTGTATTTTTCGATATTTGTCAAAAAGTGTATGGATTCTGTTCCTATTCCTGAAACCAATGAGTACAATGGCTCTGGTGGTGGATCCAATTGTATCAATTTCACTTTGCCATTTGAGCAACACAATCCATTGGCTTCATTTTTGTATTTCAATGCCTTACAATGTGAGCAAACCGAGTTCATTGATCCAATAGCAACACATTGATAATTACTGTAGTCAATTGAAACATCATAACTAAAAGCAGCTCGATTCAAACTTCCTCGATTATTAGTTAAATGTTGACATTCTGGATTAGATCAGAAATTATTTTGATTTGTAGCATTTCGGGTTCTTCTACCTAAATTACTTCGTCTTCTAGCAGGCATATCGAATATAATTTAAGTCCTTCGGCGCTCTTCACAGCTGGACGGGGGCTCCGCCCCCGGTACCCCCGAGTCGTACATCGTATTTGGTTAAAAGTAGTAAAAGGTTTTCATCCATTTTGTTTCAATCATTATATTACATAAAACATTCATTTCTTTTTGTGTTCTTATTTAAAATATATTTTAATTTAATCAGTAAATTAATTATATATATTATTATTGTATATGTTATATCTATCTATTTATATAACTCAAAGATACTCGAAAGTTCTTGGCCACATTTCTCCAAATGTACCTATGCTGAGCCCTTGTCCCATCTCTTACGTCCCTTCCTATGCGTCCATGGTCTTGATTCCCTTTGATAATAATTTGGATGAGATAAGCCTCTTTACTGCATGATAACAGGCGTTTCCCGATTGATACCTCGATTTAAATTCTTCTCAAATATTATTATCCTTCGTGATTACATTCAATTTTTCTACATATTCAAATTTTACATTTTGTGTATTAAGATTTTGTATGTTAATACTGTTTCTCTTTGGCACTAAATATTTTTTCTTATCACTATTAATTTCAAACCTCCATTAATTTTTCCTCGCTATCTGTAATTGCAATTGCCGAATCTCTTATAATATTTTAGCCTAACTTTTCAATTTTTTTGTTTAATTGCATTTCGAGTGATTTTTTCCCAATTTGTGTAATCACATACTCACAACATGCAACATATAATTGGCCGTGGGAAAAACATGGGGATTGCAAATGAACTCCGCAGCACTTGAGTGTCTGGCCCTGAGCTTTGTTGATAGTATGTTTGTTTCCTTAGAACCTTTACCTCCACAAAACATACCCACATTGCACTTTTATAATATATACCAGGACCCTGAGCCTTGGCTCGGTACTTAAGTTGAAAAAAATGATTCATTATTATTGGATTTGGCTGGTAATATTAATACCTGAGACACCGAGCTCTCGCTCTACCCTTTGAAAAATATTGATATACAATTCTTTAATTATTTATTACAATTATTAAATGTTACACATTTGCATCAATCTGATTAAAATGAATGAACTTGTGCTCCTCAATAATACATAAATATATAATAAATACATATATATTTTTTTTTCTATAGTGTTTTTTTGAAAAACTGTTTAGCGCCCCAATGGGTTATAAAACAAACAATTTTAGCTAGTATAATAAGATTAATCCAAGTAATATCGTCTATTTCTATTCGACACTATTTTCACTCCTTATGGTAGCGGCCCAGTCGATGATGTTATATGGATCGTTAATTAACCATTAACCATTCACCGAATCGCCATTCAAATAATAACATACAAACAGAAAAGTAGGCGTGTTGATATAAAATATATACCTGTGTGACAACGAACTATCACTCGACCCTTTAACCACACAATTTATACAATTTATTTTTATATACTTTAAAAATTTTACAATTTTTTAATTATTTATTATAATTGTTAAATGGAATTTCTAAAAATGACCCATTAAAAATTTGTTTCCTAAAATGTTTCAAAATAATTAAAATAAATTTCATTTATATAAATATCTATTTTTATTTTCTCATTCAAAGAATATTTTGTTTATCATTTTATTTTTTTAATATTTTATTTATAAAACACGAAAACATTTAAAATTATATGAATAATTGATCTCATAATTAGATTTTCATTTTCAATTGACGATTTGAATTCATAAAATATTAAAAAAAAACTTTTAAAACTTTTTAAATTATTTTCAAGTAAGTAAAAGTAAGAACACAAAAACAAATAAATGTTTTATCAATATATACTAATGGAATATTTAGTATATAATATTTTATAATATTTACCGGAGTATAATAAATTGATAACGACATTTAATTCTCCTACTATATATCGAATCGAATATAAAGATAAATCTTCTTTTAAACGTTGTGTGAAACAATTTCAAATAATTTAAATGTAAAACTATTAATGAAATAAAAAAAAATCAAATATATGAATATAATATAAATATTTTTAATTTTATTTTAAGAATAGATATGTATATATCTCACAGGCGGTGGTTGTGACGTCACATATATATATTTAAATTTAGAAGAAAAAAACTAATAAAGTTGTAGTTTTCGTGATAAAATAAAACTCAATTTTATAAGAATAAAATATATATATAGTATTTATTAATCTCTCTCAAAAAAAAAAAAATAAACAAAAACAACAAATAAGGTTTAGTAATTGGCTTGAATAGATAGTAAAAAAATGTCATTTTTATTATCTTAATATATTGGTCCAGTGGTTAGAATGACTTTTTGAAGAGTGGACTTCGAAGGATCGAATCTCGATATTTAAAAATAAAAATAATAAATTTGTTATTTTTTTTTATCTATTTTCATGTTTATTTTTTAATAAATTACTATTTTATATTTATTTATTCATTGTTCTTTTATTAAATTTAATATTTATTAATATTATTTATTATTAATTTATATATGGATGACATATGACATTCATATTGAAATTTGACTCCCGCCTTTTTTTAAAAGATATTGTATTAATATTTTTTTTATATTTAAAATATTTTAAAATTGTTTATTTAATTTCGAAATAAAATTAAAAATATATATATATTTTAATAATATTTTATAATTATAAATTACGATATATATTTATCATTCTTCCAATAAAAAAAAATATTCATGCACTTAGAAACATACCTAATAATACATAGTACCGGGACCCCGAGACTCGGCTCGGTACTTAAGTTAAAAAAAATGATTCATTATTATTGGATTTGGCTGGTAATATTAATACCTGGGACACTGAGCTCTCGCTCTACCCTTTAAAAAATATTGATATACAATTCTTTAATTATTTATTACAATTATTAAATGTATTAAATAATATTTTATTGAAAAAATATTAAAAATTATAAAACTATCTAAAACTTAATTAATAAAAGAACAATGAATAAATAAATCACGAAAATAGATAAAAAAAATGCACGCGGCGAGTTTCGATCCTTCGAACTCGGGGAGTAAAAATAATTGTTCTAACCACTGGTCTAAGTATTTTGATAATAAAAATAAGATATTTTTACCAGGGCTTCGAACCGTTATTTTTTCGTTTCGGTTTTCGTTCCGGCAAAAATAACGGTTTTTATCGGTTTTCGGTTCAGCTCCGATTAATTAATTTTAAAGACCTTTTATTTGTATTAGAAATTTAGGTCGGGGTATGCCGAGTCTGCCATAAATATATAAAAATATTTCTTGCTACCACCCTAAATCATACTACATGAATTGATACAATATAATATAAATAATACTAATTAATTAAAGGTATAATAATTAGAAGTATATAATATAAGATGTTAATATAATTTATTAAACGGAACAAATAAGTATGAATATTTTTTTACATCCTTCTACTTTCAAACACTCAACAAACGAAACAAATTCGTATATTTAATGTTAAAGTATACAGGATTCTTGGATATATTTACTTATAATTATAACTAGAATTATAAAAGATGAAAATTATACCTCTAATTATTAAAATATCTTCTAATATATTTTCATTTAAACTATTTCTATTGTCTCGTAAAATAAACTTTAAACCAGAGAAAGCTCTTTCAACACTAACTTGTGTTGCAGTATCTCCTAAAACCACCATTGCAATTTTGTATAAATGAGGATATGTATTTTTATTTTCCTCCCAAAATTCTAAAATAAGTTTTTTACTGTCTAATCTTCGTACTTGGTCAAAGTTATTCAATATTTGTTTAAATTTATTTAATAATTTTATTTATATTTATGAATCATTTTCTTTATATCAATACATAACCCTGTAACAAATGGAATAAATAATTTAAAAAATTAATACTATCATTAAATCAAAATATCAGTATTAAACAAATGATGAAAACATTAAATTCTGTATTGCGACTACGAGACGCTGCCAACACAACCGAAGGGAGAGTATGACTAGGACACTATAATTTTTGAAACAAAGTTTTTAGCGACACCATGCAGTGCGAGGCATAACTAATTGAAAAAAATTCGGGCTTGGGTGTTGCCAAAACACCTCTTGTGGCAACTCTGGATTGAACAGGTACTGAACTGAAATAAACTGATATTATTTTTTTCGGTTCAGCTCCGGTTTTCGTTCCGACAAAAATACCGGTTTTTTTCGGTTTTCGGTTCAGTTCCGGTTCGAAGCCCTGATTTTTACCATCTTTCGAAGACATTTATTTGTTTTGTTGTTTTTTTTTGAGAGAGATTAATAAATATATATATATTTTATTAAAAATAAATATTTTTAATTTTATTTCGAAATTAAATAATAAATTTTAAAATATTTTAAATAAAAAAAAAATATTAATACAATTTCAGTTAAAAAATAAAAATGGATGTCATGTGACGTCAACCATATATAATTTTAAATTAAGAAATAAATAATGAAGCTGTATGTTTCAAGAGATATGATCAATAAAACTTAATTTTTCTTTATAAATACTATATCTAGTGTGAATTTGAAAAAAATCGTTAGAGCGGTTTTTGAGAACCCATGGCTATATATAGAAATATAGATATATAGATAGATAGATATATACAATTTTAGCTAGCATAATAAGATAAGATTTATGTATTAATGAGGACCCCAAGTTCCATTCATTTTAATCAGATTGATGCAATGATGCAACATTTAATAGTTGTAATAAATAATTAAAGAATTGTATATCAGCTCGGTGTCCCAAGTATTAATATTACCAGCCAAACCCAATAATAATGAATTATTTTTTTTTAACTTAATTACCGAGCCGAGGCTCGGGGTCCCGGTATGATCTTAATATATTGTCAGAATTAGATAAATAATGTAGAGAGAAAAAAATATTTAAAAATAGATATTTATTTAAATGAAATAAAATTATTTAATTTACAGAATGAAAATGTCTATAATAATGTCTAAACATTTTTTCTTTATAATTTTACATTATAATAATACTAATTACAGTAGTTATAATATATGGGGATATATGGGGAATTTTCAACTTTGACTGCCGATTTGACCATGTTCCCAAATGAATTTTAAAAAACCAGGACCACTTTACGATTACACATTTTAAGCTCTAATCGAATCCAAAATCAAAATTTAAAAAATCGAAAAACAAACACACAGATATATAGATTTTATAAATGAACATTTATACAATTTATTTTAATTAATTTGAAACATTTTAGGAAACAAATTTTTAATGGGTCATTTTTAGAAATCCCATTTAACAATTATAATAAATAATTAAAAAATTGTAAAATTTTTAAAGTATATAAAAATAAATTGTATAAATTGGTTAAAGGGTCGAGTAATAGTTCGGTGTCCCAGGTATATATTTTATATTAACACTCTTACTTTTCTGTATAATAAAGTTATAAAGAATAATATTTTAATTTTTATATAACCAAGAAATCATTTTTTCACTTAAAATATAGTTGTAAAGCCCAAATCTCCGATCCATATAACATCATCGACTGGGAGTCTTCTCTTGCTCTGATTAGGGCCACCGGTATTTGCCATTAGTCTCGAAAAAATAATATTAAATTATATATAAATTTAAAAATTAGAATATTTGAATTTGTTTAAATTTTAACACATGTAATCAATCATATGCATAAAGAATAGAAAATTTTGAAAATCAACTTGGAATTCAGAAAAAAAAATACTGATATATAGAATATATCGACTATTCGAATATAATTGAAACTCTTTCTCTCCCTCTATTTTAAATTTGAAAAAACGGAGTGTTAAGAAATTAAGATTCCTTATACAACATGGATGGTTAAATGAATTAGGCTCCCTACCTCCCTGAGAAATTTCCACTAAAAATGTTTATAATATTTTAGTTTATTAAATCAAACTATTATTTTTTATTTCAATATTTTTAATGTTAATACAATAATTTTATAATGTTTAAAATAATTTAATTATTTTAAAAAACGGTGGTGTTCAATTACAATTTTTTTACTCTCTACTGACTGTTCATTTCATAACTGAAAATAGTGTCGAATAGAAATAGACGATATTACTTGGATTAATCTTATTATGCTAGCTAAAATTGTTTGTTTGTATTATTGAGGACCCCAGTTCAATTCATTTTAATCAGATTGATGCAATGATGCAACATTTAATAATTGTAATAAATAATTAAAGAATTGTATATTAATATTTTTTAAAGGGTCGAGCGACAGCTCGGTATCCCAGGTATTAATATTACCAGCCAAACCCAATAATAATGAATCATTTGTTTTAACTTAAGTACCGAGCCGAGGCTCGGGGTCCCGGTACTATATACTATGGCCCCTCCCTACACCTCGCAGAATTAAATGAAACATCGCCAGTTGATTCTTTGATTAATTCTAAGAAACTTTTTCCTTAGGCAATTCTTGGGAAAACTTCTAGTTTTCGAGATAAAAAGTATTAAAGATTGGATATAAATCCATTGATATCCCATTTAGCTACCATGTCTTATCAGTTTGACCATCAGAGGGCGCGGCTAATTTTCGGGTTTTTCAGTTCGGATTGTATATAGAAAAATTAAAAAAATAAAAATTAATTAAATAATTTCCCTATATCCAAACCGAACAGAAAAAACCAAAAATTAGTGAATATGTGAATAATTAGTGAATTAGTCAATGAAAATTTCTTAATGGCTGCACATTTCGACATTCATAACCATCTAATTTATAAATGGGATATCAATGGATTTATATGCAATCTTAATCCTTTTTATCTCGAAATCTAGAAGTTTTCCCAAGAATTGCCTAAGGAAAAAGTTTCTTAGAATTAATCAAAGAATCAACTGGCGATGTTTCATCAAATTCTGCGAGGTGTAGGGAGGGGCCATAGTATATATACCGGTAGTTTTTCTTTTGGCTTTCTTTTACCACTGATGGATTGTTTCTTGCCTGGAAAATAAGTGTTTGTTAACTGGACTAGGGATTTTAATTAATTCATTCGAAACAGGTGTGGTAGGCTCATCATGCATTTGCCCAAAATCGGATGGCTCTGCTTCAGACAATATCATTACGTCTAAAATTTCTACTGTTTTGGATGGTCCAACAGACAAAATCGTCTCGTCTACAGTTTGTACTAGATTGGATGAACCATCAAATCATTGCATTTGTTTTTTTCCTGGACGATGTTGTATTGCATCAAAATCAATTCGTCTTTGAGCTTACTCCAGAAGGCGAACAAAGATGCATCTCTCACTGCTAAACTATTATTTGATACTTTGTTCATTTGGAAAGCATTAAGTTTTTCTTCGTCAATGTTTTCATTAAAATATTTTAATACACCTAGAAGGTATTCCTTGCGTTCTTCCATTTTTTTTTAAATCAGGAAATTCCTTGATATGGCTTGAGGATTCCATGGATATACTCCACATTTTCTGAAACCATTTGAAAGTAAAGATTTAGTTATAACTAGTTATAATTAAAAAAAAATTTAGTCGTATTTTTTAGTAATGGCTAGAGAGCGCCAAAAAATTTAAAATTTGAGCCTTTTCAAGATTTTTTTTATAGATCTCCACCGATCTATAAAAATCAAACACACTGGTAGATTTTTAAAAAAACGCCTTTTTTGGCTTTTTTTTTTGGCATTCCGCGCCTTTTTCGAGCTTTTTTTGCCATTTTTTTATATTTTTTTCCAACAAAATACAATTTTTCAGTCATTTGCAATTTTATATGCAAATATAATTTTAATTTCCTTTAGAAATTAAAAATATTATATTAAAAAAGTCGAAGTAATAGAGAGGGAGTAGAGAAGTGGATTTTCGCGAAAATTTCATATAGTTGATATGATTCAATTCCAGACAGCAGTAAAGTTTGAGAATCAGCCCAGCCATTAACACAAAAAATTGAAATTTGCAATATTCAGATTATATATTATTTAGTTTAAACCTGTTTATGCATTTGGTCTTATCTATGATTTGGTCTTGGGTCAATAAAAAACTATCGACTTTCTATTTTTTATTACTCTTGTTACGATTTACAAACAATATATTTTTAATTTATATTAGCATATCCTTAACCGTTTTGTATAAGAAACTAACCCAAAAATGCAAGAATTCATAATTATAATATAAATGCAGCGATTGGTCTCTGTTTCATTGTTAAGTAATCCGAAAGAGGCTGTTCTTGATATTTATCGATATCTCGAGTTTAATTTGAAATTAAAAAGCTTATTTTTATCAAAAATCAATCAAATGGCCCATTACTGGTACAGGGGTCCACCACTGGTACATTCATATTATAAGAATTCAATTATTTCTTTATAAGATTTTATAAGATTTATTTATAAAACGTAATATTGCATCATCGTAATATTAAATAAAGATTAGAATTATAGAAATATAAAATACATTGTAAAATTAAATAATTTATTTTTTAGTTTGTTCCTGTACTTGATGTCATATGCGAAACTATTTTTGATGGGAAAATAGAAAAAGGAGATAATAGAGATGTTTGGGAAGCATCTGAAAAGGGAGATTTAAGTGCTATTAAATATTTTTGTAATTTACAATCATCCAATATTAATATAAAAAATGAAAATGATAAAGATTATACTCCATTACATTATGCAGTCAATTCAAGTAATTTAAAAATAATCAAATATTTAATTGTTAAGGGAGCGAATGTGAATGCAAAAAATTCAAGTGGATATACTCCTTTAATTTTGGTTTCACGGAATGGACATTTACAAATTGCAAAATATTTGATTGAAAAAGGAGCGGATGTGAATGCAAAAGATTCAGATGGATATACTCCTTTATTTTGGTCCTCTCGAAGTGGACATTTAGAAATTGTAAAATATTTAATTGAAAAAGGAGCGGATGTGAATGCAGAAGATTCAGATAGATGGACTCCTTTAATTTTGGCTTGTAAAAGTGGACATTTAGAAATAGCAAAATATTTGATTGAAAAAGGAGCAGATGTGATTGCCGAAGATTCAAATGGATATACTCCTTTAATTTTGGCATGTATTAATGGACATTTAGAGATTATAAAATATTTGATTGAAAAAGGAGCAGAAGTGATTGCCGAAGATTCAAATGGATGTACTCCTTTAATTTTGGCATGTAAGAATGAACATTTAGAGATTATAAAATATTTGATTGAAAAAGGAGGGGATGTGAATGCAAAAAATTCATGTGGATATACTCCTTTAATTTACGTTGCTGAAAATGGATATTTCGAAAGTGCAAAATATTTGATTGAAAAAGGAGCGGATGTGAATGCAAAAGATACAAGTGGATATACTCCTTTAATTTGGGCCTCTAAGAATGGACAACATTTAGAAATTATAAAATATTTCATTGAAAATGGAGCGGATGTGAATGCAAAAGATACAAGTGGATATACTCCTTTAATTTGGGCCTCTAAGAATGGACAACATTTAGAAATTGTAAAATATTTGATTGAAAAAGGAGCGGATGTGAATGCAAAAAATTCATGTGGATATACTCCTTTAATTTACGTTGCTAAAAATGGATATTTCGAAATTGCAAAATATTTAATTGAAAAAGGAGCGGATGTGAATGCAAAAGATTCAGATGGATATACTCCTTTATTTTATGCAATTCGTAATGGACATTTAGAATTTAAAAAATATTTAATTGAAAATGGAGCGGATATGAATGCAATTAAATGGACTTCTTTATATACGAGAATAGAAGATGAAGATTTTTATTATAAAAAATATTTACTCTACATTATATTGGCTGTACCCTTGATAACGTTTTTGTTTTTATTTTTTTCTAAATAAAATTATTCTTATATCATTTTAACTCACATTGAACAAACCATCCTTACTGACTTTATTGAGAGATTAATGCTATTAAATTATTTTGTAATTTACAATCAACAAATATTAATATAAAAAATGAAAATGATAAAAATTATACTCCATTACATTATGCAGTCAATTCAAGTAATTTATAAATAATCAAATATTTAATTGTTAAAGGAGCGGATTTGAATGCAAAAGATTCAGATGGATGGACTCCTTTAATTTGGGCATCTAAGAATGGACGACATTTAGAAATTATAAAATATTTAATTGAAAAAGGAGCGTATTGGAATGGATATGGATAAACTCCTCTAATTTTGGAATCTGAGAATGGACATTTAGAAATTGTAAGATATTTAAAAGATAAATGTGCAAAGAAATATTTATTTTTGACATTTTAAAATTTAGTACCTAGTTCACCGAGCGGCGGCAAATGATAATTTTCTAGTAAATATGTTCATCTGTTTATTGATTAAATGACCTAATGTTTTTTATAATTAAAGTTTAACCTTACAAGCCGCTATTAGTTGTATCAAGCGGATACACTGACTTTATTGATAAAAAAACATTAAATAAATAATGATTTAAAACCACTACAAATTTCATTTTTTTTAATTGTAAAATATATACAAAAAATTATTTCTTATATTAACACACTTTCTGAAATTTCCTCCAATAATTATTAATTTATAATTGATTAATAATTATTTAAACTTATTTTTGTTGTGAACAACGTAATTCATAGTACACATACTTTACCTGCATACCCTAAATAAGTTTTTCATTAATTAAACATAGACTCAAAACCAAAAAACTCAAGATAATAGTTAACGCTCCTTTTTATATTTATTGATGATCTATAAAAGCAGAAACATTTATACGTATGTAATAGATGAAAACGTGAAAATTTAGGATTATATTATAGTGGTTTATAAAATAGACTATTTATAAAATGTTCTTTTGATCACCGATTTAAATGTTACTCCATTTGTGGTAATCCCAATACCTCTGATCTAAGAAATATATTTATGTAGACCCAATCCTATTTTTATCTTTTATAACTTGTTACAACAAAAACAACTTTTTTAACAAGAATCACCTTTTATTTTCATTAACAAATCAATAAACATTGCATTTTTATATAAATATCGAATATTGGTTTTTCATTATTATGAAGATTCAAACATTTACATTTAGTTTCCATATTTATTCTAATAAGATACAAATTGATCTGTGAAATTTTAACATACTTATTTGTTTGTACTCGCTCTTTTGATAAAAACAAGATTGAGAGGTTATTTAAATTTTATATAAAAGCTGTATATAAAAACTTCATAAAATTATCAAAACAACGCATTAATAAAATGTTCAGAAAATATGCAAATAAATATTATCTAATATTTTAATTAAATGAACTCTTTTAGTAAAAATTTCTATAATTTAAAATGATAAATGACTAACAAAATAAAAAGAAATCATACGCTATATATATAATTAATATTATTATAAATTAATATGATTTAAAATATGTAAATAAAAAAATGACAATCATTGTCTTGTTAATTAATAAGTTGACCTGGGGCAGGCACAAAACCGACCAACGGTTTGAAATAAATTAATTTCCAGCTACAGAATCAATTTCAAATAATTTAAATGTGTCTAATAATGCAATAAAAACATAGGGATATAATATAAATATTTTTAATTTTATTATATTTATAGCTGGCTGTGACGTCATGAAGGGCTGGCTGACGTCATATAATTTAAAATTAAGAAAAAACTAATGAAGATGATTTTTCCCGAGGATAAAACCAATACAAAATGCATGATTCGTGGAGATATGTAAAATTCTCCACATGTGAAATTTGGTGTGAAAACAATACATCCCTTACTATCGTCGGTCGGTTAAAATTGAATAATATTGGGTTTATTCACGGA
Organism: Labia minor; assembly: GCA_963082975.1. Classification (NCBI taxonomy): domain Eukaryota; kingdom Metazoa; phylum Arthropoda; class Insecta; order Dermaptera; family Spongiphoridae; genus Labia; species Labia minor. The sequence goes on along the minus strand of OY720346.1, from coordinate 62,266,053 downwards.
TGATATTATTATTTATGTAAACCGAGACATTTTTATCTCCCGGAGAATTTTTGCGGGGACACTGACAGCATAATACACATAAGAATAAGCAAAATGATCGTATGGGATTTGTAAGTCAGCTAAAGAGTAAGAATATTTGATCTATCAAAATTAAAAAATTTTTTAGGAGATCTAATTTTATTTATTTATTTAAAATAAGTTGTACCACATGTTTATAATAACAAAAATTATACATTAAGTTGATTTTTTAAATAAGCTTAACTATATTTTATTTCTTTCCAAATATGAATTATCAGTACAATGATAAGAAAAAAATTTGATAATTTATTAATATTAAATTATTATTGAGTATAGATATATTCGATTACAATATATTTATATTCATATGAAATAATTTCCATAATAAAAAAAATAAAATATTTTTATATTTGGTAAGTTAAAAAGAAATAATAATGAAAAAGAGTTATATTTTTACAATATATATGATTTTTTTTTGTGATGTTTGCATTTTAATTTTAAATTGAGAAATTATAATACTAAGTAATTCTACCTATATAGTAAAATATTTAAAATATATCAAAGTTTAAATTATGAAATTGTATATTTCAAAATGAAAATAAAAAGTTAAAGAAAATAATCGCAATATTCAATTATTTTTTTATTATTAATTAAATTAAAAAAAAAACAATTGAATATTTAATAGGGCCTCCTCCTTTCCCCATAAATTAGCCCTTCCAAGCCTCGCCTTCCGAAATTTAGAAAAAGTAATAATAAAGAATTTGCCTTAAAAAAAAAGATTAAAAAAAATAAGGCGTTTGGTCTGTAGCCTCTTTGAATCAGCTGAGAGTGCCTTTGATTTTTACCGACCAACGATAGTAAGGGAGGTATTGTTTTCACACCAAATTTCACATGTGGAGATTTTTACATATCTCTACGAATTATGCATTTTCTTAACAGAAAAAAAGTATTTTTAGCATGATGTCTGTCCGTCCGTCTGTCCGTCCGTATAGATGTGTACAGCCTGAACGGCTTAACGGATTTTGATGAAATTTGGTATCTTATCTTATTATGCTAGCTAAAATTGTATATATGTATTTATCTATATATCATGGTTCTCAAAAACCGCTCTAACGATTTTTTTCAAATTCACACTAGATATAGTATTTATAAAGAAAAATTAAGTTTTATTGATGATATCTCTTGAAACATACAGCTTCATTATTAATTTCTTAATTGAAAATTATATATTATATGGAAAACGTCAAAATTTTTAATACTGCCTGCTAAGACAGTAAAAAAATGACAATTTTTTATCTAAATACATATAGTCCAGCGGTTGGACTGATGTTTTAACGAGTGGATTTCGTCGGTTCGAAACTCGCCGGGTGAATCGTTATTTAAAAATGAAAATAATGATTTTGTTATTTTTTTTTCTTTTTATCTATTGTTTACTTTTTAATAAATTACTATTCTATATTTATTTATTCATTGTTCTTTTATTAATAAAGTTTTAGATAGTTTTATAAGTTTTAATATTTTTTCAATAAAATATTATTCAATATATTTATTAATATTATTTTATTTATTATTATTGAGTACCCGAAGTTCCATTCATTTTAATCAGATTGATGCAATGATGCAACAGTTAATAATTGTAATATTGTAATAAATTTCTATCTTGAAAATTGTTACATATTATTCAGGATATTTTAAAAACTATTTCTTTCTTTAATTAATATTCATTTTTTCTATAAGTCAGATATATTTCCAAATATTAAATAATTTTTGAAGTGAAAACTTCTTTAGCGGCGTTGAGCACTTTTGCGGGATGGGGAAAAAGTATAGAACTCGCGTGATCGTGACCAACACCATGAAACCATCTGCTTTCAAATTTCTTATAACAGAGCTCGAAATTTGAATTGTCATTAGAACTGTTTTATAAATTATCTCTAACATATAAATATATATTTATTATGTAAAGTTCATTTCATATATACATATATAATCAAAATTATACGAAATGAACTTCACATAATAAATATATATTTTATGTTAGAGATAAGAATTATAAAACAGTTCGTATTGCAATATTTTAAACAAAGTTGTGTATTTATATATATATAAATATAAGTTACAAATTTGTTTAAAATATATGTTTAAAATAATATATAAGTTATATATATATACATGCATATGAAATTCATCTTTCTCGTGAAATAGCGCGAATTTCGTCTGTTTTAAAATTTCTTACGCAGAAGTTTTCACTTCTGTCGGCCAGTCCCACGACTGCCAATTTTGCTTTTTTAATTCCGAAAAGCTGCAAAGCACGTTTTTTTGTCTTTAGTTTGTTTTATAACCACTTGGGGCGCTAAACAGTTTTTCAAAAAAACACTATAGAAAAAAAATATATGTACCTATATATTATATATTTATGTATTATTGAGGAGCACAAGTTCATTAATTTTAATCAGATTGATGCAAATGTGTAACATTTAATAATTGTAATAAATAATTAAAGAATTGTGTATCAATATTTTTTAAAGGGTAGAGCGAGAGCTCGGTGTCCCAGGTATTAATATTACCAGCCAAATCCAATAATAATGAATCATTTTTTTTAACTTAAGTACCGAGCCGAGGCTCGGGGTCCCGGTACTATTTACTTAATGCATCAGTGGGATGAATTGATCAACTTTTGGTGCAAATCCGGAAACCGGAAGTGGTAGTATTAGCGATCAACGATAAGAAGGGAAGGGTTATTTTCGCACCAAATTTCACATAAGGAGATTTTTTTACATATCACCACGAATGTATTGGTTTTATCCTCGGGAAAAATCATCTTCATTATGTTTTTCTTAATTTAAAATTATATGACGTCACCCAGCCCTTCATGACGTCACAGCCTCGGGTAACGCCGGCAACGCCGGCTACTTCAGCTATATATTATAAATAAAATAAAATTAAAAATATTTATGTTATATCCATATCTGTTTTTTATTACATTAATAGATATATTAAAATTATTTGAAATTGTTTCTGTAGCTGGAAATTAATTTATTTCAAACCGTCGGTCGGTTCGGACCTGGCCAGAGGTCAACTTATTTGGATTTCGAAATGAAATCGCGACATTCGGGGCAACCTGAAATAAAACCCACCTAGTAAGGGAGTGCATAGCCTCCATCAATATGGATGGAAGGCCCATGCTAATCGAAAAAGCCCTGCGCTCAAAAGGTAACCAACAATTTGTTCCTGTTCAGGCTAATCCCATTTTGGAATTGTGCTGAATTACCTTCCCGAATTCCCGTTCATCCAATCCACCTCAAATACACTCTCAGTAATACAAAATGGCACAATTCAGACCTGACATGCAATTCATGCAATCCATCCCTTAAATAATAGCATGGCATTTGTTTTATCCACCCACATTTTATTTATTTATTAATTCTAATTTAATCTATGAATTAGTATGATGAGAACATGCATGGATGTAGGAGGCAACCACCTGAAAATTCCTAACAACTATATATCAAAAAATAGCCACCCTCCCAGTATAACGCATCGAAACCTACTATATATTTCTCTATAATCTCCTAATGAATATTATCAAAAGCAAAAAATCATTGTAATTTAATTATACTTTCTATATTATATTAAACTTTACTTTAAATATTATATTTACATTTTCTATTTTAAAGTGCGCCATGCTAAATAAATAACGATTATTACTTACATTTGGAGAGCTGTATTTAAATCATTTCATCGTCATGAAGGATGGAGAAAATAATCAAGAATTCAAATCAACATTCAGTAGCAGGAACGAAGATTGAAACATGAAATAGAAGAAGAAAAATAACTTATTAGTTTATAATCAATAAATTTAAATTGAATTAAAAATAAAATTCATAATAAATACTGACCTCGGAGTTAATAAAAGGTTGATATTTCTCGCAGATTCAACTCGAAGAACAGCTCGTAGACTTGAATTGATGTCCATCACTCTCGCCTCGATAAAGAAAAAAATAATTAAGATTAGTTATTTATATTATATACAGGAAATAAAAAAATAAGATATAAATAAATACACCTATCCCCCGATTTACACGGTACTTGTTTTACACGGTTTTCCAAATAAATTTTTTTTTGTTTTTACCGCACTCTACTAAATGCTACTGTGTTTGAACACGTGCGCTGTGTACACATTTCACGGGGAATCCCGAGCTTTTGTGCTGACTTGGTGCACATGCATACTGTGTCTGTATTTCTTCGCATAAAATTAAAGTTTTATCTACGGAAAATTGTATTTGAGTGAAAGTTTCACAGTTTCAGAAAGATTTAATTTTCCATATTCGTAAATTACAAGTGAGTGCATAATTTAGATTATTATAAATTAACATAAATTAAAAAAAATTATAGGCTTATAATGTCGAAAGAAGTTAAAAGAAAAGTTCTTTCTTTAGAAACTAAAATCGAAATTTTGGATCGCTAACGAAAGGGAGATAGAGTAGTAGATGTTGCATAATCATATAGCATGAACGAAGCTACAATAAGAACTATTAGAACAAATGAAAACACAATTAGAAAGAGTGTTGCAGCTGGCAATACCACGAGTATGGGCACAATTGTTAATAACCGATTGTATTACCACCTCTCAGAATATAAATATTTCTGCTTCAAACATCGAATCGGCACAAATAACTTCAAGTGATGAAAGTGAATTCCAACCTTCGATTCCGAAAAAAAGAATGAGAGTAATTTGAGGATAATAAAACACCTTTGGTTTTATTTTTTGTTCTTCTGTTTAATGTATTGTAATTAAATAAAAAACAGTGTTTCCGTAATATATTACATATTTTAACCTGTCAATGCATTTTATTTTTATTTCTGTGTACACCTAAAAATATTGAAAAAAATCACAACTGTTAAATAGCAAAATTATGCATTTTCTGCAAGCTTTTCGATTTACACGGTTTTGACTTGAAAATTTTTAATTTTCGATTTACACGTTTTTCTCAGGAACGTATCTACCGTGTAAATCGGGGGATAGGTGTAATATTAATAGGATTAAAAAAGTGTATAGATTTTTAAAAATATTATCTTATTTCTGTAATATTAAAATACTAAAATTATTTTACATCCTATATAGAACCATGATTATAATAAGTTATAATACGCATTTAATAGACACAAATATCTTAGAAAACATCAGAAAACTAATTATGATTATATTATTAATTTCAAGATTTTATTCTGTTTCATTGAGATATACGAGTAGGTAATAGAAATATTATTCATTTTTCAAAAGTGTTATAATAATATGAAATTGACAAAACAATATTCATATGAGATTTGAAAGGAACGGTGTGAGCAATAATGAGATTAGAAAGAATATATAGAATATTTAAAATTATATATATATATATGTAGCGCCGTAGGCAGGGTGAAAATTAAAATTAAAATAAGTTGACCTGTGCCAGGTCCGAACCGACCGACTGTTTGAAATAAATTAATTTCCAGCTACAGAAACAATTTCAAATAATTTTAATATATCTATTAATGTAATAACAAACAGATATGGATACATAAATAATAAATATAAACATTTTTAATTTTATTTTATTTATAATATATATGCAAGACCAGGCTGTGACGTCATGAATGGCTGGATGACGTCATATAATTTTAAATCAAGAAAAAACTAATAAATATGATTTTTCTCGAGGATAAAACCAATACAAAGTGCATGATTCGTGGTGATATATAAAAAAATCTCCTTTGGTGTGAAAATAACCCTTTCCTTCCTATCGTCGATCGCTAATACTACCACTTCCGGTTTCCGGAATTGCACCAAAAGTTGATCAATTCATCCCACTGATGCATTAAGTAAATATACCAAATTTCATCAAAATTGGTTGAGCCGTTCAGGCTGTACACATCTATACGGACGGACGGACGGACAGACGGTCAGACATCATGCTAAAAATACTTTTTTCTGTTTAGAAAATGCATGATTCGTGGAGATATGTAAAAATCTCCACATGTGAAATTTGGTGTGAAAACAATACCTCCCTTACTATCGTCGGTCGGTAAAAAGTCGAATTGGCAGTCGTGGGACTGGCCGACAGAAGTGAAAACTTGTGCGTAAGAAATTTGAAAGCAGACGTCCGATTGCGATGAAACTTTCAGAGATTGTTGTGGGCGTCCCAGGGAAGGTTTTAGTGTAGTAAATCCAAAATAAATTTATCCAAAATTAATTTAATTAGTAATATTTTGGTAAAAGTCTATTTATGGTTACCATGGTTACATTGAAAAATTTACAATAAATAAATAAAAATAATTGGAAATCTTTTCAACTTATTATTTTGATAAATTTAATATTTTTAATTTTTTTTAAACTGCCAAAAATAACATACCCATAATAATAGTTGTAATAAAAATAAAAATATAAATCACAATGTAAGTAAAATATTGAATCGTTTTATTTATATTGTTTCAATTATTGTTTGAATATTTATTAAATTTATATATAGATTAATTTACATGTTTAAATGTATATTTAATAAATTTATTTATTGATTCTTAATATTAATAACTCCAATTACTTTCTTGAAATTTTTTTTTATTTAAAAACATTTTCAGCATATCTCGCAAATTTGAATTGGATTAAATAACATATATTAAATTAAATTAATTAAAAAATAAATTAAAATTAATAAAAAAAATATTTATTAAACCAGCGCAAGTTTGACTCTTTTTTGATGGCACCACGTCACGTGTAGGCGCGTGAGATTTCCAGTGTTAAAAAATAAGCGGGAGTGTCCTCCTCATTATATGTCGGTAAACGCGATTCCTCCTCAAACCTTTCCTCTCTTCTTCGATTGCCGAATAACTGAAAATTTTTTATTAAATCAACATTTTTTCTATAATACTTATTCTCTTAAGTTATCATTTTTTTTTATTTAATGTTTATACATATTTAAATAATATATATATATATCTATATATTATTTAAATAGATAAAAAATTATTTTATGTTTTAATTTTATTCCAATTAAAATTGTTTTATTAATATCATAATAATTTTCACAAAACTGGATTATAAATTAGTTATTTGAAATTTTATTTACCTCATTATAGGTAGGTAATCGGTTATCATGGTTATTATTTGAGATGTTGGTTCTTTCGTCTAATCGACTGCTGCAAATCTGAAATAAGAAATTAAATTTAGATATATATAAATAGAATAAGAAAACATTTAAAACAACCACAAATGATTTTTTTTTACTTAAATTTTGATTTTTTTTTAAATATTCCATTACCATTACATTTACTGTTGCATGGATAAATAATTTACAAGGAATTCTTAAAATCAATTTATTTAAAGGAATAACAAATATATATAATTCAATTTACCTCATCATATGCTGGTGGTGGTACATTCATCTTGCTTCTTTGAGATCTTAGATTTAACGTAATAATTCACAAAAAAGATAGATATATATAACGAAGGAAATAGATGTTTTCAATTCAGGGGCCTAAACTTGAATGCTTGTAGACTAAATGTTGACAGTGAATTTATACAAAATTCTCAACAATAGTTTTTCTTTCTTTTTCATTTTCTTTTTACCTAAATATATGTGAACATTCGGACTTAGTAATAAAATCCCCATTAAAATAAAATTACAATACTGAAAGAAATAATAATAATAAATTGTTTTCAATACCCCTAATGGATACATTACAACCTTAATGAACCATATTTAAATGATTTTTCTTAAATTTCTTTAACAAATAAATATATATTTTACACATCAAAGAAAATATCCTTTTGTTGCAACTTGCCTAAGTAAATATAATTATTTTCTATTATTCTTTGAGTCAAGGATTTTACAAAATAAGCGGGAGTGTCCTCCCCTAGACTTTCCCGCATATAAATAGGTATAAAGAGTTGTGAATGAATATTTAGAATGTGTAAACTTGGTATTGATAAAGAGCCAGTTCGTATTAGTTTATTGCTGTCAAATTTGATATTTTGTAACATTTATATATATATACTAGCTGCTCAGAGCTCCTTCGTCGCTCTTCCCATCTAGACGGGGGCTCCGCCCTCTGTACCCCCCCGAGTGTCCCTATTCTGAGCTATAACCATCTAACTCCTACCCTGTCCCATCTCTCACGTTCCTTCCTACATTGTCCGCCCTGTTCACAATTGGTCTTCCAAACGGACGTTTTCCAATCGAACTCCCCACCAATATAATAGGTTGGGGAAAAAGAAATCCATTATTTTTACGTGAACTTCAAGACTTTATTTAACATGTTTTGCATTGTCCGATTTAGGTCAAATATGCACCATTTTGTTCTATAATTTGTTGCCATTTTAATGGTACCTTCATTATGCCTCTCTCATAAAAGTCTTGGACCTTATTAGCGAAAAACTCCAGCAATTGATTTTCACACTCTTCCCTTGATGCCAATTTCTTATCACTAAAAAAGTTTTGCAACGCAAGAAAAAGATGGTAATCGCTTGGTGCGAGGTCCGGACTGTATGGTGGATGCATCAAAACTTCCCAACCAAGCTCCCGGAGTTTCTGACGAGTCACTATAGAGTGTGGCCTGGCGTTGTCCTGATGGAACACGACACCTCTTCTGTTGGACAATTCTGGCCGTTTCTGGTCAATTGCTCGCTTCAGACGGTCCAGTTGTTGACAATAGATGTCTGAATTTAATGTTTGGCCATATGGAAGCAACTCGTAATAAATGATTCCTTTCCAATCCCACCAAACGCAAAGCAGAACCTTCCTGGCCGTTAGTCCCGGTTTGGCCACCGTCTGAGCTGCTTCACCGCGCTTTGACCACGATCGCTTTCGCATAATGTTGTCGTATGTGACCCATTTCTAATCCCCAGTCACCATCCGTTTAAGAAGTGGGTTGATTTCATTACGTTTGGCCAAGGCTTCGCAGATGGAAATTCGATCCATCATGTTTTTTGGTGTTAATTGGTGTGGCACCCAAACATCAAGCTTTTTTTTAAACCCAGCTTTGTGCAAATGGTTTAAAACTGTTTTGTGGTCGATCTTTAACTCCTGGGCGATACTACGACTACTAACATGCCGGTCCACTTCGATGATTTCAGTGACTTTTTCGACATTTTCGACGACGGGCCTGCCTGTGCGAGGGGCATCCTTAACGTCAAAAATAACCGAACGGAATCGACGAAACCAAAATTGCGCGTAATTAGCTGTTACAGTATCGGGACCATAAAAACTATTCACATTTTCAGCCGCCTGACTTGCATTTTCGCCCTTATCAAAGAAAAACTGTAAAATGTACCGAATTTTCTCTTTGTTGACTTCCATCTTTAACGCCGTGTAACTCAGAACTGAATGGACAAAACAAAAAACTGCAAACAAATTATTTTAGTGCGAACTGTTACCTTGACAACGAGCATAAATTTGAAATTGTTTGATCGATAATTTACGAGATATCGATCACTACAGCCATCTACCGAAAAAATAATGGATTTCTTTTTCCCCAACCTAATATTTTTCCTGTCCCATTCTAGCCATGTGCCCTGCCGATCCCAGCCTTCTCGCTTTTATAACCCTAACTATATCTAGAGATGCATAGAGGTCAAGCAATTCCTTGTTATGCAGTCTCCGCCATTCCCCGGTGTCCTCATCTTTCTTTGGCCCATAAATGCTGGAAAGAATCCTATTCTCAAATACTCTGAATCTACTCTCATCTCCCAGGGTTATAGACCATGCCTCCCACCCATATAATACAATTAATAATTTAATAATTTTGATCCCCTTTGATAATAATTTCCAGATTGCAACCTCGATTTAAATTCTTTGCAAATATTATTCTCTCAGATACTAATTATTTTGTCTTATCACTATTAATTTAAAACCCCATCAATTTTCCTGCCTCGATTAATTTTTTTATGCTACTTTAAATGTTATTAATTTATTTAAAAAAAAAATCAGAGTAAACAAAATAAAAATAAAATATAAAATTAGCATAACACTAAACTACTATAAAAATAATATTAAAAAATATATTATATATTAAAATCTTTCGTGAAAATCCAATTATGAGATCAAATTTTCTTAATTAAAATAATTTACTCACATAATCTTAAAAATTAATAGTATTAAATTATAGCCGTAATGTGAATGTTTTCAAAGTTTAAAAGGCCAATAAGATCAATTGAGATATTGTAAATATCAATAGATATATAAAAAGATTTTTATCTGCACATTGCTCAGAATTTAAATTACCGCCAAATTATCGCCACCAGCGCCTCTTTGATCTAGTATGGTAACTAAACTATTTTTAATTAATTCTTTATAATTTTTTTAAAATTTTTCTAATTAAAAAATCGAAAATCGGGCTTCGAGGTCTGGTGGCCAGCCCCTTTGTGCTTCCGTGTAAAAAATTCCATGTCCCTGCGTGCGATAGATTAGCCTGGAGAGCTCGGTCAGACAGACAGACAGACAAACAGACACACACATTACACTTGCTTTTATTATTATAGAAGATATATATATAGAATAAAGTGCTACTTCCGGTTAACTGATATTTTAAATGTAAAAAAAAAACAGATATGGATATAATATAAATATTTTTAATTTTATTTTATTTATAATATATAAGGGCTGGCTGTGACGTCATATAATTTTAAATTAAGAAAAAACTAATGAAGATGATTTTTCTCGAGGATAAAACCAATACAAAGTGCATAACACGTGGAGATATGTCTGGAGATATGTCCTCACGTGAAATTTGATATGAAAATAACCCTTCACTTCCTCTCTTCGATCGCCAATACTAGCACTTCCGGTTTCCGGATTTGCACCAAAAGTTGATCAATTCATCCTACTGATGTATTAAGTAAATATACCAAATTTCATCAAAATCCGTTGAGCCGTTCAGGCTGTACACATCTATACGGACGGACGGACAGACATCATGCTAAAAATACTTTTTTCTGTTAAGAAAATGCATGATTCGTGGAGATATGTACCTAAAAATATCCATAGGTGACATTTGGTGTGAAAACAATACCTCCCTTACTATCGTCGGTCGGTAAAAAAGAAACGCTACTTGTATAGGTAAAATGTCACTTCCGGTAGTCAGATCATGATGAAATTTGGTATCTCAATTTTTTTCATATTTTTAAATATATATACAAAATATGAAGCAAATATCTCGAAGCAAACTGGTACTTTACTTGAAAGGTAAACGCAACCGTGTAGGTAAAGTACCACTTCCGGTTAACCGATTTTGACGAAATTTTGATAGAAATCTACAAACTGTGAATAATATCGGTGTACCAAATTTCGAAGTCCTAGCTTGATTAGTTTTTGAGTAAATTTGCTTACAGACATTACATACATACATACATACATACACACACAGACATAAATTCGAATAAGTTGGCCTGTGGCCAGGTCCGAACCGACCGACGGTTTGAAGTAAATTAATTTCCAGCTACAGAAACAATTTCAAATAATTTTAATATATCTATTAATGTAATAAAAAACAGATATGGATAGAACATAAATATTTTATTTTATATATACATAATTTAGTAATACTGATTATTAATGTAAATATAAATAATAATATTTAATATGGCAAATATGTAAAATTTTGTAAAGAATGTATCAGAAGTTTAGTGTCTCTAACATTCTCGCGTATTGCGCATGCGTATATCGGTCGGGTCGTCTCACCGGTCGGGTCGTTTTGGAATCTATACTTTTTCCCCATCCCGCAAAAGTGCTCAACGCCGTTAAAGAAGTTTTCACTTCAATAAAAGGCGATATGCGATGTGAATTGTTTATTTGAACAATCCAGGTTTTTATATATACAGCAAATTGAGTTATGTACAAATTACGAGAGAAAGGACACGAAGAGGAGGATGATTGGGTGCGAATGGGGTAGTGGAGATGGTGAGAGAGAGATAGGATGGTGTGGTGGTTGGGTGATGAATGGTAAGGGGATGTGCAGATAAACGAGGATGGCTGGTGGTTGCGCGTGGCGGCGATGCGTTAGGTTGGAGAGATGGAATGGTAGTGCTCGCCCAGTCGACGACCGGCCGGCACCAGGCCAAGAGGGGGAAAAGAGGGGGAAAGGTGGTGCGCCCACGAACCACCAGACGGCGTCAGACGTCACGACTGAACATCCTCCCCGACCGTTGAAAGATGAGATTTGCTTTCAACTAATTACTTTGCAGAAGGGGGGCATTATTATTGCTGAGGAAGAGGACAGAGCTTGACAACAGGGCGCCGAGTCAATCCGTTAGAAGTTTTTAGTTCAACAACACGGACTACTCCATCCGTGCCAGGAAATGTCTTCAGGATTCTTTCCAGGGCCCATTTAGTTGGCGGAAGATGGTTGTCCTTCAGAAGTACTAGAGTTCCTGGTGTAATTGGGCGAGATGGAGAGAGCCACTTCTCACGTTGCTGAGAGGGTGGAGGTACTCATCCTTCCAGCGTCTCCAGTACCCTTGCACTATTTTTTGAAGGAGTTGCCATCGAGACAACCGGTTAAGCTGGACGTGCCCAAGATCAGGATCTGCAACAGAAAGTGACCGGGAGTGATGACTTCCAAATCAGTTGGATCAGAGGACGGCGAAAAGAGAGGACGAGAGTTCAGGATGGCCTCAATTTGGATTGAGACCGTAAGAAATTCTTCGTAGCTTAATCGCTGTTCTCCTAAAATACGTTTAAGATGGTGTTTTGCTGATTTGACAGCGGCCTCACAAAGTCCACCAAAATGAGGGCTGGGAGGAGGAAGAAATCGCCAATCCGTGCCCGACGATGACGCCACGTGCGTTTGAATGTCAATGTGCCGTTGCGAATTCAGTAGGCCGGCCAAGTCACGCATTTCATTATGTGCGCCCACGAAATTGGTGCCATTGTCGCTGAAGATGAAAGATGGATGCCCACGACGACCGACAAAACTCCGATAAGCGGCAATGAATGCTGAGGATGTTAAGTTAGAGGCGACTAAGTACGCCATAGTAATGGCAGTCCCTCTTAATCTGGCTGACAACAGAAAGAAAGGGCCAGCGTAGTCTATACCAACTGTGCGAAAGGCGGAAGCAGCGGAGATTCGTTCAATCGGCGAGGCTCCCATAAATTGAATGTATGAAGAAGGCTTACATGTAAAGCATCTGTTACACATTTTCAAGCGAAGGCGAGCGACGTTGCGACCATCGGGAATCCAAAATTGACGTCGAATGAATGAATGAGTAGCGAGAGCACCGGCGTGGAGAAGGCATTGATGAGCGTGATCTATGACTAGTGTAGTGAAATGATGATTTTTTGGAAGAAGAATAGGATGTTTATGAGAAAATGGGATGATGAAGCGGTTAAGCGACCTCCAACTCGTAACACATTGTCTGGGTCAAGGAATAAGTGCAACGTGCGATTTCGACGATGGCGAGAAGAGGGATTTTGAGCCTCAGCTAATTCTAAAGAAAGACTCTCAGACTGTATGAGTCGAACAATGGAGAGAAGGGCATCATTGAGTTCCGAAGTATTTAGAGGACCTGATCGACGGAACTTGTGACGTCGGGAATTATGAATGAATCGACGGACGTAGGCAATTACTCTTGTTAGAGTATCATAATTAGAGAAGCGATCGATAATTGAGAAGGAAGATGATAAATGACAAGTGCCAACAGAGATCGATATGGGTGATTTCTCTTCTAAAGCAACAGCGGATGGAAGTGTTGTCGACCTCGTTAATGATCGGGAAGAATTTACAAGCACAAGGTTACTCAGGGTGGATCAATAATAGACTGAGAACATTTGAAGGAACCGCAGGTGTCATTCAGAGATCAGTGTGGGCTGAGAGGTCCTTCGCCACACAGACAACAATGAGTACCTTATATGACGGTTTTCTACGCCAACTTCCAGCTGCGGCGGAGTGTATTCGAAATGTTCTTGAGTGATTGTAACGCTCCTGGCCTAGTAGGGAATTTCTTCCAGACCATTGTTCACCTGCTTGATGGAGTCGAAATGACACACTTATACAACATACAGAATTACATAATGGGTAAGTATAAGGAAGTGTTCAAGATCCGGATTATCAGAGATGAGATGCGGGCGTACAACAAGGCAATTGACTTCGTGTGCTCCAAAGACGCTAATGAGCATGGTTATATCAAGCTTCTTTATGACAAGACAGAGACTGCTTGCCTCAATCGAGGCAATTTCCGCATCTTGCCGATGGCGGCAACAATCCTCGCCTGTTACGAGAATTCCTCGATGACAAACTAGATGGGCGATCAAAGTGATGCTACCTATAAGATCTTAGAGGACTGCATCCTGAGATACTTGTCTTCTAGGAACGCCTAGGCTCCAGTTGACATGATGCATTTTTCGTCTGCTCATTCAACACAGATAGAAAGTAAGGAGATATCAAGGAGCTTCATCATCTCGTGGAGAGAGAAGGAAAGTATCAAGGAATCAGGATCAGGGAACATCGCCTTTCCAAACCCTATGATACAAGCTCAGAACTCTCAGGTCCCCTCTTAGGAGATAAGTAAAGTAGTGTTTTTTCAATTTGGGTGTCGGTTTTTAACTAAATTTAGGTACAGGTTTTCTACCTGAGTATTTGTATTTTTAACTTTTAACTTAGAATTAAAAGTAATAATTGTTTAATGTATTTATAAGAGCTTTCCTATAATACAAATAGATAGTGAACACTTTGAACATTTCTGGCTCTATGAGCAAGTTCTCTGCTGCTCTTGCTGAGATCCAGTATAATATCGTCTTCCAAGACCTGACAAACGAGGAGACAGCTCAGCTCTTCCACTCTGAGCACTCAAGAAAATTCTGGGCGACCATGGCGAGCAAGGATGAGGAGGACACATTGTTTACGATGAGGGAGCAGCAATTGGTAGGCTTAGGAGTTTACTTCTTAATGATCGGGAAGAATTTACAAGCACAGGGTTACTCAGGGTGGATCAATAATAGACTGAGAACATTTGCAGGAACCGCAGGTGTCATTCAGAGATCAGTGTGGGCTGAGAGGTCCTTCGCCACACAGACAACAATGAGTACCTTATATGCGGTTTTCTCCGCCAACTTCCATCTGCGGCGGAGTGTATTCGAAATGTTCTTGAGTGATTGTAACGCTCATGGCCTAGTAGGGAATTTCTTCCAGACCATTGTTCACCTGCTTGATGGAGTCGAAATGACACACTTATACAACATACAGAATTACATAATGGGTAAGTATAAGGAAGTGTTCAAGATCCGATTTATCAGAGATGAGATGCGGGCGTACAACAAGGCAATTGACTTCGTGTGCTCCAAAGACGCTAATGAGCATGGTTATATCAAGCTTCTTTATGACAAGACAGAGGCTGCTTGCCTCAATCGAGGCAATTTCCGCATCTTGCCGATGGCGGCAACAATCCTCGCCCGTTACGAGAATTCCTCGATGACAAACTACATGGGCGCTCAAAGTGATGCTACCTATAAGATCTTAGAGGACTGCATCCTGAGATACTTGTCTTCTAGGAACGCCTTTGCTCCAGTTGACATGATGCATTTTTCGTCTGCTCATTCAACACAGATAGAAAGTGAGGAGATATCAAGGAGCTTCATCATCTGGCGAGCAAGGATGAGGAGGACTCATTCTTCACGATGAGGGAGCAGCAATTGGTAGGCTTAGGAGTTTACTTCTTAATGATCGGGAAGAATTTACAAGCACAGGGTTACTCAGGGT
This sequence comes from Labia minor, assembly GCA_963082975.1. Classification (NCBI taxonomy): domain Eukaryota; kingdom Metazoa; phylum Arthropoda; class Insecta; order Dermaptera; family Spongiphoridae; genus Labia; species Labia minor. The sequence goes on along the minus strand of OY720346.1, from coordinate 62,250,312 downwards.
GGATCAATAATAGACTGAGAACATTTGCAGGAACCGCAGGTGTCATTCAGAGATCAGTGTGGGCTGAGAGGTCCTTCGCCCACAGACAACAATGAGTACCTTATATGCGGTTTTCTCCGCCAACTTCCATCTGCGGCGGAGTGTATTCGAAATGTTCTTGAGTGATTGTAACGCTCCTGGCCTAGCAGGAAGTTTCTTCCAGACCATTGTTCACCTGCTTGATGGAGTCGAAATGACACACTTATACAACATAGAGAATTACATAATGGGCAAGTATAAGGAAGTGTTCAAAATCCGGATTATCAGAGATGAGATGCGGGCGTACAACAAGGCAATTGACTTCGTGTGCTCCAAAGACGCTAATGAGCATGGTTATATCAAGCTTCTTTATGACAAGACAGAGACTGCTTGCCTCAATCGAGGCAATTTCCGCATCTTGCCGATGGACAGTATCAAGGAATCAGGATCAGGGAACATCGCCTTTCCAAACCCTATGATACAAGCTCAGAACTCTCAGGTCCCCTCTTAGGAGATAAGTAAAGTAGTGTTTTTTCAATTTGGGTGTCGGTTTTTAACTAAATTTAGGTACAGGTTTCCTACCTGAGTATTTGTATTTTTAACTTTTAACTTAGAATTAAAAATAATAATTGTTTAATGTATTTATAAGAGCTTTCCTATAATACAAATAGATAGTGAACACTTTGAACATTTCTGGCTCTATGAGCAAGTTCTCTGCTGCTCTTGCTGAGATCCAGTATAATATCGTCTTCCAAGACCTGACAAACGAGGAGACAGCTCAGCTCTTCCACTCTGAGGACTCAAGAAAATTCTGGGCGACCATGGCGAGCAAGGATGAGGAGGACTCATTGTTTACGATGAGGGAGCAGCAATTGGTAGACTTAGGAGTTTACTTCTTAATGATCGGGAAGAATTTACAAGCACAGGGTTACTCAGGGTGGATCAATAATAGACGGAGAACCTTTACACGAACCGCAGGTGTCTCTCAGAGATCAGTGTGGACTGAGAGGTCATTCGCCACACAGACAACATGAGTACCTTATATGCGGTTTTCTCCGCCGACATGTTCTTGAGTGATTGTAACGCTCCTGGCCTAGTAGGAAGTTTCTTCCAGACCATTGTTCACCTGCTTGATGGAGTCGAAATGACACACTTATACAACATAGAGAATTACATAATGGGCAAGTATAAGGAAGTGTTCAAGATCCGGATTATCAGAGATGAGATGCGGGCGTACAACAAGGCAATTGACTTCGTGTGCTCCAAAGACGCTAATGAGCATGGTTATATCAAGCTTCTTTATGACAAGACAGAGGCTGCTTGCCTCAATCGAGGCAATTTCCGCATCTTGCCGATGGCGGCAACAATCCTCGCCCGTTACGAGAATTCCTCGATGACAAACTACATGGGCGCTCAAAGTGATGCTACCTATAAGATCTTAGAGGACTGCATCCTGAGATACTTGTCTTCAAGGAACGCCTTGGCTCCAGTTGACATGATGCATTTTTCGTCTGCTCATTCAACACAGATAGAAAGTGAGGAGATATCAAGGAGCTTCATCATCTCGTGGAGAGAGAAGGACAGTATCAAGAAATCAGGATCAGGGAACATCGCCTTTCCAAACCCTATGATACAAGCTCAGAACTCTCAGGTCCCCTCTTAGGAGATAAGTAAAGTAGTGTTTTTTCAATTTGGGCGTCGGTTTTTAACTAAATTTAGGTACAGGTTTCCTACCTGAGTATTTGTATTTTTAACTTTTAACTTAGAATTAAAAGTAATAATTGTTTAATGTAATTATAAGAGCTTTCCTATAATACAAATAGATAGTGAACACTTTGAACATTTCTGGCTCTATGAGCAAGTTCTCTGCTGCTCTTGCTGAGATCCAGTATAATATCGTCTTCCAAGACCTGACAAACGAGGAGACAGCTCAGCTCTTCCACTCTGAGCACTCAAGAAAATTCTGGGCGACCATGGCGAGCAAGGATGAGGAGGACACATTGTTTACGATGAGGGAGCAGCAATTGGTAGGCTTAGGAGTTTACTTCTTAATGATCGGGAAGAATTTACAAGCACAGGGTTACTCAGGGTGGATCAATAATAGACGGAGAACCTTTGCACGAATCGCAGGTGTCTCTCAGAGATCAGTGTGGACTGAGAGGTCATTCGCCACACAGACAACATGAGTACCTTATATGCGGTTTTCTCCGCCGACATGTTCTTGAGTGATTGTAACGCTCCTGGCCTAGTAGGAAGTTTCTTGCAGACCATTGTTCACCTGCTTGATGGAGTCGAAATGACACACTTATACAACATAGAGAATTATATAATGGGTAAGTATAAGGAAGTGTTCAAGATCCGGATTATCAGAGATGAGATGCGGGCGTACAACAAGGCAATTGACTTCGTGTGCTCCAAAGACGCTAATGAGCATGGTTATATCAAGCTTCTTTATAACAAGACAGAGGCTGCTTGCCTCAATCGAGGCAATTTCCGCATCTTGCCGATGGCGGCAACAATCCTCGCCCGTTACGAGAATTCCTCGATGACAAACTACATGGGCGCTCAAAGTGATGCTACCTATAAGATCTTAGAGGACTGCATCCTGAGATACTTGTCTTCTAGGAACGCCTTGGCTCCAGTTGACATGATGCATTCTTCGTCTGCTCATTCAACACAGATAGAAAGTGAGGAGATATCAAGGAGCTTCATCATCTGGCGAGCAAGGATGAGGAGGACTCATTCTTCACGATGAGGGAGCAGCAATTGGTAGGCTTAGGAGTTTACTTCTTAATGACCGGGAAGAATTTACAAGCACAGGGTTACTCAGGGTGGATCAATAATAGACTGAGAACATTTGCAGGAACCGCAGGTGTCATTCAGAGATCAGTGTGGGCTGAGAGGTCCTTCGCCCACAGACAGCAATGAGTACCTTATATGCGGTTTTCTCCGCCAACTTCCATCTGCGGCGGAGTGTATTCGAAATGTTCTTGAGTGATTGTAACGCTCCTGGCCTAGTAGGAAGTTTCTTCCAGACCATTGTTCACCTGCTTGATGGAGTCGAAATGACACACTTATACAACATAGAGAATTACATAATGGGCAAGTATAAGGAAGTGTTCAAGAACCGGATTATCAGAGATGAGATGCGGGCGTACAACAAGGCAATTGACTTCGTGTGCTCCAAAGACGCTAATGAGCATGGTTATATCAAGCTTCTTTATGACAAGACAGAGGCTGCTTGCCTCAATCGAGGCAATTTCCGCATCTTGCCGATGGCGGCAACAATCCTCGCCCGTTACGAGAATTCCTCGATGACAAACTACATGGGCGCTCAAAGTGATGCTACCTATAAGATCTTAGAGGACTGCATCCTGAGATACTTGTCTTCGAGAGGGGACCTGAGAGTTCTGAGCTTGTATCATAGGGTTTGGAAAGGCGATGTTCCCTGATCCTGATTCCTTGATACTGTCCTTCTCTCTCCACGAGATGATGAAGCTCCTTGATATCTCCTCACTTTCTATCTGTGTTGAATGAGCAGACGAAAAATGCATCATGTCAACTGGAGCCAAGGCGTTCCTAGAAGACAAGTATCTCAGGATGCAGTCCTCTTAGATCTTATAGGTAGCATCACTTTGAGCGCCCATCTAGTTTGTCATCGAGGAATTCTCGTAACAGGCGAGGATTGTTGCCGCCATCGGCAAGATGCGGAAATTGCCTCGATTGAGGCAAGCAGTCTCTGTCTTGTCATAAAGAATCTTGATATAACCATGCTTATTAGCGTCTTTGGAGCACACGAAGTCAATTGCCTTGTTGTACGCCCGCATCTCATCTCTGATAATCCGGATCTTGAACACTTCCTTATACTTACCCATTATGTAATTCTCTATGTTGTATAAGTGTGTCATTTCGACTCCATCAAGCAGGTGAACAATGGTCTGGAAGAAACTTCCTACTAGGCCAGGAGCGTTACAATCACTCAAGAACATTTCGAATACACTCCGCCGCAGATGGAAGTTGGCGGAGAAAACCGCATATAAGGTACTCATTGTTGTCTGTGTGGCGAAGGACCTCTCAGCCCACACTGATCTCTGAATGACACCTGCGGTACCTGCAAATGTTCTCAGTCTATTATTGATCCACCCTGAGTAACCCTGTGCTTGTAAATTCTTCCCGATCATTAAGAAGTAAACTCCTAAGCCTACCAATTGCTGCTCCCTCATCGTGAAGAATGAGTCCTCCTCATCCTTGCTCGCCAGATGATGAAGCTCCTTGATATCTCCTCACTTTCTATCTGTGTTGAATGAGCAGACGAAGAATGCATCATGTCAACTGGAGCCAAGGCGTTCCTAGAAGACAAGTATCTCAGGATGCAGTCCTCTAAGATCTTATAGGTAGCATCACTTTGAGCGCCCATGTAGTTTGTCATCGAGGAATTCTCGTAACGGGCGAGGATTGTTGCCGCCATCGGCAAGATGCGGAAATTGCCTCGATTGAGGCAAGCAGCCTCTGTCTTGTCATAAAGAAGCTTGATATAACCATGCTCATTAGCGTCTTTGGAGCACACGAAGTCAATTGCCTTGTTGTACGCCCGCATCTCATCTCTGATAATCCGGATCTTGAACACTTCCTTATACTTGCCCATTATGTAATTCTCTATGTTGTATAAGTGTGTCATTTCGACTCCATCAAGCAGGTGAACAATGGTCTGGAAGAAACTTCCTACTAGGCCAGGAGCGTTACAATCACTCAAGAACATTTCGAATACACTCCGCCGCAGATGGAAGTTGGCGGAGAAAACCGCATATAAGGTACTCATTGCTGTCTGTGGGCGAAGGACCTCTCAGCCCACACTGATCTCTGAATGACACCTGCGGTTCCTGCAAATGTTCTCAGTCTATTATTGATCCACCCTGAGTAACCCTGTGCTTGTAAATTCTTCCCGGTCATTAAGAAGTAAACTCCTAAGCCTACCAATTGCTGCTCCCTCATCGTGAAGAATGAGTCCTCCTCATCCTTGCTCGCCAGATGATGAAGCTCCTTGATATCTCCTCACTTTCTATCTGTGTTGAATGAGCAGACGAAGAATGCATCATGTCAACTGGAGCCAAGGCGTTCCTAGAAGACAAGTATCTCAGGATGCAGTCCTCTAAGATCTTATAGGTAGCATCACTTTGAGCGCCCATGTAGTTTGTCATCGAGGAATTCTCGTAACGGGCGAGGATTGTTGCCGCCATCGGCAAGATGCGGAAATTACCTCGATTGAGGCAAGCAGTCTCTGTCTTGTCATAAAGAAGCTTGATATAACCATGCTCATTAGCGTCTTCGGAGCACACGAAGTCAATTGCCTTGTTGTACGCCCGCATCTCATCTCTGATAATCCGGATCTTGAACACTTCCTTATACTTACCCATTATGTAATTCTGTATGTTGTATAAGTGTGTCATTTCGACTCCATCAAGCAGGTGAACAATGGTCTGGAAGAAACTTCCTACTAGGCCAGGAGCGTTACAATCACTCAAGAACATGTCGGCGGAGAAAACCGCATATAAGGTACTCATGTTGTCTGTGTGGCGAAGGACCTCTCAGTCCACACTGATCTCTGAGAGACACCTGCGGTTCCTGCAAAGGTTCTCAGTCTATTATTGATCCACCCTGAGTAACCCTGTGCTTGTAAATTCTTCCCGATCATTAAGAAGTAAACTCCTAAGTCTACCAATTGCTGCTCCCTCATCGTAAACAATGAGTCCTCCTCATCCTTGCTCGCCATGGTCGCCCAGAATTTTCTTGAGTCCTCAGAGTGGAAGAGCTGAGCTGTCTCCTCGTTTGTCAGGTCTTGGAAGACGATATTATACTGGATCTCAGCAAGAGCAGCAGAGAACTTGCTCATAGAGCCAGAAATGTTCAAAGTGTTCACTATCTATTTGTATTATAGGAAAGCTCTTATAACACTTCCTTATACTTGCCCATTATGTAATTCTCTATGTTGTATAAGTGTGTCATTTCGACTCCATCAAGCAGGTGAACAATGGTCTGGAAGAAACTTCCTACTAGGCCAGGAGCGTTACAATCACTCAAGAACATGTCGGCGGAGAAAAGGATGAGGAGGACTCATTCTTCACGATGAGGGAGCAGCAATTGGTAGGCTTAGGAGTTTACTTCTTAATGACCGGGAAGAATTTACAAGCACAGGGTTACTCAGGGTGGATCAATAATAGACTGAGAACATTTGCAGGAACCGCAGGTGTCATTCAGAGATCAGTGTGGACTGAGAGGTCATTCGCCACACAGACAACATGAGTACCTTATATGCGGTTTTCTCCGCCGACATGTTCTTGAGTGATTGTAACGCTCCTGGCCTAGTAGGAAGTTTCTTCCAGACCATTGTTCACCTGCTTGATGGAGTCGAAATGACACACTTATACAACATAGAGAATTACATAATGGGCAAGTATAAGGAAGTGTTCAAGAACCGGATTATCAGAGATGAGATGCGGGCGTACAACAAGGCAATTGACTTCGTGTGCTCCAAAGACGCTAATGAGCATGGTTATATCAAGCTTCTTTATGACAAGACAGAGGCTGCTTGCCTCAATCGAGGCAATTTCCGCATCTTGCCGATGGCGGCAACAATCCTCGCCCGTTACGAGAATTCCTCGATGACAAACTACATGGGCGCTCAAAGTGATGCTACCTATAAGATCTTAGAGGACTGCATCCTGAGATACTTGTCTTCTAGGAACGCCTTGGCTCCAGTTGACATGATGCATTTTTCGTCTGCTCATTCAACACAGATAGAAAGTGAGGAGATATCAAGGAGCTTCATCGTCTCGTGGAGAGAGAAGGACAGTATCAAGGAATCAGGATCAGGGAACATCGCCTTTCCAAACCCTATGATACAAGCTCAGAACTCTCAGGTCCCCTCTTAGGAGATAAGTAAAGTAGTGTTTTTTTAATTTGGGCGTCGGTTTTTAACTAAATTTAGGTACAGGTTTCCTACCTGAGTATTTGTATTTTTAACTTTTAACTTAGAATTAAGAGTAATAATTGTTTAATGTAATTATAAGAGCTTTCCTATAATACAAATAGATAGTGAACACTTTGAACATTTCTGGCTCTATGAGCAAGTTCTCTGCTGCTCTTGCTGAGATCCAGTATAATATCGTCTTCCAAGACCTGACAAACGAGGAGACAGCTCAGCTCTTCCACTCTGAGCACTCAATAGAAAGTGAGGAGATATCAAGGAGCTTCATCATCTGGCGAGCAAGGATGAGGAGGACTCATTCTTCACGATGAGGGAGCAGCAATTGGTAGGCTTAGGAGTTTACTTCTTAATGATCGGGAAGAATTTACAAGCACAGGGTTACTCAGGGTGGATCAATAATAGACGGAGAACCTTTACACGAACCGCAGGTGTCTCTCAGAGATCAGTGTGGACTGAGAGGTCATTCGCCACACAGACAACATGAGTACCTTATATGCGGTTTTCTCCGCCGACATGTTCTTGAGTGATTGTAACGCTCCTGGCCTAGTAGGAAGTTTCTTCCAGACCATTGTTCACCTGCTTGATGGAGTCGAAATGACACACTTATACAACATAGAGAATTACATAATGGGCAAGTATAAGGAAGTGTTCAAGATCCGGATTATCAGAGATGAGATGCGGGCGTACAACAAGGCAATTGACTTCGTGTGCTCCAAAGACGCTAATGAGCATGGTTATATCAAGCTTCTTTATGACAAGACAGAGACTGCTTGCCTCAATCGAGGTAATTTCCGCATCTTGCCGATGGCGGCAACAATCCTCGCTCGTTACGAGAATTCCTTGATGACAAACTACATGGGCGCTCAAAGTGATGCTACCTATAAGATCTTAGAGGACTGCATCCTGAGATACTTGTCTTCAAGGAACGCCTTGGCTCCAGTTGACATGATGCATTTTTCGTCTGCTCATTCAACACAGATAGAAAGTGAGGAGATATCAAGGAGCTTCATCATCTCGTGGAGAGAGAAGGACAGTATCAAGGAATCAGGATCAGGGAACATCGCATTTCCAAACCCTATGATACAAGCTCAGAACTCTCAGGTCCCCTCTTAGGAGATAAGTAAAGTAGTGTTTTTTCAATTTGGGTGTCGGTTTTTAACTAAATTTAGGTACAGGTTTCCTACCTGAGTATTTGTATTTTTAACTTTTAACTTAGAATTAAAAATAATAATTGTTTAATGTATTTATAAGAGCTTTCCTATAATACAAATAGATAGTGAACACTTTGAACATTTCTGGCTCTATGAGCAAGTTCTCTGCTGCTCTTGCTGAGATCCAGTATAATATCGTCTTCCAAGACCTGACAAACGAGGAGACAGCTCAGCTCTTCCACTCTGAGGACTCAAGAAAATTCTGGGCGACCATGGCGAGCAAGGATGAGGAGGACTCATTGTTTACGATGAGGGAGCAGCAATTGGTAGACTTAGGAGTTTACTTCTTAATGATCGGGAAGAATTTACAAGCACAGGGTTACTCAGGGTGGATCAATAATAGACGGAGAACCTTTGCACGAATCGCAGGTGTCTCTCAGAGATCAGTGTGGACTGAGAGGTCATTCGCCACACAGACAACATGAGTACCTTATATGCGGTTTTCTCCGCCGACATGTTCTTGAGTGATTGTAACGCTCCTGGCCTAGTAGGAAGTTTCTTGCAGACCATTGTTCACCTGCTTGATGGAGTCGAAATGACACACTTATACAACATAGAGAATTATATAATGGGTAAGTATAAGGAAGTGTTCAAGATCCGGATTATCAGAGATGAGATGCGGGCGTACAACAAGGCAATTGACTTCGTGTGCTCCAAAGACGCTAATGAGCATGGTTATATCAAGCTTCTTTATAACAAGACAGAGGCTGCTTGCCTCAATCGAGGCAATTTCCGCATCTTGCCGATGGCGGCAACAATCCTCGCCCGTTACGAGAATTCCTCGATGACAAACTACATGGGCGCTCAAAGTGATGCTACCTATAAGATCTTAGAGGACTGCATCCTGAGATACTTGTCTTCTAGGAACGCCTTGGCTCCAGTTGACATGATGCATTCTTCGTCTGCTCATTCAACACAGATAGAAAGTGAGGAGATATCAAGGAGCTTCATCATCTGGCGAGCAAGGATGAGGAGGACTCATTCTTCACGATGAGGGAGCAGCAATTGGTAGGCTTAGGAGTTTACTTCTTAATGACCGGGAAGAAGTTACAAGCACAGGGTTACTCAGGGTGGATCAATAATAGACTGAGAACATTTGCAGGAACCGCAGGTGTCATTCAGAGATCAGTGTGGGCTGAGAGGTCCTTCGCCCACAGACAGCAATGAGTACCTTATATGCGGTTTTCTCCGCCAACTTCCATCTGCGGCGGAGTGTATTCGAAATGTTCTTGAGTGATTGTAACGCTCCTGGCCTAGTAGGAAGTTTCTTCCAGACCATTGTTCACCTGCTTGATGGAGTCGAAATGACACACTTATACAACATAGAGAATTACATAATGGGCAAGTATAAGGAAGTGTTCAAGATCCGGATTATCAGAGATGAGATGCGGGCGTACAACAAGGCAATTGACTTCGTGTGCTCCAAAGACGCTAATGAGCATGGTTATATCAAGCTTCTTTATGACAAGACAGAGGCTGCTTGCCTCAATCGAGGCAATTTCCGCATCTTGCCGATGGCGGCAACAATCCTCGCCCGTTACGAGAATTCCTCGATGACAAACTACATGGGCGCTCAAAGTGATGCTACCTATAAGATCTTAGAGGACTGCATCCTGAGATACTTGTCTTCTAGGAACGCCTTGGCTCCAGTTGACATGATGCATTCTTCGTCTGCTCATTCAACACAGATAGAAAGTGAGGAGATATCAAGGAGCTTCATCATCTGGCGAGCAAGGATGAGGAGGACTCATTCTTCACGATGAGGGAGCAGCAATTGGTAGGCTTAGGAGTTTACTTCTTAATGATCGGGAAGAATTTACAAGCACAGGGTTACTCAGGGTGGATCAATAATAGACTGAGAACATTTGCAGGTTCCGCAGGTGTCATTCAGAGATCAGTGTGGGCTGAGAGGTCCTTCGCCACACAGACAACAATGAGTACCTTATATGCGGTTTTCTCCGCCAACTTCCATCTGCGGCGGAGTGTATTCGAAATGTTCTTGAGTGATTGTAACGCTCCTGGCCTAGTAGGAAGTTTCTTCCAGACCATTGTTCACCTGCTTGATGGAGTCGAAATGACACACTTATACAACATAGAGAATTACATAATGGGTAAGTATAAGGAAGTGTTCAAGATCCGGATTATCAGAGATGAGATGCGGGCGTACAACAAGGCAATTGACTTCGTGTGCTCCAAAGACGCTAATGAGCATGGTTATATCAAGATTCTTTATGACAAGACAGAGACTGCTTGCCTCAATCGAGGCAATTTCCGCATCTTGCCGATGGCGGCAACAATCCTCGCCTGTTACGAGAATTCCTCGATGACAAACTAGATGGGCGCTCAAAGTGATGCTACCTATAAGATCTAAGAGGACTGCATCCTGAGATACTTGTCTTCTAGGAACGCCTTGGCTCCAGTTGACATGATGCATTTTTCGTCTGCTCATTCAACACAGATAGAAAGTAAGGAGATATCAAGGAGCTTCATCATCTCGTGGAGAGAGAAGGAAAGTATCAAGGAATCAGGATCAGGGAACATCGCCTTTCCAAACCCTATGATACAAGCTCAGAACTCTCAGGTCCCCTCTTAGGATTTAAGTAAAGTAATGTTTTTTCAATTTGGGTGTCGGTTTTTAACTAAATTTAGGTACAGGTTTCCTACCTGAGTATTTGTATTTTTAACTTTTAACTTAGAATTAAAAGTAATAATTGTTTAATGTATTTATAAGAGCTTTCCTATAATACAAATAGATAGTGAACACTTTGAACATTTCTGGCTCTATGAGCAAGTTCTCTGCTGCTCTTGCTGAGATCCAGTATAATATCGTCTTCCAAGACCTGACAAACGAGGAGACAGCTCAGCTCTTCCACTCTGAGCACTCAAGAAAATTCTGGGCGACCATGGCGAGCAAGGATGAGGAGGACTCATTCTTCACGATGAGGGAGCAGCAATTGGTAGGCTTAGGAGTTTATTTCTTAATGATCGGGAAGAATTTACAAGCACAGGGTTACTCAGGGTGGATCAATAATAGACTGAGAACCTTTGCAGGAACCGCAGGTGTCTCTCAGAGATCAGTGTGGACTGAGAGGTCCTTCGCCACACAGACAACATGAGTACCTTATATGCGGTTTTCTCCGCCGACATGTTCTTGAGTGATTGTAACGCTCCTGGCCTAGTAGGAAGTTTCTTGCAGACCATTGTTCACCTGCTTGATGGAGTCGAAATGACACACTTATACAACATAGAGAATTACATAATGGGTAAGTATAAGGAAGTGTTCAAGATCCGGATTATCAGAGATGAGATGCGGGCGTACAACAAGGCAATTGACTTCGTGTGCTCCAAAGACGCTAATGAGCATGGTTATATCAAGCTTCTTTATGACAAGACAGAGGCTGCTTGCCTCAATCGAGGCAATTTCCGCATCTTGCCGATGGCGGCAACAATCCTCGCCCGTTACGAGAATTCCTCGATGACAAACTACATGGGCGCTCAAAGTGATGCTACCTATAAGATCTTAGAGGACTGCATCCTGAGATACTTGTCTTCTAGGAACGCCTTGGCTCCAGTTGACATGATGCATTCTTCGTCTGCTCATTCAACACAGATAGAAAGTGAGGAGATATCAAGGAGCTTCATCATCTGGCGAGCAAGGATGAGGAGGACTCATTCTTCACGATGAGGGAGCAGCAATTGGTAGGCTTAGGAGTTTACTTCTTAATGACCGGGAAGAATTTACAAGCACAGGGTTACTCAGGGTGGATCAATAATAGACTGAGAACATTTGCAGGAACCGCAGGTGTCATTCAGAGATCAGTGTGGGCTGAGAGGTCCTTCGCCCACAGACAGCAATGAGTACCTTATATGCGGTTTTCTCCGCCAACTTCCATCTGCGGCGGAGTGTATTCGAAATGTTCTTGAGTGATTGTAACGCTCCTGGCCTAGTAGGAAGTTTCTTCCAGACCATTGTTCACCTGCTTGATGGAGTCGAAATGACACACTTATACAACATAGAGAATTACATAATGGGCAAGTATAAGGAAGTGTTCAAGATCCGGATTATCAGAGATGAGATGCGGGCGTACAACAAGGCAATTGACTTCGTGTGCTCCAAAGACGCTAATGAGCATGGTTATATCAAGCTTCTTTATGACAAGACAGAGACTGCTTGCCTCAATCGAGGTAATTTCCGCATCTTGCCGATGGCGGCAACAATCCTCGCCCGTTACGAGAATTTCCCGATGACAAACTACATGGTCGCTCAAAGTGATGCTACCTATAAGATCTTAGAGGACTGCATCCTGAGATACTTGTCTTCTTGGAACGCCTTGGCTCCAGTTGAAATGATGCATTTTTCGTCTGCTCATTCAACACAGATAGAAAGTGAGGAGATATCAAGGAGATTCATCATCTCGTGGAGAGAGAAGGACAGTATCAAGGAATCAGGATCAGGAAACATCGCCTTTCCAAAGCCTATGATACAACCTCAGGATGGTCTTAGTTTGGATAGGTAACTCTCTGACAAAGCTCCTGAGTTGAATGGAGATTGACACATTCACACAGTGTATGAGAAGCAATCTGATGCGGGGTCCCATCCAAGACCAAGAATTTTAATAGTCGGATCTCGATCAAAAGGTAGATCGATAGTGGATGAAGAGGCCCCAATTTGACGATGATCCGCGGGAATGTCGTCCAATAGACTTGGATGATTATCTGCCCATTTGCGTAACTCAAAACAGTCCGCCATGAGAAGTTGTTGAAGTTGACGTCGAGAAGACAAACATTCCTCTAAATAGTCAGCACCGCTCAAGATATCATCCACGTAAATATCCTCCAAAAGTATTCTAGCGGCAACCGGATACTTATCAGCTTCATCAAGAACTAATTGTTTTAGGGTACGAAGAGCAAGGAATGGAGCTGATGTGACTCCGTAAGTAACTGTATTAAGCTGATAAGATCTCAACGGTTCATCTGAATCAACTCCCCAAAAGATCCTCTGATAATCTCGATGGTCGGGATTAATTAGAATTTGTCGATACATCTGGCGAATATCAGCAGTGAAAACAAACGGACGGAGACAAAATCGAGTAATCAGAATAGAAATGTCAGCTTGTAATTTCGGACCAGGAAGGAGGTGATCGTTTAGTGACTTGCCATTGGAAGAGGGACAAGAGGCGTTGAACACAACTCGGAGTTTAGAGGGAGGGTCATCGGGTCTATGAACAGGATGATGGGGTATGTAATAGGGTTCAATTACTGATGGGGAATTAAGGGGAAGAATTGTCATGTGGTCGTTGTCAATGTAATCTTGGATGAAAGCGTGATAAGCTGCACGAATATCTGGTTGACGTTTCAATCGCGCTTCGAGGCGGAAAAATTGACGAGACGCTACATGATGACTGATTCCGAGCCCGGGTGTTGAAGTAGAAAAAGGTAAGGATACCATATAACGTCCTCCAGGAAGACGAGACACTGATGACGAGAAACTTTGTTCACATTGAGCTTCAAGAGGAGTGAACGGAAGACGATCTGGAACCCCTTCTAGCTCCCAGAAACGACGTACAATGTCAATAAGAGGATCTCCAGTAAGCAGCTAGACCGATGTGTCTTCAACTATCATAAAGTTTGATGGTAAGTTTGTAGAGGGAGGGGTGACGGAGGATGAAGTTGAAGGGGGGATAGTTGAAGTTAGTGATGGGATGGCGCGTGAAGAAGATAAGTGGTAAGGTCCTAGAATTAGCCAACCCAAGCTCGTGTTAATAGCACTTGGAGAACCTTGAAGGGGAGTTAAATAACCGAAAGAAAGGAGAAAGGGAATCACGAGTTCGACCGAGATGAAACAATAGGAACCTTTGTCACAGAAGCTTCCTCTGATGCTCGGCATATGCGTTCTAGAAATAGCAATATATCATTGACCGTTGGTAATGCCTCTGAGCCGTAAGACTCTTCAAACCTCCGTCGGAGTTCACCGGGGAGTTGTCGCACCCCACCAATATATTTTTCCTCTCCCATTCTAGCCCTGCCGATCCCAGCCTTCTCTATTTTATGATCTATATCTAGAGATGCATAGAGGTCATGCAATTCCTTGTTATGCAGTCTCCGCCATTCCCCGGTGTCCTCATCTTTCTTTGGCCAATAAATGCGGGGAAGAATCCTATTCACAAATACTCTGAATCTACTCTCATCTCCCAGGGTTATAGACCATGCCTTCCACCCATAATACAACAGAAAAAATAATTGTTTTATATATTTTAATTTTGATCCCCTTTGATAATAATTTCCCGATTACAACCTCGATTTAAATTCTTTGTAAATATTATTCTCTCTGATACTAATTATTTTGTCTTATCACTATTAATTTCAAACCCCATCACTTTTCCTGCTTCGATTAATTTTTTTATGCTACTTTAAATGTTATTAATTTATTTAAAAAAAAACAAAGTAAACAAAATAAAAATAAAATATAAAGAAATTAGCATAACACTAAACTATTATAAAAATAATATTAAAAAATATATATTAAAATCTTACGTGAAAATCCAATTATGAGATCAAATTTTCTTAATTAAAATAATTTACTCACATAATCTTAAAAATTAATAGTATTAAATTATAGGCGTAATGTGAATGTTTTCAAAGTTTAAAAGACCAATAAGATCAATTGAGATATTGTAAATATCAATATATATATAAAAAATTTTTATCTACACATTGCTCAGAATTTAAATTTTTTTGCGTATATTCGCGTTTCATGTCCTCTAGAATCCAAAAGTGACTTTAGAATTTTTCATTTCTGTTCATAGACTATAAATTTTAATAATATCTAATTAATAACCTAAGAAATTAAAAATTTGATATAAACATGTTGTCATTTAGTAGCGCAAAGAATACAATAAAAAAGATGTTTTTAATATTTATATTTTTATTTTTATTTTTCTAATATTTACAATATTTCAATTAATCATATAGTTTTTTATATATGTTTATTTATGCACAAAAAATTAATTGACATAACTATTAATTTAATAAAATAAAATTTAATTTAATAAAATAAAATAATTTAATAAAATATTAAAATAATAATAATAAAAATTAATAAATTTGTAAAAAAATATATAATACTTAAAGAAAAAAATGTGCCTTTGCGAGTTTCGAACTCAGAGTGCAAAGTTATAAGATGGCGCGCTAGCTAGTTTACCCATGTACCAGTATTGTTTGGAAGCTTCTTATAAGGGTATATATTTTCGCCACCAGCGCCTCTATGATCTAGTATGGTAACTAAACTATCTTTAATTAATTAGCATCTCCTGGACACACCTTACCAATTAGCGGTTTTCTAAAGGAAGTCTGACATGCCCTGAGACCTACTGAATATACACTAAAAATTTCATAAGAATCGGTCCAGCCGTTTCGGAGGAGTATGATTTCAAAGTTTTGTGACACGAGAATTTTATATATAAGATAAAAATTAAACAATGTATTATTTTATAGAAATAATAATTGAAATTGAATAAAGTATTAACAAGATGGCTATGGTTGGGATATATAATAGAATTGTATTTAAATACTAAGAAATTTTTATAAAATATAAAAATTAAACAATGTATTATTTTATAGAAATAATAATTGAAATTGAATAAAGTATTAACAAGATCGCTATGGTTGGGATATATAATAGAATTGTATTTAAAGACTAAGAAATTTTTATAAAATATAAAAATTAAACAATGTATTATTTTATAGAAATAATAATTGAAATTGAATAAATTATTAACAAGATGGCTATGGTTGGGATATATAATAGAATTGTATTTAAAGACTAAGAAATTTTTATAAAATATAAAAATTAAACAATGTATTATTTTATAGAAATAATAATTGAAATTGAATAAAGTATTAACAAGATGGCTATGGTTGGGATATATAATAGAATTGTATTTAAAGATTAAGAAATTTTTATAAAATATAAAAATTAAACAATGTATTATTTTATAGAAATAATAATTGAAATTGAATAAAGTATTAACAAGATGGCTATGGTTGGGATATATAATAGAATTGTATTGAAAGATTAAGAAATTTTTATAAAATATAAAAATTAAACAATGTATTATTTTATAGAAATAATAATTTAAATAGCTACCTAACGATAGAAGTTGTATTTCCAACTGGTATCTGGTTTGTTGATGGACCATGTAGCGCCGTAGGCAGGGTGAAAATTAAAATTAAATATAAAAGGCGATATGCGATGTTAATTGTTTATTTGAACAATCCAGGTTTTTATTTATACAGCGAATTGAGTTATGTACAAATTACGAGAGAAAGGACAGGAAGAGGAGGATGATTGGGTGCGAATGGGGTAGTGGAGATGGTGAGAGAGAGATAGGATGGTGTGGTGGGTGGGTGATGAATGGTAAGGGGGTGTGCAGATAAACGAGGATGGCTGGTGGTTGCGCGTGGCGGCGATGCGTTAGGTTGGAGAGATCGAATGGTAGTGCTCGCCCAGTCGACGACCGGCCGGCACCAGGCCAAGAGGGGGAAAAGAGGGGGAAAGGTGGTGCGCCCACGAACCACCAGACGGCGTCAGACGTCACGACTGAACAATATTATATCTTATGAATATAAGCAATTTATATTTTTTTGATTTATAATTATATTATATGAATTTTGAAAATAATCAGCACATCTTTCTATTTTTTAAATAAATAAGTTTTAATAGGATTAATATACATATTGAAATTTAAAAAATATTTCAATAAATATATTTAAAGAAAAATAAAATTTTGTATATGATTTTTTAATTTTTAAATAATTTTAATTTAACTTTTAATAAAATTTAATTAAGGAGATCTGATAGAATATTTAAGATTAATTCTTTTCAAAGATTGGAATGACAAATTTATAAATTTATTTGGGTAAATGAATAAAAAATTATAGAAATGCACTTTATAAAATTTAATTTTTATTGAAATATTTTTTTTTGTAAAAGTTCACTAATGTTCCTTTTAATTAATAAAAATAAATAATAAAATTACATTTAATTCTTAATTAGAGACTGATTAAGGGATGATTGCAGCGGAGAGGCCGCTTAGGGTCTTACACACACCAGGGAAGGGGAAAAAATGCGTTCGAGTCAGCCGCCCGGCAGTAGGAGGTGTGGCCAGGCGGCGGAGGGGCTTGGTGAGGGGTGAGAGGGGAGTGCAGAGGTGAGCGCTCTACTTCAAATTATTTCGAATAAAATACATATTAAAATAAAAATACCTCCCTTACTATCGCCGGTCGGTAATAAAATAAACAAATATTAATTTTTAAAATTAGTGGTGTTTTAGAATACATCTTAAATCGAATCAATAAGTTTAATTCTATTAATTCTATTAAATCAATAAGCTTAATTTTATTCAAAGATCTTAATGAAAATTTAAAAAAAAAATATAAATATATCAGTAAGAAGTTCATTAATTAAATTATCATATTTTGAAAAAAAAAACAAGGAGGTGGCGTATTAATGTAAATGGTTCAATTTAAATTTAAAATTGTTTGCCGAATGTGATATAATTTTAATTTAATGTAAATATATTTCATAAAAAAAGAGGGTAAATGGTAAGAATTGTTCTTATCTTGGTTGGGATACAGTATAGTAAGTCTATATGTCATTTCGAAGATATCGATGAGTTATGCTATTCTTTGCTGTGTTCTTAGCAAATTACGTTAAACAATTCTTTTCTAGTATGAATTTCTATTTTAATTCTAAAAAAAATTTAGTAAGTAATACATTAGTTATATACCCAATTAACATTTTATATATCTCAACCTTATTTGGTCCCAGTATATTTTTCAGTTGGAGGAACAATTTCCAAAATAATTTTTTATATATGCAAATTAATTCATAAATCTAGTCCAGTTTTTTTTCTAAATTTTTTCAATTTGGTACTTAAAAAGTTTATTCCATTTATGATTTCTGAAATATTAAATTTATACATTTATTAAGTGTATTTATATAATTATTAACTTTTTGCAAATTCTATATCTAAATAAGTTGACCTGTGGCCAGGTCCGAACCGACCGACGGTTTGAAGTAAATTAATTTCCAGCTACAGAAACAATTTCAAATAATTTTAATATATCTATTAATGTAATAACAAACAGATATGGATATAACATAAATATTTTTTATTTTATTTTATTTATAATATATATGTAAGACTAGGCTGTGAATGACTGGATGACGTCATATAATTTTAAATTAAGAAAAAAACTAATAAAGATGATTTTTCTCGAGGATAAAACCAATACAAAGTGCACGATTCGTGGTGATAAATAAAAAAATCTCCTCATGTGAAATTTGGTTAGAAAATAACCCTTCCCTTCCTATCGTCGATCGCTAATACTACCACTTACGGTTTCCGGATTTGCACCAAAAGTTGATCAATCCATTATACTGATGCATTAAGTAAATATACCAAATTTCATCAAAATCCGTTGAGCCGTTCAAGCTGTACACATCTATACGGACGGACAGACATCATGCTAAAAATACTTTTTTCTGTTAAGAAAATGCATGATTCGTGGAGATATGTAAAAATCTCCACATGTGAAATTTGGTGTGAAAACAATACCTCCCTTACTATCGTCGGTCGGTAAAAATAATTTTAGGAGTAAAGAATTATTTGATGATCTTTTAATATAGAAAAATTTTCTATATTCTTTCTAAATACGAAAATACGTATAAAAATTCGAAAATTGAATAAAATATATTTGTATTTATCTTTTTATATGAAATAATTCATTCCCTTGATAAATATAATATATTATATCGAATATTATCATAATATATATATATATTCATATTATTATATTTATTATATTTTTATAACTTCACTATAAAATTTTACACAATAATTTTAGGTTCCTTTGTAATAAAATATGATTTGTCATATTTCAAAATTAATGAAAATATCATTATATTAATTTATAATGTTTCAAAGGTATTTAATCTTTAAATAGAATCAAAACCAAGTGTATTAATTAAATATTTGGGTAGTTTTATTATTTATGTATTGTGATTTGATTAAATTAGGGGCATCTCAATGCAATAAGAGAAGCAAACATTGTTTTGAGGGTTCTTCGTTTTTTGTTAGTTTAAATTAAAATTTTTATCACCTAAATCAAAAGTTTTCTATAAATCGCTGAAAAACAAGGTCTAATTTTCAACGTTGATAGCTTTTACTCTATTGTTCAATTAACATAATCGAGAACAATTACATTATAAGTTAGACAAAAGAATACATTATGTTGGATGTAGGGTAAAGCATACAGTCATTGGCCCCCTTAAGCAACTCCTAGCAGACTCTCAATGCATATCTGGTTTGCAGAACATAGATACTATGAGCATTTTGATCAATAAAAAAAAATCATTTTCTGATGACATTTTCAATTAGCACCTTTAAAAAAAAATCCTAAAAATACAGTTATTGGCCCCTGTTATAGTTATTGGCCTAG
This sequence comes from Labia minor, assembly GCA_963082975.1. Lineage (NCBI taxonomy): Eukaryota > Metazoa > Arthropoda > Insecta > Dermaptera > Spongiphoridae > Labia > Labia minor. The sequence continues at coordinate 62,230,596 of OY720346.1, read as the reverse complement.
GTTTTGTGTTTTAGTGATAGGGGGCCAACGACTGGATACTTTACCCTACCTATAGTTCTTATAAATACGAGGGTGGTCTGAAAAGTTTCCGACCTGACCAAGAAAAACGATGTTTTTCAATTTTTTTTTGCTATATTTTTCAACATGATCTCCATCAACACTGATACATTTCTCATAACGGTGTTCTAATTAATTTAATTAATTAATAAATTATTTAATAAATTAATTAAATTTGATTTAATTTAATTTAAGTCTCATCAACAGTTATGAATCTACGCAAAAATTCGTTTGGATTACGCCAAATTGTCGTTAGAAATGGTTTTTCGAAGCAATTTTTGGTTTAACGTTAGGAAATGCGACGCCCACATTGCACACAGCTTTCCATATTCATATGGTTTTGCAAAATATTTCGCACACGTTCACCTGACATCGTACAGGTCTCAGTTATCTTGAATTTTGAAAAATAAAACAAAAAAAAAAATTGAAAAAACATCGTTTTTCTTGGTCAGGTCAGAAACTTTTCAGCCCACCCTCGTAATTATAATTTTTGTAATCGGGGATTTTCTTAACTTTTAACATTTATTTTAATATTAAATTTAATTTTATTTATGTTTTCTTTATATTATGATTAGTTTAATTTCTATGTTAAGGGCGCCCAGAGTAAAATTGTATATTTAAAAATAAATATTTATAATATTGTTCAAATGTTAAGATTTTATTCTAAAACAAATAAATGGTTAATGTAGAGGTAGTGGAGTGGTGTAAAAATGGTTCTTTTTGCGTATTAGATATATTTATTATATTTATTTGATCTTATATAACAATATATTTTGATGATTTACCTTAAAAGAATTCAATTTCTGTTAGATAAATTGCTGTTTATTGTCATTTAGACCTTGTTCATGTGATTTTTATTCAATTTGACTTGGAATTGCCATTAATGATTTGAACGATTTATTATGCTGAATAAATCACCGCGATGCATACAAGTGATACTACATATAAAAATACCAATTAAGAAAAATAATTTTAAATAAATTAAAACTACTTTATAAATAAATAACTAAAATTTAATCATAAATCGTGTTTGTATTTTTTTTAAAGAAATGTCTACCATTCAAATCTAAATTTTTTAAATCATATATTATTTAAAGTTTAAAGTATTAATATTAATGAATAAAATTAATTTACTGTGATTATATTAATAATTTTTTTTTTAAATGTTGAAAAAATTTGGTTTCTTCTTTAATAAAAAATCTGGAAAGGCTCCTCTCGCCATCGCAAATTTGAATTAGAAAATCAAGGTTTTTTATAACGTTTTTCTCAACTTCACTTGGCATCTGTCTGTCCAGGTGTCTGTTCGCTCTTTTGAAATCGATTTTTCATCGGTTTTTTATTGAGATAGACTTTTGAAAATATTTATAGATATTTCAATGGATCCCTAGAAGGTATGGAAGAAACATAATTTAATTATAATTAATTAATTTTAATGTAATTAACAATCATTTGATTTAATATTTGAATTTTTATTCATGCCATCTGATGGATAAATATTGAGTTGGTTTTCATTTTGAAAGAAATTCAAAAATATTTATAACATTAAAAGAGGAATTTTTAATTAATATAATTAATATTTTTTAAAAACATTACTTTACAATATTAACATTTACTTAATAAGTTTTAAAAAAATTAATATTTTCTTTTTGTTTTATTCACTTCGCAATTTTTTTCGTATAACATCATATAAAGTTAAATTTAGATTTTTGTGGAGGATTTTGATTTTTTAAATTTTTGTGAGTTGCGCAAATTTATGAAATAGCATTTATTTTCAACTGCTCTTAGCATCATTTAACTTTTATCATAGTTTTAAAATAATTAAATATATTACCAGGTACTTGACGGGGACCTAGCAATTGATGTACCCATTACATCTCTTATGTGGGTTGTTCAATGTGTCTACTATTATATATATTTATATAGATAGTGCAATTTGATATTTGCACATTAAACAGGGATATTATTTTATAATCGTAAACACATTTATATTACCATTATTATATTATATTATGTTTATGTTATATTTTGATGATTATACATATATTATATCTTAGTGAATTTTTTTTTTATTTTTGAATTAAATTTATTTTATTTTTTGGCAAAAACATTTATTTAACTTTTTCGTAAAATTTTACAATTTCCATCTCAAATTTAGTATTTTTATAATTTCCCGGGAAATGCATTTTTCCCGATTCCCGGGAACGAAATTACTCCGGGAAAAGTTACCCTCTACTTGGCTGCCTTTCCCGGGAAGACGCCCAATAAATTCTTTTTCTAAAAAGATAATAACTTTTTATATATACATACAATATACTATAAATAACTTTAAACTATAAATAAATGAATATTATCGTAAATCTAGTTTCTTTTAGGTTGAAAATTTAATTAGTTATGTAATCATTCAGAAATTATTGCGGAAATATTAAAAAGGCCTTGAATTACTTTTAAGAATTATACTAGATTACATCTTAACAATTTCATTTTTATTCTTCATTTATATTTTTAATAAAACCAGGAAAAACCTTCAAATTCTTCTCAAGAGAATCTTAATTATTCTTTTTTTTTTATTTTGAAAAATATGATAAAAGTAGATGTAAAGAAAGATTATTCAATGTCAATCTTTCAATGAGAATGAGCATAAGATAAAAATGATGAATAAAATAATAAATGTATATTTAAATATGTTTATTTCCATTCATTATTTCATGAATAAGGAAGATATTAATAATAGATACAACGAGTTTGATGAAATGGAATGATAGAGTCCATCTCTTTATCATGAGCTCGGCGATAATCCCATAAAAAATGATCCACCATAATACTATTGATTTGATGACCACAATTTTCCAATTGTTTTATAACATTTTCAACACATTCAATTGAAACACCACGAATTTCTACTTCATCTGGCGTGCCGTTCTCCAAATTTTCATCTGAAAAAATAAAATTCATATTTATATAAACATAATCTTTAATATGGACAATATAAATATGTTGTAATTTATCTTTAAAATATTTAAATTTCTAAACATAAGTACGTTTAGTGGACTGTATATATCTATAATACTAATTCTCGTGACGATCTCTGTCTATCCATGTATGACGTAATCTATAATAACAATGTTAAAACATTTAAATTTAAAAATTTAAATTTAAATATTATATTTTATTAATAGTAGTCGATTAATTTAAAATTCAATTCTATTTTCAAAAAATGATATTTATATATTTGAGTGTAGATGTTTAATTTTTTAATAAATAAAATTTTAACAATTATTTAACAAATCAAAAATTAAAATATCGAAATCTTATCAAATTTCCTCTATAATTTTAAATAATAAATAAAAAACTTAATCTAACGAATTATTAATATTTTATATAATGATAAGTGCATTTAATTATCTTTATAATATATATATATATATATATATATATATATATATATATATATATATATTAATAACATACATCTTCTAATTGTTCTTGACCAACCAACTTGTCATTTCCCAATTGGCTTGCATTTGGAAAACCTTTTTGCAAGCATTTTCACCCCCAAGGGTTCCACTCGTTTTGACAACTCTAACTATATTTGAAGATGTCTAATTAAACAATTTTTTTTTCTATTTTTCATGATAATAAATAATTAAAGAGAGTACGAATGCACGCACATTAAAAAATATTAAATTATGAGAAATTCAATTAAATCAAATTATAACTAAAATGATAATTTGATAAAAAATAATTATAAAATTTAATTTTAAATCAAATAAATACATTTCCTTATATATATATATATATATATATATAGAAAGATAGATAGATAGATAGGTGAGTATATAATTATATTTGGTAAGAAAAAGTGTGAAGAGATAAGTATAGTAAATGATTATATGAATTTTGAAATGAGAGAGAGAGAGAGAGAATAATATATAACATTATAAAATTATTGAGCTGCTTTAAAAAGAAAAAAAAATTATTTTCTTGTATTATTTATCCTTGAAAAACGGTTCAAACATTCAATCAATATTCAAATGAAACCACAAAGGCTATAATATTATCTTACTTACGTTGTCTTTTAACTATTAAATTATATTTTTATTTATCAGATGAAGATATTAAAATATCTAGGCGTATTATATAATGTGTTAGATCAAATATTTATTTACAATATTTGATCTTTTTAATATTTATACAGGAGACTAGGCTTTAGTAGAAATCATTTGATTTGGGACCGGTATGGTTTATTTAGATTGGGTACAACTAAGGACAACAAACACAAGACAACTACACTTCTAGTTGAACCTAAATCAGGTTTGCACCCTGTGCAATCTGGCCAAAAAAGAGGACTTATTACAATTTATGTTCCCCCAAGGGAGGATCATGTTATGAAATATGTGTACCAATGTGGGGAACTTTGTGAAGATCCTGTTGAATGCAGGGAATGACACCCAACTGATGGACTGTCATAGGTAGTATCTTGTGCACTGAAAATAAGAATGTTTGTTCTAAACGAATGAGGCGAGATGAGACCATCAGTAAACACTTAATTTGAAAAATTGGATACACATATTACATTAATTAATATTTTATTATTATAACTAAAAAAATTTAAAGATCATTCATTTATTGTTTAGTGTCTTAGAAATAAGAGACATCTTTACTCTCCTGAAAAAGAATATTTATATATTATTTTATTTTGAGTATTTTAGTAGGGATTCACATATGTAATATTTAATTATTGTTTACATTTGATAACTTTGAAATGGAAATTCTACATTACAAATATTTCGGATGTAGAAAACACGTCTTTGATCTAATATAGATAAAATGAATCTATTATATTTAATTTAAGTGCATTTATATATAACCATTAATTAGAATGGAAATCATTTGTAAATATGGAAATATGGAATCTGTTCTCAATAAGGGGAAAAAAATAAATTACCAAACATGTATAAAATTTCTTAATAAATAAATAATTATATATGTATGGATTGTTAAATGGAGAGAAATGTATGAGTGTGTTTAAAATCATGTACAAGATGTACGAATATTTCAAGAATAAATAAATAAATAAATAAAATAGATCAAATAAATTTTGATTTAAATAATACATACGATTTTTTAGTTTTTCTACAAGTTCTTGTGTGTAGTTCATTGCTCCGAAATAGACTAAAACTTGTGGAACTCTAAGAATAAAACATAAAATTAAAATAAGATTTATAAATAAGTTTCGTATACATTTAAAATAGCATTATTATGATTTATTTTTTTAAATATTTTGTCTTTTTTGAAATAAAATAGAGGTGTTCAAACTCGGCCCCTCAGCTGATTTTATGCGGCACGCGAAGAGTTATATGGGATTTTTCTCAAAATAATTGTGTTATACTATAATTTAACCGTAATGGTTTAATATTAAAGTCAATTTGTAATGAAATGTTATAAATAAAATTTTTATGCTACTTTATTATCATGATTAGACTTTTTAATTCGCATATATTGGCCGCCACAATAATTAAATTCTAAACTGATCGTTGCCTCTCAGATAAAGGATGGAATAAATCCCTTTTTAACCATTCTTTATGGCAAGGTAAACCAAATTTCTCTAAAAATATTAGTAAAACAAATAAATCTAAATATGAATTCAATTGAAATAATTTTGGCATATGATTGTGGAAATTTCAACAAACCAAAAATATTAACTACACAATATTTTTCACACACACATAAGAAAATATTGAATATATTTTTCTTTGGGTTTTATTTTTATATGAATTATGTATTTATATCTCACAATTTTCATTTAAATTAAAAATCTTAAAAAATTGTTCAAATAATTAATTATTATTAATTTAAATATCTGAAAATATATCAATTAATAAACTATAAAAAGAAAAAATATCTTGACAAAAAGAAATGCATAAAACAAATTAAGGAAATCAATTTAAAACCAAACCGAAGTTCGAAATTATTCTTTTTTGTTAGAATTTCTTCACAAGAAATACATTATTAAATGCTTTTTTAATATTTTAACATTAATAAATAAATTTTAAGATGATTAAATAAATATATTTCTTAGTAAATTGAAATTAAGACATAAGTATGTATAAGTGTTAATGTATAAATTGAAAAAAGTATAAACAGGAAACCAAAAAAAAAAAAAATGTGCTTACCTATAATCAGCAAACATAGTCAATGTATTTATATCATCAAATTGTCCAAGTCCTTCGCCTTTAAAACAAGCCCATATATCAGCAATTAAGATTTGGGCACGTTTGTATAAAGCAACTGAAATGATCATGAATATGTTATATTAGTAAATAGAATATAATTTAACTAAAATATAAATAAAATAAATAAATACAAAAAAAAAGAAAATTATTCGAAACTTTTTTAAAAATCCAATAATTTGTTGATAAATATACATATCTTATCTTCTTATGCTAGCCAAAATTGTTTGTATGTTTGTATTTTTGAGATATTAAACCTCTCTAAGGATTTTTTTGAAATTCACCCCATAGATAGTTTTTATAAAGAAAATTCGATCTGTATTGGTTTCAGCGTCGGGAAAAATCATCTTTATTAGTTTTTTTCTTAATTTAAAATAGGAATTTTAATAATAATAAAAATGGCGCCGGACAGCGCTTCCTTAAATACAAATTATTATAAATAAAATAAAATTAAAAATATTTATTTTAATAATATATTGTAATCAAATTAAGAAATATATATTATGTTATATCCACAGGTCATACTTTTCTGTCTTTCAGTGCATTAATACGTACATTTAAGGGCTGTATGTTTTATGACTATTTTTTTTTTATTTATGTTCTTTTAAATTATTTGAAATTGTTTCATATATTTTATCGTTTATTTATATATTTTACAGGTATATAGGTTTATACTATATTATAAATATTACTTATATATAATATAAATATTATAATGAAAAACCTAAAAAAAAATTTAATTTGTTATTTCTTCAATTATTATATCAACTCACTTAAAATTATTTTGATTATATAGATGATGTCATAATAACAAACCAAATATTATCTAATTAAAAATTAAATTCAAGTTTTTCTTTTGTATGTGACGTCATTCGCTCTCCTAGGAAAAAACTACCTCAGACATAAATAAGGAAAAGTAGCAATATTTTTTCATTTTATGTTTATTTTCGCATCTAATTTTATTGTTTTTATATACTACTATAAATTATATTAAAACGGTCATTTCATTTTCTTTTTTTTTCATTATTACGTATATCGTTTATATTAAAAAAAGAAGTATCTTTGTAAAAATAAAATTAATTAAAAATGTACTAATTTATTTAATAATTTTATTAATATGTATTTTTGAAAATAAATAATTAATCATCTTTTATATATCATAAATTATTAACTGCAAAAAATACATATTAATACAAATATTTAGTTAATAAAAATCCTATATTTAATAGATAAGTTTTTACCGACCGACGATAGTAAGGGAGGTATTGTTTTCACACCAAATTTCACATGTGGAGATTTTTACATATCTCCACGAATCATGCATTTTCTTAACAGAAAAAAGTATTTTTAGCATGATGTCTGTCCGTCCGTCCGTCCGTCCGTCTGTCCGTCCGTCCGTATAGATGTGTACAGCCTGAACGGCTGAACGGATTTTGATGAAATTTGGTATATTTACTTAATGCATCAGTGGGATGAATTGATCAACTTTTGGTGCAATTCCGGAAACCGGAAGTGGTAGTATTAGCGATCGACGATAGGAAGGGAAGGGTTATTTTCACACAAAATTTCACATGAGGAGATTTTTTTATATATCACCACGAATCATGCACTTTGTATTGGTTTTATCCTCGGGAAAATCATATTTATTAGTTTTTTCTTGATTTAAAATTATATGACGTCATCCAGCCATTCATGACGTCACAGCCTGGTCTTACATATATATTATAAATAAAATAAAATTAAAAATATTTATGTTCTATGCCTATCTGTTTTTTATTACATTAATAGATATATTAAAATTATTTGAAATTGTTTCTGTAGCTGGAAATTAATTTATTTAAAACCGTCGGTCGGTTCGGACCTGGCCACAGGTCAACTTATTTTTATTTATTAATACTGTTTGTCGTTGTTGGATGTCTATACAATTATATATAGATACTACGTTTCTTAAAGAAATATAACCCCTAAAAGGTATACAACCATATTGTTTTTAATGTAAAGCTAGTTGTATAAAAAATTTAGGTAAATTAATTATGCTCATTAAAGTCAATTTAAATTTTCACTTTCGATCTCCTCTAATTTAGATACTTGAGGGTAAGCACCCAAAGTTTTCATCAAAAAGTGTATCAAAACAAGGTATACGTAACTCACTAATGCTCAATATCTTTTAAGGACCAAATCCCTTCTACCAATAATAATTTTATTCACTTTAAATTAATTTTTCAACTTTACAATCTTATAAATAAAAATGATTATTATAAGAAGGCAGCTGCTTTCTTGTGTTAAAATGTGGGAAAGATGGGGAGGTTGATAATTAATAAGCGGGAGTGTCCTCCCCTAGACTTTCCCGCATATAAATAGGTATAAAGAGTTGTGAATGAATATTTAGAATGTGTAAACTTGGTATTGATAAAGAGCCAGTTCGTATTAGTTTATTGGTGTCAAATTTGATATTTGGTAACATTTATATATATATATATATATATATATATATATATATATATATATATATATAGAATAAAGTGCTACTTCCGGTTAACTGATATTTTAAATGTAAAAAAAAACAGATATGGATATAATATAAATATTTTTAATTTTATTTTATTTATAATATATAAGGGCTGGCTGTGACGTCATGAAGTGCTGGGTGACGTCATATAATTTTAAATTAAGAAAAAACTAATGAAGATGATTTTTCTCGAGGATAAAACCAATACAAAGTGCATAACACGTGGAGATATGTCCTCACGTGAAATTTGATATGAAAATAACCCTTCACTTCCTCTCTTCGATCGGCAATACTAGCACTTCCGGTTTCCGGATATGCACCAAAAGTTGATCAATTCATCCTACTGATGTATTAAGTAAATATACCAAATTTCATCAAAATCCGTTGAGCCGTTCAGGCTGTACACATCTATACGGACGGACGGACGGACGGACAGACATCATGCTAAAATACTTTTTTCTGTTAAGAAAATGCATGATTCGTGGAGATATGTACCTAAAAATATCCATAGGTGAAATTTGGTGTGAAAACAATACCTCCCTTACTATCGTCGGTCGGTAAAAAAGAAACGCTACTTGTATAGGTAAAATGTCACTTCCGGTAGTCAGATCATGATGAAATTTGGTATCTCAATTTTTTTCATATTTTTAAATCTATATACAAAATATGAAGCAAATATCTCGAAGCAAACTAGTACTTTACTTGAAAGGTAAACGCAACCAGTGTAGGTAAAGTACCACTTTCGGTTAACCGATTTTGACGAAATTTTGATAGAAATCTACAAACTGTGAATAATATCGGTATACCAAATTTCGAAGTCCTAGCTTGATTAGTTTTTGAGTAAATTTGCTTACAGACATTACATACATACATACATACATACATACATACATACATACATACACACACACAGACATAATTCGAAAAATGGTATTTTCCGACTCAGGGAGGTCTAAAACGTCAAGATCTATCGAAATCTCGAAGTCGAAATTTTTGACGATTCCAATACTTCCCTTATACGAAGTATGCGGGAAAGTAAAATAAGTTGACCTGTGGCCAGGTCCGAACCGACCGACGGTTTGAAAAATTAATTTCCAGCTACAGAAACAATTTCAAATAATTTTAATATATCTATTAATGTAATAGAAAACAAATATGAATATAACATAAATATTTTTAATTTTATTTTATTTATAATATATATGTAAGACCAGACTGTGACGTCATGAATGGCTTGATGACGTCATATAATTTTAAATCAAGTAAAAACTAATAAATATGATTTTTCTCGAGGATAAAACCAATACAAAGTGCATGATTCGTGGTGATATATAAAAAAATCTCCTCATGTGAAATTTGGTGTGAAAATAACCCTTTCCTTCCTATCGTCGATCGCTAATACTACCACTTCCGGTTTCCGGATATACACCAAAAGTTGATCAATTCATCCCACTGATGCATTAAGTAAATATACCAAATTTAATCAAAATCGGTTGAGCCGTTCAGGCTGTACACATCTATACGGACGGACAGACGGACAGACGGACGGACAGACGGACGGACAGACGGACAGACGGACAGACGGACGGACAGACATCATGCTAAAAATACTTTTTTCTGTTTAGAAAATGCATGATTCGTGGAGATATGTAAAAATCTCCACATGTGAAATTTGGTGTGAAAACAATACCTCCCTTACTATCGTCGGTCGGTAAAAAGAATCCTCCACTCTTTTTATGCCCGAAGATAGACATCCTATTCTTCTAATAAAAATAAATCAAATTATTAGATACGATATATAAAATATTTTTATTTATTCTTTATTATTTTGTTAAATTGATAATATATAAAATGTGAATGAGAGTTGTATATACTTGGAAAAAGATCAGTTTCATTCGATTTGTGACTGGTTTACTTCATCTATAATTAAACAGTGATTTAGCCCATGTTATATTTTAGAATTTGAAATTTAACTCAATTTTTTTGGTAAATAATGAATATTTAATAAAAACATTTTGACGGATTTCTTTAAAAAAAAAGAATTAAAATTAATAAATGCTTTTTAATAATTACTAGTATGAAATGTAAAGAATATTTATTCTCATTTTTATAATATCCAATAAGAATAATAAACATATATATATATATATATATAGTAATTTTTTCCTCTAGAACCTGTTAAAAAGTTTCAATTCATACTTAATTACTTTTAAAATATATACAAAAAAAAAATACAGCAAATCATTTATTTATAAGGTAGAGCTAAGTAATGATTTGAAAAATAAATTGCAATTAATTTCCTTGAATAAAAAGGATTAAAAAATAAATGATCACAAAATGTTGCATTTCTAAGGACAAATGACGTCAAAATTGGATATATAAATAAAGGGAAAGTCACTAAGAGGGTATTCTCCAACAATCATTCATCATCTCATAGCAAAAGATGCTGCGACTGATAGCAATCACACTTGTAGGATTGGTGCTGATCACCCAGGCAGCTAAATACACTACCAAATATGATAATATCGATTTGGATGAGATTTTAAGCAACGATCGTTTGCTGACGAATTATGCTGATTGTTTGATTAAAGATGACAAGGAGGCTAAATGCACACCTGATGCAGCAGAGCTCAAAAGTAAGTCGATTTTATTTGATTTTGACAAAAAAATAAATTTATTTAATTATTAATATTTTTAAAATTACCCTTTTGAAAATTATATTAATTTATTTTCAAGTTGATTCTTTTATGAAACGCTTTTTATTAATTTGACATTTCTGTCTGTCTGTAAAGTTAATAATTTTTATTGGATAACCCACTTCTAGTTGAGCGATTTCGCTCAAATTTAAAACGTATATTGTAAGTCGATGACACTTGAATAATCAAAAGAAAAAATTTGAATTTTTCAAAAATACGGATTTTTAAAATTTGTTAATTTAATTGACAAATTTTGTTTTTATTTTATTTTTTCTCTCTCTCTCTCTTTCTCTTTCTTTTCTTTATTTTGGGTTAGTTAAGATACAAAAAATAAATAAATAAAAATATATTTTTTTTATGTACATTTTTTTATACAATATGATTGTGTTGTTCTGTGATTCCGAAAAGAACTCAGTGCTGCATAGTACACGGCAATATGCCGATGGCTTAATAAGCCATTTGCATAATAAATGTCATCTAGAAATGGCCTAGAAATTTCGCGAAGAATATAATATATGTTCGAGAATAACAGATTTAAATAGTAGTCAATAGTGCAATGATTTACATCTGGCAAGCAACAATAACATATTAAAAAAAAATATAAAAAAAAACTAAAAACTTGAAAATAAATTAATAAAAAAAAACTTTTTAATAAATCTTGAATATATTACCCTTTACATATGACCAACAAAAAAGCTTGGGACGCATATACTAATATTAAATTCTTTACCTACTACTTTTTTATTGGGCATATGTAAAGGATAATATTCAAGGTTTAATTAATATTATATTTCCTTTTTTTAGAGCATTTTTGATTAAAAAGTCTGTATATTAAAAAGTTTTTTTTATTTATTTATAGTTGATTTATGATATCAATTCATAAAACACTAATTTTAAGATATGTAAATAATTATTTTTAATTAACATTAGGTGAAGTTTTTAAATTATTTTCTATATTTGATTTATAAACATTTTGTCTGTAACATCTCCAACAGAAGATGTTGAGAAGAAAAATGATTCTGATGGAACAATTGAAATGTGCATTAAGCAAATATATTAAAAACAAAAATTTATATAATTTTAAGTTTGATTTTAGTTTACATAATTTATTAAAAAATTTTAACGATTAAATTTATTATTTTCAAAAAATTTTGATGTTTAATAAATATATTTTTTTAAACATTCTAACCATTACTTTTAACAATTTTTATATTAAAATATGTATATATTTTCGATATATTTTTAAAAGTAATTAAAAGAATTATCTGATTAACATGAATAAATAAATTATTTTAAATTCCTTTAATAAAAATATTAAATTAATAATGTAATGTATTAAATAATAAAAATTAAAAAGGAAATGTCATTGGAGATAAGTTAAATTTAGTAAATTTAATTTAAAATATTAAAATATCAATATAAATAAATGATTGAAATCTACAAAATATTTAAATTAATTTTTAATAATAATCTTCAGATTTCATTAAAATTATCATTTGGTTTCAGAAATTCTTCCTGATGCATTGACATCTGGTTGTGAATCCTGTAATGAAAAACAAAAGGAGGGAAGTAAAAAAGTTCTTAACTATTTAATTGATAATAAACCAGAAATCTGGAAAAACTTGCAAGCTAAATATGATCCCACTGGAGAATATACAAAGAAATATAAAGCACAAGTCCGCCCATAAATGAAGAAATAAAATAAATGAATATTCAAAATAAAGATAATAAAAATAAAATACTATTAATTCCACCATTGATCATTTAATGATTTGTCATGTTTTATAAAGATGAAGAAAAAAATAATCAAAAAAATATCGAAATTATGTAATTTACAGAAATAAATATTTTTAAAAAGTAATTAAATGATTTCATTTTAAATTAATGTTCTGATCATATCATTATTATTCCATTTTTTATCACACAGGTTCCAGTATCCTTTTTTTTTTTAATCATTTATAATTAATTCAATATAATTTAAATTTAGACAAACGAGTTATTGCATAATAATTGTAATTTCTTTTTTAAATTTAGACAAACGAGTTATTGCATAATAATTGTAATTTCTTTATCTTTTTAAGAAGAAATGATCTAATGATCGTGATTTATAAAAATATAAATATAGACAGTGTGGTTCATCAATCAATTGACACTAGTAAAAATTAACTTCTTTAGCTAGTTGATTATAAATATCGTACTGAATCAATTCCAGCATTTATATTTTATATTATATATACTTTCATTTTTATATTTTTATTAATCTATTATTTATATCATCGAAAAATAGGTTAATTGATAATTATTATTATTACTGGGGTACTTTGTAAACACAAAAAATCGACATTTTCAAAGTATCATATTTTGACATTTTTGACAGATGATCGACGAATATACTTCAATGGAATGCAAATTTGATAGGTAATACGTCTTTGTCTTTTAAGATTTAAATGCTAAAATATAGACTGGTCTATTAATCAATTGTCACTAGTAAAAATTTATTATTATCTTTACTTAGTTCATCAGAACTACAAAATTACAAATATCGCACTGAAACAATATAGGAGGTTTGTTCAAAAGAAAAGGTGAATTTTAAATTATTTATTTATTCATCAATATCCATTTAGTTCCCTTCAAAGTAATTCCCCTCAGATATAAAGCACTTAATGTCAGCGCTTCTTCCAATCGTCGAAGCACTTCTGAAATGTGCTTTTGGGTATGGCCATCAGCTCGTTCTTCGATTCCAACTTTACCTCAATGAACTTTGTCTCTTCAGTTTTGGGAGTAGGAAAAGTCGCAGGGACCCTATTCTGGTGAATACGGTGGTTGATGCATGATCACGAACAAGCAATAATGTGTGAGCAGGTGCATTATCGTGATGCAGAATCCATGATTTGTTTTTCCACAATTCACGCAAACGTTGCTTAACTTCCTTGTAGTATTTCTTATTAACAGTACGACCTGTTGGCAAGAACTCATGATGAACCACGCCATTGTAATCGAAGAAAACAGTGAGCAAAACCTTCACATTTGATCGAAGTTGGAGTGCTTTTTTCGGTCATTTTTTTTGAATAGACTCGCCAAATGGCACAGTCAACATTTTAAGAGCGTCGGAGCACTTTATTCCATTTTAACGCATAATTTAATAAAGATTCTTTGATCCATTTTTTTCTAAGTAAAAAATCTAAGAACACACAAAAATGTGACTAACTATTTCACATGTCAAAAACAATCTACTAATCCAAAATGACTGATAATGTCAACATAATGAGAAACATAAAATGTACACAGTCCACGAAAAGTCAAAATTCATTTTTTCTTTTGACCAGGCCTCGTATTTAACCTATTTTGCATTTACTTATTCAAATTGATATCTTGGGATTTTATAAGATTTTCTAATCATTCGTATTTTCTTGAACTTGATAGTTCAAAAATTCTTCCAAATGTTCCATCCGATCTATCTTGGACAGTCTCTAATATAATATATATTAAAAGATTTCATTTTATTTTTACTATCTCGTAAGAGATAGTATTGCGATCACGAAAATTTTGATGTTTTTATACGTTTTGAAGGTTCCTGAATCATTTTCACTAAGGTTGAGAAAAATGTCTGTGTGTGTGTGTCAGTGTGTGTGTGTAACCAAGATTACGCAAAAACGGTTTGAGCTAGAATGATGAAATTTGGTACATGAGCATTATTCAAAATTCGTAGTTTTCTATCAACTTTTGAGAAATGTAGCTCAACCGGAAGAGGGTCATTACCTACAACGTTTTGATTTTTTTTCTTCTAAAGTGACCGTAAAAATAAAGATATATGTTTGATAATTTTTCATATGATTAATAATTGTATAAAACTGCTATATATAGAATTTCAGCTTGATTGAATCGCTGAAAGGACCAGAATTATTTTTTTAACACTGCAAGTCTCACGCGCCAACACGTGACGTGGTGCCATCAACAAAAAGCCAAACATGCGCTGGTTTAATATTTATTATTTATAATTAATTTAATTTAATTTAAATTAATATATGTTATTTAATCCAATTCAAATTTGCGAGATAGTCGAGTGGAGACACTCCAGCTAATTTAAAGTGTTATAATTTATGTTTTGTTTTATTTGTTTGTTGTTGTTTTTTAATGGATATATATATATATATCAACAAATCTAATCACGGCAGGTGAACTGAAAAGTTTACCTGAGTAAGCAACACAATCACGTTTTGGTCGGTTAACCTTGAAAAGCTTTTTCGCTCTCACTTCTTCCTTCTTTGTTACAACTCCCTAATTCAACATTTATCATAATTTCAATGTAATCAAAATAAACTCTTCTCCTTGTCGTTGATTCATTAGCAAAAAAAAAAAATTTTTTAATTGCGCTAATCATTTAGTAAAGAGTTATTTCAATTGGCCTTCGATATGAATCATAAGTAAAATAAATTCAAGAATTGTTTATTGATTTGTTTATTTAAGCTATTAAGTAAATAAAATGAAAAAAAACAAATTTATTCAAGCAAAAATTCGAGGAAAATTTGGTTTTATTTTTTACAAATTGAATATTAGTACAAATGAATAGGTGCTAACTACAAAAGTTAAAATTTTGAATTATAACTTAGTAGAGAGATTTAAGGATTTTTTAATAGTAATAATAATAATAATAATAATAATAATAATAATAAAACAATACACAATAATACATAATAATAGTTTTCAAAAGGTAGATTAATTATGCTTCCAAATTCAATGTTTTTAATAATTTATGATATTTATGTTAATTAATTAATTACTTTATTAAAAAAAAAAAAAACAAATAATTCATTCATAAAAAAAGACCAAGAAATCTAAACCTTGAGGAAATCCTGATTGTTTTGAATCAAAATTGTTTTCTAAATTAGAAATATAATCGTTACGTATATATAATATGAATATATATAAGTAGAAATATACTTATATATCGAATAAATGCAATAAGAAATGCTAGTGCATTAAGAGATACGAGGGTAGGTCAATACTTCTGTGACTTTTTGAATGAAACACAGGTTTTTGGATAAAAAATTATTTTATTTTTCAATGTAGTCTCCTTGAGCTCTCGTCCAAAGTTTGTCCAATTTTTTTTATCCCTTCCAAAAAATAAAACTTGTCGAGGACAGGTATTTGTTTGTAAGATGATTTCATTGTTGGAGTCAAATCTCTTTCCACCGAGCCATTTCTTCAGGTGTGGAAACAAGAAATAATCACTCGGGGCTAAATTCGGAGAATGAGGCGGATAAGGAGCAATTCATAATCCCAATTCATGGATTTTTTCCATGGAAATTCACTTTTTGCCATTTACTTCTCAAATCACGAGGGGGTCAGCTATTAATGGATGTCAAACAAAAACTAAATGATCCAGCTGGTTCAAATTTCGACAGGAGTCAGATGATAGTTGCCTGCTGACAGGAGCATTGTTGTCATTTCATTCAAGAGACGGGAAATTCAAAAAGTCACGGACATATTAACCTACGCTCGTCAGAAGATAAATAAATTTTAAAAATCATATAAATTATTTTTCAAAATTTCGATTTTTATAAGATTGAAATTAAAATTGTTATGTATATAATAAAATAAATTTAACTTCTAAAATATTTACAAAATAATTTGTTTAAAATTATTATAATTATAATTATTAAATATTATAATATAAAAAGATGAAATAAAGCCATAAACGAGTCATCTTATACCAAAATGTGAAACGTAAGAATAGATTAAAGATATACTTATAGGGAGAACACAATTATATAAATGAAATTAAATATTTTTATTATTTTTTTTTTATTTTACACAATTTTAATTATATAATTTATTTCTTTTTATAAAATTTTTAATTATTTTTCTATATTATAAGAAATAATATAAATCACATTAGGGTAAATAATTTATTAATTTTTTAATCATAATTTTCAACTACCATTTAAATGGAAAAATAACTTTGATATAAATTAGGAATTTTTTATAGAAATTTTATTTTCTTAATGGCAACATACAGACTCTTGCTTTATTCCTAAGGAAATGTAGTTGGTAATTTTTCTTCCTTTCATGTAATTAAAGAAAAAGTGGAGAGGGAGTGAAAAATATAAACAAATGCTTTAAGAAAAAAAAAACGTTTAAAAACCAGTTATGCGATTAGTAAATGTATCAAGATTTCAAGGTTTTATTTTCAGAATCTGGTTTAATGAATCATCTCTCATTACGATTTCAGACTTTATAGATTTTTAGGGTTTTTCCTAAATAACCAGTTTTAATCAAAAAAAAAAATCAACCCATCATATTTTTAGATGGCTCATTAAACAAATGAATAATAAAAATAATAGATAAAAGATATTATTTTATATTAGTTTAACTATAAAATGTTGAAGGATATTTCCAATTTATTCAAGGAATTATAGAAAATTATTTCTTATGAAATGATTACAAACTTAAAAACGTTTTCATTCAATGATACTTATATAAGTTTGATCAGGAGATTCCATTTCTCTTTCTTTCGATCCCGAATTGATTTCTTGTCGACAATTTAAAAACCATGTTCCTCCAACTCTCCTTACTAGTGAACCTCCCCTCTATTCAGTTTCTATTCACTTCTATTTCCCTCATATTTGATTTTATATTATCTAGCCAATTCATTATTATACTCAGAGGTGTATTGAGAGGGGGACGACGTTCCCTTACCTTTTTTCAGAACCGGAACGCGTTCCAGTACTTTTTCATGTCCCGACAACTCCCACTTAAATCTACTGTTAGAATTTCTTTTTTTGTGTTCGTTAATATTTTGTATAGAAAGAATAAGAAAAAATAAAAACTTAGATGGAAAAAAATAGTTTGCTGAAAATAGGACTTTTTTGCTCTCGGTATGCGTTCCCTTACTTATTATTTTACCAATATATCAGATTATACTCCCCTTTGGTCCTATTCTATTGGGTTTCCCAATATATAACTTTGCTCCCATTCAATAGACTTGACCTGATCATTTTAACCCTAATGATTTTATTATTCTAACTAATTATGTAATTAAATTTGGAGATGCCTAGAAGATGCCATGTGATTTTATATTATATAACTTCCACCATTTATTAGTAATATCATACATTTTCGGCGGATTATTTTATTTGCAAAAATACCGAGTTTCAATTTAAATTCATAAACAAAAAAAGTATTCAATGATTTCATTCATTTCTTTAATGTTTTTATAGAAAAATGAATTATAAAGGAAATTTAATTTCATATTTTATTTTATTTAAAAGAAATATTTTAAATATATGTTTATATATAAATGTATATATATATATTAGGGTTATGAATATGAAGGGTTAATTTCTTAAGCTCTTTCCACATTTTAAAGGGAATATTTTTATTAAAAATAAATTTAAATGGATATTTAATATTTTTCTTTTAAAAATTATATAGCTACTATTTAAAGTAACAAATAATTAAAAATTTATTCAATAAGATTCCCGTCTTTTTTTATGAAGTTTTTAAAGTGACAAATAATAAATTAATAACTTTCTCGGTTAAAAATTGGCGGTATAACTATTTTCATCAATACATACTGGCAGTGGCGGATTAAATTGATTGGGGCGACGGGCGGTAAAATTGAAATGGGCCCTCTGTTATTTACAATTATAATTGAAAGACAAATTTTGTTTATATTATAATTTAGGCTGTTTTATACTTACATATATAGTACTTATGTAAAAAAAACATAATTTTCGCCGAGAACCAAAATTGATTATTTTTTCTTAAGTTAGTCGGGGTTCAAACACGACCAAATAAAGATCTGTTGTTCAATAAAGATCTGTATCAAGAATAACTTGTTTTATTTAAACTCCGATTATCCATAAACTCAACAGTTTTTTTTAATTTTTTTTAAGGAAATATTTTTATTTAGGTTTCGGTGGGCCCCTCGGGCTGGTGGGCCCATCCGCCTCTGCATACTGGACTATCACAATGGCAGCGTCCGCTCCAGTATTTATGGCGCCCCGGGCAAATGAATAAATTGGCGCCCCTATATTCGTCAAATTTATTACATTCATAAATAAAATGCCGCCCTTCAGATTTTTCTCTCCAGACAAATGACCGTTTTGTCGCCTTCTAAAATGGGCGCTGACAAAGGTAACCAGGGCCGGTTCTATGATTTTGAGCGTCTCGGGCAAAACAAAATTCGGCGACATACAATATACAAATTTACTGCAAATTAAATAAGCTGGAGTGTCTCCACTCGACTATCTCACAATTTGAATTGGATTAAATAACATGTATTATATTTAAATTAAATTTAATTAATTATAAATTATAAATTAAAATCAATAAATACTATTTACTATTATCTTTGTTGATGGCACCATGTCACGTGTTGGCGCGTGATTTGTAGTGTTAAAAAATTAATTCTGGTACTTCTGGTACACGCGACAACACGTGACGTGGTGCCATCAACAAAGAGCCAAACATGCGCTGGTTTAATAAATATTAATTATAATTTATAATTTATAATTAATTTAAATATAATATATTATGTTATTTAATCCAATTCAAATTGCGAGATAGTCGAGTCAAATTTGAAACATTCGAATCATTTTTGTCTTTCTTCTGGTTCTGTTAACGGAAATAGTTATACCAAATAGCAACTTAATAAAATTCATCATATTAAACAAAGACAGATAAGTTATCTGAACAAATTTCTAGTTTGTATCTGATGAATTTTCGTATAATTAAATTAATATAACATTAACACATAAAATTGAGTGATGCATATTCTAACACAGCTAATTTTTAATTTATTTAAAATTTATAGAAAAACTATTTTTTGAATTTTTGATATATAGAGACTACAAAATTACAATTTAAAAGAAAATGAATAATAATTAATTAAATTATTTTATATTTAAAACTCAAAATAACAATAATTTGTATATAATTATTATATATCAATTGAATTAAAAGAAAAATAATCAGAAATAAATACTCAATATTAGCTTTAATATAATTATTTATTTTTTTATATTATTTTTATATTATTAGTTTCATTTGTGTGATTAACATTTTTATTATAAACAGTGCTTTAGTAGTTTTGTTATAAGTGTACTATAATAGTAATACCAATAAAAAGGAGATATATAAAAGAGTATTTGTTTTAATTTAGTCAAAATTTTATTGATTTAAAAAAAAATATATAACAATATTTAAACATAGAGAAACATTTTTTCAGGTGGGAATTTCCCATAAAAAAAAATGATTTATAGCGATATTAGAATTTAGAGAGCTTTAGCTTTGATTTTATCCAATCGTTCCCTGTATTTTTTAGAATAGCTTCCTTCTGGATCATATAATTTTTCCAATTCTTTATAATCTGCTTCGTGTTTGTTGATTAATTCTTCAAAAATTCTTTCAGCTACCTCCTTTTGTTTCTCGGAACATTTACTGCAATCAGTTTGGAGGGCGTCTCCAACGTGACCTAAAACAAAAATATTATTTAATTTTTTGAAATTTAAAATGTAATCTAAAATTAGTTTAGAAAAAATATAAAATATTTTAGTAAGAAATAAACATGTCGTTTTACGTATAAGGAAATACATTATTTAATATTTTTATAAATAATTAAATATATTTTCTCATATTCCCTTTGAAATTCTATTATTATATATATATTAAAATGAATATATTAAAAATTTCAATGACTAAGAGATAAATATTAAAATCAATAATCAAATTCTAAATTTGAAAAATATCTATATATTATTTTGCCATTACTATCCGATTAATAATAATTTGATGATCACTTAGTAGGAAGTTATATAAAATAAAACATTTGTAATTTTCATACTTTAGGAAAAGATTGGTATTTTAAATTTTGAAAATCGATTTCCTAAAGACATAAATAGTAAATCTGACAACCTAATGTTCTTTAATTGAATATAGGAAAATTGCATAATTTATTTAATTAATATTAATTATTTATATTATATTAAATAATAATTATATTATATTAAAAAAGGAATATTAAAGTAAACTTTTATTATCCCGTTGAAGTCGTATATGATATAAGTTATATAAATACACTAAATGTAATAAAAAAATACTTTGAATAAATAAAATTAATTTATTCTCTCTAATTGAAAAAACATATTAAACCGATGATAAATAATTAAAATAATATATTCTTTCATCCTCCCCCAACCTTTACCTTGTTTCTACATAAATATAATTAGAATATTCTATTACTAATCAGAAACAAAAAAAAAGATAATGAATCTAATTAAAATACAAAAAAAAAATTTGCATTAATTAAAATATTATATAATTTTATATAAAAAAATATACTGATTCTTTTTAAAATATATTATAAGTATCTTATGATTTGAACAACCCAATTTAATAATTAAAAACAAATAATAAAAATATGAAAAAAATTAAATTCAAATTAATTCTAATATATAAAATATGAATGTTTTTTTAGTTTTTTAATTTAATTATTTTAACATATAATAATTATTAAAAATATTTATATAAATAATTATATATTCAAGAAGATTTTAATATTAAAAGAGACCATTTTTTATTATTAAAAATTTTATTTACATATATATATATATTATTAATAATATATTTAAATATTTGAATATTATAATATGTGAAATTGAAATTTATAATTCTTAGTATATTCATAAAATTTGTTTATATATAATTATTAAGATGATTATAAAGTATTTAACAAAACATTTACACGATTATTTAATATTGAAACGAAATTACAGTGGAGACTTTAATGCTCTGTTTCAATTAATCTTATCTATAATTAAAAAAAATAATCTAAATATTTTATTTATTGTTGAGGGTTTTTTTATTGATTGAGGATATATATTGAAAATAGAGAGAGATTTAAAAAAATAGGATAAGATTTAATAGCATACTTTAATAAATATTTTTAAATTTAAAGTTAATTATTTATTGATTTAATTTTGAAAGATAACTATTAAAAACCTAATAAATTTTTAGAATAAATGTTAAACCAAAAAATCATAATTTAGAATTGATATTAAATGAAGTTTATTTGATTAAAAAACGTAGTTTTTGTATGCATTAACTATACATTTTTCGAATCCTCAATGGAATATTGTGAAAATTATTGGATTATATTCGAAATATTAGAATTACAATTTCATCGTTTTCGAATGACAAAATAATAATAAATAATAATAAATAATAGTGATAAATTTATAAATTTTGAAGTATATATATATAAATATATAATAATTGTTTATACAAATTTAATTTTTTTAAATGGTTATCATAGAATTTAATTTGATATTATTTCATCTAAGATTTCCATGAATGATTTTCATAACTATATAATCTAAAATATAAAATAATAATCTTTGTATAATGATTATTGGTTACTGAGGAATTTTATTGTACAATGATTATTAGAAAATTATTAGTTAGCCTAAGTAGTTGTTATGAATTATGAAATAAATAAAGATTAAAATTTAAAATTTGTGTTGACAAAAATGAGTGTACTTACTCTTAAGCTCTTTGCCTTCAGGTGTACAGGTGCCCTTCTCCAAAAGACAATTGACGTAGTTCTTAAAGAGTCGTGGGTTGTTCATAATCTCATCGATATCGATGTTGTCATATTTGGTGGTGTATTTTTCTTCTGCAGGTTTGGCGAAAACAACGCTAACCGCAAGGAGGGCAAAAAGACTGACGAAAACTAACCGAGCCATGTTCAGTCGAGCTTGGTTAATTTGTTTCAATGGGATGAATGATTCAAGCTACGCTGTTGGAACGTTTATATAGATATGCAAAAACTTGTCTATGAGGGGGGAGGGAATGACGTCAAATGACTGTGACGAGGGTTCTTGTAAAGGACAAGTTTATGAACCCATTTCACCTGAATAATTAAGATGATTATAAAGTATTTAACAAAACATCTACACTATTATTTAATATTGAAACGAAATTACAGTGGAGACTTTAATGCTCTTTAAGAATAATCAGCTTTTGTTAATAGAAAAAAAATAAAAGAAAGAAAATAAATTAAACTTTCGAAAACATTTTAATTTTATTAAAAATGATTTTAAAAGATTTTTAAAATTGAATAATATTGGTTGGTTGGTTTTATAAAGGGCTTTTAAAAATTTAAAAATATTTTCTGTAAATTTTTTTTTTATTTATTAATAATATTTTTATTTAAATATTTCAATTTTTTAAGATTCTATGATTTTTAAGAATTTAAAAAATTGTGAAAAATAACAATTGTTTTCATCGTAATTGTAAGTGTAGGTAGGTAAAAGTGTATTCAAGATCTCTAAACGCATTATTGTACTTATTAAGATCACTTTTCTTTTATTTATTTATGTTCTTTTAATTTTCTCCCACCCTAAGTACAAAAATATGTTTTTTTGTAGAAAATATCTGCATAAAACAGAAAGCCACAGTGTGTCACAGATAATTATAAATTTAAAAATATATAATTTATTGTCAACCAATCAAAGTATCAAATTTATTTTATTTATTTTTTTTATATGTTTATTTTATTTATTTGTTTATATCAATATTAATATATTTTATTAATTGTAAGAAAAGCATAATTCAAAGTGTTTTTGAAAATATTGAGTTTTTATTTTTCTTAGTTTCCAATAATATACAGAATGTCAAAAAATTAAATGAAAATTTAATTATTTTTTCTGGTTGTGTGCTGTTAATGTAATTTTATTTGTTTTAAACTTAAATAGACATTTTAACCACCAACAGTTCCAATTGGTGTAATCCGCTTTATAAATCTCTTCATTACAAAATAATATAAATTTATAAATATTTGCTCAATATATATATATTTATTAGGTTAAATTATAATTTTATAATTTAGAGATATTGCAAAGTAATAAATCTAAAATTGACTTGTGACATTTTTTAAAAATGAAATTTCATTATTTAAAAAAAAAAAATCAAAATACAGGAATATTTTAATATGTCATTTATTTAAATAAGCGGAACTATTTAAATTTCATCTAGCACAAATAATAACCAAATTATTTCAAATAAAAAATATTATTTATTACTCTTATATATTACTTTTAGTTTATATTCAATTCAATTGTCTTGTATAATTATAATTAAATTGTTATATATAAATATATAAATTAATATATTCCTTTATTTTTTTGAAATTAATATATATGTTAATATAGATGGTATGTATATTTTAATCTCTTTCTCCTAAAGAACATATTTATCTTATAAAAGACATTAAATTATTTTTTGTAGAACTCCAATAAGTAGCAAGAAAAATGTTCGAACCGGTTGAGTTAATTGGGGGAGGGATTTCAGTTTTGAAGCACATCTTACGTCAATTTGCTGAGAGCATTTATGGTAGTGGATTCCCCGTCATGAAAGGCTCTTTCAAACAACGCTGGACGAACAAGTTTTGCACAAATATCGACAAAAAAAGCTTCAGAAACTCATGAATTGCTTAAACAAGTTTAAAAGAGTCTGCTCTTTCATATGTGTAAGTTTCAAAGTGGTTGTTCACTTTTAAAGGATCAGAAATAAATAAATAAATTGAACCGCATTGATTGTAGGTTTATACCGGTGGTATAAAATACAATCGTTTTAGAGCGATAGAGAAGACATACAAATTTGGTTTACCATAAATGTGGCTAGAATTTCATTTTAAATAAAATGATAATAATATTAAAAAGTTTATAGTTTTCAAATGAATCAATAGAAATTTTTCGATATGATGAACTTGTTTAAATGCAAATAAATTGAGTGATTGCTAACTCTAAATATAATAGAACGAATATGTTAAATTATAAGTTAATTAAACAAATTTCATATTAAAACAAAATATCGTAGCATCCCTATTTTTTATCACATCATTAAAATATATCACCATCATTATGTTAAAATTGAAAAATATATATATAAAAAATATATAAATATATATATATTTATATAAATTGAAAAATATATATATATATATATATATATATATATATATTTATGTATATTTAGATCACTGTATTATAAGAATAAATTACAAATAAAAATAAGTTGACCTGTGGCCAGGTCCGAACCGACCGACGGTTTGAAGTAAATTAATTTCCAGCTACAGAAACAATTTCAAATAATTTTAATATATCTATTAATGTAATAAAAAACATATAGGCATATAACATAAATATTTTTAATTTTATTTTATTTATAATATATGTATATATTTATATGTAAGACCAGGCTGTGACGTCATGAATGGCTGGATGACGTCATATAATTTTAAATCAAGAAAAAACTAATAAATATGATTTTCCCGAGGATAAAACCAATACAAAGTGCATGATTCGTGGTGATATATAAAAAAATCTCCTCATGTGAAATTTGGTGTGAAAATAACCCTTCCCTTCCAAACGTCGATCGCTAATACTACCACTTCCGGTTCACGGATTTGCACCAAAAGTTGATCAATTCATCCCACTGATGCATTAAGTAAATATACCAAATTTCATCAAAATCGGTTGAGCCGTTCAGGCTGTACACATCTATACGGACGGACAGACGGACAGACGGACGGACAGACGGACAGACGGACAGACGGACGGACAGACATCATGCTAAAAATACTTTTTTCTGTTTAGAAAATGCATGATTCGTGGAGATATGTAAAAATCTCCACATGTGAAATTTGGTGTGAAAACAATACCTCCCTTACTATCGTCGGTCGGTAAAAACGAGGTGATCTTTAAAACCAACTAATTAGGTAGTTTGAATATTAAATAATAGTACATGGTACTTTAAAAAAATTATTCCTTATGAACTTTGACTATTTAAGATTAAGATTATATTATTTAAAATAAATATTACATAAAACATACAGCCTTTAAACATACGTATTAATGCACTGAAAGTCAGAAAAGTATGGGCTGCGGATTACAAAATATTATTAAAATAAATATTTTTAATTTTATTTTATTTATAATATTTTGTATTTAAGGAAGGGCTGTCTGGTGTTGCCCGACGCCATTTTTTTTATTATTAAAATTCCTATTTTAAATTAAGAAAAAACTAACAAAAATATGGTGTGAATTTCAAAAAAATCCTTAGAGCGGTTTAATATCTCAAAAATACAAATATATACAATTTTTGCTAGTATAATAAGATAAGATATATGATAGAATAAGAATATTGAATGGAAAAATAGAAAGCATATTTTCTTGTAATTTTCCATTTTCATTTCTATAGTTTTCGGATTATTGACGCAAGAATTGAACTCGGATTTTTACTATCTCGCCAGAGATAGTATTGCGATCACGAAAATTTTCAATGTTGAGATTTTGATGTTTTTATTCGTTTTGAAGGTTCCTGAATCATTTTCACTAAGGTTGAGAAAAATGTCTGTCTGTGTGTGTGTATGTAACCAAGATAACACAAAAACAGTTTGAGCTAGAATCATGAAATTTGGTACATGGGCATTATTCAAAATTCGTAGTTTTCTATCAACTTTTGAGAAATGTAGCTCAACCGGAAGAGGGTCATTACTTACAACGTTTTGATTTTTTTTCTTCTAAAGTGACCGTAAAAATAAAGATATATGTTTGATAATTTTTCACATGATTAATAATTGTATAAAACTGCTATATATAGAATTTCAGCTTGATTGAATCGCCGAAAGTACCAGAATTAATTTTTTAACACTGCAAATCTCACGCGCCAACACGTGAAGTGGTGCCATCAACAAAGAGCCAAACATGCGCTGGTTTAATAAATATTATTTATTAATTTTAATTTAATTAATTTAATTTAATTTAAATTAATATATGTTATTTAATCCAATTCAAATTTGCGAGATAGTCGAGTGGAGACACTCCAGATTTGTTACCTTTATGAGAAAAATCCTAAAATCCATGCATTTTACTAATTAACTGTTGATTTCAATTTCCCTAACAAACTTCAAAAAATCTATTTAAGTATTAAAAACTATTTGAAAAATAGAATAAAAAAAAATGTTATGCCTTGATTCGATCTGAAAGCATTAAGTTTCTAAGCCGACATTCTAGCTAACATAGGAAATGCAATACAAATTTAAATCTTGTTAAATATTGTATCAAAGATAATTTTTTTTCTTTTCATATCAAACATAAATTAATTAATTAAATTTGTATTAACATCAAGTATCATCCAATTGAAGTTTAAAAAAATGTTTTTGGACTTGAGTGGATGAATAGAAAGTATTTATTAACGATTAAAAATTTGTACAAGAATTATACCTATATAGGAAGAGTGAGAGAGAACTATATATATAATAGTAGGAATTGTGAAAAAAAATATTAAATCTTGTTGAATTTTTATCTAATCAATTGAAAAAATCCAAATTGAATGTTATTTATTTATTAAAAATGGCATAAGTTGATTTCGGAATTCATATGATAATCTAATATCCATATTAACAAGAGCACTATTAATGAAAGTAATAAAATACTCACATTCGTATTCATTGAAAAAAATAATATAAAGAAAATATCTCATTATTTTTACTATACTTAACTTATATAATCAAAAATGATTTTTTTTCTTTATTCATTAGAAATAGTCAATTATTTTATATTGCATTTAATTGAGCCAGTAGATTTTTGAAAAGATAAAAATGAACATTTATTTAATCAAAGATTAAAATATAAGATATTTTGTTAATATAATAAAGGCATAAAAAATCTAAAAAAATGATTTATTTTATTTATCACCATAGAATAATTTAATTTTTCATATTTGATGATGTATGATAATGATTTATATAATATTTTACTACCATTAAAATAATTAACAAAAGTATGTAGAAAGTATGTGTACCTATTATATTATTATAAATGTTAAAGTAATATATTCTATTTTTTATTAGTAAATAATTGTGAAAACCCAGACACGAAAAAACGTAGTCAAATATTAATATTAAATAATTTTTATTGAATAAGTAAATATTTATATAAGAATATTTTAATTAATTTCTTAATATAAACATGTACTTGTAATAAATGCTTAGCTGATATTTTGTTAAATAAAATATGACCTAAATAGTGAATTCAATATATATATATAATTATTATTTTAAATAAACTATTCAAGAATACAAGTTAAAAAAAAATATAATATAGTATCTATCTCTCTACAGAACTCGTAAGTTTTTGGCCGCAGCAACCACATTTCACCAAACGTCCTTATCCTAAGCTACATATTATCCAACTCTGCCCACCTTGCGCTTGCATTTTCAGCCTGTCGAGTCCCAATCGGTCGATTTTTCGCTAGCCTTTTCTCTCCCAGTCTGGCAACTTGTCCTGTCCATCCCATCCTTTTCGATTTTATGACCCTAGTCTAGAGATGCATAGAGATCATGCAATTCAACGTTACCAATCCCCGCCATTTCCCGGTGACCTCATCTTTACCTGGCTAATAAATGCTACGTAGAATTGTATTTTCAAATACTCTAAATCAACTCTAGTCTCCTAAGCCCATAGACCACAAATCAATATTAAGTAATTGTAATTATACATTTATATTTTTCAATTTTCAATTTCACTTTAAAATTTTGATTTTAAAAAATATTAAATTTAAAATTATGAAAAAAAAAATTAAAAAAGTAAATAAATTTATTTATTTATTGATATAAAATAAAAAAAATCAAATTAATTTATCACTTTTTTCATTTCGTTATTTTCAAAACGTTTGATATGAATAATATATAACAAGAGATTAAAAATAATATAAGATTTTTATGTTTTTTTTTTGTAATATACACACAGGAAAAACAAAATTAAAAAAAATCCCAGAAGAAAAAAATACGAATATTCAAATTAGGTTAAGACATAACAAAAACTTTCAATTCAAGGTTTATTCGTAAATTTGAATGATTCATCCTTATAGTTGAGATGCAAAAACAAAATGATTTTATATATTATATGAATTATATTTTAGATGAATACCTTAATCATAGATATACGTCATAATTGGTTCGTGTTAATGAAAATATTGATTAGTTAATAAATATTTAAGAGAAAAGAAAATTACAAATCTCTTTTGCATATACACGATTCAGAAATATTCCATTTATAATTTATTATGTTAAAAAAATCCATTTGAAAATAATTTACTATATTATTAATAATATTAATGTAAATTGAAAAGTTTCTTTAATTTTTAGAATATCTATAAAATTAAAAAATAAAATGTATTTTTTTAGTTATTAAAAATTTTTGATTATGCAAAAGGAATATTATTATTCATTGGAATAATAAATCCAATGAATATTTCGGTTAAGGACGCATTGTAATGCGGTATTTAAAAAAATAATACTTGAACTTTTTTTTGTAGTGTTGACGAATAAAAGAAATATTAAGCTACACAATCGAAAGGTGTAAAAAAATAAGAACATTAAAAAATTAGTACAATACAAATTTATTTATTGTTTTTTTTACGTCAATGAAACTTTGTAATTAGAACGGATACAAAAAACAAAATACCTATTAGAAATGTTTAATATGAGTACGAAAGATATAATATGTGAAATTTAATAGAATATTATCCACACACATCCGTATATTATTTAAATAATGAAGGTGTTACGGAATAGGTTTGTTTTTGGCCACAACAACCACATTCCTCCTACCATCCCTCTCCTGTTTTATCATAGTCATTTCGATCTGGTGGTAGTGATGGTATACAGAATTAGAGAAGAATCTTTATTATCCTAATTTTTAACACCACCACCACTCTTCAACGACCGAAAATTGCATTTTAATAATAATATCTCATATATGTAATATTATACATTTCTTAGTCGATACATACTAGGTTTGTTCAAAAGAAAAGGTGAATTTTAAATTATTTATTTATTCATCAATATCCATGTTGTCCCCTTCAAAGTAATTCCCCTCAGATATAATGTACTTATGCTAGGGCTTCTTCCAAACCTCGAAGCACTTCTGAAATGCGCTTTTCGGTATGGCCATTAGCTCGTTCTTTGATTCCGACTTTATTTCATCAATTGTGGCAAAACGCTTTCCTTTCATTGGTCTCTTCACATTTGATCGAATTTGGCGTGCTTTTTTAAAGTGCTTATACCACTTATAAACATTTTTTTGAGACACAGTAGACTCGCCGAATGCCACAGACAACATTTTAAGTACGTTGGAGCACTTTATTCCATTTTTAATGCCAAATTTAATACAGATTCTTTCAAAAATCGAAGAACCCACAAAAACGTGATTAACTTCATCAGTTGTCAAAAACAAACTACTAATCCAAAATGGCTGATAATGTCAATATATAAGAAACATTTGTAACAACATAACAAAAAAAGTCGATAATCGAATGTAGACAGTCCGCGAAAATTCAAAATTCACCATTTCTTTTGAACACACCTCGTATATGGCCAGAAAGAATCAAACCAATGTTAGTTAATTAAAGCGTCTAGAGAAATAATAACAGTATTCATAATTCCGGGTCAATGTAATAAATTATTCTTGATTTATTAAATTTCACGATTATTTCGAGCACTATTCATAATTGTATTTCTATGGTGAATAATTAATTATAGGGCAATATTAATGTCGAAACAGGAGATGGAATATTTGTATCATATTGGACGTGATTTCGATTTAAGAAAAGCACTTGAGAATTGAATTAAAAATTTGTAATTTTATGTTTTAGCATTTCCAAAAATCTTTTTTCCTCAAACCTATATTATTTATTTTCATCCGAGTAATTAAAATCAATGAAAATTTTAAAAAATGTTAAATTTCTATAAAAATAAATGATATAAATAATAAAACTATTTTAATTATTAACTCAAGAAATTTTGAAATAAAATAAAAAATGAAAACACAATAAAAGGAAGTGAATTGAAAGACACACAAGCACACCCTTTGTATACAAAACCTCTCAATGAAGTGAACCTTTAAAGAAGAGAAATATAATAAAAAAAATAATATAATTTTAATTGATTGGCTTCAATTTAGCTTTTTAGATTGTTTTGTCGAACTTATATCATATATTATATTTATATAATCCTCTATTTATAATAATTTTGTAAAAGTATTAAATAAAAATGATTTTAGTTAAATATCTTTGTATATTCATTTTTCTTTGTAATAAATCATTTTTATCTTTTAACTTTAAACTTAGTATAATCAATTTCAAGATATTTGTTTAAAGATACAAATTTAATTTGGAAAATTACTTTCAATAGGATAGAATTTTAACTAATAAATATTTACAAAAGGGATAAGATCTTAAGCACTGTATATTATGATGATACACGTTCCCAAGGGCTTAATTTATAAATATAATAATAATATATTATTTAATTAAAAAAATGTTAATAACAATAATTATGTAAATTGTTCAACATAATTGTTTAGCTCAATTCAAACGTAAAAAGAACAAAGCCTTTATTTGCATATCTAAGTAAATGAGCATCTATTTAAGCATATATTTCTTAGAAGAGATTATAGTTAGGTGCTAATTAATTATGTCATGGTCGAGGAGGAGAGTGTTCGATTCGCTGATATCACAGAATGAATAAATATTTCGTATAATAATTCATATAATCTGAATAAAACATTAGATTTTGCTAATAGAGATTAATATGAATAAATATTAGAAATAAAATTGATTTATAAACAATTTGATTTTATAGAAAAATATGTTGAATCATAAATAGAAAAACATTATACATTTTTTTAATCCAAAATGAAAAAAAAAGTTTTTTAATTATATATTAGTAAATGTAAAATATAATAAAGTATATGGTGAAATCTTTGTCACTATAGAAGATGATTCTTAAACTCGTTTATGAGAGAGAATTTCTTTTCTTCTTTTTTTTACAAATTAAATCTAACCTTGTGAAGTAATTAAGTTGTTTGCTAGCATCTAACTGAAGTTGTTCGACCTGTTTTTTTTTAACAATGTTTTTTGTTACATATATGCATAAGTAGTAAGAAATGACAATATCAATTTTTAAAAAGTATAATTTTTATTATTCTAATAAATATAATAAAAACATTTCTTAGAACATTTATTTATTCATATTTATATAGATATATATATAAATTTATAATTGTAAATGGTAGACATAGGAAAAACCCTTCATAAATTAACTTTTTGAAAAAAAAATGTTGTATTCCTACCTTTTTGGCCATTAAATTCGGCGATATCATTAAAGCATGGAAATTCAGATACGATCAATTTAAGAAGACTCTGAGCGGAATGATTGGCTTCTTTAATACAATTAATAAATGAACCTTAAAATAAAAACGTAAAGTAAAATTATTTATAAGAATTGGGAAGTTGAATTAAATATTTGATAATATTTAATTGTACAAAAATAAAGTTTAAAAAAATACAAGATTACACAAACAAATTGTAAATATTACAATAACAAAATAAGATCCATAAATTATAAATATTGTAGTATATTTATATTTAACACTTCATAAATTAATAAATTTATAAATATTTATCATATTGTAGTAAAATAAAGGATCAAATGACATATATATATACGACATTAGTTGAAAAAGTAAAATTGTGAACAATATTTTAAACAAATGGAATAGCCAAATTTTTATTTTTAATTTTTCATTAACTTAAACATGATTTTGATTCATTTTAATTAAATCGTTAAATAATTAAGTGATAAAGAATTAAATACAAATAAATACAATAATATTTTGAATATTTTTTTATTAAATTTTAAATTATTTTAAAAGAATATAACATTCCTTTATGATTTGAAGTGGAATAATGCAAATATTAAGTGTATATATAGATGAAGGAATTTATAACTAAAATGTTTTTATAGTTTATATAAAACTTATATACCAAAACAATCAATATTAAATTTTTTGTTTTAATAATTATTTTCTCAAATATCTACCAAATTACATAAAAGTAACAGTATATCTGCCTCTCTTGAGGCATTAAATTAAAGAGTAAAATCTATTTATTAAATAATATTTACATGAGTATAATTAACACATATACAAGAGGAAGCAAAAAAAGAAGTTATATGTATGAAGGAGAATTTAGATCGTATTGAAAGAAGGGAGGAATTATGTTTTAAGTCAACTGTATTTTGAGTCTACTAGGAGGTTTAGGTATTTTCAGACTTCTGGCAAGTACTAGTTAAGAAATTGTCTTGATTTGTCATTAGTGAGATTCAGGCATCTATGAATTACTTTATTACTATATAGTTATAGTGGTTTGTGGTCTAGGTATGTGTATAAAGTAGATATGAAACATGCTCCTGTTAAATAAAATTGTATAATTCTCAAGTTTATGAAGAGAAAGAGCTTCTCATATTATTCTGCAAGTGTCATGTCAGTTTATTATGTATTTTATCAACCCAGAAAAGAAATTTAGACTGCACAAATAAAATGTGTAAATAAATACTGTTTATCCTTTATAGATAAATATATTTATACAAATAATATAATGTTTAATTAATAAAATTATTTGTATTATTTATATTATTATATGATTTTATTATTATTATATTATTTTTACCATTATATTTTTCAAGGAGTTTAGTGCCAGTTTCATGTAAACAAGCAACCCGTTCATCAAGCATTGGGACTTGTGCATCATCGGAATTATCTGGACGAAGAATATTTTTCAATTGATCTTTTGATATTTTTGAATAAAATTTAGCATCAGTAATAGGAATTCCTTCCTAAAAATGAAATACATATAATAAATAAACAAAATATTCTTGTTAAAAATTGTTAAAATTATTCAAGGTTCTGAATTTTCTTTCATAATTTTACTAATTTAAATCTTTAAATTTTTACAAATAGAACAATTTTTCTAATATTAATTTATTCATATCATTTTTTAAAATATTTATTTTAAATCATGTTATTTTAAAATAAATAGAATTTTTATTTGTATAAAAGATTATTAAAAGTAATATCTGGTAAAAATTTATCTTTTTATACAAAAAAGTTAATAATTTCATAATAAATTTAATATATAAAGAAATATTATCTAAACAATTTAGCAATTAATGGTTAAATAAAAACTACAAAATCACAAATTAATTTTCTCTTTTATAGATACAAGTTGAAATTTATATTTATATCTTTGCTAAACTATACCAATTACATCATTTTATGTTTTGACATTATAGTGATTTCTTTATATTCTGGTTTATTTGAGTATATATTATTTAAATGCTTGGCGCTGTAGAAAATCGATCTAAAAGTTAAAACATTATGACTCACATCAATTGAACGGTTGACAGCTGCACATAAAGCAAAATAGCCAGTTTCTTTTTTGTTTTGCCAGGTGACCCTCCATTTGGGATTATTTAGTGGTGTCCAGAAACTGAAATTTAATGTATCAATAAGAAATATCCAATCAACTGCGTAAGGTTGATCACTTTTTGGATGTAAACTAATTTGAGAGAAATTATTAATAGAAATTTTTTTAGACTCCAAACCAGATGCAATCTGTAAAATAGAGTAGATAATATTTTAATAAGTTTATTAGATCATACACTTAACAACGTTTAACTTACCTCTTTTGCTAATTCATTTATTCCTTTTTTAGAAATTGAAACATTTTTTGCATGATTTGTTATAAAAGTAGCAGCTGCACGAGGTGATAAAACAGACATTTTAATATTAGTTAACAATTGAAAGATGGAGAATTAAGAAAAATCAAGTTTATCTTATCAGTTGGTAGGTATATATTTGCATTTTATGATTTGACAGTTTAGTTTACTAATTCTAAAATGCCCGCCATCCTTTTAATATTGGCAATTTTTTTAAAAAAATTATATTGCAAAACTTATTTATTTAATTAAATTACTGGTTATAAAATTTATAAACTTATAACATATAATATAAATATTAGTAATTAGTAGTATATTAGTAAAAATTAAATATAAAGTAAATAATATTCTTTTAAGAGTTTTAAATTTAAGATAATTGTTTAATATATTTTAAATTTTTATAAAACCAAAGATTATCTATTTATATATAATATTTAACGTTATGTATAAGAATTTATTTATTTTTATTGCAAAAGAGAGAAGACTACACATTGTATAGCACAATAGATTCATGAATCAAACAAAAAGTGAAGCTGATTTAAATGTAATAGACACGTAATAGATAAAAATACCGAAAGATGATCTTTGCAGGATAATTAGTCTTTTGATACAATCTTCCCTGATAAATAAAAAAAATAGAATAAATATGTTACACTTAAAATAAAAGATATATTCTTCATGAAAATTATACAAATTATATTTTAAAAGATAAATATTTGAAACATATAATCTATTTAGAATTTAAATAGAAATATATATCACCTGTCTTAATAAAGAGAAATGAAATGACATCAATAATTTTAATTTCTATTCTGTCGTGATTGATTCATTGATCCAGGAAGAAAAATTTATTTATTATTTTAGAACTGACAAATAACGAATACAAGAAAAATAATAATTATAGTAAATGTTCAAATTAAATTTAGAATTTTTGTAATATTAATAAAGACTTTCATTATAAAATATCATCTACTTTGAAAACTTTTAATGGAACTGTAAAACAAACATTTAATTTTAGGAAATCAAATATTTTTAAAAGCAAAATTAAGAGTTTATATATCAGATAATATTAAATTTATTTTAAATTAATGTCATGAATTTCAAAATTCGATTCTATATAAATAGAACTTAGCATATATTTATTGAACCACCTGGTACCAGCATTCTTCCAAGAGAAATCAATAAATGAACTTTCAACCCATACATTAATCAAATAAATAAATTTTATTTTTTATAATTAATAATTAATACCTTTAATTTTCAGATTTTTACAATAAAAATGATACCTGAAAATATTCAAACAAAATTTATTTCTAATAAAAACATTTCATTTCAAGGTATAAAATATGCCTATATACGTATATATAATAGTATGAATAATAAATTTAAGACAAGAAAAATATTTTTTTTTAGATGGGAAAAATATTACTTTTTTAGAATTGGATAAAAGAGAATTAAAAGATAAATATTTGAAATTATATGATGAACATTATAATTTAAAAAAAGAATCTCATCAACTTGAGATTCAATTATCTAAGTAAGTTTATATTATTTGAAGTTTATAAACCTCATTTTTTATTCAAATCTTTATTTATTTAATATTTTCAATATATTATATTATATTATATATGTACATTAATATAATCAAAAAACGGGGTTTGAACTTTATTTCTAAAATAATATAAATCTTACACTACATAATATTGTGTTACAAATAGGATATTTGGAATTTTTTAGGGTGCAATCACGTTTAATTAAATTATCTGAAGATCATCAAAAAACTTGCCCACATAGCCAACGATGTCCAGAAACACGTGCAATACTTGAAGAGAATGAAACAAAAATTATGAAATTGGAAAATATTAATAAACTCTTAAATAATAAATGTAAACTATTACAAATAAAATTAAATGACCAATCAAAAAAGAAAATTTCATCCGGTCGATCTAAATCATTATCTAAAGAAAAGTCTACAAAACAAAAGTAATTCTTTTTAAAATTAATGTATATCTGCAATGATAATAAATTCTTCATCTTTTTTCAGAAAATATGCAGATGAAACTATTCTTTTAAAAAAAAAAGAAAAAGAAGTTTCCAAATTAGAAAATGTAAGTATATTTTAAAATAAAATTTTATCATTTATTTATTTAAATTAATAATTATTCTATTTTTAAGAATATTAATTTTTTATTTTTTTAAGGAATTATTAGAAACTAAACGTACCACTCAAGAGCAAATCTCTCAATTGGAAGAAGCGCTGGCCCTGAAAGATGAAATTAATCAAATGGTACAAAAAACTAAAGAAAATATAGAAATTATACGATTAAAACGTGAAGGAATTGCTTTGCATCACGAATTATTATCAACTCAAAAAAAATGTGAATTTCTTCAAAAAGAGATGGATAATATTAAAGAATTGTTAACAATGGCTCAAAATGAGAATGGTAAATATTTTATTTCATTGGAATTATTTAAATATTTTGACATTGACGTCAAAAACAAGTTTTCTTTTTTATATTAATATTATTCAAGTTCACGGTTTTCTCTTTAAAAGTGAATGTAATATTAATTAATAATAATAATATAATAACTATAATAAAAATATTATTAATCTATTGTGAAAATAAATTAAAATTTTATTTAATTGATAAATTTTTAAATGATAATAATTAATTTCTCAAAAGTTTTATAAAAAGAATTATTTTGTAAATTTTAATTGCAATTGAAAATGTAAAATTTTTGATTAAAATAAATATTATTTATTTAGAAATTTTACAGACCCAACTTTTAAAACCTATTAAAAGTAACGAAATGACCGATCAATCTGAAACAATTCCTCAAACATCATCAAACTCATCAATGTCCACTCGTCAAAATTTAGGTATTTAAAATTTGAATTTAAAAATATAAATAAATTCTATATGTATATTTTAAGGGTGTCCCAAATGTTGTGACAAATTTCTACTAGGGAAGGTAGAACAAATCATAATGATTTGCTTAAGAAATATGTCCAGAATCGTCATCATACAGCAGTCATCGGGAACCGGGGTAAATTACCCCAAATGGGGTAAAATGAAATTTTTGGGAGTAAAAAGTATATATCTTTAATTTGCTATTTTATAAACGATGGGGTAATATCAACTTACACAAAAATATTTTGGGGTAATGATTAAAAAAGTTTACCGACTGCTGTCATACAGCTATGAGCCAAATTAACATTAAGATGTGCGAAATTTGCAGACCAAACATCCTCCTATCCTAGAAGTTTGTCACAACATTTATGGGACATTCTGTATGTATGTATATATGTATATATATTGTTAATTTTTCAGAAAAATCAACAATGACTGATGAATGTATTGATCGTTTAAAAGTTACTTTGGATCAAGAATTAATTCCAAGTTTGTTCATTAAATATTTTATATATATTTAGAACTATATAAATATCTGTATAAACAACCTCATAAATACGGGATTTTGTTCGGCTTGGAGTGCTTGATAAAAAAGTTATAATTCATATACAATTTAATTTGTTCATATTTTTTGCTTTTAAAATGTTTTATATAAACTATAATAACTACTTGTTCATAGAAGTTATTTATAGAGATATATATGTAAAATTAAACAACGCATTGATAATCCTCACTACTTGTCACTCGGAAAAATTTGATTATAAAAGTATTCCGAAGGACTAAATTATCTATATTCTGTGTAAATTTTTATCTAATTTTCAATTTTGAGTTTACTATTAATTAAATGTTAAATATTCAAGACCGGCGATAGGCAGTAGATAAATTAGACAAGAGCGCAAAACAGACGCATAAATTAATTGTGCCGAGTAATTTAAAATTAATTATTAATAATAATAAAAACAGAATAAAATATTTTTTCTTTTTCAAAATCCTCAGGATAGCATAGTGTTTTCATAATTATTTTTATTTAGAAAGTATTAAGGTTATATACAAATAATATGTAGTATTCAAATCGAAATACTATAATACTACTTACTCATTTGTTATTTGAAATACATATGAGTTTTAAAGTATAATATATGCATTTTCTAAATAAACAATAAGTGTTTATTTCAGATTTGTTAATAAAATGTATATATATATATATATTTTAAATTTTTAGGCAGTGATACAAAAATTGAAAACTCAATAAACGATTTTGATATATTGAATATAGAAAATTTGGAAGAGTCTTTTAAGGTATTAATAATATATAATCTTAAAATTTTTATATGAAATATTAAATTAATTTAAATTATTGTTATAGTTTTCTAGTAATTTTCAAAACAAATGGATGGAATTTAAAAATATATTAGAAGATAAATCTAATTTTTCTCAAGTATTTGATCAAATTAATAAATTGATTATTGTTTTCGGAAATGAAAGGTAAGATAAAAATATATTTTATTTAATAATAATCAAAAAAAATATCTTAATTGTTTAGTGATAAAGCTGAAAACATTGATACAAATTTTAAAACTAAAGAGAATAGTAACAATTTTATGGTTCACCTAGAAGAATTAACGAAACAATTAGAATCCTCGAAAAATTTATTGCTAATACAAAATGAAAAAAATCAACAATATAACCAAGAGGTAGTGAATTAAAATATAGTATTTTATTAGTATTTGCACATTATTAAGTATATTTTAACTCACAAATGTGTTAATTAAAAAATGATTTATTAATAAATCACAGATTTTCTTCAATTATCTTTATTTAGAAACATATACAAATTATATGTAGTAATCAAATCGAAATAGTAATTACTAATTTGCTAATTGAAATATATAAATGCTAATTAACCATTTAAAAAAAATAATTTATGTATTTTATAAGAATAATAAATATAACACCATTTATACCAATTTTTCTAATAGAGGTTTATTAATAATATATTATGTTTAGATGTTAGAAAACTTAAATATTCTAAAAAATTTAGAAGATACTCATTCAACGATAACACCTCCTGTTCCTGCTATTAGAAAAAAAACTCTTGAAGACCAAAAATATACACAAATCATAGGTTCATCAAATATTGAAAATAATTTAGCTAATTCTCATAACATTAAAATAGCTCCAAAGCCAAAAGAAAGGTAATTATTTAACTTTTTAAAATTTTAGTATAAATTTATAAATTCTTTAATTGTATTATAGAAATATTGAAAATGTTAAAAATATAAATAAATCGCCCGAAATTAAAGAACAAATAGATAA
Source organism: Labia minor (assembly GCA_963082975.1). Classification (NCBI taxonomy): domain Eukaryota; kingdom Metazoa; phylum Arthropoda; class Insecta; order Dermaptera; family Spongiphoridae; genus Labia; species Labia minor. The sequence goes on along the minus strand of OY720346.1, from coordinate 62,190,250 downwards.
GAGTTCTTCAAGTGAATCCCCTGTATATATAGAGGAGACAAAACGTAAGCTTAGTTATAATTTAAAGAAATAAATTATATTATTATAAAGTTTATTTCTTTTATTAATTTTAGATGTAACTTCAAAATCTTCCAGCTCCAACTCCAGTAAAATTAAATACATAATTTAAATGAATTTAAAAATAGTAAATTTATAATTTTATTATTATATAATTTTATAGGTATAAAGGGTGAGATAATAACTGATACCAACAATAAAGAAGATTCTGATAAAAAATTTATAGATAAAAGATACAATGACTTCTCCTACTTTAGAAGTCCTTCTATAGATACTTGTATGGTAATAAATATTCATTTTTTAATAATAATTATATTTATTTATTTAATATTATTAATTTATATATATTTATTTATAGAATCTAAATAATGAAGAAATTGTAATAGATTTAATTGAATTAGAACTAAATGAAAATTTCGCCAAAAAATATCAAGATGTGAGGAAAGTATTCTTAGAATATTCATTTTTTGGATTACAAGGTGATCAAATTTTTTCGAATTATTTCATTTTTCATTTTTTTCTTGTTAATAAACACTTGTTTAATTTAATTTCAGGGCCTGAATTGGAAACTAAATCATTTGAAATATATATTGATGAATTAAATAAAGATAATTTTTTAATTCCAATTAATTTTCGGCAAAATTTCACTATTTCGTCATATCCTAAATCAATTAGAAACAAACCCTTTATAGAACCAAATGAGAATTTAGAGAAATATAAAAAAATTAAATTTTTTTTGAGAGATGAATGTGAAATTTTTCAAGAAATTGCGTAAGTATAAAATAAAATAAATTTTCAAAAGATGAAAAAAGATTTATTTAAAAATTTCAGATAATTTGATTTTCATTTTTCTTTTCAAGATGGGCTGAATTGGATTTGATTAAAATAACGCAAAGAAAAAAATCTAAAGCTTCATATTTATTAACTTTATTTGATAAAAATTTAAATGATAATATAGGAACTCTCTCAATAAATATATATGGATTATTTAAATTAAAAGAAATCATTATAAATAATTTAAATGATATTTTTTATCATATTAGTATTAAAAATAATTGATAAATGTATATTTTAATTATGTATAAGTATAATATGTAATTTTCAACTAATAAATATGATACAAGTGAATTTAAATGAAAATCTATTGATTGTAAATGAAAATTACCTCAAATTTTTTTCTCAAACATCTTTTAATATTAATGATTAAGAATAATGATACATTACTTTTTAGCATTAACAGTATAAATTAGCAGATAAAAAATATTAAATTTTCATTTATAATATACTAAAAAATTTTCAATTTTCAAATAAACCACCCATCTCCAGAATATCTCTGCCTCCTGGATATTTTTGTTATTCGTTTTTTTAATAATGTTTACTTAATTTCGATATTTAAATTTTGAACATTTTAAATTTATATATATAGATTAAAAAAAGATAATAAAAATGCTTAAAAATTGGAAATTAATTTATAAATAAAATCAATAAATAAAGAATGGCAAGAAGTTTTTCTCTAACGTATGCTGTTATAATCAGTTTTTAAAAATTTTGCATCATTTTATAAATCATATTTTTCCTTATAGTGATTATACATATAAAGATACATCAGAATCATCTGTTTCATCTAAGATACCAGCAAAAGGTAACTATTATAAACTTCTTAATAAATAATAATCATAATATATCATTTAATGTCTTTAAATAATTATTAAATTAATTAACGGATTATTAGTAATCCATTTTATTGATTGAAATTTAAATAGTGAAAAATATTTAACTAGTAATTAACTTTTAATTTATTTTGGCACAGTGATTAGTCATGTGTACGAGTGTCACTTTGAAAGGGGAGATATTTTATTCTCAAGTGAAGTTGATACTTTTAAAAATTAGATAAGCTCACACCACGTATAATTAATTTTAAAAAAATATAGAATTCAATTATTGTAATAATCTTATTAAACGACATTAATAAAAAAATTTTATTATACTGAAGATATATTCATTGAACTTTCATATATTCTTTTAATCAGAGGCGGCGCGAGCTAATTATCCACAGCAGGCGAAATTGAAATAACCTATAATTTGGTGCTCTAGAATAATTAATAGAAAATTAGTTTGAAACAATTGGTGTCCCAGGATGTCGCTTGGCCGTTTAGTTAGCTTTACTCATATTAAGGATAAAAATAAGTTACAAGATAAGAAATATTTTTAATGATCATCTTATTTATTTTCACTTAGAAGAAAACAAAAAAACAGTTTCATCTTTCAATAGAGCCGAATTAGAGGAAAACTATCTTCGCTTATATCAAGAAAATTTTATTTTAAAGAAAAAATGTGTAGAATTAGAAAATGGTCTTTTCAAGTAAACTTTCCAAATAATTTAATTTTTTAAAACATATATTTATTAATTTTCTTTTTTATTTATAGTCTTACAAATCGAATGATTGAAATCTCTAATGACATTGATAAACCTTATCCACAAAGTAATCTTTGTCCAGAAATTGAATCGTTAATTAATTTGCATGAACGTAAAATTAATGAGTTTGAATTGGAAATACGAATTTTAAATAAAAAATATAAAAGTTTAGAAATAAATTTTAAGGAAACATTTATTAAAAAATTACCAAAAAAGCCTAATCAACTAAAAATGTATAAACATTTTAAACCATATTTAAAATCAGAAAAAAATGAACAGTAAGTTAATTTTTATAAAATAATTTGCAAATAAAGGTTTGTTATTAATAAAATTAATATAATAAAATATTAGATATGTTTTTTTGAGATTTGGTAGTGTATTTTTATTGCTAGTTAATATTTAAAAAAATAAATTAATATAAAATAATAAAAGTGTGAGTCTACTTTTAACTAAATAAATATTATTATTTTAATATATAAGTAAAAAATATAATTATAATTTTATTATTTAGAAGTTGCACTAGTTAAAGGTATTTGGACAAAATTAAAATGATTATTTTTAGTCACTTTTTAATCGTAACCATTTTTCTATTATACTTATCTATAATAAATATGCGACTATAATATTTCAAGCAACCAACAATAATTATAATTATTTCTAGATCTTTTAAGGAAAAAGAATACGAATTAATCAATTTAAATGAGGTATTAATGATTGTATTATTGATTAAAACTAAATAATATATAAGATAAATTTATAATTGTGTGAATTTAAGGAATTGAAACAAACACAACAAAACACACTAAATCGGATTAAACAACTCGAAAAATCTGTTCAACTAAAAGATGAAATCAATCAATTGGATTATATGACAAAACAAAACATTGAAGTTATTCGTTTAAGACGTGAAGGAATAGAAATACAAAAAGAATTAGAAAATACTCTAGCCCGATGTTCACATCTTCAACATGAAATGAATTATATTAAACAGATTTTGAATAAACCAAATCTAAGCACCGGTATGTAAAAATAAATGTTGTCTTCCTTATATAACTAGGCACGGACTTAGAGAACCAGGGCTTCTAGACACTTGACCTTTGGGTCTCCTTCATCTCGAAACTAATTTAGAAATTTAACAAATTAAATCAATATTACAGAACATACATTTTTTAATCGACTTTAGTAACTTTATTAAACATCAGAACATTACTTAGTCTATGTTACGATAGTTGCGCGTTATTCTATAAAATTCTGCCACTGAGTCATTAAGCTGGCTGGACCGAGACCGGCAGAAATCTTTTACTAAATACTTTAACTAAATATAAAAGCTAGTTACTTTCGAAATTACGACTGGAGTGAAGGATCTAAGCAACATATACCGATTTAAAATATCTATCTATTGCTAATTAAGGTGTGGTACTCATAATGCGCGCAAAGCGCGCTACACATCTGTGCCCCTGACGCCGAGGAGATCCCCTTCCCAAAACAGGGATTCCCGATCGAGGGCGGGGGGAATAAGCGACGACATCAGAAAAGCCACCGACATCGATAAGAGACGCTACGACATAGCTTACTCCTGGTCCGTTTCTATCTGACCTTTGTATATATTCGTTGTAAATAAATTGTATATATTGTATAAAAAGTCTCATCTTTCTTACTTTGATTGTCTACGCTTTCTTCTGCTCCCACAAAGGATGGGCTATATTTCAACTTTAATTAAATCAATTTTAGATTTAATTTTTAATATATTATTAGAAGTTTTCATAACATATTCTCTTTTTTTATTTTAAAAGAATATAAATAAATTGTTGATCTAACACTAACATAATTTACATATCTACAAATTTGAGAAAAATATATTTAATTAATAACTTTTGAAATTACTTCCTTATTTTCAAATTAATTCCAAGTTTATTTATAGTTAAAATATTTTTTTTTAGTCATTTATTTTCTTTAAAATATATTTAGAATTGTTTCAGAATATATCAAATAAAATTTTATTTTGCAAAAATAATCAATTATCAAGAAATAATAATAAAAGAAATAATGATGAGGAAAATAATTCAAGAAAAAATAAAGTATTCCAATCTTCATGTTCTTTCTGTAGATATTTTCAAAGAAAATTCGCACCTCAACTATCAAAATCTTTAGAATTCTATAAATATCGAAATAATAATAATAATTGTTCCAAAGAATTATCTAAAAGTGATCAAAATATTAGTGAAATGAAAGTGGATAATCATAAAAATTTGTTAAAAAAGAAACCAAGATCTATTTATGAAAATAATGAAAAGAAAAATAAGTTCAAATTTGTAGATAAATGTGTTATGGTAAATATGGACTATTCAGGTAATTATTTGAATACATATTTTTTCACTTTAACATAAATTTAGAAGAGAGTTTGTTTAATTATCATGTTTTGATGTCTAGATAATTTTTTTTTTATAATGATTAATATATTATACAATACTTGGTTCACTCATCAAATATTAATAGAGTCCCAGAAATGTAGCTGCAATTTTCTAGGGCAGATAGGGGATATCATAAGGATAATCTTTGAATAGAAACTTGTCCGAAATGTCCCCTGTTCATGGTGTTCTCAGGTAAATGTTGTATGTATGTACAACATATATACAAGTTCAGTTAAAGCATATTAAAAAAATTAAATTACAGAAGTCTGTGAGTGCCAATATAGTATATTTATTTCTACATGTGTAATAAAGAATATATTTAAAATTTAAATCAATATTTTTTTTTATTTTCTTTGTTTTTCTGTCCATGACGTGTGTTTCTGAACATATAAGTTCAATATCAATAATTTTTTGATTCAAAATTTTCTGTAAGATAGAAATTTATAAAGTAATTTATTTAATTTTTTATTGATTATTTTTAGGAAATTCTAGAACAAGTAAGAATATGCTTAAGAGTAGCACTTCTATAACTTGTATTGAAAAAAAAAAGAAATTAGATAATTTAAAAGTCAAACAATTTGAGTATATCATTATTGGTGATACGAGACATAAAACAGAAAATTCTAATGTAATTATTGTTATTAAATTATTTTAAATTGTAATAAATAATATTTTAATTTATATTATCGTATTTATGATCAGTGTAATTCTAAATGCAAAAAGCTTATTTTACCAACATTTAAAGAATATATAGCCCAAATGAATATGTTCTTGGTCTTGCTTAATAAAGAAGAACTAAAAGAGCCTCAATCATTGGTCATTCATGATTTGACACCTTTATCACCCGTCATCTCCATTAATCAAGAAAACTCGATTGAAAAACCAAATAAAATATCTAGAAAAACACCTAGAAAAACATCTAGAAAAACATCTAGAAAAACATCTAGAAAAACATCTAGAAAATCAAATAATCAAGAAAAAAATCATAAAAAGTCTAGATTTGATGAAATCATCATTAATAAAGATGATTCTAGTAGTGATTCTAGTAATGATTTTAGTGATGACTTAAGAGATACCGACTTAAGTAAGTTGTAAAATATCAAATGAAAATATTTATATGATATTATCTAATCATAAGAATTAGATTTTATTTTCTTTGTTGTGGTGGAAATTTGAATAGGCTCCGTCTATTCCAGGGAAACTCAAGAAAAATTCTTCTTCTTTTATGTTCCTGTAGGAAAGAATATAATACATCTCTAATCTTACAGCCACGAAGTTGATAAATATTAAAATGATTTAATTAATTAAAAATTATAGAAGAGTTGACTTTATTAAATAAATTAATGAAAATTATTCGTTTTTTTATTAACAAAATTTCTTGTAATGTAATATTGAGTCAGGGAAAAGTTGATAATTAACATAGAAATCTAATTAATTAATTAACTAAAAAAAACTTGAGAAATATTTTCTCTAGATGTTGAAGAAACTTGATGTATAGTTTGATTTTAAGTCAAATGAATATACTTGTTTCTTTTATTTTTTTTCTAATAAACAAATGGAAAATATTGTCAGGCAGATAATGGAATCTGCTGTTATGCTGGAGAAATTTTTATACATATAATTAAGATTATACATTTATTATTTATTGTGCTTTTATATCATTATTTTATGATTAAATTAACAAATTTTATTTTAATCATTAAAATATTTTATATTCAGCTAATAGAAATCAAGATGCAATACAAGCAGAGACTCATATTAAAATAAATAATGATAATTCATTCCAAAAAAACTCTCAACGCATAATTAAAGATCACTTAATTAGTGATCAATCTTTATTGATTAAAAATGAAGAGAAAACTACAATAAATAATCCTGAAATGAAAAATGAAACTAATTCTACAAAATTCAATAATTTAGAAAAACATGTAAAAGTCTCTTTTAGTGAGGAAATAGAAAAAGGTGACGATAATCAAATGAAACTTGAAAATGAAAAGGAACCTGTAGTTAGTAAGTATAAAGTTTTTGTAAGCATTTTAATAAATAATATTAAAATAGACTTAATTGATATAATTCATTTGGGTTAGATGGTTCCATACAATTCTTATTGGCTCATTTTAATAATTCGTAGATCTTACAAAACCCAAATAGACAATTTTCACACCAGTGTCTAACATGGTCTCTGCTAACATGTGAATTCACGATGAAATTGTCTGACAATTGAAATAAATTGAAATTGATAAAAAAAAAATAAAATAAGGAATGTTTTTTATAAATTTTGGTCATTAGTCAAATTCCCTTAAATGATTTAATTATTTATATGAATAATTTTGGTTTATTCCTAATTTATTAATTATTTGAAAAGAAATAAAATTTGATAATTATGGTGATGGAGATATAGGGAATGAGAAAGGATGCCAAAAAATAGATCCAAGGAATAGTAGGATTTCAGTTAGTTTCTATTAAAAGTGTAACAGTTTATTTATTAAAAGTGGTAAAATTAATATACAAATCGTTATGGTAAAGGTACTTTTTAATAAAATTAAATATAAAATATTGTCTCTCTCTGTTAAAGAAACTTCATCAATTCCTGATATATGCAAAATTCCAATTAAGCATGGTAAATAAATTATTTATTAATTTTAAAAATATTTCAATAAATTAATTTAATATATTTTTATTATAGTTTGGGATGCCCCAACACTAGATGACCTTATTAATATAAAATTAATATGTGAAAAAACACAAAGCGGTAGGCAATATAATTTATGTATATAAAATATTCGTATACACGTATTAATATGTACTTATATACATTTTATAAATAATATAATTTTAAATAATTTTTATTGATGTTCTAGATCCTTCTATAGATTATTTAACAGAAAAGGAATATATCTATGAAAGTTTGGGAAATGACGCTGAAAAGGTATTGAAAAATATTATATATTAAGTAAAGGGTAACCAGATACCAGCAAAGGAGGGCAATTAATATTATACAAAAAATTTTTGAAATTTTTTGCATTGTATTTTCAATTGATGTAATCGTATATTATTTATTTAAAAATTCATTTGATTTAAGTATAAGCAATATTTATGCTATAAAAAATAGTTTAAAAATAAGTTGACCTGTAGCCAGGTCCGAACCGACCGACGGTTTGAAATAAATTAATTTCCAGCTACAGAAACAATTTCAAATAATTTTAATATATCTATTAATGTAATAAAAAACAGATATGAATAGAACATAAATATTTTTAATTTTATTTTATTTATAATATATAGCTGAAGTAGTCGGCGTTGCCCGAGGCTGTGACGTCATGAAGTGCCGGGTGACGTCATATAATTTTAAATTAAGAAAAACATAATGAAGATGATTTTTCCCGAGGATAAAACCAATACATTTGTGGTGATATGTAAAAAAATCTCCTCATGTGAAATTTGGTGTGAAAATAACCCTTCCCTTCCTATCGTCGATCGCTAATACTACCACTTTCGGTTTCCGGATTTGCACCAAAAGTTGATCAATTCATCCCACTGATGCATTAAGTAAATATACCAAATTTCATCAAAATCCGTTGAGCCGTTCAGGCTGTACACATCTATACGGACAGACGGACGGACGGACAGACATGCTAAAAATACTTTTTTCTGTTAAGAAAATGCATGATTCGTGGAGATATGTAAAAATCTCCACATGTGAAATTTGGTGTGAAAACAATACCTCCCTTACTATCGTCGGTCGGTAATTAGGAAAAATTAATTATTTATTTACATCTCGAAACAAAATATATTTTGTTTATCATATTATAGATTAATCACACAATTATTTTATAAGTTCAGTATAAAAGGCCCACCCTCAATTTATTAAATAAAGTGAAATCTAATAACTAATCAATTATTTTTTAATTTTTTTAGGTGAGGGAGAAAATATCAGATTTGACAAAATCGGAACAAGATCTATCAGTATGCATTTTATTAAAAAATATTGCTTGAGTCTACATTATTAGTACTATTATTAATAAAATATAAATTAATTATTTCTAGCTTAAATATAATAATGATCAAATTACAATCACAGTCTTAGATTGCAAATTGTTACGAGATTTTGTTGAAAAATTCAAACATAATCATATAGTGTTTATTGAGTATAATTTTTTAGGACATCATGGTAATTATTTATAATTATTAGATATTTATCTTTTCTAGTTTTGTTTAAAATTACATTTCATTGGAGAGCAAACACAAACAAATTTATCGGTTTCTATTTTTTTAGATGTTAATTTGGAATCAAAATCTTTTAAATTAAAAAGTAAATTACCAGTAGATTATTATAAATATACAATTAATTTCACACGGATTTTTTATGTTTCACCAAAAATAAATTCGCAAAAACGTAATTCATTAGCAAAAGCTCTTCAAAGTACAAACGATTCAAGTGATAAAATAATGTTTTATTTGAAGGATGAAAGTGAAACAGAAAATGAAGAGGAAAGTTGTAAAACTATTGCGTAAGAATTACAATTTTAAATTCTTTTATATACATTTTAAAATCTTAATGGAATATTTAAAATTGATTTTTCAATTTAGTTGGGCGATACTTAATCTAAAAGAAGTATTAAGTGAAAAAGGAAATAAAAAAACATTTCATTTGAATTTATATTCAACTGACCATTCTATTATTGGATCTCTTTCTGTTAATATTAAAGGAATTTTTACTCTTCGAGAGATTTCAAATGAACTAGTTGCACGTCGTATTTAACTCCATATTTTAAAAATTTTTCTTTGGCCACTTGAAAGTGTATATTCATTGTATAACATTAAGAAGAATTCAAATTTTGAATTTATTTTATTAATAATATATTTTAGTATATACATATAAGGATAGATAGATAAATATAAAAATATCTTGTTCATTTATATTTATTTTTATGACCAAAAAATAATTAGAATAATTATTACTACTAAAAGTAATGAAATTAGACAAGGCTCTAAAGGCTTATTTTGTACATCAGATTCTGGATCCTAAAAGTCAATTGGAATATTATATAACATATATTTGGTTTTAAGATAATATTTATTTTAACTAAAAAAAATATACTGAAAATTTATGATCAATTTATGTTGTATTAAGGGTGAAAGTTACAAATATAATAACATATATTATGGTAAACGTTTTATAAACGACTTTTTGTTAAGATAATCATATAAGTCATGAATGTATTGGAATCAAAGCCAATTGAATAATTTTCTAAAAATCTTATTGTTATTAAACATGTTTATTTTTGGATATATTTGATATTTTTCAATTTATTTTATTTCTTTTAATAAAATTCAATAAATCATGATGATAATTAGTCAAAATTTGTTAAACTGATATTAGGATGTTACTAATTAATTCCATATAAAAAAAATTATTATGTATAATAATCCTTTTTATGATGATCCTAATAATTTAATTCCTGAAAAAGGTACATATTTATTTAAATTTAATTTAATTATTTGTATTATTTTTAATTTATGATATTTATTAAATCAATATGAAATTATATAACAATTATTTATCGTTGTAATGTAATTTTAAAATTTAAATATTACAAAACAAGAATTATTCTGAAAATAAAATAAATATTTAGAATTAAATTTAACATTGTAAACAATTAAAAGCGATATTATACAATATGAGGTTTTAATCAATAAAAGTACTCAAATTTTCTACATGTTGGAAGAAGTAACAATTTATTCGTACTTTTTACCGACCGACGATAGTAAGGGAGGTATTGTTTTCACACCAAATTTCACATGTGGAGATTTTTACATACACGAATCATGCACTTTGTATTGGTTTTATCCTCGAGAAAATTCATATTTATTAGTTTTTTCTTGATTTAAAATTATATGACGTCATCCAGCCATTCATGACGTCACAGCCTGGTCTTGTGTATATATATTATAAATAAAATAAAATTAAAAATGTTTATATATATTATTTATGTATTCATATCTGTTTTTTATTACATTAATAGATATATTAAAATTATTTGAAATTGTTTCTGTAGCTAGAAATTAATTTACTTCAAACCGTCGGACCTGGCCACAGGTCAACTTATTTTGTTAGTAGAATGATAATTATTAATTTATTATTTAATAATAATATCAACTCTCTTTGTTTTTAAGATACTAGAAGTCATTGTATTTCGGTACTTACACGGCAACAACTTGAAGATGATTATATTCGATTAAATCGTGAAAATTTTAATTTAAAAAAACAGTGTTCTGAATTAGAAAATCAACTAAATAAGTAAATGGCAAATTTTTAAAATTCGCTAAATAATTTTTTTTTTTAAATTATTTTTATTTGAATTGAATTCATTAATATTTTATAATTGAATTTTTAATTTTACATTTTATTTATATTATACTAAAATATTTCTTTTATTATTTTTTCATATATTTTTAAAATTTAAAACATTTATTTAGAATGCGGAAAATTGTATGAAAATTTCCTACCTATTTCATAAAACTTATTTTTCAGCCTTTCTCATCGAATGTATAAAATATCCAACAATAATAATCGAATATGCAATCAAAATTCACGATATCCTGAATTATTCAATGGTCATGAAGGAAAAATTCTCAATTTAGAAAAAGAAATTCAAATTTTAAATAACAAATATGAAAATTTGGAAATTCATTTACAAAAGAATTTAGAAAGAAAATCACCGAAACTTTTTAAAAATGGAGTCAAACATTCAAGAGTTCTGAAGTAAATTTCTATAATTATAAACATTATTATGTTTTATAAAGTAGATATATAGTAACTATAATACACTAATATATCGACTTGGTACAGATTATAATTGCTATTTCAAATTTTAATTATTTTTTGTTTATTCATTTCTTTTTGATTCAAAAAGCATTGGTTTTAAATCAACTATATTTGATAAAAGAAAGATAATCGTGAGGGACAATTATAATTATGTTTATAAGGGAATTTTGTAAATAAAACCACATATTGATATTTGTTATTGTAAATTTATTCAAAAAATCCAAAAAAAAAAAATTGTATGTATATTTTGAATAAATTTACAATAACAAATATCAATATGTGGTTTTATTTACAAAATTCCCTTATAAATAAAAACAACCACCAAAGCTTTAATAATTTAATATCTATAATTATATTGATATGGCGCTATCTCTTTTGCCATATGGTTTTAAGAAATTCCTTAAATTTATTGTTAATTGTTTTAAAAAATCTTTAATGTTAATTTCAATATATTTCTCTTTGTTGTATTCCTTAAAGGGAAAATTTTGGCTCTAATTTTTTTGAATTTATTTTGCAATTTTTGAAAGAAAGTTAAGAGTTTGTCTCTTGGTATTACATTATATCTGTGCCAAATTTTATCGTGTAGAGTAATCAAAAGATGTATAGTACGTAAAATATTATAATTTAAATTTAATCAATTTGATTAAATTTTTTCAATATATGCTTAATTTCATATTAATATTAATTGTATTTTTGTATTTTTTTATAATATATTTTGAAGGATGGTGCAATGTGTGGAAAATGAACCAAATATACATTCATTTTTTAGATATAGAATTTGCAATAAGTTAATAATTATATAAATACACTTAATAAATTATAAATTTAATATTTCAGAAATCATAAATGGAATAAACTTCCAAAATTTGCAAAAGATGTTGATCATTTAGAGCAGGTAAGAATGGGATTGATAATTTTTAACTCATAAAACTAAGATACATATTTATATATATTTAATCTTCTATATAATGTTTTATAATAAATACTTGCTATATAAAGTTTTATTGAAAATCAATCATTGAAAAATTTGATTTCTTTCTATTCTAATAGTGTATATACATTTTTTTTTCATTTTAATCTTTAGGAATTGGATAATGTTCGTTGTTGCACTGAAGAGCATATACAACTATTAAATAGGGCAATTGATTGTAAAAATAAATTTAATGAAAAGAGAACTCAAATAAATGATGAAGTAATTCAGTTGCTTCTTGAAGGAATAAATATTAAAAAAGAATTAAAATCAACTAAATATCGATGCGATTCTCTTCAAGAAGAAATGGATACGATTAAGCAATTACTAAATGATAAAAAAATTGGACAAGGTATTGCATATATTTAATTTTACTAGAAAAAAATTATAAAGTATTATAGAGTATTTGTAGATATGTTACAGAATTTTTATAATATCAATTCCAAAAAACAAACAAATGAAGATAAAAAAATATTCAAATCCCTAAAACAAAGAAATTCAACAAGTGAACATGGTTTTCATAGAACTTCTAATGATAATGAAGATTCTCCATATACAAGGAGAATTTGTCAATCGTGTCGTGAATTTTTAAACCGAAATATAATAAAATATGATAAACATTTAGAAGAAGAAATGAATAATATTAATAGACAAAATTTTAATGAAAATCCAAATTTTATTAAAAAACGAATGAAAGTTTGTTCGCCTTGCCTAAATTCGAAGAAAGTGCAAAAAATTTATAAAGATAATATAAATGTTCAACCTTTATCAAAAGAAGCGAGTTTCACTTATGGAGGATTCAGAAGAAAAAATAAATATGATAAAATTGATAAACAAACAATGGTCACTTGCTGTGAAAGTATGTACCTTTAAGAAAATGTATTCTCCCAAAATACGATCTATTGAAATGGATGTTTTTTATATTTTTTTATCCTTATTGTTTTTTCTTGTGATTTTTCGGGTTTCAAGAAGGCTCAAAATATCATTTTTAGAGAAATTGATTTATCCAACATGATAAAATTAGATAAATGTATCTGGGAATAAATCAAAAAATTTATTTGTAAATTAGATAAAATGTCTAAAAAATTGAACATTTTTTCATATAAAATTCTTAATTATTTATGTAATTCAATTGAACAACATATACTGAAATTGTTAAATTGTCGTAAAATTAGGAAATAAATATAATGTGATTTATTTTTAATTAATTTAATAAAATAATTTTATTTGTTTTTTTATAATAATTTATGTAGTGTTGCACCATCTTTGAAAAAAAAACGTAATTTCAGTAATCTGTTAACCGAAATAAAATAGGGAGGGGGAAGGCCGTTTCCTATATTTCGGATAAAGATTAAGTTATAATATGTATATGTATCTTTGAATGGTAGGGATTACACAAAGTAGTATTAGGAAAGAAAAGAACACATTGTTATCATATTGAGAAAATATATATTACCAGTTTATAATTTTAATGGGATTTGGTTTGCTTTTGGAAGAAATCTTCCACTTTACTTTACCCCCCCCCCCCCATCTGTTTACATATATTTTTAGGTTCTCTGTATTTTCAATGAATCATTTGGGAGAATAGCAAAAAAAAAATTAAACTTCTAATATATTTAAAATTTCAACTTTCTATCTGATTTATAAATCTAATGTTACTTATTTAGTATCAACATTTTATTATTTATAATTATATTTATAAAATTGAACTAAATTTGTGTAAATTATTTTAATTTTAAAAATTATAATTATTTAATAGTTTTAAATTTAACATATATATATAAACCATTCATTTTATTTAATATTTAGATGAAACTAATAGTAATGAAGAAATAAATAGTATTATAGAAAATGATCTATGGTTGGCGGATGCTTGGGAACAAGAACAATGCCATAACAGTTATGACGAGGAAGATAGCGATTGTGAAGTAAGTGTATTTATATTGTTTTTTTCTCTTATTGTTAGTAAAGTAAATACAAAGGTATTTTTCGTTAGAATGATTTACAGAGATTTGCAGATATTCTTAAACAATGATTTGCAACTTCAATGGAGGTAGCTGAACCTGCATTAACAGGGATCGCTAAAAATTTTAAAAATAAAAAGTATCAACAATGAAAAAGAGAAATCGACCAACACCAGCTTTCTGCTTACAATGTTTAATGTAAAAAATGTTTTAAGATAAAGCTAGAATAAAAAAAACTCTGAAACTAAAAGAAATTAATTGAAAATTATTATTAAAAATTAAAATAACCAAAATAAATCCAAATTTCATTTATTTACAAGCTAATTAAATCAAAAAATAATAATAATTTTTAACTGAAAATTAATTAATATTTTTATTTTAAGTGCTTGATGAACCAATCCCTGATAAGAGATGACTATGTCCAAAGATTAGGACTTCACAGGTATAGTCAACTTCAATTGCCAACTTTTCAAGAATATATTTCTAAAATGAATATGTTAATGATTTTATTAAATAAGAATCAAACATCTGAATCAATACCAATATTACTCCCTAAAGTAGAAACAGAAGTCTCGGAAGAGGTTATAAGGGATTCGAATATAATTAGTGAACATTCTTTAAAACAAGAGAATAGACTATCGTCTAATATAATTGAAGGTAAGGGTCTAGAAAAAAATTTTAAAAGCATTTTTTTTCTATCTATTTTATTATTAAAGTATTTATTTTAGAAACAAAAAATGATTTGGTAAGGAACATTGATGAAATTGAAAAAATAAAAGAAAATGAATATTACACAAGTGACGAGAATGAGATGGACATGGAGGAAGAGGAAGTTGAAGAAGAGGAGGAAAGGGAAGATGAAGAAGGGGAGGAAAGGGAAGATGAAGAAGGGGAGGAAAGGGAAGATGAAGAAGGGGAGAAAAAGAAAGATAAAGAAGGGGATGAAGTTGTTGAGGTAGAGAACAAGAAGACAATAGCGAAAGAAGACTATAAAGAGATGGATGATGAAGATGATTCTAGTTTAAATTTCCAAATCCACTCAGATTCTAACTCATCAATTTATGACCAACAAGTTAATGAAGATTTTCAATCAACTCCTTATGAGGCTACACCTCATAAACAACCATCAATTTTAAAAAATGAGAGTGAGTTTAAATATAAAATAAATTTTCATTTTAATAATCGGGAAATATATAATGTTTTTGGTTAGATTTTATTAGTGAACAATCATCTATTCCAAATGCACCTGTAGATCATAATCTACACACTGACTTTAATTTAGAAGATTCTTTTGAAAAATTTCTCAAACAGGATAGTAGTGAAGAATTTACGAATTTGGAAAAAGTAAAGAATATCCATATAATTGAAAATGAAGAATTAAAAGATACAGACACCATCAAGACCGATGATTTAAATGAAACTTCATATAAATATTTCGAATTTATGAATGATAAAATAAATAATGAACGAAAATCAGGGTCAAAAGTCATAACTTCAATAATTAGTAGTGGTTAGTAAACATTTTTTTTCTAATTTAAAATAAATTAAATATAATTATATAAACTAAAGTTAAATTAAATGCTTGTTAAGTTGAGAAGAAGATTTCGATGATAGTTTAATATATATATTCGAAATATCATAAAGTAAATTCATAAACCAACTTTTAACTCCACCGATATAGTATTATAAACAATCTTATAAGATTTTTATTTTTATATTTTCTTTTAGTTTTTATAATATATTAAAATGTGCCGAGTGCCTATGTTAATTCTTTAATTTCATAAATGAAAGATTTTGTTTTTTATTAATAAATTTATCTATCATAATTTAAAAATTAGGTTTATTTATTTGTAATTTTTCATTGAAAGAATTACATTTCAAATATGGCGATTTGCAGGGCTGGGCAGCAACGCGTTACAAGTAACGGCGTCCCCCGAGCACTTTACTTTTTTGTAACGGGAACTATAACTAGTTCCAAAAAAAAAGAGCAAATAACGAGTTTCTCATTTTTTGAGGAATTTGTACCGGACGTTACAAGTTCCTACCGTTTTTTTTCAATTTCGCGTTTCAGCAATTTCCGGCAAACTTCGAAAGAGTTCGGGGTGGTTCGGGGTGTTTACGAAATGAAATCATCCATCCACATCCATCTTTCAAAATGAGATGGGTCAGATGGGTTCCAGAACATTTAGATGAAAAAAAAGGGATAAATATAATGGCACACTTAAATAGGTTATTTCCACACTAAAATAGGAGATTTGCACATTGAGAAATAAACATTTAAAAAATTTGATTTGAACATTAAATTTGAGTACTTGCACACTAACCAGCTACACATCAAATTAGGTCAAAATAAACATTAAATTAGATTCTTTGCACATTAAATTACGTTAACAATAAAAATATTCATTTGCACATTAAAACATTGCCATTAACTATTAAAATAATTTTTTTAAACATTATATAAATTTACTGGTTATTAAAATAAGAGTTCATTAATTTATATCTGAGAGGAAGGACAATATAGATGAACATTGAAAATATTTTAAAATGGAAAATGTGTAGGATCCACCTTATATTTTGTTTAATTTTATTCACATAGGAGAGGTTGAGAAAGGTGTGTGTTATTGTATGTTCTTATTCATTTATATGTAAGTATATAAAAATATGTTAAAGTATATTAAATTTGGTAACCGTGCACCTTCTGGCCTGTATATAATATATGTATAATGTAGATAGAACTCACTTCTTCTTTATAGTCAGTCTTTATAGCATGAGTTTATAGTACATCTGGTGAATCAGGTATATTATTTCTTTCTTGACACCAAATTTTTAGTGTTTTAATTTTATTTTATTGTTCCTAAATAGAATTGTATTGTTCCTAAAATTATTTTAGTGCTCAAATATTTTTTTAATTTTTCTAAGCTTATTTTAATGTGCAACCACTTATTTTAGTGTTCAATATATTATATTCAAGTGAGTTATTTTAAAAAATGTTCATGATATTTTTTTAGTGTTAGAGAGCTTAAATTTAATGTTCAAATACCATATTCAAATGTGCTGAAAAATGGCACCCAAAAAAAAATAAGAATAAACAATTTATGTTTGAATATAATTCAAAATCATAAAAAATTTCTACAAAAAGAAGAGCCTTCTGAGGATAGTTCAGAGGAAGATGATTTTTATATCTTTTCTAACCCACAAGAAAAAAAAATTCAAACAAATTCAGGTTTTGAATTTGTCTTTTATGAAAGACGAAAATGAAAATATTAACTCCTTAGAAATTTACCCGACAATCAAAAAATTATTTTAAATTTAATACTCATTTATGCTCATCGCCAGTAGAAAGTTTATTTTCTTTTGCATCAAATATACATGCCCGCTCTAGATCTTCTTTATCTGACGAATTGTTTGAACAATTAGTTTTTTTGAAAGGAAATCAAATTTTTTCCTCTATTATCGTTTAATTATATTACCTTAATAAGTTTTTTTATAAATGTATATAAAAAATTTTAAAAATCGTATATAATTTTATAAATAAAAATTAAACAAATTTATATTAAATATTCTTTTTTTTTCCTAATCCTAAAAGTTTCTGCTAAGATTGTTGGTATTGTGAGAGTGTAGTCCATCTCAAATATTCCTTAAAGTAATTTATTTATGAAATAAATATGTATTAATGCACTTAAATCATTTACCCAGGTATGCTCCTCGAAGCTACCTGAAGTAAAAAAGAAAGATTATTTTTTTTAAGGAACTGTAACGTCAAGAGTAACGCGATCCAGGAACTTGTAACTGTATAGAGTTCCTCAAAAATTGAGGAACGGCCCAGCCCTGGCGATTTGAAAAATTTTTTAAATGTATCTTTTTTTCCATTAAAAATATATATTTATTTATAGCCTTTTTTGTTATTCATTATTATTAATCTTACGTACTAAAAAAATTTACATATATACATTATAATCATAAATTATTATTTAGTATTTGATACAATATTAGAATAAAAAGTAAAAAAATTTCAATATTTTATAAAAAATAAATAATAGTTTTCTTTAAACCAGGCCCCTAAGGGCATAGGCCTCTTCCAAATGTTTCCAGGCTCTCCGTTGTCATTAATATTTGTATTATTTCTTTTATTTATAGAATTATTTACATTTTTATCTGTAATTATTATTTGAATTAGAATTATTAATTTCATCAATACAATTATCATTATTATAATTTGATTTAGGATTAGAATTAACATTTGGAAGTATTAAATAAATAATAGTTATGATCATGAAAATGGAAGACTAAACGAAACGTGAATATGCTTTAGCCCCCTTCTTAATCATAATGACACAGATAATCTTTTTATCGGTACAAAAAATAATTTTTAAAGGAAGACATCCAAATTTTCATTTAAATTTCTTTGAAATAAATTTATATATAAAGATCCTATTATTAATATGGATACCAAATATAGTCTAAAATAAATAAACACCAACATCAATTTATTTATTCTAATCATTTAAAATTCTATTTATCTCAACAAGTTTATTTTTTGTTTTTCAATCTTATAAAGAGGATGCCCCATTTAGTCAAGATAAGATAGATGTCCCACATACGGATCTCCGTGCAAGTAAATCTGACGAATCCAATTTTCGTAAGTTTGGATAATTAATAAAATATTTTATAAAAAATAAAATAATTATTATTAACGATTTTTAAAGCATGGAGAACAAAGACGCTTGATGATTTAATGTCTGAGGATATAAAAAAAAATTCTAAACCACCAAAAAAACATGGTATATGTTTTGGTTGTTGTAAACTTAAAAAATTCCTAAAGAAAAAACAATCGAATTAATTTTTTAGAACAAGGATTGTCAGTACCCAACAAATATTATGCATATTTTACTAATAATTATTCAGTCAATAAATTTTTTCAAACTTCTAACAAGGTATTTATTTATTCATAATTAATTGAGTTTTTTTAAGAATTTGAATTAAAATTATAGTAATTTTTTTACAAGGATATTATTTTATTTTTAAAAGTCAGTTGTAAAAACATTATATCCCTTAAAGAGTCCCTAATAATGCTGCATATTGATATTTCATCTTTCATGAAATATATGATACTATCAAAAACTATACCCTAAAAAATTGATTTTACCAGTATTTGCCACTTTGTGCACCACTTACTGCCAGCCTCTGCGCCAATAAGGGCCACTTGAGAAATAATTAAAAGTAACATGAGATAGAGTCAATCAATTCTACGACACATTTCTCCACCGACTTCTAACTTATAGACTTTTCCAAGTTTGATAAGGATTCAACCCACACAGTTAGTATCCTTAGTATAGTTTCTTTAATTTTATGAAATTTTAAGGTGTTGCAAAAATAACATATGTATCTTATATTATTGTATCTTATTATATTAGCAAAAATTGTATATATATATTTATATTTTTGAGATATTAAACCGCTCAAAGGATTTCTTTCACACCATAGATAATATTTATAAAGACAAATCGATGTATTCGTTTCAGCCACGGGAATAATCATCTTTGTTAGTTTTTTTACTTTCCCGCATACTTCGTATAAGGGAAGTATTGGAATCGTCAAAAATTTCGACTTCGAGATTTCGATAGATCTTGACGTTTTAGACCTCCCTGAGTCGGAAAATACCATTTTTCGAATTATGTCTGTGTGTGTGTATGTATGTATGTAATGTCTGTAAGCAAATTTACTCAAAAACTAATCAAGCTAGGACTTCGAAATTTGGTACACCGATATTATTCACAGTTTGTAGATTTCTATCAAAATTTCGTCAAAATCGGTTAACCGGAAGTGGTACTTTACCTACACTGGTTGCGTTTACCTTTCAAGTAAAGTACCAGTTTGCTTCGAGATATTTGCTTCATATTTTGTATATAGATTTAAAAATATGAAAAAAATTGAGATACCAAATTTCATCATGATCTGACTACCGGAAGTGACATTTTACCTATACAAGTAGCGTTTCTTTTTTACCGACCGACGATAGTAAGGGAGGTATTGTTTTCACACCAAATTTCACCTATGGATATTTTTAGGTACATATCTCCA
The DNA here is from genome assembly GCA_963082975.1 of Labia minor. Lineage (NCBI taxonomy): Eukaryota > Metazoa > Arthropoda > Insecta > Dermaptera > Spongiphoridae > Labia > Labia minor. The sequence goes on along the minus strand of OY720346.1, from coordinate 62,169,519 downwards.
CGAATCATGCATTTTCTTAACAGAAAAAAGTATTTTTAGCATGATGTCTGTCCGTCCGTCCGTATAGATGTGTACAGCCTGAACGGCTCAACGGATTTTGATGAAATTTGGTATATTTACTTAATACATCAGTAGGATGAATTGATCAACTCTTGGTGCAAATCCGGAAACCGGAAGTGCTAGTATTGCTGATCGAAGAGAGGAAGTGAAGGGTTATTTTCATATCAAATTTCACGTGAGGACATATCTCCACGTGTTATGCACTTTGTATTGGTTTTATCCTCGAGAAAAATCATCTTCATTAGTTTGTTCTTAATTTAAAATTATATGACGTCACCCAGCACTTCATGAAGTCACAGCCAGCCCTTATATATTATAAATAAAATAAAATTAAAAATATTTATATTATATCCATATCTGTTTTTTTTACATTTAAAATATCAGTTAACCGGAAGTAGCACTTTATTCTATATATATATATATATATAAATGTTACCAAATATCAAATTTGACACCAATAAACTAATACGAACTGGCTCTTTATCAATACCAAGTTTACACATTCTAAATATTCATTCACAACTCTTTTTTTTAGGAATTTTAATCTTAATAATTTTAATAATAAAAAAATGGCGCCGTTCAGCGCTTCCTTAAATACAAAATATTATAAATAAAATAAAATTAAAAATATTTATTTTAATAATATTTTTTTACGAAATATTTATTATGTTATATCCACAAGCCATACTTTTCAAATGATGCAAAAATACATGAGCTATTATGAGTGTCCTTGTTAAATAACTCGGAAATTCAGGGTTTAAAAGAAATTGACAAACTTGACCCCACAAAAAAAACTTTCTAATAGATAAAACGGTATCTCAAACATATACTGTAAAATTTTTAAAACGATTTACCATATAGTTTTAAGTTAATTAATTGTTTAATAATATAATGTGTTCTATCTCTGTTGTTTACTCGACTAAGGAAAAAATGGCGGCTCCACCAAATGCGCTCAGTTCAAATAATTAGAATTTTTTAAGATACTTATAAATGGTACGTGATAATTAAACGATATTAAACATTAATAAATATAAAAAATATGTTATACTTTTTGGTTCAATTATAGTGTATTATAGTTCAAATTCCAACATAAAAATCATTTAAAGTTGATATCATCTAATGACAGCTGAGTACTAGTCAATTAATATTTTATTTTTACATTATTATAATTATTTAAATATAATTCGTATTAAATTGAATCGAATAAATTCTTATGTGAATTTTCATTAATTATTATAGCATGCTTTGAATAATTATTTAAAAAAAAAAATAAAGTTATTTTTTTGACTTCGGAATCCCAGTTACAAACTACCTTAAATTACACCTAGACGGGGCTCCGCCCCCTGTACCCCCGAGTGGTGCATAGTATTTCTTTGAAAGTAGTAAAAGGTTTTCATCCATTTTCTTTCAATCAATATATTACATAAAACATTCATTTCTTTTTACCGGCCGACGATAGTAAGGGAGGTATTGTTTTCACACCAAATTTCACATGTGGAGATTTTTACATATCTCCACGAATCATGCATTTTCTTAACAGAAAAAAGTATTTTTAGCATGATGTCTGTCCGTCCGTCCGTCCGTATAGATGTGTACAGCCTGAAGAGCTCAACCGATTTTGACGAAATTTGGTATATTTACTTAATGCATCAGTGGGATGAATTGATCAACTTTTGGTGCAAATCCGGAAACCGGAAGTGGTAGTATTAGCGATCGACGATAGGAAGGGAAGGGTTATTTTCACACCAAATTTCACGTGAGGAGATTTTTTTATATATCACCACGAATCATGCACTTTGTATTGGTTTTATCCTCGGGAAAATCATCTTTATTAGTTTTTTCTTGATTTAAAATTATATGACGTCATCCAGCCATTCATGACGTCACAGCCTGGTCTTACATATATATTATAAATAAAATAAAATTAAAAATATTTATGTTCTATCCATATCTGTTTTTTATTACATTAATAGATATATTAAAATTATTTTAAATTGTTTCTATAGCTGCTAATTAATTTACTTCAAACCGTCGGTCGGTTCGGACCTGGCCACAGGTCAACTTATTGTCTTCTTAAAATATATTTTAATTTAATCAGTAAATTAATTATATATATTATTATTGTATATCTTATATCTATCAATCTATGTGGCTCAAAGTTACTCGAAAGTTCTTGGCCGCAACAACCACATTTCTCCAAATGTCCCTATCCTGAGCCCTTGTCCCATCTCTCTTACGTCCCTTCCTACGCGTCCTTGGTCTTCCAAGCGGACGTTTTCCAATCGATCTCCCCACCAATATCTTTTTCCTCTCCTATTCTAGCCACGTGCCCTGCCTATCGCAGCTTTTTCCCTTTTATAGCCCTAACTATTTCTGAAGATGCAGAGTGGTCATGCAATTCCTCGTTATGCAGTCTCCGCCATTCCCCGGTGACCTCATCTTTCTTTGGCCAATAGATGCTTGGAAGAATCCTATTCTCATATACTCTGAATCTACTCTCATCTCCCAGGGTCATAGACTATGCCTCCCACCCATATAATACAACAGGCAAAATTATATTTTAATTTTGATGAGATAAGCCTCTTTACTGCATGATAACAGGCGTTTCCCGATTGTCACCTCGATTTAAATTTTTCTCAAATAATATTATCCTTCGTGATTACATTCAATTTTTCTACATATTCAAATTCTATATTTTGTATATTAAGATTTTGTATGTTAATACTCTTCCTCTTTGTTATTAAATATGTTTTCTTATCACTATTAATTTCAAAATTCCATTAATTTTTCCTCGCTATCTGTAATTGCAATTGCCGAATCTCCTATTATATTTAAGTCGTCTGGGTAACCTAATATTTTACATATCTTACTCTTTCTTTACTACCTTCAAGACAAATTTAAAGATCAAAATTTGAAAAAGTTTATCCATGCGTAGGTTTTACTAAAGACTACAAATATTTAGTGAACAGTGAGTCATACGCTTTGCCAAGTCTCTGAATAATTTGTGTACAGAAATATTGAATGTTCTTAGCGAGATTTGATATAATGTTGTCCGATTTGTGTGTCCTTAATCTGAATTAGAAGAAAATTATAAATTGCCTCCTCTTCCAGCCCAATTCATTTACCCATCCATGTTGTATAAGGCATCTTAATTTAATAGAAGGAGAGAAAGAGTTTTAAATTATATTCGAATAGTCTATATATTCTATATATCAGTATTTTTTCTGAATTTAATACCAAGTTGATTTTCAAAATTTTCCATTCTTAATGCATAAGATTGATTACATGTGTTAAAATTTAAAACAAATTCAAATATTCTAATTTTTAAATTTATGTACAATTGAATATTATTTTTTATTAATATCATATCAAAAAAGCTAATTTATTAAAAATTAAAAATAAAAAAAGAAGCCTATTAATAAAAAAATATAATAGAATACAATATTACAGGAGAAATAATTATTTATTACTTTATTTTTTTTAATATAAACACTTCAATAAATGACTTGGAAGTTTAAATTTTTTACTCTACATATTATAATATTATTATTATAAATTATTATCATCTATTATAACAGTATAATTATGTATTAAGATCTTAAAATAAACAAATCATCTTATAAAAAATGTATATTTATACATATTAATAATATGTGTAAAAATATTAAATATTTTGAATTTTTATAAGGAATTTGAACAAAGAAAAAATTATCACAAACAAAAATACGATGTGGATGTTTTTAATATTCGTTTTAGAGTAAGTGAAAATAACTTTAACTATAAATAAGAATAAAAAATAAAAATACAATTATATTTGAAGGATCATGTGTATGATATCATTAAAATTAAATTAGAAAAATGTAAAATTCATTATACATTTGTTAAAAACAACAATTATCGTTATGCGGCTCTAAGATACAAATTTTTGGGATATGAAGGTAATTATTTTATTTTTGATTATTCATTTTACTTTTATTATATATTATTACTGAAGCTTACTTTACAAGGTACTGTACTTAGAAGCAGTGGAGAAGGGTGATCTATTATGTTGGGGCGAGGGTGGTCCGGGGGTCTCCCCCAGAAAAAAATTTTCACAAAATAAATTATTTATTTATAACGTTTAGACTTTAGACTATACGTAATTTAAAGATGTTTTTTTTCTTTTGGGTTCTCAGTTACAAAACTAATCACTTTTAAATTCATTTTTTGCACAATGTTTGGTGGGGGCACCTGCCCCCCATCCCGGCCCGACGCCACTGCCTAGAAGAATACTGTATATAACAGGAAAATATAAGAATTGTTAATATTAAAAGTTAATATTAATATAATTTTTTTAATATCTAATTTTGATCAATCGACTTTTTTAAAAACTATTATTTTAGTTTATATATTATTTAATTTCAAATGTTTATACATTATATTTAATTATAAAAAGTAAATGGAAAAAATCTTATTTTAAAATGTAATTGTTAAAAACGAAATGAGAATGTACGAAGGCAAATAAATGGCCTTCGACTTTAAAAGAAAAGATAATTAAATAATAAATAAAAAAAAATTATTAAAATAAAGCATTTAACTTAAAAATAATGTATAAAAATTTAATTTTCTAGGATTGAGATATTGTGCAAAATTGAAACAAATGACGGGTTGGCCAAAAGACATTTTAGGGAAAAATTATTTTTAATTGTCTAGTCAAGTTATCAACTGTAAAAATATTTTTAAGTCTTTAGATAAATTTTCTACAATGGAAAATTAAAATAAAAATTTCATTGGTTTCCAAAGAATTTAGGTTATAATTTAGATTTTCACTAGATAAAATTTACATTGATTGAATTTATTTACAAAATAATAAGTCATAATTGAAGTAAAAAAAAAAAATAAACTTTCAGAGAGATTCTAACTTTAATTCGTTTTATCACCAGCCCAACGATATTTTAAATTATAGACAAGTTAAATTAATAATTAATTTAATTTCAGATATTACTATAGAAACCAAGCCATTTAAACTGAAGACGTGTGTGTTTAAAAAATACTATACCCATTATATTAATTCTACAACTACATTTTTGCTATCACCTAAAATCCAACCTGCTCGACGAATTGAGATTGCCAAAGTCCTTCAGAAATATAAAAACACAAACAAAGATAAATTACGTATTTCCTTAATATCTTGTGATAATGAAAAGAAAATCGAAATTGGGTTTGTTAATTTATTTGTTTCCTGGATTATTTGTATATTTTGTTAATGAAGATAACTAAAGTGTTTTTATAATATTCTTAATATTCTTAATCTTATTAAAATTCAGCAAAATTTTACACTTCAAAATATTTAAATATATTTTTTTAAATAAAATTTTATAAATATTTAGATATACTTGGTTAAATTTGCAAGACATAATTCATTTACATTTCAATACCAATATATGTCGTTTAAATATGTTTTCAAATAAATTTGATTATATTGGTATACTTCAAATTAAATTTATTGGCACAATTCCATTATGGGAACTTTCTCAAGAATTTTTGGATAAAGATGATAGACAATATTTTTCTCCTTTGGTAAATTTTCTGATTATTCATTTAAAAATCTTAAAATATTTTTTTTTAATTTTAATTGTATTTCAGATTCAAGAAAATATCAAGCTTAAAATACCAATAGATGAATAATATAAAACGAATAATTTTTATAATGAATGAACAATAAATGAACTATTTTTAGGAAATTAGACATAAAAAATTGCTTATATATATACACAATATGTTTAAAAACAACATCAAGTAAAAAAAAATAAATTAGCTAAATTCTTCTAAATAAAATCATGATAAGTATTATAAATTTTATATTAAAACAGGTTTTAACAAAATTATAACAAGACTTTTCAATATTCAAAATAAATTACAAATTAGAATATCAATTTTATTCTTTTTTATATTTTAATAAGATATATTCCGTAATATGAAATAAATAATAACGAAATAAATTAAAATTATTATTTTCCCTGGACTACTCTTCTGAGCACAGTGAAGTTGACAGTGACCTGAAACCTAAACGATCACATTGTGTCAAGTGCCCAGACCCCTTGATAGAAAAATTATTTTTCCCATTTCTCTCAACAATAAATAAATAATAAATTCTTAACTTATGTACTAAATACGAAGTAATTCAATTTTTTTTAACTATATTAATAATGATGCAAAAAATAAAAACCATATTAATTCAAAATTTCATCTCTTATGTATAAAAATATATAAGTACTAATTTAACAAAAACCTTAAATTTTCCTTTTTTTTAAATTTACCCCCAAATCGCATGTCAGCTGCTTTGAATAGTTCACATTGAACTCAATTGACCTTTTGACATTAGTTAAAAATATTTTTTTCACTTGATTTAAATTTGATAATCAGTTCTTTTATATTATCATAAAGACATGAATAGAAAAATGCAATTAAAAGAAATAATGAACTTATAAATTAATTAATTAATAAATAAAGAAAATGGAAATTAAAAGAGAAAAACTCTTATGATAAGAATATTTCAATTTTTTTGCATAGCATGTTAAAAGAATGGCTGAAGAATTATCTGGTGTAAAGGTTGTGATAATTGTGGCTTGTGGAGCTTTAACATTTATTTTGCTATTTATTTTTGCTAAAAGGCAAATTATGCGATTTGCTTTGAGATCAAGAAGAGGACCACATTTGCCAATTGGTCACGAAGCCAAAAAGGTATTAATCATATATATTAATTATATTATATATATTCTACAATAAATATAAACAAATTTTATACATTTTTGTAAATGAAAACAATTTTTTAATACATGTTTAATACTTGTCTTATATATCAAAACTACTCTGACATTTATGAATAAGTTTATTCATTAATGGTTTATTATAAATAATAATTTTAAAAAATTGTAAATCAATAATGTTAAATTACCTTATACTCTGATTTTTTATCATTTTTGAAATAAATTTAATATTTAAATATTTATAAAAACTGTCAATACCGATTGTCCAAACAATTAAAATTTAAAGGGTTTTTTTCAAAATTAAATAATCTGTTTCTATTCTGAATATCTTGTGAAGATTTTTGTAACTATGTCTCAAGAGAAGTCTTTCTTTTTTAAGAGTCTTAGAAGAGAATTGGAGAGGAGAATTGATATCATTCCAAGTATAGTTTATGAACCAAAAATGATTCAGGATGATGACCCTCGATATATCCTTAAACCTGGCTGTGAACTTCCACCCCATTATTTTCGACTTAAAGCGGTAGATGATGTTAAGCTTTTAGGTAATTTGCAATAATTGTTTTATATGTTTGTTTTTTTAATTTAATTAAATTTTTAAAATAAATTTAACATTTAATGATAGAACAAGAAATATCTCGACATGATAAAAGTCTTCAGCGCCATCCAAGCGAGAATTTGCGTGCCTTTTTGTTAACTACTTTGTCTGTGCCATTGAATGGTATGGGTCAAAAATTGGTCCATCAATTTTGCGATTTATATGAACACGCAAGATACGATCCGAACGATTTTGGAGATGAAGAATATCAAGCATTTTCGAAATTATTACTCAAACTTATTGATGTGTAAATATATATTCTTTATTATCTGATATATAATCATAATTTTAATTTCTAATAATAACTCTATAGATATTTCATATTTTTTCAATTTTTGATGTAATATATAGTAATGATATATAGCTTTCTGATATTGGTTTTTATAAAATTTGGAAATTTTATAGAAAGTCTTATGAGTATCCAAAAGTTATAATTATATTATATTTAAATTGATATTATTATTATTTTTATTCAGATCTCCCAATCTCAGCTGTTACAGGTTTCTTCCTTCTCTTTTTAATTTAATTTTAATTTATTATTATAATTATTATTATGATATTTTAATATATAAAGCTTCATATGTTTTTATAATTGAGTTTATCGAAAGGAACTAAATTTATTAATTTTGATTTATCTCATTATTTTAAGAAAATTATTTTGATTATCTTAAGAAAACTATAATTTTGTTTAATCTAAATTTAAAATATGGGAAAGTCCTATGATATCTTAATCATTGGTTTGATTCAGTTTATACTTAATTTGAAAACCAATTATTCCAAAATTCTTTAATTTAGTATATTTATAATTTACTTATCTGACTTTGTATTTTTAATATAATTTAAAATCAAAAATATTCAATTTTTAAATATTAATATATTTAATATATTTGCAGAGCTAAATTATTAAAATCGTATCCAAATAGTCGAAAATCTAGTCCCAATCGCACTCCATTAAAGCAACGCGTGCAACCAGAGAGTAAATATCGGACCATGTTAGATGCTTCCAAATTAAGAAGAGGAAGTGCCTCTCTTAAAACAAGAGATGATGAAATTTTACAGGTAATTATAAAACTACTAACATTTGGACTTCATTTTAAAATCATTAAGTATTGTAAATAAATATATATATATATAAATATTTTGAAATTTATCGAGTATTGATGAAATTTTGCTTAGCTTGGGTAGAAAAGTTAGTATAAACTTATATTACAAAAATGCACCGTATTTTTTTACCATCTTTACTTTTATTTAATCATATATTATTGTATTTTAGTATAGAAGTGAAATTATTAGCATATGAATGATTAACAAATATTGGAATTCTTATATGTTCTTGGCTTTTTTGTAAAAATTTAATGTCTTATAAATTTAAAAATAAAAATTTGAAAATATATCATTTTGAAAATTGTATATATATATATAATTCGTTTATATTTATAAATATAAATTATTTATATGTAAATTTAGATGGATTATCTTATGAGTAAATAGTAGTATGAGTTTGTTGCGTAGTTTAGAAAAAGTAGTTATTTGAATTATCAAAGTATATATATTTTATTGCACTTTTTTCATTCTTATAATAGCACGTAATGCAACATAATGAAGAAATAATAACGATTTATTTATAAGGTGGTTACAACGCATGAACGGCCAACTTCCTTATCGGTGACCACCTCTCCTGTAATTGAAGATAACAACGAGACAAGCGTTTGATGACAATAAAATGCTGTGCCATTCGCAGCATTAAATGTACATTTTTAATTTTAAAATAAGATTTATTAATCAATTTATTCAAAAAGTATCCACAAGGCACAATTATTGTCATTTTTCGCATTAAACCAGAAAATATGGGTGGTTATGAAGGAAATCACACTTCATAATTAATTTTCTTATGAAAATAGTAAATATATAGCAATATCTTTTATCTGAGTCCAGTAATATGTATATACATATATATTTAAGATAATGAATGAATGAATGATGCCGCTGGTAGCTTCGAATTGAAAGATCGTATTTCATTTCTTAATATGATCTCTAAAAAATATTTGTAAGTATTATTTTTAATTTATTATGAAAATAATTAATATATATACTTTCACTTTTCAATAATTCATCAATCTGAATTATTATTTATGAAAATATTTATATAATAATTAACTTGTATATTTTTTCAATATCATTTTTGATTTTGGCTTTATTTTATTTTGGGGATCATATTTTCTCAAAATTAAAATAATTAATTTGAATTATTTATTTTATTATTTTATAGTTTTAAATAAAAATATGTTCTACTTTCCCATTCCATTTATAATATATGTATATTATTCATGAACAGGGGTTTAAATATTCAAAAAGCTTGTCTTATAAAGAATAGTCATTTAAATGTTTATTGATTTATTCAAAGTTAAAAACAAAAATATATTTATAATTTTATTTTATTAAAATATGTAAAGCCGAGTTCATGAATGATTTATATCTAAAATATATATAATTTATTGATTTATAATTATACAAAATTTGTTAAAATTTTTATTGAAAAATTGAATTGAATTTAAATTTTTTAGATCAAGATAATAAAAAAAAATTAAATTTTATATTTTTTTAATAAATAAATAATGTATAGTTTTTCTGCTGAAATAAAAGTAAAATAGATGTGAAGTATAAGAAAAATAATGGGAACATTATTCTCCATTAAATGCAGTCATATGGAGACTATAGTGTCATTCAGAATTCTTTGTATTTCACTATTCAATATATATATATATAATAAAAGAAAAAAACATGTTTTGATTGTTGAGCATTTCATAAAGTTTGGCTAAAAATTTTTGGCAGTCTGAGTATAGTGATATTTTGTTTTATCGGCGGTGATATTTAAATTGAAATGAATAAAATACAGAAAAATTCATGAAATTGAATTTATCTTAAAGATAATTGTTTTGTAATTAACATAACAGATAAGATTACAGATTTGTAAGTTTGTCGTACCTCGTCTTTCTGTATTTTCTCTAATTTAAAGTTCATCTCTAGATATCCTATATTACATTTTCAAAATTCAAATTAACCTTCTTCCTAAATCAGAATCTAGGACCTTAACTATACAATATTTATTTAATTTTACATAAATAAATAGTTTCATGGCTATAAAATATATATATTTTTTTCTTTATATTAAACAAAAAAATTAATATATTTAACCAAAATTTTGTTTATTTTTTAAAAAAATTATTTACATTCATTTTCATACATTTACATTTTATTTAATTATTTTTTAATATAATTAATTGTATATATATATATATATATATATCAAACTATTTATATATATGTATATTAATATTGTATTATAATTATATATATTTAGTTATTTATGCAATGAAATCTGTGATTTAGATTATATGTATATACATATAGAGAAAGTATGAGAGAGAATAATAAAGAATGCTTTTATTAATAATTCATCCTTTATGGATTAAAAGTGGTCTTAAACAATTTTTAATCTGATAGAGCGTCCAGAATAATTAGATCCTGAGCTAATATTTGGCCAAATAAAAATTAATTCACTTGTATACATTAATCACTACTAACATTATTACAAAAATCAATTGTATTATATTTATATTCTAAAATGGGTTGATATTAAAATTAAAGTTTTTTTTAGTTTTAGGGTTCTGAAACTCGTACTAAATTTTCTCTTGAAAAAGAAAATTAGGAAACAGGTAGGTTTATAATATTTTAATTGATTTTCTATAAATATACATATTATAATATTTAAGTAAAGAGAAAAACCCGGCTCTAATAGAATTAATTATTATTTATAGCTTTTCTTTATAGCTTTTTAGATCAGCTTTTCTCAACTATCCACCATGAATAATCTCACAGCCATTTTTTATAGAATGTGATATATTTTATAAAATAATTACCATGGATTTATAAAAATAACATACAAATTAAAAAATGACCTTTCACAGACATTAAACTAAATTTGTGAGCTCTAAGTTGAGAAAACCTGTTTTAGTCCACATATCAAAATTAATAAAATTTTAATTATTAAAAAAATCATCTTTTAAACAAATGTTAAGCAAATCTTTTATACTACATGTTATCTAATTTTCTTTATTTTACAACCCTTTCTCAATAAATAAAACATCCTAAATAAATATTTTAATTTTTCTTATTGTTAGTGCAAAATGTATTTTGTAATCTCTTTAGATAAAAAAAATGAAAAAAAATATTTTTTAATTGCAGAATTGGATATGTATAAATAGTTGTTTTTATAGTTGGCTTTGTACTAATCCTGTGGATATTTTTTTACTTGGCAAAATTCAATATTTCAAGTTATCGAATTTAAATTATATGTAAGATATAGTAATAAAATTACTTATATACATTAATTCACATGCATTTAATACAAATACAATTTCAATATATTTGTAAAAAAAAAATCCTATAAATCTTAAATAAATTTATTTAAAAAAATAAACAAATAATATTAAAATCATTTAATATATTAAACTATAATATAATAAGACAAAAATTCAATTTGTAAATTATTAATATAATTTAATTTATTCTGCATTAAATGAAATATAATATTATAAAAATGCGAATTATTCTTTTTTAATTTGTCCACACACATAACAGTAAATATAAATATATTTTTTTTATTCAAATGAAATTTTTAAAATTTTTCATTTAAGAATAAAAAAAAATATGGGTGTTTTTACTTGAGTATAATATATATATTTTAGGAAATTATTCAATAAATTATTAAATAATAAAAATTAGTACAATCCTCGGGGACTTGTGAACAAAGGTAACTGTAAAAAATTAATAATAGTGGACCATTTGAGAATTTTTTTTTAATGAATATATATTATTTTTTTATGATTGTTTTATTCTCTTAAAGAAAAGAAATATATTTATAAAATAAGTTTTATGTTAAATTTTAATATGAATTTTATTTTATAGAAACTAATGATAAATGTAGTGTGTGTGAAACCAGGTTTATACTTATTTTCGTAAAAATCAAATAGCCGGGTAGGGTCTATTTATGGTCTATATAAAAATTGAAATAGATTTCAGAGGTACCCTCAAGAATAAGTAATAAGAAGTAATAATATATGAAAAAGCAATCTGACAATCATTAGAGGAATAAGAAAGAAAAAACAATCTAGTAATTTTAAATTTTGAAATTTAAATTATAGCACATTAGTTTTTTAAGCTTTAGCTCAATTCTCTTCAGATGGCGCTAGTAAGTTAATGTTAAAATTGACATCAATTGACATTTAAAATATAAACATGATAAACATTTAAACTGTATCTTATATCATATATGGTTTGTGTATATAATTTAATTTTATAAAAATGGAAGGAGATATAAATAATTTTAGGAAAATGGAACGTGTGAAAATCGATATAACAAATGCAAAAACCTTTTTAGATAATATCAATTCATTCAGATTTATGGCTAATAGTAAATCTTATTGGCATCAATTTTCAGTAAATATATTAATTTATTTTAAAATTATATCTATTAATTATATTTAACTAATAATAATTTAATATTTTTTTTGGATTTTAGTTAATAAATGCAGCCAACATTGATAAAGATTTTCTTTTAATGTCATTATTAGAACTTGTACAACCAAATGAGTTGATTCCTTGTAAGGTACCATTTACTTTTATAAATTATATACTGTACTTATGCTCTTGGAGTAAACAATATTTAAATTTTTATTTTATTTGAAATTCCAAAAAACTGCTATTATTCGAATTAGTAAAGGAAGGTGTATCAATTATCAACAACATTTAAATTTAAAAAATTAGAAATCACCCAAAGATATATATATATATATATATCGAGTTTGTTTATTCTTAATAAATTTATTATTTTAGTTTCGTAAAGTCAAGAATGATGCTACTTTTGTTGCAAAACTTTGTGGATCATCTATAGAAAAAATAGCAAGGAAAGGTTTGCTACTCCCTTTAAAAGATAAAGATCCTGTAAATATTATTTTATTATTATATATTTTTTATTATATTTATTTCTTTAGTTATATACTTTTATAATTTCAGATTGAAATTCAAATAAATTTAAATTTTGCAACTTTTAATGAAATTCATTTCAATATTTTTAAACATATGGAATCATCATTTGAAAGAAAATATTCAAATAATTCTTTGAATTTATCCGATTATTCTAACGATCCAGGTACATATTAATGTGAATGATTGGTTTATTTGTTGATTATTTTGACTAAACAGATTAGATTCCCATGATTTTTTAAAAAAATAATCAAGAAAAAGATATGAATTTTATTTTGCAACCAATTGCAAGTTTTTTAATATAAGAAATTTCATATATTTGTCAATTTTTACTTTTCTACATTATATGAATTTCGTATTTAGAAAAAGAATAATAGACTTGATATAAAATTTAGTATATCAAATTTAAAAATTATAGTCCCATCTATCGAATTTAATACTTAATAATTACTTTATAAAAAAATAATATTTTTTAGCAATTTATGAAAAATTAACTTTATCCAAATTTAAACACACTATAATTACTTTTAAATTTTTCACAAAACTTGTTTCTATTCTTTTAAAACCGTAAATGATGAAAATTAAATTTATCTTATCTAATGATAATTTCTACTTTTATTAAATACTAGCTTTTTGGAGCTTCGCCGCTCTTTTCACTCTAAACTTCCAAACGAATGTTTGTTGAAAGTTAATAGTTTTTCATTTATTTTGTTTTAATCAATATATTAAAACTCTCTCTCTCTTCCTCAGTTTTTTAATTTAATTAATATGCTATATTACATTGTAATTGATATAAGAAACAATTTATTTTTCTATTATGATTGAAATTTCCTTGATTTTCAGCATATAGTAAAAATTAAAGCAATAGAAAGAAAAGTACTTTAACATTTAACATTTTTTAAAACTAAAACAAAATGTAAAAAGTAAACATTTAATAATATAAATTTCAATTGAAAATTCGGTTTAGAGGACACACTTTTTCTTACTTCTTAAGAATGATTTTATTATAAGTTGTCAGGTCCCTTTCATCAATTCTATACATTCAAACTTATTATTAAACACTAAAAATTCTAAAACTAAATCTAGATTTACTGTTCGGAAAATGTTAGTCTAGGTTTCGAAACGTTAAGAGATGTAATAAATTAGATATTCAAGGAAAACATGACAATTAGAATAGAATTTATAAGAGATATAAAACAATTTGATATTAGTTTTATTATATTTAACTCTAAATCATGGATTAATTTGTTTATAATATTCTTATTTAGTTTCTAAAGATAATTTTTTAATATTTCTTTTTAGATATTTCCAAATTTATGTTTATTCCTCTTTCATATCCAAAAAATTTACTCTTCTTGTTTAGTGCATGTAAAAAATCATTTGCTTCAACATTAGTTGAATTATCTCTTTCCAAGAATGATTTAGTAACATTGAAACCATTAGAACTTTTAATATCATGCCCTAATTTAACTTCACTTGATTTATCTTGCAACAAGGTAACTAAATATATTATATTCATTTAATTATTAATTTAATATATTAAATATATTTTTCTTTTGCTCTATTTTAAGATAGATAAATTAGATGAATTAAAAGTATTACAAATGCTGAAAATCACAATGTTATATTTAGATTCAAATCCTATTTGTCAAAATTGGATGGGAGTAATGGATTATATTACGTAAGTATTGATCAGAAAATTATTATTGTGAAATGGATATAAATTAATATGTAATAAATAAATGCAAATATAGAATATATAGTGAATTAATCTGTAAATAACAAATCATTGTATTTTTAATTTTTATTAAAATAACTTGATTTTTTTTTCAGGGATATTCAGAAACTTTGCCCAGGACTTATATTTTTAGACGGATATAAAATAACATATCATTTACCACCAAACAAACCAACATTTCTTATCTGTCCTCAGGCAGAGGGATTTGTTGATCATTTTTTATCACATTTTTTTGCACGCTATGATTGTGAGGATCGTGCTGAATTAGCAGGTCTTTATCATTCCAAAGCACAATTTTCAATCACTTGTACATATATTCCTGGTCAAGTAACTTCTGAAAATTCTAGGTAAAATTTTTTTAAAATTAAAGTAAATTATATTATTATTTTGAAACTAATATGAAAATACTTTTAATTTTTTTCCAAAGGTTACAAAATTATATACAAATAAATCGTAATATGATTAGAACATCGGATTATTCAAAGTGTTATAATTTGCTTTATCAAGGGTCAAATAATATTTTAGAATTATTAAGAAAATTACCAAAAACTCAACATGATCCCTATTCTATTGCTGTAGATTTACTTGGATATACGGTAGAAAAATTTAAATATAGTATTTTATAATAATAATAATATATATATTATATGATTATACTATTAGTTTATTTCTTTAAAAAATTTCTTTGCAGAAAACGTTAATAACAATATCAGTAACAGGTGTTTTCAGAGAACCTAATAATTTTCAAGAGCAACCTATTCGAATGTTTCAACGTGTATTTATTATTACATACAATGGCGGGAATCATGGTGATGAATTTCGTATCATTAACGACATGTTACATATAAGTAACGCAACAACTGAATTAGCGAAGGTAACACTAAATTATTATTAACTTTATTTAACTTTTCAGGTAGATTTATAATCAATTGATATATTGAATTAATTCAGACTAATATTCATATTCTTTTAGTATTTTTTTTTTATTTATTTGTCTTTGATTCCAATCCTTATATTTTTGAAGGTTTCAGGTTTTACAAATATATATATATTTACATATTAAATATATTTTTTAAATTTCTTTATATATTTTAGTGTTGTTTTTTTATTGCTTAATTTGGTGAAGGACCTTCACATTCTGATGTCTGGTCTGGTGTTATCCCATATCTCTTTTATTTTATAAGAAGAGCTTGATCAGGAGAAATTGCTAGTTATTGAACCATTATTTTACCTTTGCATTTCTCTCTCTCTCAGTTTTTCTCTTAGACAATATGTTCATCTATTTTCTTTAGAATTAATAATTTTAAATTCAACCAAACGTAGGTTTTATCTGTTTAGTCCTAAATTACTTTATGCTTCAGAGATATCATGATGTATTTTCATTGAACCTTATTATTAATTTCGAGAATCTTGAGGAAATTCATTTAATATTATCATTTTTTCATTATTTCTTCGAAGAGATTTTTTTTTTGTTTGACTTTTTCACAAATCCGATCTCTATTTTTTTTCAATATCTTTTTATTTATAATTATATATTTTCAAATTCCATATTTATTAAATATAATGTCTATTTGTAATAAAAAGTTAATTTTTTAATTGTCTTTTGTGAATTGACAAAATTGAATAACAAGATCTCTATATAATTTTAAGGTCTTACAAAAGTTGAAAGTCGATATGTAATTTGTTTAAGAAAGGTTCTAATTTTTTTTTATAATTCGTTTTTTAGAATTCTTTCACAAAACCTCTGCCAAAACCATATAATCCGAACATTCATAATCCATGGCCACCAGAAAATAATCTACTTAAAATATTAGATAATAAAGAGAAATTTCAAATGACAAAAGTCTTATCACAAATCACTACAATGAATAGAGATTGGAGTTATAAGTAAATACTAATTTTTTTTTAATTTATTAAATTAATAATATATAATTTATAATGAAATGAAACGATTCAATCTCAAATTTAATTAATTTATTTTCTTAATTTTTAGATGTTTAGAAGAAATGAAATGGGACTTTCAGGAATCTCTGGATGTATTTACAAAACATTTTAAATTAGGGAAAATACCAAAAGAAGCATTTGATAAATAAATATTACTCTTATGATTTAATTTATGGCTCATACATTGTGATTTTTAAATTCAAGTCACTATTTTATGACATGGTTATGTTAATAAATTTTTTTCTGTCATTTTTGAATGATAAATCTTATCATGTCTCCAAATTACATAATTTTTTCTTATATTTAGTGAATAAACTATATTTATATAAAAATAATACTTATTTATGTATTATATATAAAAGAAAAATATGTATAAAAGATATTTTTTTTTCAATCATACATTAATTGTATTCTTTATATCATCTTTATACCATGTTTATTTATTTAAAAATAATAAAATAATTATATTTGCATTTATTTCAATAATATATATTTATATATACAAAGGATTAATAATATAATTATGTTGAACTGGGATAATGGAGGATAAATTCATTATTTCGACTTCAAAAGCCTTCACTAACATTTAAATTTTTTAGTTAGCACCTTACTGGCCCCCTTATATATATATATAAATTTACGATATATATGATATATATTTTTGTAGAATATATATGATAATTATATTAATAATATTATTCATATAACTATACATATATGTTTTCCAAAGCAACCTTGAATTATTGTAAGATTTTGATTTGTATATTTATTTGATACTTGATATTAATTACTTTAGTTAAGAAAATACAATTAAAATAGCTTTTCTTTTCAATGACACTTATACAGAACGATTTTTCTCCTCAAAAACTCCCCCCCCTTAAATCTCATTAAAATACAGTGAACCATTTTTAAGATCAGCAATATATATATATATAATTTTTGCTAATAAAATAAGATCAGATTTATTAAATAGAAATTAGATTAAACTAATAAATAGTACCGGGACCCCTTGGCCTTTTCAAATTATTTATAAAACACTGAAAACATTCAAGATTATATGAATAAATAATTTTAAATAATTGATCATAATTGGATTTTCATTTTCAAGTAAGTAAGATATTATTATGGGTGCATTCACAATGTATAAAGGGACACTTCTAGAAATGTGGATGTTGCGGGCAAGATACTACCTTAGAGCACAGAGATAGATAGATATAACATTTACAATAATAATATATAATTAATTTACTGATTAAATTAAAATATATTAAATGTAAGAACACAAAAACAAATAAATGTTTTATCTAATATACTGATTGAACAGCTAGTATAGTATATTTTGTATTTACGGAGTAGCTGTAGAATAAATTGATGACGTCATTTAATTCTACTATATTTCGAATAAAGATAAATATTCTAAACGTGAAACAATTTCAAATAATTTAAATGTATCTATTAATGAAATAAAAAACAAATATGAATATAATATAAATATTTTTAATTTTATTTTAAGAATAGATATATATCTCACAGAGGGTGGCTGTGTCGTCACATATATACAATTAAATTAAGAAAAAACTAATAAAGATGATTTTTCCCAGAGATGTGATCAATAAAACTCAATTTTTCTTTATAAATACTATCTCTGGTGTGAATTTCAAAAAAATCGTTAGAGCGGTAAACCAAGACAAATAAAAGGTGGACGTGAGGAAATTGTGAGGAGATTGGAATAGTACGGTGTTAGTTCAGAATGAGAATGGTTGAAAAAATGTGTGTATTAAGGGGGTTTATTATATATATAAAATAAACCATCAAATTATTAAAGTTATTTCAGAACATATCAAGAAAAGTTTTAAAAAATTTCCTATAAAAATAAAAAAAAATTAAGACAAAAGTGCTTGAAAAATCATAATAATAATAATAATAATAATAATAATAATAATAATAAAAGGATATTGTAATTAGAAAAATCATTTTATAATTATTATTATTATAACGTTTTTATCAACTTCACTTCATATCTGTATGTCTGTCTGTTCGCTCTTTTGACAAATTGAAAGATTATAGATTAATTGATCTCTGATCGTGAATTTTCATTCAGGCCATCTGACTGATAAATATTGAGTTGGTTTTCATTTTGAAAATAATTCAAAATAATTTATAACGTTAAAAGAAGAATTTTTAATTAATATAATAATTATAATAAATATTTTTTAAAAACATTACTTCAATAATAACATTTACTTGATAAAATTATAATCAGTTTTAGAGAAAATTAATATTTTCTTTTTGTTTTATTCTATTTGAAAATTCTCATATAACATATACTTTCTATTTCTCATCTTACAATTAGATCCTTTTAATTTTATTTTTACGAATTAAAATCGCGCTAAAAAGAATAAAATAATATAAATATAAAAAATTTTTATAAAATAAGTTTTCATTTTTTTTTTATTTTATTTCTATGCAATTAAATTCCTTTATAGAGCTATAATTTATATATATACTTACATACCACACTAAAACACTTCATTAACAAGAAACACTATTTCTTCTAATATAATCAATTGTTTTAGATATGATTGATAATATGTAAATTTAAAAAGATAATAATTCTTTTAAAATTTGTTAATATCTCTGGTATATGTATATTACAGTGAAAAATAATAAAAGATTAATTTCTTAGCTCTTAATCAATTAATCAATTTTATTGCATAATAAACCAATTTTTCAGTTTATGTGTTTAACAAAATTTTTATTATTACAAAAATTTGACTTGATGTTTCAAATAAATAAATAAAACTAAATGCACCCAACGTTTTTCGTTGAATATGAAGCAATTCATCCATAAACTTTGTCAGGTTTATAGAAAAATTATTTTATTCTTTTTAATCCATGAAAAAAACGTTATTTTATAAAAAAATTTTATATTTCTATTTTTATATCGTCTTGTCGAATTTGAAAAATATCATTCCATATTATAAGTAAATTTTACTATTTCAATCAAAAAGTAGAAATAAAATGCTAATAAAAAAAACGATTACGATGATCATTCTAACCAATTCTACACTGCAATAAATTGGTAAAAAAAATACGGCTTGCCCAGGGAGTGCACCCCAGACTAAATGTAAGACCACCGAAGATTTATGACAAAAAAACGAATTTAAATGAAAAAAGCCTCAACTATTGATTTATGACATTCAATTCAGATGAAATTGACAACAATTAATTAATTATGTATTCATACACATGTAGAGTGTATGATTAATTATATTCCACTATAATCCTAAAATAATCCATCCTATTTTATTGAAATAGAATAATACTAAAAATATATACCTTAATGCATCACCCCAAGTGGAATCTAGAAGGGCTAGTAAATTATTAATTTAGTTATATATCAAGATCTAATAATAACCAACATAATATCAATATATATACTATATTTATAGAATTTTGATAAAGAGTTGATTTAGTTGTAAAATCAATGTGAGAAAGTTGTAGCACGGGGGCGTGTTTGTTACAAACAAACACTCCCAATGGGTAAATATTGAGTTGATGTGTGCATTAAATTCAATGGACATCACTTGCATCTGTGGCCGTATTCTCTATAATTTGATTATCATCATTAATTGTTTATTTATTTCCCATTTGAGTTTAAC
This sequence comes from Labia minor, assembly GCA_963082975.1. Classification (NCBI taxonomy): domain Eukaryota; kingdom Metazoa; phylum Arthropoda; class Insecta; order Dermaptera; family Spongiphoridae; genus Labia; species Labia minor. Next base: position 62,148,726 of record OY720346.1, on the reverse strand, counting down.
AAACGTTAAATAATAAGATTATCCATTTATTTAACAATCTCATTGAATAGAGGAATTGTAATGATATTAAAAATAAATACAATGGAGTTTAAAGTTTATAAAATATTAAATAGGTTTTATTTGTTCAAAATTCAAAACTTATTTCATAATTTATATATTTATATTTAAACAATTTGTAGGTAAACTAAGTAACTAAGGCAGTCAGACCCTTTATATGTCAGTTGAAACAAACTGACTTTATTGACTACTTTATTTGATTTCTTATAAGAAATCAATTGTCGGATTAACTGTTTAGTGTGCAAGATGCCTTAAAGTATTTATTAGTGTTGATAAAATGGTTTTATTTCTTTGCTTTTTGAAAATTGGAAAATATATGAGAAATGGTTTAAATGTATTAAAATCTTGAATTATCATTATATTTTACAAATTCAGCTTAGGAATTTTTTGAGATTTATACTATTTTATATTTATTAACACCTGTGAATTTCATAATCACTTTAATTAAGATTAAACCAATTCAATTTTTCTGAAGATGGGACTTAAACAAAACCATTTTCAGTTCTTTTCATGAATTTCATAAACAATAAAAAAACTTTTAAGACTTTTACGATGATCATTCTAACCAATTGTATTATATATATACATATAAAAAAAAATAATTTAGATGATTCTTTCAACCTATTGTATGTATTTATTTTAATTTTTTTCGCTCACTGTATTATATATATATATAAAAAAATAATTTAGATGATTCTTTCAACCTATTGTATGTATTTATTTTAATTTTTACTTTACAAAATCAACATTTTCATATAAAATGTTATGGTACGTATCTTCTGAGTTTCACAAGATTAAATAAAAATCATTTTTCTAAAAGTAATATTATTATATTTTCTAAAAGTAATATTATTATTATTATATATTTGGGATATTTTGACATAATATGTGGAACGGCCTTTTAATAGTTGAATAAGAAAAAATAAACAAACATTATATTTTCAATGATTTGTTTTTTCTTGAAAATATGAATATATAATAAACTAGTTAGATAGGGGAAGAGAATAGTCAGTACAAATAGAAGACCGTAGTGGAATATAATAACGACGTAAAAGAAATAGAATAAAAGAAAAGCAGAAATAGAATGAAGATTGTGAAGATTTAATAAAATGGAATAAGGAATAAGAATAAGGATAAGAGAAAAGTGCAGGATAGAAAAGGAATTAGTATAGGAAAGTCAATCAAAACAAAATTACCAAAAAGGGTTGAAAAAAGAAAGGTTTCTTATTTATTTAATCCTCAAATCAAGAGATGACAAGATGTTACATCCTACCCAGCACGAATGTGTTTAAACTTTTTTTGATATGTGTTGGATTAACTTTAATAAATATAGGTAATATACAACAGCCATTGGGTGTGTGGGTAGCGAACCTGCCTCACATTCACATGGTCCCGGGTTTAAGTCCCGGGCCTGCCAAGGGAATTTTCCTATCTGGGGTCTATTAGACGGAGTCAACCCAGCCACCGGGATCAAAATTGGGAAAGCTACTTAATAGCGCCTCCGATCAAGAAAATCAAGGACCCGTTCTACTGATCATAGGACACCTCATTGATATAACCGGCTTGATAGGCGGTTGTCCTTGCGTAGGACGTACAAAGTCAGAGGTTAATATACAACATTTTGAAATTATTAATTTTTTTTTTGAGCTTTTTGGAATTCATATAATTAAAAGGTTTTGTTAGGGAAGATTCAAAATTTACAATTTACAAATTTTTAAAGTGCCACTAACATTTTTGTTCCAATATTATGGTATTTGATTAGGATTAGTTATAGTGATTTGGTTATTGATTTAAAATAAATAAATTGTTCTCTGTTGAGTATTTTTTTATCCCTTTTGCAGTATATATATTTCTTTTCCAATATTATTCCTTAATATTATTAGTTTTGAAAATAAATTAATATAATTTGTTAATATTTGCACATGGAACTGGAGAGCCACAATTTGACATCGAAAGAGCCAGATGTGGCCAAGAGCTGCAGGTTGCCTACCCCTGATCGATCATATGCTATTTGCTATTAATCTTTATTTTATTTTTATTTTATTTTATTTTATTTTGAATCAATTTTTTTTTCAATTCATGACCTTAACTAGATCCTATCTTTCGTAGGTAGCTAAACTACCGCTGTAATTTTTAATATGGAATTCCTTAATAAATTTTAATAATACATTGTATTTATTTAAAGTCACAGCCAACTATCCGATCTTTGTTAAGTTTAAACTCCGATTTAATGTTTACAATTAATCAAATATTCTAGACCTCTAAACCTCGTCTATGAAAATGATTAATATTTAAAAATTTTAAAATTGAAATTTGAAATTTATTTTTTTATCAAATTTAATAAAATATATTAGTTTATGAAATATTTATATTTCAATGAAAAAAAATTCCTTTCCGAATATACGTGTATTATAACGAAGGCATACGTAACTAAAAATCTGTATCCCCCATTTATCTTTGTTTTTTACCGACCGACGATAGTAAGGGAGGTATTGTTTTCACACCAAATTTCACAGGTGGGGATTTTTACATATCTCCACGAATCATGCATTTTCTTAACAGAAAAAAGTATTTTTAGCATAATGTCTGTCCGACCGTCCGTCCGTATAGATGTGTACAGCTTGAACGGCTCAACGGATTTTGATGAAATTTGGTATATTTACTTAATGCATCAGTATGATGGATTGATCAACTTTTGGTGCAAATCCGGCAACCGGAAGTGGTAGTATTAGCGATCGACGATAGGAAGGGAAGGGTTATTTTCACACCAAATTTCACATGAGGAGATTTTTTAGATATCACCACGAATCATGCACTTTGTATTGGTTTTATCCTCGGGAAAAATCATCTTCATTAGTTTTTTCTTAATTTAAAATTATATGACGTCATCCAGTCATTCATGACGTCACAGCCTGGTCTTACATATATATTATAAATAAAATAAAATTAAAAATATTTATGTTATATCCATATCTGTTTTTTATGAAATATATTTACATTAAATTAAAATTATATGTCATTCGGCAAACAATGTTAAATTTAAATTGAACCATTTAGATTAATACGCCACCTCCTTGTTTTTTTTTTCAAAATATGATAATTTAATTAATGAACTTCTTACTGATATATTTATAATTTTTTTTTTAAATTTTCATTAAGATCTTTGAATAAAATTAAGCTTATTGATTTAATAGAATTAATAGAATTAAACTTATTGATTCGATTTAAGATGTATTCTAAAACACCACTAATTTTAAAAATTAATATTTGTTTATTTTATTTTATTTTAATATGTATTTTATTCGAAATAATTTGCAGTAGAGCGCTCACCTCTGCACTCCCCGCTCGCCCCTCTCCATGCCCCTCCGCCGCCTGAACTGACCACCTCATGCAGGAGGGCGACTCGTACGCAGTCAGTTCCCCTTCCCTGCGTAGTGTGAGACACTGGACGCCCTCTCCACTGAAATCATCCTTTAATCAGTCGCTAATCAAGAATTAATTGTAATTTTATTATTTATTTTTATTAATTAAAAGGAACATTAGTGAACTTTTACAAAAAAAAATATTTCAATAAAAATTAAATTTTATAAAGTGCATTTTTATAATTTTTTTTATTCATATACCCAAATAAATTTATAAATTTTTCATTCAAATCTTTGAAAAGAATTAAGCTTAAATATTCTATCAGATCTCATTAATTAAATTTTATTAAAAGTTAAATTAAAATTATTTAAAAATTAAAAAATCATATACTTACAAAATTTTATATTTCTTTAAATATATTTATTGAAATATTTTTTAAATTTCAATATATATATTAATTCTATTAAAACTTATTTATTTAAAAAATATGAACATGTGCTGATTATTTTCATTCATATAATATAATTATAAATCAAAAAAATATAAATTGCTTATATTCATATAGGAATATATAATTTTAAATATTCTCTATATTCTTTCTAATCTCATTATCGCTCACACCGTTCCTTTCAAATCCCATATGAATATTGTTTTGTCAATTTCATATTATTATAACACTTTTGAAAAATGAATAATATTTCTATTACCTACTCGTATATCTCAATGAAACAGAATAAAATCTTCGTGAAATTAATTATATAATCATAATTAGTTTTCTGATGTTTTCTAAGATATTTTTGTCTATTAAATGCGTATTATAACTTATTATAATCATGGTTCTATATAGGATGTAAAATAATTTTAGTATTTTAATATTACAGAAATAAGATAATATTTTTAAAAATCTACACACTTTTTTAATCCTATTAATATTATTTATTTATTTATATCTTATTTTTTTATTTCCTGTATATAACATAAATATCTAATCTTAATTATTTTTTTCTTTATCGAGGCGAGAGTGATGGACATCAATTCGAGTCTACGAGCTATTCTTCGAGTTTAATCTGCGAGAAATATCAACCCTTTATTAACTCCGAGGTCAGTATTTATTATTAATTTTATTTTTAATTCAATTTAAATTTATTGATTATAAACTAATAAGTTATTTTTCTTCTTCTATTTCATGTTTCAATCTTCGTTCCTGCTACTGAATGTTGATTTGAATTCTTGGTTATTTTCTCCATCCTTCTTGATGATGAACTGATTTAAATACAGCTCTTCAAATGTAAGTAATAATCGTTATTTATTTAGCATGGCGCACTTTAAAATAGAAAATGTAAATATAATATTTAAAGTAAAGTTTAATATAATATAGAAAGTAGAATTAAATTACAATGATTTTTTGCTTTTGATAATATTCATTAGGAGATTATAGAGAAATATATTAAATTATATGACAGAATTTAGTGAGATTAGGGAATTTCAGAGTAAATCTTTCAAGAAGAAGCATTGATAAAGGAGGCAGAAGAGACAAAGGTATTTTTAGAATTAGTAGGTTTCGATGCGTTATACTGGGAGGGTGGCTATTTTTTGATATATATATATCTATATATAGTTGTTAGGAATTTTCAGGTGGTTGCCTCCTACTCCATGCATGTTCTCATCATACTAATTCATAGATTAAATTAGAATTAATAAATAAATAAAATGTGGGTGGATAAAACAAATGCCATGCTATTATTTAAGGGATGTATTGCATGAATTGCATGTCAGGTCTGAATTGTGCCATTTTGTATTACTGAGAGTGTATTTGAGGTGGATTGGATGAACGGGAATTCGGGAAGGTAATTCAGCACAATTCCGAAATGGGATTAGCCTGAACAGGAACAAATTGTTGGTTACCTTTTGAGCGCAGGGCTTTTTCGATTAGCATGGGCCTACCATCTATATAGATGGAGGTTATGCACTCCCTTACTAGGTAGGTTTTATTTCAGGTTGCCCCGAATGTCGCGATTTCATTTCGAAATCCAAAAAATTAAAGGCACTCTTAGCTGATTCAAAGAGGCTACAGATCAAACGCCTCATTTTTTTTTAATCTTTTTTTAAGGCAAACTTTCTTTATTATTACTTTTTCTAAATTTCGAAAGGCGAGGCTTGGAAGGGCTAATTTATGGGGAAAGGAGGAGGCCCTATTAAATATTCAATTGTTTTTCTTTAATTTAATTAACAATAAAAAAAAATAATTGAATATCGCGATTATTTTCTTTAATTTTTTATTTTCATTTTGAAATATCCAATTTCATAATTTAAACTTTGATATATTTTAAATATTTTACTATATAGGTAGAATTAGTTAGTTTTATAATTTCTCAATTTAAAATTAAAATGCAAACATCACAAAAAAAATCATATATATTGTAAAAATATAACTCTTTTTCATTATTATTTTAACTTATCAAATATAAAAATATTTTATTTTTTTTTTATTATGGAAATTATTTCATATGAATATAAATATATTGTAATCGAATATATCTATACTCAATAATAATTTAATATTAATAAATTATCAAATTTTTTCTTATCATTGTACTGATAAATCATATTTGGAAAGAAATAAAATATATTATATATATATATAGTTAAGCTTATTTAAAAAATTAACTTAATGTATAATTTTTGTTAATTATAAACATGTTTTACAACTTATTTTAAATAAATAAATAAAATTATAGATCTCCTAAAAAATTTTTTAATTTTGATAGATCAAATATTCTTATTCTTTAGCTTATTCTTATGTGTATTCTGTCATAGTGTCCCCGCAAAAATTCTCCGGGAGATAAAAATGTCTCGGTTTACATAAATAATAATATCATCCGTGAATAAACCCAATATTATTCAATTTTTACCGACCGACAATAGTAAGGGATGTATTATTTTCTCACCAAATTTCACATGTGGAGATTTTTACATATCTCCACGAATCATGCATTTTGTATTGGTTTTATCCTCAGGAAAAATCATCTTCATTAGTTTTTTCTTAATTTAAAATTATCCAGTCATCCAGCCATTCATGACGTCACAGCCTGATCTTGCATATATATTATAAATAAAATAAAATTAAAAATGTTTATATATATTATTTATGTATTCATATCTGTTTTTTATTACATTAATACAGAGGTTCTTAAACTGTGGTCCGCGGACCCCTGGGGGTCCGCGAAGACTTTACTGGGGGTCCGCAAAGCCATCGTACAGGTGCACGAGAAAATGATGAGTCAGTTAAAACTTTATTTAATATAAAAGGAGGTATGGCATGGCTTTGTGAGGAAACAGAGATCAAATACCCAAATTCAACGAAATGTGCAAGAAAACTATTGCTACCGTTTCCATCTTCATATTTAGCTGAATTTTCTTTCTTCAATATTATAATTTCTAATAAAATGTGTTCTACAATATGCAAAAAAATCGTTATTCACCAATCACTGTTAGAAATATTCAACATATATCCTTGTTCTTATGAGATCGTAAGCCAGAAATTAACTAATAAAATGACGTATGGGGTCCGTCAAAAAAAATTTCTCCAAGTGGGGGTCCGCGGAGTACATAAGTTTAAGAACCTCTGCATTAATAGATATATTAAAATTATTTGAAATTGTTTCTGTAGCTGGAAATTAATTTACTTCAAACCGTCGCGTCGGTCGGTTCGGACCTGGCCACATGTCAACTTATTTTTTGTTGTAAATATTTAAAATTATGAATGTATGTTTTATAATATTATGCACTGAAATTTTCACCAGAGTAGATTGTGAAGATTCTTTACTTAACCCCAACAAAAAGTATTAACTCAGTGATTCTCAACCTGTGGGGCGCGAGCACACTAATGAAGGGGCGCGAGCATATCCAACAGAAAATGTTATTTAAAAAAAATTGATTAAGTCAGTGAATGTAAAGAGGCTCTCAAACAACATTTCCGACTTTTTTTCAATATGGTTCTAAAAAAATAAGCTGGAGTGTCTCCACTTGACTATCTCTGAATTTGAATTGAAATTTATATTATATTTAAATTAAATTTAATTAATTATAAATTATAATTTAAAATTAATAAACAATATTTATTAATCCAGCGCATGTTTGACTCGTTGTTGATGGCACGACGCCACGTCCTGGCGCGTGAGATTTGCATTGCTCGGTCAACCACATATTAATATTTCCAGCGAATTCCGATAATAAGAAATAATTTTTTTAATGACGAACGGCGGCTCGGTGAACCAGGTATTATAGATAATTATAAATGAATATTCAAAATGAGACAATATCTGGTATATTTTAAAAAGTAAAAAAAAATCCTAGATAAAAACAAAAAAAACCCTCATTTATTTGTGCAATACTATCCATTTTTAATATTGTTGTTCATGTTTTTCAAACTAAATTTTATATTCCCATAAGGAAACTTATTTTGAATGTTAGATAATTTATTTATTAGTTATTGATATATACTAAATCAAAGAATTTATTATTTATAACAAATTAGAAATTTTACTTATTTTTAAAATTTATCAGATAAATATTATTATTAAACTTTATTTTGTAAAATATTGTATCTGAAATGTTATCTTTTTTGTTTGATTCATTGATATATTCTGGTGTGGTGTTTGTTATTTCCAAAATTTTAAGATCTTATTAGCTTTTAATTATTAATGACTTTTTAAGATAAGCTGGAGTGTCGCAAATTTGAATTCGATTAATATATTTAAATTAAATTTAATTAATTATAAATTATAAATTAAAATTAATAAATAATATTTATTAAACCAGCTTGTGTTTGGCTTTGTTGAGGGCATCACGTCACGTGCTGGCGATTGATTTGCATTGTTAAAAAAATAATTCCGGTACTTTCAGCAATTCAATCAAGCTGAAATTCTATATATAGCAGTTTTATACAATTTTTAATCATGTAAAAAACTATCAAACATATATCTTTATTTTTGCGGTCACTTTAGAGGAAAAAAAATCAAAACGTTGTAGGTAATGACCCTCTTCCGGTTGAGCTACATTTCTCAAAAGTTGATAGAAAACTACGAATTTTGAATAATGCCCATGTACCAAATTTCATGATTCTAGCTTAAACCGTTTTTGCGTAATCTTGGTTACATACATACACACACACAGACATTTTTCTCAACCTTAGTGAAAATGATTCAGGAATCTTCAAAACGTATAGAAACAACAAAATCTCAACATCGAAAATTTTCGTGATCGCAATACTATCTCTGGCGAGATAGTAAAAAGGTAAAATGTTCATTTTATTGTATGCAGTGAGGAAGGGGGGGGGGGGGCGCGATGAAAATTATGATTGAAAATTGGGCCGTGAATATTAAAAGGTTGAGAAACACTGTATTAACTTATTCCAAAACAAATATATTTGTGCCAAATTCTATTTCAATTTGTAACTAATGTTAGATTATATCGTACATGGATTACAAGAGGTACCCTCACCGAAATAAGTAGAAAGTATCTAAAATTAATTAATAATTAATTTATTCACTAACCTGAATAAATTATAATGCATATAAAAAATAATAATATAAATGAAATAATTTTAATATTTCCTGAAATAAAAGTAAATAGTTTGGGGAAAAGAAAAATATTATAAATGGATTTTTTTTTGCTTTATAACCATTGTATCTCACTATAATTTATATAATTTCCATTTATATATTTATGTTATAATAAGGTTGGATCTTTATCAGGATATGAGGAATTGTATGAGGATAGAAATTCGTAGGAGCTCAAAAAAGATGAGATTGAGAAACAAAGATTGAGATATGGAATAGTTAAAAATATTCAAATTAAATTGATTAAAGAAAAATGTATTAAATTTATATTATAATGAATATTTATGTTATTAATAATAACAAGGATAAGTGACAATATATATTTTTAAAAGGACGCTTTTAAAAATCGACAGTGAAGGGATTTTTGTGTTGCAACGCCCCTCACTAATAAAATCATCAACGATTTATTGACATGTCATTTTATTTTGGGCGTGGGCATGTTGTTGGACACAATTCAAAGGGGTCGCTTTTGGGGCATATGTTGACGACAAGGACGATGGCCACTGACAGCCTCTCTTCATCCCATCCCTGATCAAGGGCGATGCGATGAGAGTTTACGAATTGGAGGTGGGGGGATGATGATGGGAGGATCCCCCGATGTTGACCTCTTGGTGGTCCAGGACATCAGGCATATTGCAAACCATTAAACCAGCAGAACAACATTCGTCGTTGCTTATCAACAGCGTTGCATGTTATCCTCTCGGCTGATGGATGGACGTAACTGATTCTAGAAATGCACATGGCATACTGGATTGCCATTGCCTTTTCTGCTCACACACACACACACACATATATATATATATATATATATATATATATATTGAGAGAGAGAGAGACGATTAAAAAGATAAAAAATTGCAATATTTCATTATTTTAAAATCAACATAAATATAAATCACCCACTGAAAACAAAAATCCATCTCAATTCTTCTTAGAAATTTTTATAAATGTTAAAAATATATTATTTTATTTTATATTGTAATTTTTTAAGATATATTTATTTATTTATTTAAGCCTTTAAATAGTCCATACCAAAGAGATAAAATATAATGCAATATAATATAATATATATATATATATATATATATATACATTATATCAGTGCTCCGCAACCGGTGTGCCGCGGCACACTGGTGTGCCTTAAAGGAGATAATAATAATAATAATTATATAATAATAATAATTATGCGGATTTCTAAGTTTCATTTGATCGCGGCGGCACACCTGTATCTCCTTTAAGGCACACCAGTGTGCCGCGGCACACCGGTTGCGGAGCACTGCATTATATAACAACAGTGGTCAAACCGTGGCTCGCGAGCCACATGTGGCTCTTTTTACTATCTCGCCAGAGATAGTATTGCAATAACAAAAATTATCGATATCGAGATTTTGATGTTTTTATACGTATTGAAGGTTCCTAAGTCATTTTCACTAAGGTTAAGAAAAATGTCCGTGTGTGTGTGTGTGTGTAGACAAGATTACGCAAAAACGGTTTGAGCTAGAATAATCAAATTTGGTACATAGGCATTATTCAAAATTTGTAGTTTTCTATCAACTTTTGAGAAATGTAGCTCTTTTGGAAGAGGGTCATTAACTACAACGTTTTGATTTTTTTTCTCTAAAGTGACCGTAAAAATAAAGATATATGTTTGATAGTTTTTCACATGATTAAACTGCTATATATAGAATTTCAACTTGATTGAATCGCTGAAAGTACTTACCAGAATTAATTTTTTAACACTCCAAATATCACGCGCCAACACGTGACGTGGTGCCATCAACAAAGAGCCAAACATGCGCTGGTTTAATAAATATTATTTATTAATTTTAATTTATAATTAATTTAATTTAATTTAAATATAATATATGTTAATTCATAGGGGCAGCATGGCTGAGTGGGTAGAGTACTAGACTTCTACACAGGAAGCCTGAGTTCGAATCCCAGCATAGAACTCAAGATTATATATTTATTTAATTAATTAATAAATTAATAAATATAAAAATCTAATTCAATTTAACATCGGCTGCCCCACCGAAGAAGGCAAGGGGAAACCACTTCGGTCAAATTTTCCCATGAACACCCTATGACTCCTGTGGAGTTATTAGGGCCACGACACTTCCGCTAGGAAGTTATCGACAACGAAGAAGAAGAATATGTTAATTCATCCAATTAAAATTTGCCCTAAATTCGGATGTCTGGACTTGTTTGTCACCCTTTCAATAACTCTCCATACGTAGTAATCCAATGGATTTAAATTTGGGCTGTTAGGAGGCCTGTTAGGAGACCTCGGGCTCCTTCACTATAAAATACAAGTGTACATACATTTGTCTTTTGTTATAATTTTTTTTCCTTTTCTTTTTTTCTCCCCCTTTAATTTTTCTTTACAATTTTTCTAATTTTTGAGTTTTTTTACACTGAACTCTGCCAGACGGCAGTTGCCATTGTCAAATTATTTTGTATTTAACTTTTTGTTTGTATATATATAGTTATATATCTGCACGTGTAATAGAAATTGGCATAAGTTATAACTTATAAATCAACTTTTAGACTTAAAATTCGATTCACAAGCTTGGGTCTGTTTTAATTGCCATACCTGACACCTTGGTAAGGGTTCTATATAAAATAGTTCTTGAATAGGTAACCATAATAAAATACACTATTGCACTTGACCATTTGGAAAGAGAGTACTTTTCCTTACACCCTTCAAATTAACCCCTCTCCATCACCGGCCCCTTAACTGAAATTAATATAAATAAGCTGTCGTTGAGAGCGAGTAAGGTAAAGACCTAATTATATATTTTTTGATAAATATTATTTATTTATTCAAGAAATATATATACAATCATTCTGTATGTTATTTCAGTCCACCTTTTTTGGTGGTGACAAAAACATAGCGAAAACATCCAAAAAGCAAACAAAAACAAAAAAATCAAAACATATTTACATATTTACATAATAACTAACACTCTGTAATCAACGATCATAAATGTCTTTAATTGAGGTCACACATAATCACAGACTCAGAGTTTCAGTTTTCCATCTTTTTAGATATATACGGTAAAGAAAAATCAAAATAAGAAAAACAAAATTCAAAAATAATGCCAAAAAAAATAAATCGAAAATAATACAAAAAAAAAAAAAAAAATAAACAAAGAAACAAAAAAAAATAAAAAGGAATAACTAATCGTTACTCCTCTAATATGAAGGATCACAGTTTTAGGCTACATTTCCCTTGATTGCCTCTCGTTTCTAAAATGTTATTTTCTAAACAAGTAAAAGAAAATAATTATGTTTATGTTATATTTTGATGATTATATCTTATATCTTACTGAATTTTTTTTTATTTTTAAATTAAATTTATTTTATTTTTTGGCAAAAACAACATTTATTTAACTTTTTCGTAAAACTTTTACAATTTCCATCTTAAATTTAGTATTTTTTATAATTTCCCGATTCCGGGGAACGAAAATACTCCGGGAAAAGTAACCCTCTAGTTGTACTCCTGGCAACATTGCGACTGTTTTGAGGTTATGCCTGCTTAGTAGATGCGTATACGATATTTAGGAGCAAATTGCGACATCCGTAGATGATATAGAACAGCGGAAAATTCAAGTCAAATTTTGTCCGGATTTTGTATATATATTAATAAATTATAAGTTAATCGTAACTGTTGATTGGTGAAACATTCTATGTTATTAAAATTGAAGAGAATTTTTATATATTTAAATTTTCATTCAAACTACATAATTCATGAATTATAGACTCGACTTAAACTATTAACTACAAGAGATCGTGAAATAAAGGGTATTTAAAAAAACAAATAATTCATCTTTCAGATTTTTACCAAACTTAACTATATTTTAAAAGATCCAGATAGAGAATATGAATGAATTTAAGAAGATATAGAATAAGTTGACCTGTGGCCAGGTGCGAACCGACCGAGGGTTTGAAATAAATTAATTTCCAGCTACAGAAACAATTTCAAATAATTTTAATATCTATATATTTAATACGATAGTGTCCGTCTGTACGCAAAAAACTCCAGAGCCTAAACTACAAGGAGTAAGGTAACCAAGTTTTTCTGAGGTGAAGGGTACCTCAAATGATGAAAAATAAAAAAGAAATTAGAATCTTAGGTAACTCCTGAGCTGAGCTGCGGGTGTTCCATTTTCCAGAAATATATATAAAGGAGAGTGTTTGTATGTATGTAATTTGTTTACTTTTTTGCTGTCATAGAAACAGATATATATATATAATTAGTACCTCTCTCTCTCCCTCTATTTAAAATTTTAAAAAATGGAGTTTTCTAGCCAAATTAAGAAATTTAAATTCCTTATGCAACATTGATAGGTAAATGAATTGGACTGGAAGAGGAGAATATGATTAGAGAAATTGGGGAAAAATCAACCGAAATGTAATTAAACAAAAAAATTCAAGAATTATGATACGGATACGACTTACATACAATTAACATACAAAATGTAGAATTTGAAAAAGAGTTAAATATTTAAATATTTAAGATCTCTAATCACGAAGGATAATAATATTCGAGAAGAATTTAAATCGACGTTGTAATTGAGTATCGCCTGTTATTATGCAGTAAAGGGGCTTATCTCATCAAAGAGGATCAAAATTAATATATATAAAACAATTCTTTTTCATGTTGATCGATGATTAGGGTGACCATATTTCGAAAACACCAAACCGGGACATACGGTATACCTTTTTTTTTAGAACTAAATTGAAAAAATTTTGAAAAAAAAAATTACGAAATGTCCTAAATATTGAAAAAACAGTAGGGTGTCCCGAAGACATTTTTGGGACAGAGCACCTAAAGACGGGACGTTTGGTCACACTATCGATGACTCTGGGAGACGAGGGTAGATTTGGAGTATTTGTGAGATTAATATTGTTCGCAGCATTTATAGGCCAAAAGAAGATGAGGTCACAGGGGGATGGCGGAGATGGCATAACGAGAAATAATGTCCAGATATAGTTAAGGTTATAAAATCAAGAAGGCTGGGATGGGAAGGGGACGTGGTTGGAATTGGAGAAACTAGAAATTGGGAGAAACCGATTGGGAAACATCCGGTGGAAGACCAAGGACCAAGGTGGGTGGACAATGAAGGAAGGGACATGGGAGAGATGGGACAGGGTAGGATTTGGTTGTAGCTCAGGATAGGGACGCTTAGAGAAATGTGGATGCTGCGGCTAAGAACTTTCGAAAACTGTAGAGACACAGAGTTAGATAAATATAACATATACAATAATAATATATAATTAATTTACTGATTAAATTAAAATATATTTTACAAGAAAACAAATACATGTCTTATCTACTTATACTGATTGAAACAAAATGGATGAAAACTTTTTACATACAGACTTTCAACCAAATACTATGTATCACTCGGGGGTACAGGGGGCGGAGCCCCCGTCTAGGTGTGAAGAGCTCCGTAGGCGCTCGGAGCACCTAGTATCTATTAATGTAATAAAAAACAGATATGGATAGAACATAAATATTTTTAATTTTATTTTATTTATAATATATAGCTGAAGTAGCCGGCGTTACCCGAGGCTGTGACGTCATGAAGGGCTGGGTGATATAATTATAAATTAATTTTAAATTAAGAAAAACATAATGAAGATAATTTTTCCCGAGGATAAAACCAATACATTCGTGGTGATATGTAAAAAAATCTCCTCATGTGAAATTTGGTGTGAAAATAACCCTTCCCTTCCTATCGTCGATCGCTAATACTACCACTTCCGGTTTCTGGATTTGCACCAAAAGTTGATCAATTCATCCCACTGATGCATTAAGTAAATATACCAAATTTCATCGAAATCTGTTGAGCCGTTCAGGCTGTACACATCTATACGGACGGACATACGGACAGGCGGACAGACATCATGCTAAAAATACTTTTTTCTGTTAAGAAAATGCATGATTCGTGGAGATATGTAAAAATCTCCACATGTGAAATTTGGTGTGAAAACAATACCTCCCTTACTATCGTCGGTCGGTAAAAATAAAATTCTTATAAAAAGTTCATGGACGAAGTGGATAAGATATTATAAATAAATGTAGTTGCTATATCAAAGATTTTCCCAGCCACCAAAGAAATGATAGATTAAAAGATCAAAAATTTACATATTTACTTAAATTGTGAATATTGTATATAATTATTGTTTTATTGAATTTTGATTCAAGTGAAACATACATTTTTACTATCTCGCCAGAGATAGTATTGCGATCATGAAAATTTTCGATGTTGAGATTTTGATGTTTTTATACGTTTTGAAGGTTCCTGAATCATTTTCACTAAGGTTGAGAAAAATGTCTGTGTGTGTGTATGTGTGTGTGTATGTGTGTATGTGTGTATGTGTGTATGTATGTAGGCAAGATTACGCAAAAACGGTTTGAGCTAGAATGATGAAATTTGGTACATGGACATTATTCAAAATTCATAGTTTTCTATCAACTTTTGAGAAATGTAGCTCAACCGGAAGAGGGTCATTACCTACAACGTTTTGATTTTTTTTCCTCTAAAGTGACCGTAAAAATAAAGATATATGTTTGATAATTTTTCACATGATTAATAATTATATAAAACTGCTATATATAGAATTTCAGCTTGATTGATTCGCTGAAATTACCAGAATTAATTTTTTAACACTGAAAATCTCACGCGTCAACACGTGACGTGGTGCCATCAACAAAAAGCCAAACATGCGCTGGTTTAATATTTATTATTTATTATTTATAATTTATAATTAATTAAATTTAATTTAAATATAATATATTATGTTATTTAATCCAATTCAAATTGCGAGATAGTCGAGTGGAGACACTCCAGCTAATTCTAAATGATCCTGTGTTTCTGCCTCTTCATATGTAAAAGTAATTTTCAATGCTTGGATTGTGTTTGATCAATATCCCGACTTCTTGTTTGAGAAGCAGTGAATTGTTAAATTATTATAATGTATTTCTAATTATTTTCATTATAAATAAATCCCTAAAAGCTTGAAGTGAATCATTACATTGTAAAATAAAATTATATTTTTAATAATATTAAATCAAATAATATCATATCATATCAAATAATTGCAAATAATAGAAATAAATCAAATTATTATATATATTAATTTTACTCTTATTATTATTATATTTTTTCATTAGATTTAATTTGTAAATTATTAAACAGCTATAATAATTTAATGAAATTAAACAGAATATTTTCTATATATACCATATACCTATAAATATTTATCTTATCTTATTATACTAGCAAAAATTGTATATATATTTGTCTTTTGAAATATTAAACCGCTCAAAGGATTTTTTTGAAATTCATACCATAGATAATTTTTATAAAGAAAAATCAATCTGTATTCGTTTCAGCTTAGAGAAAAAATCATCTTTATTAGTTGTTTCTTAACTTATAATAGGAAATTTAAATGACATCAGCAACTACGACAGCGCGTCCTTAAATACAAAATATTATAAATATAAATCAAATCAAATTACGAAATATATTTTATGTTATATCCGCAGGCCATACTTTTCTGTCTTTCAGTGCATTAAAACGTACGTTTAAGGACTAAATGTTTTATGATATTTTTTTTTAATTTATGTTTTTTAAATTATTTGAACGGCGGCTCGGTGAACTAAGTATTAACATTACCTGCCAAAACCGATAATAAGAAATAATTTTTCTTAATGAGCGGTGGCTCGGTCAAACAGGTATATATATATATATATATATATATATATATTTGGAATTTATGTTAGATACAATAATATTTCTATTTGTCAAAGTCTTTAATTAAAATTGCAAAATTGAAAACGATAATTAATATATACATTAAAATAATGCAAGGTTTGTTTTAGTTTTTGATTTATAGAACATTATTTATACAGTCTTAGACTAATATTAATTATATTAATGATAATAATGAACATTATCAAATTTAGAGAGAAATTGAAGAATAATATATATTTTACTAAATATATGTACTAGAAATTAATATTTATTATCAGATTATCATCATCATCATCATTATCTATTTTAATGAATTATTAACATTGTTTAAATAATATAAAAAAAATTCTGAGTGAAAGTTTATAATTTGAAAGATGATATATATTAAAAGAATATTATTTAAATTATTATAAAGATGAATACAAAAGTTTAGTTCTCGTTTTAATAATGTCCTTCCTTTATATATATGTCATATTTAATATATGATATAAAAATATAATAATTTAATTCAAAAGTCAATAAATATACTTTATTTGAAAGACTATATACCCCATATCATTAACCCTAAAACCTATATGAAGGAAAGGGTGGTTTTCTGGATAATTCTAAGGGAATAAAAATGTGACCTGGTAAGAGGAAACGATACCGGAAATAAGATATGTGAGCATTCAATGAATTGTCCCTTATTATTGAAGACTTGGACATTGTCCTTCATTGATTGGAATCTTGGACCAGCAGGAAGTCCGATCCATCGACCAAAACATTTTCGATTCGGAATGGCTCGTCGATAATAATATATTATATATATATATATATATAATCTATAAAAATAGAAATATTCAATTCATTACTTCTACATGAAGCAAAAAGTTGTTAAATTTATCAATCAAAATCTAAGAATTGAAATTTACTTTCACAACTGAAAATAAATATTTAATATTATTAATAATATTATGTTTATATAACTATATTTTTATACACCATTATCAAATTTAATAATAAATTTAATAAAACAAATTGAATGATAAAACAATGATCAATAAATACAAAACATAAATATACTTTTTCCAAATGACGGTCAATACGAATTATTCGAAATTAATGGTTTATTTATTTTTATTAAATAATAAAAAAAATCTTGAAATTAAAATAAATTTTTTGTTTAATATTTTTTCTTAAACATGGAATTGAAATGAAGAATCTTCTTTATCTTCTTCTTCTGTATAGGTGCATACACCTGTTCAACCAATATCTTTATTTTCCTTTTCCATGTTTCAGACGTCTGGATGATAACTCTCCTTCATCTTTTCTTAGGTCTTGCTCGACTTCTGACCCCTTTATCTCGATTGGAAGCTACGATTTTTATTCAATTCATGACCTTAGCTAGATCCGATCTTTCGTATGTAGCTAAGCTACATCTTTAATGTTTAATATGAAATTCCTTAATAAATTTTAGTAATTCATTTTATTTATTTAAAGTCAGCCAACTATCCAATCTTTGTCAAGTTTAAATCCAGATTTAATGTTCACAATAAGTCAAATATTCAGATCTTCCATTCTGTCCACGTGAGCAGCCCAGCATTTTCTTGTCATGTCCACCCATTCGACTATGTCCTGGAGTTCACTTATTTCTCTTAGTTGTTCACTGCGGATCCTATCATACAGTGTTTTGCCTTGAATAGCCATCACAATCTTCATCTCAGTTGTTTGGAGTAATTGTTTTGTGACAGTTGTATCTGCTCTTGACTCAGCCCCATAAGTGACAACTACAGGTTACTTTCTGAAGTCATAAACTTGTTTTTCCATATAAAATTGTGTAGGCATCCAGATACTCGCTCCTTTGGTCACTTGCGTTTTTACTTCCTCTCTAAGGTTGTGTTGGTTAGAAATTTGTACTTCCAGGTAATTGAAACTTGGGACTTGTTCTATAGGACTATTGTTAGTAATTAAACTACATTTTAGAGATACTTTCGAAATTACCATGCACTATGTTTTGGAGGTGGAGACTTGTTGAGTATGTTAAGTCTAACTGAGTTGTTGGAGCATTCGTCTAAAAGAAGCTGAAGGTCGTTCTCACTCTCTGTTAAAAGGAGAGGGGTTCCTCCAAATATCATCAAAATTATTCAAAATCTAAACACCGGCAACTTAACCTGTATTAACTCCGACCACGAAACATCAGAACCCATCAATATATTCAGTGGAATAAGACGGGGAGATGCACTAGGCCCAATGTTATTCAACATAATAATCGATGACATAATTGATAACCTTCCCAAACACCTAGGATACAAAATGGAGAACCATTTCTTGCCTGAGGTATGTTATGTTATAAATTCATCTTTGTCTCAAAGTCTCTTTTTAAGTCAATATAGATATTTCAACACAATGTATAATTATATTTTTAAAATAAATAATATAACATTATATATGAAAACCTTTATTTAACTCTTCACGCATGATTCTTTTTTTATTTCATTTAAGATATTATGAAACATATAAAAAAAAGAAATCAATTTTCCAAATCGTGATATAACTAATATATTGTAATAAAAATTGACTAAATATATTTAATCGTGAAATAAAAGCTAATATAGTTTACAAATGGCACGTTTTCCTAATCTTTAAATCTTATGGCGACAATCAATTAAATACTATAATATATGTAGACATTATTACATATATATATATATATATATATGTAAGCAAAGGGAACAAACGTGCTTATCTGTCATTTTGTTATTTATATCCCTACTCTACTCTCAGATTATCATTTCCTTAATAAAATATTCATCAATATCCTTTGGTAATTAACTTGAAATGTGAAATAATAAGAAAAATGATGATTTCATTCTCTTAAGATTTGATCTTTCATCATAAAGCTATAATAAAAATTTTATGATTATTTCCCATGAATATCCAATTAAAAAAAATTAATAAAAGTTATTAAAATAAATTAAAAGAATTTTGTAAGAAGTATCCCCTTTTTTAAGTAAAATTAGTCATAAAAGAATGAATATAAATAATTAAAAAAAAATGTAAAATGAAAGTTTTATTATATATATGTTATATTTCTCAATGATGGAAGGGATTAAAGAATTGTTTTCCATTCTACTGAAAAACAATTAAATAAAATTTTATTTTGAATTAAACTTGTTTTAGAAATTTATAATCAATTGATGTACTATTATAATACCTAGTAAAAAATTAACAAATGAGTCTGAATAAACATCTGTTATATTCATAAAAATAATATTTTCATGGGAACAGTTTTAAAAAATTAAATAATTCCTATTTTTTAAAAGTTTTGAATATGAAATCTAACTCATGGATTGTAATCACAAACGTTGTTAACGCAAAGAAGTTCCCAATTGAAAATATGCTCCAGTGCATAAATCAATTCCCTTATTTACGTTAACAAGTTTTTATTTAATTTAAATATGGAAGATTAACGGTCGCCAGCTAATCTTTATTTTAAAAGATGATTAGCGAAACCTTTTAATTCAAGAAATACTTACCAAGCAGACCAGTTAGACTTAAATACCTTTTATATTATAAGAAATACATAAACCGTCCCTGGGTGATCCGAAAACTGCAGACACGTGGCTTCTAATTCTTATTTAAATAAAATAAGAAATAAAAACACTGGAAGCTCTCCAAACCCCAATTAATTTAACCCACCTAAATCTTCTTAAGGTATAAAGAAACAATCAATAAATAAAACAAATCCAATTTCGTTTTCTGATATATTTATAAATGATGTAATGTGTAAAAAAGGTAAAACGATATAAAGCAGTATACAATTAAGTTTAAGATGAAATAAAATGTAAACTAATCTTTGTAAAACAATATATAAAAAAAATAGGTAAAAAATGGGTAATTAAATGAAAGAGAAAATATATAAAACAAATAATCTTAATCTAAACTAAACAAATTAATAAACAACTAAATTATCAAATAAAATCGAGATCGCACAATGGTAACAAAAGAAGTCTCCAGCGGACCTCAGATATGCAAATAACTCAAATTACAAATTAGATTTAATCAAACATTAATCAAATTAATTAATATATAAATTTCAATACACCCTGAGCATCATTAATTAAAGAAGGGAGAATTTTACAAACCTAAGAGGTTTTCGTTCGAAAAAGAAATACAATTAGAGAGGTCTTCTAAAATGACCTTACCTCACAAAAGTCCTGCGCAAATAGCCAGAGTGTTCACGTGAAATGAACGGACAACGGCAACACCAAAGACCCAGAAAACACTAGACGGCAAAAAACATTCAAATTTCTCAACTCCGTGACACGTGACTCGTCTTGTCTCCTCTGACCTTAGACATTCCAAAATTTCAAAATTTAATTTGCGGGAGATTTGATCTTGCTCAAACAAACGTGTATTGCCCTAGAGCCGAGAAATATTGTTAAATATAAAAAAAAACCTTTGATTTTTGTAAATCCTACACAAGGACAGCGCCTATCAGGTCGGTTATATAAATTAGAAGTCCTATGATCAGTAGATCATAGGATCATCATAAACCTTTACCTTGATTTTCTTGATTGTAGGCGCTACTTTTTATCAAGTAACTTCCCAATTTTGTTTCCGGAGGCTCAGTTGACTATGTTCCATAGACCCCAGCTAGAGAAATTCCATTGTCTGGCCCAAGACTTGAACCTGGGAAGATGTGGGTTAACGCCGTTAAGTTTAGTTTAGTTTAAAAAAGTATGTTTATTAGCCAATTTGTGATAAATAAATTTTTTTTATCCCATAACCCGTAACCACCCGTAACATAACGAAAAAATGTTTAAATAATTTTTACATGCATTTGGTGACTCATGGTAGTAATTAGTTTACATTTACATTTTTATCTTTCGATTGTTTTACTTATCTTATTTTTATTTACATTATAGTTATTTTGAAATAATCTTTATTTGACTTACTGACTAGAAAAAGGTTATATATATAAAGAAAAACCTAGTCTATATATTGTTGGGGAATGGATAACGCTGTTAACATCCACGCTGCATGGCGTCCTTATTTTTAAATATTAAAAATTTATATTTTTTTGTTTTTAGTGAATTAATTCTATTACATACAAAGTTTATTTGACTTTGTTTACTTAACTTTTACTGATAATTGTGAGCAACATCTTGTTTGAGAATATATTTGTATCCACTTTTTGGTATTAGCTTTAAGGCCAATTTATATAATAGTAAAAAACACATTTTCATTTTCTTATAAAATACTCTTTAAAAAATTGTAATTATAGATCAAATAAATCGAATAAATTATTGAAATTCTACAATTACAATTTATTAAATAATCAAGAAATTAGAACTGTTTACTCTCATATTTATACCCCCCCTCCCCATATTTTCTGTATTTCGTGGAAAAGATAAACATCTGTTTATGAAGTGAATTAAGTATCCAATTGATTCGTCAGTTAAAACTCCGTCTTAAACATATGATATGGTGAAAAGAAAAACCAAGAAATAGAAAGAAAAAAGCAACGACAATTTTAAGTGGCATAGAAGGGAAAAGTTCCCGGAGGTCTGTCAAGGCTGACATTGTCGCCCACCCACTTCACCCTTCCAGTAAATAACAGAACATCCACAAACAGCCAATGTGGAGGCGGCTGATTGGTTGGCCTGCGGCTGTCATCTCTTTGAATGGACCACTGGACCGCGTTCTTCATTTGAATGCTAGATTCGAGCAGCAAACAACTAAACACACACACACCGAGAGGACACTATTTCCTTTCTTAAGCAAACATAATATTCAATTAAAATGCGCACGCAGAGCTTGACAGCTTTGCAATGAACATTTTTTTCTTATTCCTCGTTAGAAAAAAAAATACAATAGATATCTTAGAAGAAAAAAATATAAAACATGAACATACACTCATGAATTGAATGAATATAATTATTGTTCAATAATAAAAATTTTTAAATTTTCTTTCCAAGAAGAAACCCCATGATTATTTTGCTTGGAGAAATTTCAGAAGAATAAAAATATATTTCTGAGCCATACATACAACAGACATTTCATGTTGAATAAAAGAGCATTTATATTAACTCGACTTAGTGAATACATTAATTCATATATACTCTTTATATATGTAGTGGTTTGGGAGAGGTTGGATCGTTGTCTTGGGGTATATTATCTCGATATAGAGCAACAACACTTCTTGTTTGGGTTTTTCTATAAAATGGTTTATTTACAATAAATATACATAGGCAAATACACACACTCTCTCATCATTATAGCCATCACGAATCTAAACAGAAGAATAGAGTGTCTCTTGCGGGGTTCGCGCTCCAATTTATATATTAATCCCGCCACCTGCTGCAGCATCAGTTGTGGGGTGGGAGACTTTTTCCTGGCCGCCACCGTGGTAAATTTCCACAGGAAGGGCAACGGTTGCATTTACAACCAGGGACAAGGATGTGGAGTGAGGAGGTTGAAACACCCTTGTCGCCAATATCCCCTGACCTTAATTTCAATCCCACATATATATGAAGTAAAATATTTTATGACATGTTCTTTTCATAATTATCGACTGAAAAAATTAATTTTTTTTTAAAATCTAGATTAAAATAATTAATTGAAAATTCTAAATGTTAATTCATAATTTATTTTAGGTTATAAATTAAAAAACTGTTAAATGTTGAATAAAACTGTTAAACTGTTAATTTCAGAGAATATTAAACTTTTTAAATCCATTGAAGATCATTAACAACAATTAAAGAAATGGAATTATTGTATCTTCATTTCAAGTAGCTTATGTAAAAATAACCATATATAAATACAACTTCACCACATC